>JAUTXW010001011.1:1287500-1952500 GCA_030620095.1 Kuschelorhynchus macadamiae
TGGTTTAATTCAAATTTACGAGCACAAACAGATGTTCTCGTAAACAATTCCACGGTGAAAAGAAATCTCAACAAAAACGGGCTTAGGTAAATAAATAAATACTTATTTAGATATTAAAATTTACTAAAATGAATTACTTACTTGAGATTTAAATGCCGCTGTAGGATATATACAGGGTATTACAAACTCGAGTGTATGCATAGGTAGGGATCTCGGAAACAGTAAAGATATAAAATTGGTTAAATTAGGGGAAAGTTCCGTAATTTGATGCTAATTAATGTGCAGTATACAAATTGATGAAATTTTAAACGATTTCGGAGATACCGCAAAGGAGAAAAGTGACAATAAATATGTATTTTTTTTATTACTACCTAAATAATTATAAATAAAGGAAAAAATAAAAACCAAATCGGGAAAAATGGTATTATACGAATATCTCCCAAGTGTTCCTTAATTTTAAACAGCTTACTACTAGTAATGACTTAAAGACAACTAACATTTGTAAACCGAGTAGGTATGTTGCTTTCAAGAATCAAAAACGAGCCAGATGTGTGCGACTTTTACCACAGCACCGAGCTTCCCGACTCAAGTGGTGGACAGAACAAATTAATTGGAATTTGGACAACTGGTCTAATTGTCTATTCACTAATGAATCCAAAGTTACTTTATACCATTCGGATGGACGAATAACGGTATGGCAGCAAAGGAATACAAGGTATAACGAAGAAAATATGGCAGCTGAAGAGGCCTTTGGTGGCGGAGGTTTAACCATATTTGGGGGTATGATGAGAAACGGCAAGACAGAGTTATTGATCACTCGTGGGACTGTCAACGTTGAAATTTATAGAAATGAATGTTTAATAAATATCATTCTACCATTTGCAAATAATTTTGGAATCGATTTTATCTTAGCTGATGACAATGCAAGGCCCCACCGAGCTAGAACCGTTATAGAGACTTATTTATAATGTGTTTAAATAAGCTTGTTTTATTTCATAAAATACAAAGGGTATTTGAAGTAGGTATCAAAAAAGTGAAAGGTCTACTTATTATTTTCAAAAAAAAAAGTGTATAAATCTGGCAATAGTGCCAATGCATTTAAAATTGTCTTATTATGCCAAATTGGCTTCGACTTAATTCGGTGATTAGTGGGCTATTTTAATTATTCCATTTTATAGCACGGCAATAGCTTGGCAGAAAATTGAAATGTATGGTTTCTTAATATAAAACACTCAGTATATCAATATCGAAACATAACATGTATCATATCTTTTTAGTTTTTGGCTGAACAAACCAAAAATTGTGAAAAATTTACTGGAATATCAGAATGTAGCCGTTTCTTAATTAGTTATTAAATTGTATATAATGTCCTTAAGGACATGAGAGAACATCTGAATCTGTTGTATGATGTATGCAAGCAGTACAATGAATGATTTTAAAAGATATAAAAAATATATGGAAGCAAGGAGGTTTGCAAATGACCTATAAATTTGCAAATGTAATTATTGGAAAGCACATCAATTTTATTCCACCACAAGAATTTAATTGATGACTTAATTAAAGATATCAAAATTCTTATGATGAGTTTAATTATCAGGAGGTCACTTTTGTACAAATGAACACGACTTAATAACACCAGTATTTAAAAAAGGAGACAAAGCTTACCTATATCCTTGCTTGATTTTCAAAGGTATTTGAGAAAATCATGGCAGCACAAATTGTAGAACTATTTTGTTTTAGTTTGGTTTCATAAAATTCTGGGGGTTCTGGATCAAAGGGTATTTGAGAGAGAGTACTTTGATCTGTTTTGTGAAGTAAAGCATTTGAATCTCTTGTTAAAGAAACTGAAACTTTAAGTTTGAAAACAGCATTAAAAAAATATCTCGTGTTACTGTTCGGGTAAATGGTAGGTTGTCCGAGGCATCGCTCTTGGACATAGGTGTTCCACAATGCATTTAAAATTACATTAATGACTTGCCAATGCTAATTGCGGATGATACAACGGTGTCTGTGGCTGGGAGGACTTAATAGGCTGGATCTGGGACGTGTGGTTGTGGAGGACTGGGCGAACCGTCTGCTGCTGAACGCTGATAAAACGCAGAACATCATGTTTTCATTAAGAGATCTTGAGGATCACCATCCCAATTCTGTCAGATTTCTGGGGATTCATCTTGACTCCAGACTTACGTGGGAATCCCAGGTGGAGGTGGTGAGTAGCAAACTCCGAACAAGTGTTTTTGTGCTGAGAAATTTGGTAGGGTGTGTGTCAAAAGAGTCGCTAAAAACTGCTTATTATGCAATATTTCATAGTGTAATGATCTACGGAATAATTGCTTGGGGAGGCTAAACACATTCTGCTAGAGTATTTGGGTTACAGAGGAGGGCGGTGAGACTTTTGACTGGGATTGGATACAGGGAGGACTGCAGGGCTATCGGAACTATCTGAATACATATTAGAACATTTGTATAAAACGCAGTGAAGAAGATTATAAGACTCATGAGGATGTACATAACTATGAAACCAGGAACAGACATCACCTGGTAACATCTTACTGTAGACTGGGAAAGTGTCAGAGTAGACCCGAATTCACAGGTGTAAAACTTTTTAACAAACTACCAACAAAAATTTAAAAACAAAGTGAAAAATTTAGTGCAGAGGAATATTTTGACTTGAATTTTAATTTTTTACAGTTTTAAGTGTGTATGTTCTTCATTGTACATTGTGTAGTTTTCTTTTACCTGTAGTATATAACTAATTATTAGCAACAAAAATTATATGCTGCCATTTATTTTATTTATGACTTGTGTATATTCAATTTGAATAAATGCATTTAAGACAAAACCTAAAAAACCGTTTCGACAAAAGGATTAATTATTTTCAAAAATTCTCACAAAACTGGCGAGCTTTCATTATTTTAGATTTGACAAGAGATTCAAGGAGGGAGTGTACGAAATTCAACCAAAATATTAATTTCCAATTTTGTTATTTCTCTTTTACTTATGTTACACCATGTATACATTGCTCCTATGAATATGATTACAGGCATAAATACCCATAATAAATCAAGTGACCAATGTCCGACTAATGTACAGGGTGTCGTGTTGAAGTGTTAATAATGTAACGATGTCGTTTTTTTCGAAAAAACCCTGTATATTGAAAACAAGTGAAGATACGACAAATCGCTACAAATTGTTTTTTTGCATCTTGCCAAAGATCATTTTGGTCGAAAAAAAGAGAACTTAAGAGTTGCTGTAACAAGTTCTCGCTCTTAACAAACATTTAAAAAAATAAGACGGTGTCATCTCACACCCTGTATAATAAAATGAAACGCACTTTGAAAAAATACATAATACTGGGCTTTTTTTCAAAACATATCTCCATAATACGCTGAAAACCGTAGCCCAATATCTCTCATCTCTGAAAAGCTACAACAATTTGAATTTTACCCAAAAATTTTAGAATTGCAGTTATTATGCACAGCAGTTTATATACAACGAGGGCATAAAGTCTGGAAACCTTGAGATATGTCAAAAACTATACAAGTTGGGTAAAAAAGTTTCATATAAAAGTTGTATAGTTCCTTACGATTAATGATTCAAAAATGTCTTGAAATATACAGGGTGTTTTAAAATCAAGTTACACGCCAAAACTTCAGAATCTCTAGTGGAACACCCTGTATATTATTTCATTTTAAGAATCTACATGAAATTCTGATCATATTTTATTAAGCATACCCTATCCCTAAAGTCATCTGTTTTTGAGATAAAAAAATGAGAAAATGAAAATTTAGCTTTAAACAAAATTAACTCATTTCCCTATGCATAGTGAAACCTGGTGGATTATTTTAGAACTCCCATAGAAATTGTCATGTACTGACAATAAGCTGTGTCAATTTTTAACATATTGTTGGAGAGTTACTTTTTTCCAGATAAAAATGCTTTCAGAAAGAGAAAGAATAGAGATTCTTATGATGTTTGGATGGGGAGATCGCCAAAGAAATCTTGACGAAGTATGTGAACTTTTTAATAATACGCATCCCGAGCGAGGACAAGCAATTGCAAAATCCACAGTTAGCAAAATTATCAAAAAATTTCGTGATCATGGTTGTGTAAAAGATCTTCCCAGGACAGGTAGGCCAAAACTAGATGATGATATGAAATTGAATGTTTTACTCAGTTATAACGAAAATCCACATTTACCTACAAGTCAAGTAGCATTAGATTTAAACCCTAGTCAATCATCGGTAAAAAATATTCTGCACCCGGCAAAGTATCATCCCTACAAAATAAGATTAATCCATGAATTAAATGAAGACGACTTTGACCGCCGACTTGAGTTTTGCGAAAGTATGCAAGAGCGGTGCAACCTGACTCTAACTCTTTTTTTAAAATCATTTGTTGTAACTTAATTACATTTGGATGTTGTAACTTTACTTGCTTAAAACATAAAATTTCAATAGGTAGCAGTACTACACAACTTTTAGCTCAGTGAAAAAATTTCACTGATTACGGCCACTTCTTGGTATAAATCTGAATCTCTTAATTGGTAAGCAGTAAAGGAGACATTTGTATGACAAACTTAATATTATTTTTCCTTGGTCCTGTTTACATCTAAGGATTGCCCACCTTTTTCAGAACACTCCTGAACGGTCTGGAGGATTTTGATACGTTTTTAGTTGAACCAAGGGTGATTCTAGGAATACAATAGAACTACAAAGTATTGATACTTTGTACTCGAAAGTATTTCTTTAAACCGGTGATTACTAGATGTCATTTCAAAAAGTATTGATACTTTTTGATACTAAGTATCAAATAACAAGTACTTAATAACTGCTTAGATATCAGTTACATCATAGCATAACACAGAAGCATTGTATATATGATATAATGATAACAGCTACTCCTAGTAAAGAATTTTCTTGTCATGTCAGTGTATAACATGCTAAAGATTAAAGAACAATATATAAGTTCAAATTTTGACATTAAATCAAGTATATTTGAAAATTAATATTCAATTAAATATAATCTAAATGGTGACCAAAATTATTTTTTGGAGATAAAGGGCATTCATAATAATTATTGGGGAAGTAGTATTGAGTATTACAATTTTGCCGTGCCCACACAATATTTATTCAGTAACAGATAGCTTTACACTATAAACAATCAACTGATTATTTTTAGGCAATTCAATAGAAGTAAAAAGAAACACTAATAGAAACAGAAAGAAAATATTTTAAACAAAAATTGAGTAATATATTTTATTTCTAATGAATAATAATGAATAATCTAATCTAATATTTACACTAGGTAGAATTTGTAAAAGGGTACAAATTATTCACATTAACACGATTAAGAAATGTAACGCAAAACTAATAAAGTTAAAATAATGGATAAATAGAAATACAGAAATGAAATAAACTATAGTTGTTTTAACCATACTAGTTTCATCGTACAGTATACAGAAACTTAATTTTCTTAAATACCAACAATCTCAGATCCAGAAAATACTTCCTTCTCTCATACACATCAAACTGAAGTTAATTATTAATCAATTACTCTTTTTAAATTCCTTTAATATAGCAATAATGAAGCCCATCTAAACATATTTGATTACTTAAATAACCATCAGAACTAATAAAATTTCTTTGGTACCAAAAACAAATCTGTAACGCCAATAACTTCAAAAATTCCTCGCAAAAGTTTCAAAATCGGTAATTCACAGAAACACTCACAATGCCGAAATACTATAAATACCAAGCAAAAAGTATCGAAAGTAACTCGGTATCGTTAAAAAAATCTCGATTACAATTTATACTCAATAGTAAGTAAAATTATCGATAATATCGTTGTATTTACGGAGATGATGCCAAAAGAGCGACGGTGAAAGTTCCGACCACCACAATGTAACATGGAGGGGTGTCTGGCTATGGGGTCTATCGGCTTTTTATCTTTGGGTACAATCAGAGGATAAATGCAATATCGTTCAAAAAACCGAGAGAAAAAATACTGACAATTTTGATAATTTATTTATTTTTTCTCCAAGATGGTGGGGAAACGTGACTCTTTTGCGTTAATCTCCGTTTCAATGTCTCGAGAGCCGCTATTCAGGGTCCGTTTCTATTGATGCAAAATTTTAAACTAAACTTTTTTATTTTTACTGTTTTCACCTATTTTATGCACATACAGACTAACAGCTAAGTACAACTAATTTTCGCCGATGCACACCAAAAAAAAAAAATCGGTAATTTTCCATTACCCGGAACTTCCCTCTTTATGAATGTTTCCTTTTATTGGGAATAGTGAAGTGTGACCCAATTTTGTTCCAGACATTCCACAAAATTTACTATAAAAAATTAAAATGGTGATAAACTTAACAGTCCTCATGAACCTTTTTTGCGACCTGCGCTCATACTTGTTAAGAAGCTAACTACACTGATAGTTCAGATATTTTAATTTAATTTAAAATGGGCACAGTGGGATTAAGCCAGAGGAATTTAAAGATATAAAAATTTGGTGAAAATATGGAACATACGTGTTGTATTCCAGCTGGATATTTATGATGCTGTTCTTCTTCTGGTGCAGACTCTTCATCCTCATCCTCACTGATTCTTGAGACAGCTAAAAAATGTTTACAAACATATATGTTACTCTCTAACTAAACACTTTAGGGGATCGGATTTTGTTCACTTATTCAACAGGGCATTATGTCTAATACCTCTGAATACCACTTATGAATTAATCAAAAGCAAAAACTTACATGCAAGATTTCTGGACTCATCAATTTCTTCTGCAATAGGTTCATACAGAAGTCTCAATTTTGACTGCCTGGGTGGGGTAGGTGACCTCTCTTTCTCAACTATAGGCTCACAAATTTGTTCCTGTTCTGATTCTTGCATCTGGTCATCTTCAGATTCTGAAGAGCTCTCTGTGTCTTTGTTGTCGTACCCATACAGAGCTAAAAGCTCTTCTAAAGGCATATTACCTTCCTGCATAATCGAGTTAAGTCTTAAAAAAAATCCACTTTAGGTTTTATTTAAATTTTACCATCAACTGAATTTTATTTATATATTTCTGTGATATTCCTGGATCAAAAAGCAACTACTTTCACAATGGGCAAAATTATCATAATCCTACACAGTCGGTCGAGAGTAACATTAGTCCTCAAAAGCTATATATAGCTAAAATAGCCACAGAGTCTGTATGTGAATCCCATGAAGCAACAGTAGATGTTTCCCAAACAATTAACCGACATTTTTGCCAATCAATTGTAGAACTCGTTTGAAAATGTATATAGAGGTTTTTGGGGTTGATAATACCAAATTTAGAATCAGATTTTGACAAATCAAAGTAGCCGCTGCAATCGATACTCTTGTTGAAGAGTAATTAAAAGTTATAAAAATTAAACGGAAGTTCATACTACATTAAAACGTACATTTTTATCGACATGTATACAGGGTGTTTAGTTATTTTGATCTAGGTATCAACTATCTTATTTTAAATGAAATGTCTTATATTATATTGATAAAGATTTTAGATTTTTCAAAAGACGAGTTTAACAATATATACTGGTGTATGTGTGAAATGCTGATTTCAGATATCTTGACATTTATCTTTAAGACTGTACTTACATTTAAAGGAACTAATCCACTTTAAGAAAGAATAATTAAATCCTATGTATTTATATATATATATATATATATATATATATATATATATATATATATATACACCAGTTTCTTCGGGATGGTTTCACCAATCTGGATGAATTTTTCCTGAAGTATTCAGATAATGACGAAGTAAGAAGTTCAATTTTACTAATCATTTAAATTTTTGATAATTTGTACCACTAATTTTCTATACATAAGTATATTATTTATAGTGGTTATATTTACAGCAATTACTCCAGGAAGGAATGGCCAATTTGAAAGAATTTTTCAAGAAGTATTCAGGGTGATGCCAGGGTGGTCTCTTAAAGAGCATTTTGAATATTTTCCGTAAGAACTTTCAAATTATTTAATATAATGCCTTATTAGTGCATAAATTGTAATTACCCAAAAAACCTTGAGGTACATGCCGATTTATTAGGGCAATCTTTCCTCATCAAATTACTTCGGTACATAATTATAAATTTAAAAAAATGTTGATAATAAATGACTTTATTATAGACACAAAACATTACATGTATCAGTAAGTGAGGTGGATGATAGAGGGTGATCGAGTTTTATGCGGTTTTTGGACCTTTCATGGGCACGAAGTTCAATTCTACCAACAATTTGAAATTTTCACATTTGTAATGCGGATTCAACGTAAAATTTTGATTTTGAAGTTGGTGTTAAGCTAATTAAAACAGTAAAGGCAGGCTACATGTGGTACCAGACAATAAAATATTTATTTAATACATAAATGTCTTTTTTTTACTGTATTTAATAATTAAGTATTAGTTTGACACCAATTTCATAAAGTAAAATTTTCAAAATGAAATAAATATTATTCCTAATGTTTTAGGTTTTTTAAAGTCAGTTTTATTTCTTTTATAATAATTTTTATATAAAAATAGGATGGGTGATCATCTAGGTTAAATGATTTTATCAATTAGGACATTATGTTCAAGAAGAAACCACACAAGTCCTTTAGATCACGAGTTCTCAAAAGTACGCAAGCAGATATGTTTTCTGAGAAATAGGCGCCATCTCTATGAGGATCTGTGACACACATGACTAATTCTTGAGAAAGAAGTTTGAGAAACCCTGCTTTAGAGAACTAAATGTAAATTATTACCTAAACGACTTGTGCCGTGTCTTCGGAAATCATAGGTTCTACATAAAAGAATATATATTTAATGGGGTTAGTCTTTCCCGTGTCTGATATCAAAGGAAAATAAAAATTGAAACTAACAAGAAGAATGTGAGTACGCAGACATAACAATGATTAAATTTAGAACGAATATACAACTTAGTAAAAAAATAGAAATACTGTAGGTCATGCATATAATATTGAAATGTTTTTATTCACAAACAGATCGCAATGTGACATGTGTTTCATCAGAGATTATAAAGATATAATCATAGCTTAAGAATAAAAACTCCAAATACTTAAATCAAGCAAAATAAAAGTAAAAATCATATAAAAGTAATATAAAAGTCAAATATAAATACAAAACAGATATCAGAGTTTTTCATTATTATACAAAGTTTTTAGAGAAGAACTCTTTCAAACTGTACAGGGTGTCCAATTTTGGTTGTAAATGCAAGGTATCTCCGTTATTTGCAAATATTTAGGGTTGAGGTTTTCGCGACACCATGCCACTTTTTTGTCAAACTCAAGCTGCCGTAATCAGATTTTCCATAGCCCGCCTCGTTTCCAGTGGCGTGGACAGATTTTTACTCGGGGCCGTCGTTTTTGATACATGATCCAAAGTTCCGTTTTTTTTAAATGGGACACCCTGTATATTTTTACGTATTCCTATTCGTCTTATTATGAACTTTTCAAAAATATATAGTTATCTATACTTATTTTAAAAATAAGGCTACAGTTTAAGTTTTTAAGTGTTATGTCGGTACAAAAAATTTAGGTGACCCCATAAAAAGAAGTCCAATATGGACAGGTCAGGCGACCTAGGAGGCCATCGGACAGGTCCGTGCGTTCCAATCCAGCGTTCGGGGAAGCTCTAAATACCGCCTCACAATTTGGGAGTTATGTGCTGGAGCTCCGTCTTGTTGGAAATATATTTGATTCACATGTGCTAAAGGGACATCTTCTATGATTTCTGGCAATATATTTTGCAATATTTCAAGGTAGCGATTAGGAGTGAGACCTCCTTTAAAAATATGAAATTTTATTTTGGTTCCTAGTATGAAACAAGCGACATTAAAGCCCAATCTTCCTTGCTGCTCGCGTGGAAATATCAAATGTTGATTCGTTGATCTCGTATTGTGCCTATTAAATATTCCAGCACTACTTACATACGATTCGTCGGACCATACAACCGCCCTTCCAAAATGTTGGTTAGTATTAATTTTTTGTAAATACCACTGGCAAAAATCAATACGTCGTTCTGCATCTCCAGGATGTAGATTTTGCACAACTCTGACTTTATAAGGTTTATACTTATGTTTCTTTAAAATCGTTTGAACCTGAGACTTGATTACACCCACTTCATACAGGCGTTACATTTACACTTGCTAAGACGTTAATTTCATCAGCCTCACGATTCTCTTTGTTATATTTCTTTGATCTGGGCTTTTTGAAAGAGCCAAAATTTATTAAATTCGATTTCAGCCTATAGAATATTAATTTATTTGGCCTCCTTTCCAGATATCTATATAATAAAAGTTTAAGTTTTAAAAAGATTGCAATAATAATTATGAAAATAAAACATTACCTAATGAAATAAAACTCAGAGGCAGCATTTATATTTTCATGACTCTCTATCAAACAGGTCAGCATATCATATTGCTCATAGTTTTCAAATAATTGTCTATTAGTATAAACATCAACACTTCATTTACTTTATGACAAAGCAGTGACAAAGCCATTTTTGACAATCAGTCCATGGCTTACTATGAAAAATATAGATAGATATTATTACAAACCTAAATTGCAGCCTATTTTTTAAAATAAGTATAGATAACCATATATTTTTGAAAAGCTCATAATAAGACGAATAGGACTCCATAAAAATATACAGGGTGTCCCATTTAAAAAAACGTGGCTTTGGGTCAAGTATCAAAAACGACGGTCCCGAGTAAAAATCTGTCTACGCCACTGGATTCTACGTAAAAAACTCTATAAGAGCGAGTTTTTACCTTTTCGATATGTTAAAAGATAACCGAGATACGAGGGGTGTCCCAAAATGCACTTTTTCAATTTTGCCCTGTATCTCCGAAAAGAGGCGGGCTATAGAAAATCTGATTACGGCAGCTTGAGTTTGACAAAAAAGTGGCACGGTGTCGCGAAAACCACAACCCTAAATATTTGCAAATAACGGAGATACCTTACATTTACAACCAAAATTGGACACCCTGTACATGGGGTCCCTACAAAGCATGCCAAATAGTTTTCTTCCAAAAGATTTCAAATTTGAACCCCTTTTAAGTTCAGTCGGTAGGTGACTGTATATTTTTAATGGCATCATAAAGGAACTTTTAGCAGTGGCAGTGAGCCGAACAGCCAGTAGTCTTATATCAAAATTATTTCTGAGTGGATAGCAATGAGGCATCAACCAGCAGGAAGAAGTTAAAATGTTTATGAATATACAAGGCACACTGCAGTATATAAATTGATACAACTGTTAACAATTGAAGACTTGGGAAAAGTGGGAGACAGGATTTCCTGTAACATCCATTAGTATAAAATATTACATATAGTCTCAATGGCATATGTGGAAATTTATAGAAGTAGCATTCCTTAAAAAAAAATAAGTCATCTAACTAATTTACACAGTCTAATGTTGATATACCAGTATATAATAATGAAAAAAGCTAATAATCAGAAATTATATTTTAATACATGTTCATACCACAATTTATCTCACCCTGTATCCTGAAAATGAGGCTGTTTTGGATCTATAAGCATATTATCTTATATTTTCTAATTTTTGGCCAAGGAATCTCACAACAAACGACTGCCCAAAATTATTGAAACACTCTGTTTGTTTAAAACTTACAAAGAACTAGTATTAAGCTTCATTGGCTCCGGTATAAAACCTCACCTTTTCCAAATTAGAAAGTTCAGTCGAAGGGTCATTTGCTTCACCAGCAGCTAAGGCTTCTTCTTCCTCTAGTGTTCTTTCATCATCGAAATCGTTGATAAGCATATCAATGGAAGGGTCAAATAGTTTGTCTTTAGTAGGAGAGTCATTTCCTTGGCTCGAACCTGGATTTCCATCATTAGTTGATGCTGCTGCGTCCATATTTATAAAATATTATTTCATTCCAACACTAGTCTGGAAAGAAGAAAACGATATTTCTAAAGCATAAATTAACTTTTTGTGGTTCTCGAATTTAAATAAAAATGTACGAGACCCCGTAGAAATTCGACGGCAACTAAGTAAAGTGTAAAAATTACATTATAATAAATATAGATTACGGCACCCCGTATATCTTTACAAAACACTTTTTTATAAGCGTTTTTATAAATATTTTTAGTATCATTATTAAGGTACATTTGAACTTTTAAATCTTTAGTTTGTAGTTGATTAACTCCTAATCAACTACAAATGGCTGTTCTTAAACTTTCATGTTAATTCCGGGTTGGGACTACAGCAATCCTGTGCCAAATTATATATTACAGGTGCTAATAGGAAAAAAATGGAAAAAAACACATACAGAAGTTAAAAATATTAAGGCAGTTCACTGGTATCTATATTTCCTCACAGTTCCTGGATAATCACTATTCCATAACTAATTTCTATAAGACATGAAAAACTTAGCAAATATCGTCAGAAAGTCTAAACCTAATTTTAAACTTATGTCAATATTTTAATTTGCAATACTATAATTATTTAAAAAGTAGGAACCTACAGTGGCAATTAGTAACTATTATCACCCATTTTATTACCTTAGAAAAAGATATAATTTAATACATGGAATTCTCTCCTTAATAAATCGTAGTTATTTTTAACTGGTTCCAATATGAGCTGATAAGCTTTTTTTTATGAGTTGGAGCAGACAAAATAAAATTCTTTTGTTGCACTTATCTTTTAAAATATTTTAACATATATAAGTTTTTTTAAAGGTAGGAAACATAAAAAGATTTGATATTGGATTTTCTTCAACTTTTACTTATTTCACTTTAGACTTTTTATTTTTATGAGAATCAGAAGAATAGGGTCCCAATGCTATTTCTTGAAATGCCTAAATGAACCTAATTAAAGAAATAGCACAAATTAAACATATTTTAGATTCAGTGGAATGTCATTTATTATGTTGCTGATGCTATAAGGAAACTTTTTTACCCATTCACATATAGACATATTTTGGGCATCACAAGTTGCTGTTAAATCGGTTTTAATATGAAATATGTTATCTAAATTATTATGCTAAGATATCTTCCACATTTAATACAGGGTGACACATTAATTACTGCATATTATATTCTAATTTAATAAAAATATTGTACAATAAATTAAAGCTTATCTGCTACTGCGCGGAAAAATAAAAATTATATTGCCAATACAAGCTGTTAGGCGCACTAGTTCCTACAGGAAAATAAAAAATTGACAAACAAGAATGAAAATTAAATACAGATTCACGCTATTTGCATTCAAACTCTTATATAATATCACTCATAACAATTGTCCGCTATAATGATTTGGTTTACTTTCAAGAAGATCCTTAGAATTGGATCTTTTTGTGGCATTTACATCTTTATGAAACACCAAAACACAGATTACACAAATTTGAGAGTTGCTTCCTATATATTGGCACAAAATTTCTAAACAAATTTATTCTGCCATATCAGAATTGTCCTTCAATCCAAGGTTTTGAAAAACAATTTTTCAAACCGCTGTTATCTTTGCAAAAAAGTAAATCGCCAAATAACTGTAATTATAATGCTATTCCCCTCAAAACATAAGCTTAAATGATAACACTCATTCTTTGTTAACCTAAAATTGAATTTATAAAATTTTTTAATGCTAAGAAGATTCTCAATATAAGGGTTATTCAATACACTCTTATTTTAATATGTTAACAGAAGTAATATTTTTAATCCGTCAGTAGTCAGTTACAAGATGAAGAAATAATACATCTTAGCTTACATTAATCAAACTCTGTATAATTTATGTAACAATGGTTGGTGTTTTTGACCTTGTATGTATATAGTAATTAGTTTAGTAGTAACTAGAATTAATGACTTTAATTAGCTTAGAAGTAATTAGAAGTAAAAATTTTAGCAGGGATTACCACCTCTACTGTAATATATCAATTTGAGAATATTTGTATATGATACTTCTCAATAAATTTTATTAGAATATGAATTTATTTGAAATGTTTGCTTGAACTTTTTTGATGTAGCACTTATAATATTACTAGTAGCACTTTTAACAATACTCATAATGTAAGCTAAACTTCAAATATCACCCTCTATATTACCATAACACTTAGACATGTCCAAACATTGTTTTTTTACTATTTAAAGCTGGAAAATGTATTTTTTTGAAATAAAATACTAACTTTAATCAAAATTAGCCAATTTTATGGTTTTTTTTAGAATACCATGGAATTCGTTTACTGTTATATTGATGTTTAGCTCACTGTGAAGCCTATTATAAAGAGCCCAATTTGTTTAATAATATCAGAACTTATATTGTTTAAAATTTTTTAAATGATAAACTGTTATATATGTGATTGCGATAATACTCATTAATTTTTACATGATGGTCTCAAAATGCAAATACTGTAAAAATAATGTTTATAAGGTTAGTGGGAGATATCGTATAAGGGGAACTATCATAAATCATGTGCGATAAGAATGACAGGACTGCAAGTTGTTAGTGCCAGCAAATACCTTATTTTGTGACCTGTATGAGCAAACAGTTGTCAAGAATCAAAAGTAAACAAAACTGTAAGTAAACAACATCAACAAAAGAAAAGAAAATTAAGGCCTTGTGCCTCAAAATCCTTGAATCCTTTTTACCACCACAATATTGGAAAAGAATTTTGAAAAAATCCAACATAAACTTGGATCTATAGAGAAAATATAAGTTTGAAAATGTCCAAAATATCAACTGAAAAAGAGGGAAATGTCATACAGTTTTCAACAGACGGACATTTACCTGATAACAAAGTAGATGACAAAATAGGAAAGATTTACAAAACCTGCAGATGGGAGCAGTTTCTAACCATGTAGCAACCTGAGTAGCAAACTGAGAAGGCTTCAAACAGACTGAACGCACTCCCCACTGTACATAACCATATTTTATAAAACGATACTAAAATGTATGTATGTTTTAATTTTATATAGCACTGCAATATTATATTCACTGAAAAATGTACCGATTGTGGTAGATATACATACAGAATAGGAGCAATTAGGTTTTACACGCCCTCAGAAGGTGAAAAAAGCAAAGAGTTACACACACAGATTTCTTAAATCCATTGTGCAACTATATACCTAAAGTTAAACAGAACTGTTTTGAATATTATTTGTTACAAATAAATCTACAAAATCTACCGTTAAAAAAGCAAAGAGTTACATACAGAGATTTCTACCAAGAGATCATGGACAGCCTACGCCAAGTTTCCTATGTTGTTGTTGATGTCTAAGTACAAAAAATTGTACTACAAAAACTATGTTTCAAACTAACAATGGGATATTAAAGCAAAGAAAATCATTCAGCTTAATGATTTCACTTCATAACAGAACACATAAAGCATAAAAATTTAAAGCAATTCTTGAAACGTAAAAGGGTCAGTTCCTTGGCCATCGGAAGCTTTAATACTAGTTTACTTGTATCTTCCTTCCTACAGTTGCAAAAAGTGCTAAATGTAGATTACAAATAGAACATATTAAAAACAACGTTGTTCCAATGATCGGAGCCTTATGTAGATATATCTATCTTCATCATTACATCAAATATATAATGCTTATTTTCTCGCAGTACAAATGTACCTTATTTCACTCTGGGTTTCCTGTGGTGTAACATTTCAGACTAACAATGGGATATTAAAGCAAAAAGAAAATTTAAAAGCTCAATGATTTCACTTCATAACAGAACACATAAAGCATAAAAAATTAAAGGAATTCCTGAAATGTAAAAGGGTCAGTACCTTGGCTATCGGAAGTTTTAATGCTAGTTTACTTGCATCTTCCTGCCTACAATTGCAGAAAGTGCTAAATGTAGATTACATACAGAACATATTAAAAACAAGGTTGTTCCAATGATCGGAGCATTATATAGACAATATCTATCCTCATCGTTACATCAAATATATAATGCTTATTTTCTCTCACTACAAATGCACCTTATTCCACTCTGGGCTTCCTGTGGTATAACTGTCTTGAGTTATGAAATTACTGGTATTTTAAAGTTAACTGATGTATTAAAAATTGAACAGTGTAAACTCAGTTATAAAATACCTGTCAAAAAACCAATATAAACTATGTTAATGAAATTCATCAACATAACACAAGGAATGCAAAAAAGTTATTTTTAAACAATGTTAGGACTAATATAGGGCTTCACAATCCAATACTTATGACTATGGAAATATTTAATAAATTATTTTAGTTTCAAACATTAGTTTGAAATAATGTTCTGACGGAGACACAGTGTTGTTGACACAGATGTCGCAATGCTGCATTGATGATTTGTCCACTGAATTGCTAATATACATTTTTCATTATCTGGAAATCCAAGACTTAAGTCGATTGAGACTCACACTAAAACAAATTTCTGATGTCTCAATGTTGCATTGATTTGTCCACGGAATTGCTACTATACATTTTTCGTTTGCTGGAAACCAAGGCTTAAGTCGATTGAGACTCACTTGCAGAAGATTCCGAGATGTAAGGATTTTCGCCATGTTGAATGTAGTGTTTTTTAATCATAGTGGTCTGCAAAAAGTGTAAAAATTATTCTCAAAACAGCACAATATAAAATAGGATGTCATGGTGCTTGTAATGGTTGGTTCCACAGTGAATGTACAGGGCTAAACAGCAAGGAAGCTTCATGAAAACTGCATAATCCGTTTAGCTTTAGAAGAAAATAAATATTTTTAAACATTGGTTCATTTAATAATTTTTTTCCCTTTGAAATAAATTTCTGATGTCGCAATGTTGCACTGATGAATTGTCCACCGAATTGCTAATATAGATTTTTCAATTTCTGGAAATCCAAGACTAAAGGCGATTGACCCTCGTATGCAGAAGATTCCAAGATATAAGGATTTTCACCAGTAGTATTTGTTTATCATGGTGGTCAGCAGAAAATGTAAAAAAGTATTCTCAAAACACACTATAAAATAGGGTGTCATGGTACTTGAAGTGCTTGATTTCACAGTGAATGTACAGGGCTAAATAGCAAAGAAGTGGAGCAAGTATTAGCTGAAGCTGAATTATTGTGAGACTTCATGTACAAGTTTCCTAAGCTGTTGCTGATGTCTAAGTAAAAAAAAATCGCACTACAAAAACTACGTTTCAGACTAACAATGGGATATTAATGCAAAAAAACTTAAAAGCTTAATAACAATTAATAATAACAGAACATATAAAGCATAAAAAATTAAAGGAATTCCTGAAATGTAAAAGGGTCAGTTCTTTAGCCATCGGAAGCTTTAATGCTAGTTTACTTGCATCTTCCTGCATACAATTGCAGAAAGTGCTAAATGTAGATTACATATAGAACATATTAAAAACAAGGTTGTTTCAATGATCGGAGCCTCATATAGACAATATCTATACTCATCATTACATCAAATATATAACACTTATTTTCTCTCACTACAAATGTACCTTATTCCACTCTGGGCTTGCTGTAGTATAACTGCCTTGACTTTTGATATTACTGGTATTTTAAAGTTAACTGATGTATTAAAAATTGAACAGTGTAAACTCAGTTAAACAATACCTGTCAAAAAACTAATATAAACCATATTAATGAAATGCATCAACATATCACAAGTATGTAAAAAAGTTATTTTTAAACAATGTTAGGACTAATATAGGGCTTCACAATCCAATACTTATGATTACGGAAATATTTAATAAATTATTTTAGTTTCAAACATTAGTTTGAAATAATGTTCTGACAGTGTTCTTGAAACAGCTGTCAATATTTGTAATATAGTGGAAATTTTCTAAACATTTATTTATTTGTACTTATGTTTTTGTTGTGATGAATTCTGGTACCAGCACTATGGTGTTGATTTTGAATGATTCAGTTGGTATCTAATTATCGAGTATTTTTGTCAAAAAAATATTATATGTTATCTTGATAAAGTGAGAGGAGAGTCTGTCATACAGAGAAAATGCATGTGAATTATTTGTTGTACTTAATTTTTATTTTATTATTTGCAGTGTATATTAAAATATTTTATCTGCTGAATTGCTATTTTCCCAATATTGACAACCAAATAGTCAATATATATAGTAACTTTCACTTCATTTAAAAAATAGGGACAAGTTAAGGATAAGACTACTTATTAAACATAAGATCATTTCTGTTTCTATTCAAAAACCCTGACAAATTCACAGACTTTGAAATCAACCATCCTTTTGATACAAGATCCACCCAGTATAATGTACCTATGCACAGACTGACTGCAACTCACTTTGAAATACATTTCTGATGTCGCAATGTTGCATTGATGATTTGTCCACTGAATTGCTAATATACACTTTTCATTTTCTGGAAATCCACGACTTAAGTCGATTGAGATTCACTTGCAGAAGATTCCTAGATGTAAGGATTTTTGCCATGTTTAGTGTAGTGTTTTTTAATCATAGTGGTCTGCAAAAAGTGTAAAAAAATATTCCTAAAACACAATATAAAATAGGATGTCATGGTCCTTGTAGTGGTTGGTTCCACAGTAAATGTACAGGGCTAAACAGCAAGGAAGCTTCAAGAAAACTGCATAATCCGTTTAGCTTTAGGTGAAAATAAACCTTTTCAATTTTTTTAAAATGCATATTAAACATAGGATTATTTACTAATTTTTTCCCTTTGAAATAAATTTCTGATGTCGCAATGTTGCATTGATGAATTGTCCACTAAATTGCTAATAGTTTTTTAATTTGATTGAGATATGCAGATGATTCGAGACGGTAAGGATTTTGGCCACATGTCCAATGTTTGTTTATAATGGTGGTCAGTAAAAAATGTAAAAAAAGTATTCTCAAAACACACTATAAATAGGATTTCATGGTTCTTGAAGTGGTTGATTTCACAGTGAATGTATAGGGCTAAACAGCCACAAAGTGCAGCACATATTAGCTGAAGAAACAACAAATGCAAATTGATAATCCAAATTTACTGAAAGATATTGAAGACCTGGACAATTTGGAGTTTTCAAGTGATGAGCTAGACAGTGAACTTACTAATACTGTTATATTCTCAAAAACTAGTCACTAAAAATCCAGATTATTATTTTTTTGGAAAATAAATACTTGAAAGTGCTATTAATGCACAAAAACTTCATTATTAAAAACCTAGAAACTATAGTGAGTCATTTAAATACACTATTTTATCAAAAAAGCTGCATATCTACTATTGATGCACTGTAGGACTTCGAATCTTGCACCTTCTATCTGTAAAAAAAATCCTGCAGGAATACCAACTCAATCCCAGGAAGAAAATGAAATTCGCTTGACAGTAAGGTGACGTTGACATAAATTGCCAAAGTACCTAGCAAAAAAAAACGAAAGAAAAAGACCCTATCTTCTAAAGTCAAACGGTTTAAATGTATATTGTCATATCTATTTAATTTTAGGTTAGGTATTTAAATTTAGAGGGAAACAAATATTTTTCTTATTTCTTTAAAAATAAATAAATGGAATAAATCTTTTAAATCCGTAACTACTAAAAACATCTATTAAAAATCCAATAAATATGTGTTTAAATCCCAAAAGTCCCCAAAAGAATGTCGTTAAATACTACAAATTCCAAAATCCACAAAATACTGTAAATAAAATTGCCACAAATGTTGAGTTCCTGCAAAATCTGATAACCAGCACAGTTTCTCGGAATTTGTAGTCCAACCAAATAATTATTAATAGTGTCAATAAGCAGGCTGCCAGTTAACTAACACAAAAGGTAAGTATAATTGATATTTTCCTTGTGTTGTAGTCTACCATTTATTAGAAATTAACGAAATTATTATCAAGAATTGTCATTGTGGATGCTGATGCCACTTTGATTCTTTTAATACCAATGTCATAAACATATAATTATATATTTGAAATATAGGATACATACGTACATTAAATACTATAAATTTCATTGAAATTTGTGACGTGCTATAAACAATTTGTAATTGTAATGTGGTTAATAAATATCTATCTATCTATCTATCTATCTATCTATTAGAGTAATAATTCTGTGATATACTCAGTAAGGAATTCTGAGATTTAGAGAAACTATTAGGCATATTGAAACATTTTGTATAAAATAGTAGCGTTAACGAAAGATTAGTATCTACTGTACGCCTTAAAAAAGAAAACATTGCGCTTAGATGCTCAATTTTGAAATAAAAAACTAAATAATAGGTTCTATTTGCCACTGCAAAGAAATTTTGATGCTTGCCGATAAACAATTATGGTAAGTTCGATGCTGCCAAGACAATTTATGAACTTACAAATTTATTTGTTCTATTTTTGCAGATTTTAGTTTTGTGGTTTAAAATATTTTCATTAAATTATAACACTTGACTGAATCTCCTGTTAGTGGTTTGTGAAAAATTTTATGAAAAGTAAAGAAGAATTTTGCAATAATTCAACTTAGTATAGTTTTTAATCTCATCATACTTAGTCTGTTTAAAAGTTGTCTACAGCAATAATATACTGTATATGTCCTAGGATTGAGTTAACAAGAGAAAAAACTTTTTTATTTTAAATTTTTTGGTTAAAATGTAAAGTTTTGTTGTTTTTAGCTTTAGGATATTATTACTGACCTATTGGTATAAGTTATGTAATTTATTCAACATGTGTGTCCTTTACTGGAATTTAAGTATTATAAAAGTTTTGACTTTGACTTACTATTTATACAAATTTTTGCTTGAAAAATAAATATGACATTGAGGAATTTTATTATATCACATGTATGGGTGATAGAAATTTTAAAAAATGAGTTTTGAAAATATTACTTCACATATAACAGTGAAAAAACTACCCCTCGAAATTTTTTCAGGTCTTCATGCTTTAGGGTGCCTAGCAATTAACGAAGTATACAATCAGTCCACGAGAATCCAAGCAGTTTTTAAGTTCCATAAATCCAGTTTCAGTTTTAGTTTATTTTCAAGTATTACCAAAAAAAACAGTAGCGGTATCGTCTGCATATAATATGATTGTGCCATTAGTGTTTAAGCCCAACAATGAGTTTATATGGCTAATGAAGAGAACTGCCTGGCCTAGAATTGTCCCTTGGGAACACCTATTTCGATTTTCTAGGCTGCACTGACCTCACCATTTATTCTGACACTGTGCTCCCTATCTGTCAAGTAGCATAGCATAAATAATATAAATTTAAAGTGTTTCATTATTTTCAGAAATATTGTGGTTTTTCAAGATAATAAATCAAAAAAATAATTAAATATCTACACAAACGACTTCTAAAATTTTTCAATATCAAAACATTTACTGCATTTATTTATGTTTTCGGTTTGAATAATATTGGACATTTTCAAAATATGATGTTTTAAATCACTTAAAATATTGAAGATCTACACTCTTGACATCCACTAGTCTATTTGCCATGAGATATTGTCCTAGACTATTTTTGGTGCAAATCTGAAATTAATCGGTTTGATGATTCAGAAATTATCATCCGAGCAAATTTTGTTTATGCATACCCATACAGACAATATATTTTTTTATTGTTCTAGAGACTCCAATTATTTAATTAATATCAAAAAAAAAATCAAAACACATACAGTCAAATCGATACATTTGAATTCCTGCTAAATGATGAAAGAAAAGGCAAAAATACTGAAAAATCCAGTAAATTTCACAAATACACAAACATATTACTTTTTATCTCCACAAATCTCCAAATGTCAGTAAAAATTGTAATAATTTTCTAAAATAATCTCTTAAATACTCAAAATCCTAATAAGATTTTTAAAGCCCATAAATCCCAATAAAAAAATTTTAATCTCAAAAATCCCCACAAATCCAGAAAAAATCTTATAAATACATCTTTCTACCTACAAAATTTTAGGAGTTAGCAACCCCTTGCTTATTTCTTATAACATCATTTACATTCATCATAGTTATAGATAATTATTTGGAGAATAGAAAATAGGTTACAAAAATTAATAACAATATTTCTACCGAGGTGTTAAATAAGAATGGTGTATCACAACTATGTTATTTTTAATTTATATTAATGACATAAATAAAGAAGTTAAAAACTGTTCATTACATTTGTTTGCAGATGACACATTGTTATGTTGTAGTTCAAAATACTTAACTCACTTAAATACTACAATGAATTTAGAATTAAGTCTCAAGTAATACTCAAATTAAATACACTGGCGGCTCCAGTAAAAAAAATATAGTGGGGCATTTTTTGCGATGCAATATAACTGTTTTTAAAACAGGTAAAAACTGAGAAACTAATTGTGAAAAACTTTATTTATAAGGAGGTATATATACTCAGGTACATATAGTTATAAGTAATTACACCTTTAAAGTACTATGTATTTTAAATTCATTTTACGTTCCTTGGAACTGGCAAAATGGCCTATTATCTATTAATTAGAATTTTGAATATTTTTATTTACGTTCTTTTCAATGCTTAACATGGCCAAGTTTCATCCACACAATACTCCCCGAAACAATATAAGTTTTGTAGAGATCCTCTGTTCACCTTGTTAAGAATATAGTCCCTAAAGCGGGCCATCATCACTATATGTGTTTGCCAAGGAATGCGATGGGCTTTGATTGGCCTCCCTCCCGCTGGCTTGTTAAGATAACTTTACTGCGTTATGCCGATCGCTATCTAATTTTCGGGTATTGCTCGGTTTTGCCCAGACCTCTGTGTATTCTGGGTTAAAAAGTAATAGATGCATATCGCACGAAAATATTACAAAATAAGCTATAATGTTTAAGCGAATTTTCTTTCATTTAAAATATACCTTTAGCAAGTGTTTTGTCAATTTATAATATGTATTTTTTGGAGGGGCATTGCCCATTTACCCTTATGATAAAACGGCCACTAATTAAATATAAAAAAATCAAAGTTTATGCTTATAGAAAATAATAATGTTCAAATCCAATTCATATCAAGTAATTTAAATATAAAAGTAGGTAGTGATACACTAGAAGTAGCAGAAAAAATGAAATATCTTGGTTTTATTATTGACAAGCATCTCAATTTCAAAGAACACATATTGTATATAATAGAAAAGATAACACAAAATGTTAATTTTTGTCTCAAGTTTCGTCATATCTTACCCGCTGGTCCAAGACTACTGTATTCAACACATTAATCCTACCTCACCTGGTCTTTAGCTCGTTAGTACTCTATTTTGCTAACAAAAATGATCTAAACAGGATACAAAACCTTTAGAATAGGTGTATGCAAATAATTCTTGGGGAAGAAATACCTATCAAAAGATATGCTAAAGGCATTGAATTGGCTCTCTGTAGAATCCTTTTTAAAGTATCAGATATTGCTTCTAATTTATAAAATGAAGAATGGACTAACGCTTAACTCTCTGACAGAAAAACTTGTCACGAATGGGTCCATACATACATATCCAACAAGAAGTAGCCAAAATGTTTATGTATTTATGAAAAATAAAAGGAGTACTGAGAAAATACTTTACCACAGGTTTGATCGAGTTTAACTCTTTACCACAGAAAATTAAGGATAGTTCAAAATTAGATTAATTTAAGAAACTGTTAAAAACCACTTAATGGGAGAAAGATATTGCATTGTGATATTACATTATGCATGAGTGATATTTTACAATACTTTATTTTAGCGATATGTTTTTTATTAAGATAAATTTGTTATATTTTATATATTAGCTATATGCTAAATAAAGGAATTATTACTACTATTTTTTCTTTGTAATACATTTCTGATGTCGGAATGTTGCATTGATGATATGTCCACTGAATTGCTAATATAGATTTTTCATTTTTTGGAAATCCAAGACTTAAGTCGATTGAGCCTCATTTGCAGAAGATTCCGAGATATAAGGATTTGGGCCACACAGCTAAACAGCATCAAAATTATGCAAGTATTAGCTGAAGAGATATATTATGATTGTAAAACCTCATGTTCCAATATGGCAACAGTCAAAGAACAAATAGAATAATCCAAATTTATTGAGCAGAGCACTTGTACTTAAATCAATATAGAAACAGACATGTATTATGAAAGAAAAGATATTTTATGTATTTTTAATTGACACTCCTATTATCTCTTAAAAAAACTACATACATATGAATAGAGGTTGGTAGTGTTAATGGTGTATACCATGTTATTATACAGTAAAATGAGAAATGCTTTCTACAAATCAAAACAGTTCTTTCATTTATTTTTAAGACTTTGTTCATGTATCAAATTTTAGTAATAACAGGTTTACTGCCAGGCAGTCATATATTACTGGTCACTACACTATAGACTAGGATGCCAGGCAATCATATATGCTGGCTGATCTTTATTATAAATCTATCTATGACCACTGGCCATTACAGCTTCAGTTAGGTAAGTTCTCTAAAAAAAAATAATTTGCTACTTGCCCCAACAGACAATATTTACTCACTTTGGGTGGCAGCCAACCAGTTAATTCTTATTTTAGATACAAGAATAAGCATTTTGACTATTTTATTGGCTACATGACTTTAGAAAACTAATATAAGATTAATTCTTATTACTACAATTAAAACTAGAACTAAAATGTAGATTAGCAACATTTTGTTTCTTTGTTTAAAGGAATGAGGAAATTTAGGAACAAAGATATTTACCAAAAGTTTAATCTTGGGTTTGAGTAAATTTTATAGAGACAAAATATTAAACAATTAATTTGCTTCTTGGCAAAATATTTTGAGTGGTAGTTTAATGAAATGGTGAGACAATAACTATTTTAAGGTTCACAGTTTCTTCATCTTAAATAGACCTTAATAACTTTATTGGGTCCCCTTTATAATCCTAAACATCCACACTAGCATTTCATCGTCCTTTAAAGCAGTGTAAATCTAATAATTTATGAAAGGGAATAAAAATAAAATCAAACTTTATTTATAGGTTGTATTACTCGAGTGGCACAGAACTCTGTTTCACTTTTTAAATCTCTAAATCCGAAGATTGTGGTACTTACCTACTGAAGAAAAATTGGTATCCTCTAGGATTAACAGTTTGTTAAATTATGTTTAATATATTATAATCCTAACAATTACTTCAGACAATATTAGGTCCTTTAGGGCTTTAATACTGACCCGAGAAATATTAACCTGGATATACTTGCTCCGCTGTATCGTCTCAAAGTACTGCAGTTAACCACAATAATTTGTTGCAATTTCTTTTAGCACGAATTTGAAAAAAAATCTAACACTTTGCCTCCAACTTTAGAAATGCCAAACAAAATAACAAAAAACTCTGTTTATATCTGTTCTCTGTCAAAAAATCCAAACGAAGGCGCCACCTGTCGACAGCCTGAATAGTGATAGGGATGTTGAT
Organism: Kuschelorhynchus macadamiae; assembly: GCA_030620095.1. NCBI lineage: Eukaryota > Metazoa > Arthropoda > Insecta > Coleoptera > Curculionidae > Kuschelorhynchus > Kuschelorhynchus macadamiae. The sequence continues at coordinate 1,312,849 of JAUTXW010001011.1, forward strand.
ATCGGTAAAAAAATATCGATATATATCATATCGTTATTTTAAAAATTCATAGAGTATTCGATATATCGCACAAAATATCGATATTTCGATATCAATAAAAATATCGCTATTTAATTTAATATTTTATATATTAGACAAGTAGTCAAACTTGTAGTATTGTTATTACCACTTGTTTTATGGGCATTTCCACACAAATACCGAGAACTTCTAGAATCAATTTTTGTAAAGTCTCCAGCCAGTAGATACAAGTGAAGGAAGTGTGAAAGTTTTTTAATAGAAAATCTGCAAACTTTACTTATAATCTGGTAAAAACTAAAAACGTTAAATCGCCGAAAAGAAAATCTACAGACAACACAAAAAAAAACATTGAGCCAGGAACAAAATGTAATTTACGCCATACATTGACGATGAAGATCATTGGGGAAATGACTTGTTCGAGTACTACAAGTTACCAATTTAAACATATCCTCGACGCTTCTAGAACTGCGCCAAGGGACATTTTGCCAATGTAGAGGATGCAAAATAGTACAAAAAAATATCGTATTCGATAGTGTAAATTTTATATCGATATTTCAATAGATGGTCTAAAAATATCGATATATTGGTCGAAAAATATCATTCATTTGATATATATCGATACTTTTTCAACATCCCTAAAAGTGGAATCATTTTGTAGATGAGCGGGCTTGCACGTAGCTTTTTATTTGATATCAAAGTTATGAAATTCCTCTGATAGTATAATACGTTAGTTGCAATAAATCGTTTATCGATTTTTGTATGGTTCTGCCTTATATTTCAAGGTTAAGCTAGGTATATCAGTTCCATGCAAGGTTGCCAGATTTTGTAAATGAAAGAGCGGGACACATAAATCGGAGACCGATAATATTGAAAATTATTCGCTTTTCTTTGACACATGTATCAAAAACGCATTAAAATGTTGAACATTCGATTTTGACAGATATGTGTGTCAAAAACACGAATTTCCAATGATTCTTAAAGGTGTGACTATTTTAAGGGCAAACGTCAGAACGCGTCAAAAAAACATAGATAGACGATATTCCAACGCGGGAGTTTAATAAAGAAACCGAGCTTCAAAAACTCAATATTATTATATGATACACTCAACATGCATGTTTATTGCTTAAGGGCTTGATGATCAACACACAAGAAAAGTCGCTAAAATGGTGAAATTTAAAATTCCCTTCCGTATTCGATCACAAGGTGAGGCACGGATAAGGTGAGGTCCGGCGCGCAACGCCCGGCGCCTACCTGAAGGCAAAGGGTTTGCTGATTGCCGACTATAGGAGCCTAAGGACGGAAATAAATATATCTGGTTAAAAATTGCACTGTCGATGAGTCGAGGTTGTGTCACCGACTAGAATTAATTTTGTTGATTTGAAGTTTCAGTTTACCCGGCATCTCTTTGACCAAACCCACCAAACCAAACCGTCTTCTCTGTGAAAAAGCATGACAAATCGAGACTAATATTTAAAAAGAGAGACTCTTTACCTAGGAAGCCGAAGGCGCGACGGGTGGTAAAAAAGCCGGATAATCCCGCCTAAATCGGGACGTCTGGCAACCCTGGTTCCATGTGTGAAGCGATTGCAATGCTGTAGTCATGGGCGTAGTCAGCGATTTTTTTCTAGGAGGGGCCGAGGGGACACGCATTTGCTGAAAAGAAGTGAACATAAAGCTTCAGGTGCTACAAAACCTGTGCAGTGGCGATGGTTCGTGAGGTGAAATATTAGTGAGGATGGCCACAGACCTAAATAAATAAGTAAAATTGCTTTTGGTGTCATTTCAATACATTTTTTTGTAAGTATTCATAAAAATCTATGAATACTTACAAAAAAATCTTATTAAATATGGTAGTAAAGCTAAATAGCAACATAAAGCTTCAGGTGCTACAAAACCTGGATATATTCAGATTTGTTGCCACACTAAACAACAAAAAGTCTGTTATTACACATTTAATTACATAAATTAAAACCATGATAATGGTTTATTGAAATTTCTATTTATTTATCTTTAATAAAAATTTAAAAGTGATTTGTGCGGAAAATGTATGTACCCCACGTGATTGTTTTTAAGAAGTGCCACTGATTACACATAAATACTAATTCGCGAAAATATAGCAAATTAAAATGAACGAACAATTTGCCCTAAAAAGTCCGTAAATTGACTTTGCCCAGAATTTCTCTCATTACGAAAATTTCCTTTTGTCAAGGAAAGTGAAGCATATAGTTATTAGTAATACGTACAGGGTTTTGACTTATATTTTAACATCTACCTAGAGTTTAAACTACAGGAGATACAAAAATACTTTTAATATAAAATTTTTAGGAGTGTTCTTGTGTTACCTTTCTCAAAAAATTTCAAAACGCATTAAAAAGTTTAAAAATAACGCTTATTTTTTTTTTAATGAGGCACCCTGTTATTATTATTTCATTAATCAATTATTAATATCGATTTTAAATATACTATGTTAAATAATTTTACCTTTAAAGAAAACGGAGAAAATTGACAAAAACCCTGTCGTAAGATGCAACGCGTTAGAGAGAGAAAAAACATTCACCTGACATATACACCCGACATGTGGGGAATAGTGGAATCAAGGAAATATATTACCTCTAATGGTATGGATTTGTCAATTTTCTCGGTTGTCTTTAAAAATAAAGGTATCAAACCTTATATATTTATAATCGGTAAGAGACGAAGTTAAAAAATAAATGTTATGTTTGCTTCTACTTCTTAGTAATTTTACATTTTTTTGAAAATCATTATCTATAAAGATTTAGAGATAATGGATATGATGTGGTGTATGAAAGTCAACTGACTATTCAGAACAATACAAAGGTTGATATTGTTGATATTATAGTTAAAATTAATAGTTCTTCCTCTACCGAAATTTACAGAATAATATTTTTGGTATCCAATTCTATTTTGTTTTGATCACACCAAACGACAAACAAGTCTCTCAAGATTAGACTGGAGTTCCAGACAATTGTCGACACTCCCAACTTTCGTGAAAAAACTCAAATCATGAGCAAATAATAGAAAGTAGCTATTGTGAAAACATTCATTTATCCCGATTTTGTAATCCATGAGGTGGACTCTATAAAATACTTATAGTCTAGACAATAATTTAAAGTGCGGGCCACATGTTATGAAACTAACGAAAAATATTGATTGATAAGTTTTACATATTAAGAGATATTCTCGGAAAACAACTCTTGATATCTGTATATAAAGCGGTGATAGAGGCACTGCTTAGGCATGGTATAATTGTGTGGGGAGACCTGTACAAAAATGCTTTGCAACCTCTAAATGTTGCTCAAAATTTTATATTGAAAGTCATATATAAAAAAAGTAAACGTTACTCCACTCGTTTACTGTATTCGGCCGATATTTTCAATATTAGATCCATCTACCTTTTGTCTGCATCTTTATTTGTACATAAGACTGCTCAATTGAAGAACCAAGTGGATCACTCACATGAAACCCGAAATAATATAAACAGACACCTTGTGATTCCTAAATTTAGCACTACCAGCAATCTTAGATTCATCAGTTACCTTGCACCAAAAATTTACAATACTTTGCCCATAATAATAAGAAATATAACTTCTCTAGTTTGTTTTAAAAGATGTTGTCAGGAGTTAATAGCAGAAAGCTATAACAAATTTGAAATATTCTTTTAGTCTTACTCAATGTACCTTGATCTAGCACTTTTTTGTTTTGTTTTTTTGTTGTGATTCACATCGGTTATACTATAGTTGAAAGCTGTAATAGATTTAGAATACTTTTCAATTTTTTTTTAAGTCCTACTTAATGTACTGTCATCTCGCACTAGTTTGTTTTAAGTCTTAATATAGCACATACGAAGGGTTGGTTCTCTAGGTACTAAAATAAAACTGTATAGATAGAAAAGCAAAAAGTACTTAAGACTGATATTGTAAACAATGAATTGTAATTTCTGCAATACTGGTAATATATTTATTATTATGTAGATATTAAATAGTAAAAGGCCAAGATGTGAACCCTGTAGTACACCAGCGGGAGGACTTCTCTAGATTTGCAGTTACTTTTTTTATCGAGTCTCTTACACTATAACTGAGATGTATTGAATCTGAAACCAGAAAATTTTCCTTTAGGATTTGAATCAATGCTGACATTAAAAATGTTTTATTTTGTAAAGCACAATTTTTGTCAAAAGGACCATATTGGTAATATGTATCTCTCAGGTTTTTTTAATGATTTTGCACGACACCCGTTGGCTCCTCATCTTTTTTTGCAGCATAACCAATATAAAGTATCTTTACGAATTGTGTAAGATATAAATGACTCTTCCGACTATTTTCTAACCTAATGCCACACACTTTTAGATATGATCTCACAGAAATGTTTTTAAATCGGTTATATATTGCCCTTAAAAAACCTAATATTTCCCAACTTATATCTTTACACCAAAATTAATATCATAACGAAGGGTGTGTAGTCCAAAACCACCAATATCCCAAACTGTATGCTTCATAAGTTCCTGTTTCAAATATTTTAAAAATGTTTTATTAATATTACTTTAGTAAGATTTGCTTCAGCAACTGCTTCTTTAAAAGCTGATAAAATATCCTGGGCAGTAATATGTTGAATGTATGAAAAATAGGGCTAACGTATCTTGACACAAAATCGTTTTTGTCAAAATTCCAAGATCTGAACGACATAGTCATTTGTTGGTTTTGGGTAATGTTATTAAAGCTTTCCTGAACACCAATTTATGGCAAGTCTTTCCAGCTACTACAGCTTTCTACAATGTCATATTATCAGCAATTTGAATATCAAGAAACACCTTTGGAAAAAGAGTTGTGCTACCTTTGGCCCTTTTAATGAACTATGCGTCGTTATACACTACATACTCCAAAGAATTTCAGATTTGGTAATAACTTTTTGAAGGTAATTCGCCCGTTGAGGTCCGTAAAGCGGCAACTAGTACGTTCTGTGCAATAATTAAATCCTAAAAAATTCCCTGAATTTTCCATGGCAACCAAATTCCGGGTTTTCCAGATAGTTGGATACCCTGTGGAAAGGTTTATACCATCTACAATCGACACATGACGAACTAAACTACAAACAACCGCGCATTCTACAAAAGTTGTCCCTATATCAACTTGCCGCGAGTAACAAGAGAAATTCTCAGTTACTATAAACGTCAAATTTCAGCCAATCACATATTTAAAATATTTGCGCTTTCCCCAAGGTTTCTGCAGGTGAGGACATAGCACTCTGATAATCCTCACTTTCAAGCAGCTTGTCAGTCAAATTTCACCCTATTTGAAATAGGGAAATATTGGATTAAAGAGATAGTAACCTCAGCATCATACCAGTCAATGAGGAAAGAAAATGCCCAGAACACAAAAGGGTATAAAAAAAATCTGAGTTCTTAATATAGGAAGACCGAAAGAGAATATAACCTTATATTCCATTTACTATAGAAGATGAATATAATGCCCTGATTTCAAGATAAACAATATAGAGGAGGAGTTTTATGCATACCAGATTTCGTGAATTTGATCCACTAAGTACAGAGACAGATGCACTTTCCCTATTGTTGTGCCTTTTTGCGCAAAATGTTGGTCATGATTTTTTACTCATTGATGCTACTGTATAAAAGTTCTTGGAGCTACATTTAATGAGTATCATCAAAATAAATAAATCATATTTGTTTACTCGAATAAACACGATTGGATTGGTCGACACGACCTCCGGATAAAAATATTGTTGAAAACGTTTGGAGTAGGCTAAAATGCATAATTAAAAGATGAAACATCAACAACAAATCCCAGATTTAATGAATACAATAAGGGAATGAAAAAATATTTTACAGAAATTCATAATACCTTTGTTTTTAAAATGCCTGGTCGCTGCCAGGAATTGTATAGGATTCGGGGTGGACGAACTAGATATTAGCTTTTTTCTAACTTGTGAATTTATAACCATAGTTTTATAAATTATTCTGCATTTTTATACTGTTTCCATTTTGTCAATTTATTATATATTTTATCTTTTTGATATTCCACGTATATAATTGTTAAATCTTTGTCCCGTGAAACCTTCTCTGATTCCTTCCTAACTTTTTGGTCCAGGGTCACAAAATTTAAGGAATATTTTTTTACACTACTTTATATTCAAAAATTTTGAGTTACAAGACCGCTTTACAGTAGACAAGGTTCTAGACATAATACGAAATTCAACCGTTAATGTCAAGTTTTCAGAAATCCTGTATATCTCCTTTATATCAGAATAAAGTATTTGAAAATAAGTCTTACATACATTTAAATCACTGTAGAAAAACCGTAGGTCGGTTTAAATATTCACCTCTTTGCAGGCCTGTTATAAGCAGGCTGTATGCGGATCATTTTGTCTCTTAACAAATTCCCATTAAAATCACCTGCCAATGAAATTTTTTTCTTTCTTTAAAAAAATTGCCCCATTGACTTTAGTTCCATTGAATGTCCACTTCGAGCGTTGCTTAACGTATTTTTTCATGGCCTTGTTCATATGGTGCTCCCGACATCGAAACTCTCTTGTACTGTCAAACTATGTACAAAATACAAAGTACCAGTTTACACCAAAGTAACCCACATCGACAAAATTCCAATGGGAAAATGCTGTCTCATTCCGACTCAATAAAAAAAGTAGAGATCACCTGCTGGATAAAGTTATAAAGAAAAAATATGTCAGTTGCAGATACGACGGGGCACACAAAACTGTTGATAACCCATTGCAATTCCAACAAAAATATAAATCAATTTGTCCTATTTTATTATTATCTAAGCTAAATGCTTCTGAAGTATGTTTTTTTTTATTTTCTGAGGACTGCTTCTTCATCCTAGGATTACCCTGTATAGTTAAAAAATATTTTTTATACAAAAAATAAATCTATCTCCATCACCTGTGGTAGCGAATGTGGAAGCCTCTGAAGATATTGCTCTAACATCCGCTCCACTAAAACCAAAACACTGGTTCAGATATGTAGATGATACTTTTGTTTTTTGACCTCATGGACAGGATAATCTCCTCATATTTCTGGACTACCTTAACCAATAACATAAAATCAATTTAACAATGGAAATTGAATCTAATGGAACGAGTCCCTTTCTAATGTATGTGTTAAAAGGGGGGAAAATGGTTCATTAGGACATTCTCTGTATAGAATACCGACGCATACAAATAGGTAATTCCCACCACTATCCAGCAAAAAAGCAATCGGTAATTAGCTCACTAGTATTTAGAGCCATCTCGATTTCTGATTAAGATTCTCTAACATCGGGAACTGAAGATATTGCGCGTTCAATTAAAATATATAGCAATCCAACTCCGCAAAAGGAGAATTATAAGGAGCCACCGTTAGGCCGTGTTGTTCTTACCTTCATTCATAACACTACAGATAAAATAAGACGATTACTTCGGCGGTCCAACATAGGTTCAATCTTCAATGAGCATAAAAAAATTGGACAATGCTTGCGATCCCCGAAAGATATTGTACCTTTTCAAACAGAAGGGGTATATAGATTCCCTGCTCCTGTGGAGAAGTGCATGTGGGAGAAACAGGACGGTCAATATCAACTAGACTTAAGGAGCAAGAACGATGTATTAAAAAGAAACAAATTGTTCAATCTGCTGTAGCTGAACACCAGCATACCACTGGGCATATTATAAATGTAAAGGAAACCAAGGTTCTAGCATCGGTTCCAGGATTTTTTAAACGTTATAAATTAGTTAAGCTATTGAAAATGTTAAACATACAAAAAATTTCAATACAGATACGGGTTATGGCCTACATCTCACGTTAAAACCGATCTTAACACTGCGTTACGGTTCGGAGAGCCCAAGTCGGGTATAAGAGCCCGCCTGAATCTCTCCGAGCGCATTCAGTATTCAGATATCGTTTTCTAAGCAATCTAAATGCTTCTAAAATATTTTTTTTTTCATTTTCTAGGGCTAGTATACTTAAAAAAAATATTTTTATATACAATAAAATAACAGACATGTTTCAGTGCTATTTTTCTTTTTTTCATTTTTAGCTACGTCATCCTTTTTCGGTTACGCTATATAGTGACAAAAAATATTTTGTATACAAAAAAATAAAATGTATTTGACGTGTTTCGCTATTTTTCAAAACATTTCGTAATTATTTTTTTAAATATATATAATCAAAAAAAATCTAAGTATCTACGCCAAAGGCTTCTATAAGTTTTCAGTGTTACAACATTTACCCGAACTATTTCTGTTTTCCCTTAAAAATATCGCCCGCCACACCCAAAATCTTTTCGCCGCGAGACATTTACCTAGACTATTTTTTGTGTAGATTTGAAACGAACCGTTTTGACCATTCTCAAGTTTTCTTTGGATAAAATTTTATTAATTCCCACACAAAAATTTTTTTTTTAATGTTTTTCGTATTTTAGGGACTTTAAAATTCCGTTTATTCCAATACTTCCCCTGGACAGAGGACAAATTGATCAAAAATTGAAAGATACGAAGAAAAGTCACTCTTGATAAAAGTTTTTGCTTGAATAATAAATAAGGTAAGAGTTATCAAAAATTTAATTTTTTATACAGCGATCATAAAAAATACAAAAATGTTATTTTGCGTAAAAATGTCTCATTTTGCAAGATAAGAAAAAAGTCACTCTTAATAAAAGTTTTTTCTTGAAAAATAAATAAGGTTCGCCTTATCAAAAATTTTTTTATACAAGGGGCAAAACAATACAAAAATATTATTTTTCGTAAGAGTAAAAATGTTTCATTTTGCAAGATACGAAAAAAAGTGACTCTTGATAAAAGTTTTTGGTTGCATTATAGGCCCATATTTCTACAATAACACCTGCAATAGAATATCGTACTTTGAAATGCTGGATACCATTTTTAGCAATGAACTAACTTAAAAATTTGCCATAAAATTGCCAAAAAATGTATTTTCAACAGGGTGGTTGTCCAAAAGAATGGCCTAAAAGCAAATTTGTTACAAAATGGATGGAAGAAACGGCCTAGTTTTGTGACCCAAGAGACTCTGACTTAACTGTAGCCGACATGTTTCTATGGGGCTGTTTAAAGCAAGATGTTTATGCTTCTCCTGTACCAAATAATATTGAAGTGAATGTGTTGAATATGGCGGTGGAATTTTTGAAACTTTTACTGCTTAATTTTGATTATTATTAATTCTTCTAGCTATTTTACATTAAATGATAAGTATTTCATGAAGTATAGACATTGCCAAGTACGTTGTTAGTGTCATAATTATTTTAGAAACTAGTAGGTACTCTGATTAAAGGTGTGCTTGAGAATATTTGGGACTTTAAAAGGTAATGATGTTAAAAGTGATACTCTTAATTTTAAGTCTTATAAAAAAACCTTGTGTTTCTGCTTGGGGTTTAATTCAAAACATATTTAATATCTGTACTTTTGAGAGAAAATTATAACCGAGGTAGGTATGCGTTTCACGCAAAACAATATATAAAAAAATTAAATTTTTGATAACGCGAATCTCATTTATTTCTGAAGCAAAAACTTTTATCAAGGGTGACTTTTTTTCGTATCTTGCAAAATGAGACATTTTTACTCTTACGCAAAATAAAAAAAACTAAATTTTTGATAACGCGAACCGTATTTATTTTTTTAAGCAAAAGCTTTTATCAAGAGTGACTTTTTTTCTGACTCTTACGCAAAATAGCATTTTTGTATTTTTATGCCCCTGTATAAAAAAATTTATATTATTTGATAATGAGAACCTTATTTATTTTTCAAGCAAAAACTTTTATCAAGAGTGACTGACAATATAGTGGCTCTTATATGGAAGAGAAAAAAATAACGATAAAGATAGCAAAAGTGTCATAGAAAATTTATCAGTTGTAGGTCTTCAGAACACGCACAACTGTTGATAACACATCGCAATTCTAATATGAAGGCAAAAAAACTATATATGCAGTGGTTTTTTTCCACTAAATCGTCAATATCTCAGGAAGTGCTTCCCTCTCAAAAAAAAAACAAAGCAATATTAAATAAGTTCTATCTTAAAATTGTATTTACAGAAGACCACAGCCACTTGCAAGGTGCTAGTAAGAATTTAATAAAAAATAAACGGACATTTATAGAGTAATTTATTATCGGTTGTCGGGCCAAAAATGAGAATTAACATTAACCCAGATATGCCTAAAGTTTTGACATTAAAAAAAAAATCAAATATTCTTATAGAATTTTTATTTAAGACTTATAAAATAATAATTTTTGTAACAAAACATTTTATTTTCTTTTTGGTTGATAAAAAAAAATGGTGTACTAAATATAGTACACTAGGAAAATAGCAGGCAGTTAGGTTCACTTTGTGTGATATGACGCAAAACATTTTACATGCACCCCAACATTGCATTTTTGGCATCTAGTTGTAGTGCGATCATGACAATGACCGCATCTTGTTTGTTTTGGCTGCGGAATCACATAGTGATCATAACGATCCCATCTTATGTCCACATTTTCCAATGCCGATGGTCTGCCTCTTGAAAATGATGGTGGTTTTTTATTTTGTGTTAACAATACCGTTGCGATTCGCCTTCTAAATTTCAACTGGTCCATATCACCACCATTTTTGCGGTGTAAATGCCATGCATTTTGAATAGCCAAATCTATGCAATGGGTGAAAAGCGGAAAATACCACTTTTTACCTCTTACAGATATTCGGTATAGCCCAATGTTCTGGTCCGATCGGTCTACGCCGTCCATATTTCCATTGTATAGGTAAACTAGATGAGGTTGTTCAATCTGAAATCAAAAATATAATATTTAGAAAACTTTTTACTTTATACAAATTTAGGTTTATTGTTTACCTGAACATGTTTATTTTCCTTTCGGGAAAATCTTTTTACTTTGTGAATTGGCTTGACTCCAGCATGATTTGAACATAAACTTACTAAATTGTTGTCGTTCCATTTTACGGCAATTATATTCTGGTCAGCAATTTTAGAAAAGTCATATGAACCTCGATCTTGCTTCTTTAGTATTTTTGAGTCGACCAACGGATTACCAGATAAACGGTTTTCTCTTAGGGTACCTGTAGCTTGAAAGCCCATATCAGTGAGCTTTTCCATTAGCGGGATTGTTGTAAAAAAGTTGTCGAAGAATATATGTAATTTTTGGTCTGGCCATTTTTTTCGCAGAACTTCGGCGTATTTCAATACAACCGCAGCACCGACACCATAATCGCTATAAGCCTCACTTATATTAGTTGAAGCTCCTTGATAAGGCTCAAACCAGTTTACATACCCTAGCCTGGTTGCTCCTACCCATAGCTTATACCCGTATCTTATTGGTTTTCCGTGTATAAATTGTTTGCAACCGTGCCTCCCAAAATAAGACACCATTGCCTCATCAACACAGTGATTCTGCTCTAAGTCACTTTTCTCCATAAACTTTTGGTTTAGATAGTCAAATAATGGTCGTACTTTAGAAAATCGATCGGATTTATCTAAGGATTGGTTGTCTTTGAAATGAATGTTTGTCAAAATATATTCAAACTTATCTCGTGTGATGGATTCCGAAATAAGTGCGTTGTGACCATCGCTTTCTCTTTCCCAATAGATTCTTCTTCTAGGAACGCAAATATAGCCACTGAGTACAAGAACGCCAATAAAAGCTTTTATTTCACGCTTTGATACTGTTTGCACGTGATTTTTTTGACCAGCATACTTGTTAGTTTCAGCAACTATAAGATCTAAAAGCTGGTCTTCAAAAAAATCCTCAAAAAGTTCTAATGGAGATTTTATATTTCCATTTGTAATATGGTCATTAGTATCAATAATACTATTTGAATAATCTGACGGCACCAGTAAATCTTCTTTGGTCCAATTGTAAACTTTTTTTTTCTTTGCAAAAGATGCAGTTTTTCTAACGGCTTTTTAGAAATCAAACTAGCTAATGGTAACTCATCTTCTGAAGAAAAGTCGCCATCGTCGTAGAATTGATGTAGATTTACTTCGGCAGGCGCTCGAAGCTGCGACCCTGGCAAATTACCCAACTCAATGAAATTTTCATCGCCTGAATCCTCATCAGTGATTTCTTCGTTTTCTGGAGGAAATAGAGTTATTCCAGACGTTCTTTGCAAAACATCATCGTCATCCTCAAGCATGCTTAGTGCCTCATTTAGTGAAAATCCTCTAAAATAGATACAATCCATTGTAATTTTGTATAGTAGTTACAAATACATGTTATGTAGTACTTTCAAATAACGCGGTACGACCAGAAATATAGCAAATAAATAAACTATCACATCCACAATGACGTAGTTCTACTCAATCAATAAAAATACTTATTAGAAAAATAATAATTTGCGTGGAAAATAAAATATATACCAAAATCCATATATGACGTGTTTATGCCTAGCGTACTATATTTAGTACACCCGAAAATATGGCGACGAAAAAGATACCAAATGTAAAATAAGGTTATCTCTGTGATTTGTATCATAAAATAATATATTTTAGCTTTCGGATAAACCGGTCAAAAACAGTTAAAATGTATTCTAACATTTAAAAAAATACTTACTTCACAAACCGAACGCCGAAGTCACTCATTTTTTCAATTTACAGAACTTTCTAATTCCACAAGGCCGCACTGTTAGCCTAACTCCGAAACAAACCCGTGTATAGCTCGACTGTTACATCCACAATGACAATTCAATCACGCCACCTTCAAGTGGCGACATCTGGTATCCCGTTTTAATACTTTGATAACTGTACTATATTTAGTACAACAGGCATATCTGGGTTAAACTAGCGAGTACCCGCGACTTCGTTCACGTATCGCGATAATAAAAGGGATATAAAGAGGTACTTAAATCGCCTTATTTAAATACCTCTTTATAAACCACGTGTTTTGTGCATTTTTTTTCAATTTTCGTTAACAGGGCTTGGGATATTTTTGTTTATAAATTATTTCCTATTTAGAATAATCTGTATACATTTTTAAGAAATATATAAAAAATAAAACCAAATATATCTGTTCAAGCTTTTTAAAATACAGGAGTTTAAACGTTTTTTCCGAAAAACCCACCTTTTTTTAAATAAACAATATTGTAATACTTAAGGGGCGTTTTCATCCCTTTCAAATTTGATTTTTGAAAAATCCCTTCTTATCGAACGTCCACATTCTACAATCAACCTGTATGCTAAAATTCAGCATTTTACGTCAAGCGATTTGAGCAGTATCGTGATTAATCAGTGGCTCGAGTTTTTGAAACACCCTGTATACATTAAAATATGTAAAATAATCGAATAAAATACACGAGTTTAAACGTTTTTCCGAAAAACCAACCGTTTTTTAAATAAACAATATTGTAATATTTATGGGGCGGATTCACCCCCTTGAAATTTGAGTTTTGAAAAATACCTTCTTATCGAACTTCTACATCCTACTATTAACCTGTGTGCCAAAAAGCAGTTTTTTACGTCAAGCGGTTTAAGCAGAATCGTGATTAATCAGTGACCCGATCTTTGAAACACCCTGTATAAATTTAGAAAAAAAAGTAGTGGTGAAAGGTCTCGGTCACCAGACGATCATTTCCAAAAAAGAATCATAAAAATCGGTGCAATACAACTGGCTTAAAAATTTGGCTTAGTGTTTTAAATATATAGATTAGAGATTGATTTCTAAGGACAGTATCTTTGTAGTATATTTTTCGACTTGTAAACACGACAGTGTCAGGTATTATACCTAAAACATATCAAGGTATTTACTATTTACAACCAACAACATGATGAATTAAACACTTCACCAAAAGTTGAACCTGAGTCAAGTTCTCGCGAATAAGTTGTCCAACTGTCAATTCAAATGTCATCTCAAAGGCCGAACTTCAACCAATTAAAAGTTTAGTTTTTAGTTAAAGTTTAATATTTGACTAAAAAGATAACAGCAACATCATCATCGTCATACTGGATAATGAAGACAAAAGTGTCTAGAGCACAAAAAAATACTATGAAAAAATGTAAGTTCTTAGTAAACGGCGACCGAAAGGGAATATTACAACACCTATTGTCATTTACTGGAAGATAAATAAAATGTTTTGATTTCAAAATAAACGATAAACAAAAAAATTATGAAATATAATTTTTCATGGATTTGCATCGAACTGCAGATGCAAACACCGAACCTTTTTGTATAATCAAGGCTGTAGGTATGTCGAAAATACAAAAGAATAACTTTATAAATGAAATTTCATTTCAATCGCGTACCAGTTTAGACCAAAATTACATACATCGACAAAATTCTGATGGTAAAATGTTGTCTTATTCCTATCCAATAAAGATCGCAGAGTTTCATAGAAAGTGTGTCAGTTGCAGATGCTTTAGGGCAGATACAACTGTTGATAACCTATCGCAATTCCAATATGAAGGTCGAAAAAAAGCTGTCTTCATATGCAGTGGTTTTTCCACTAAATGGTCAATATTTCCTCAAGTGTTTCCCTCAAGCGTCTTGGCGCCGGCGCGTCGGGAAAACGCAATGACGCCGATGCCACCATTGATCCCCCAGTTTTCGTTTGCGGCTCGGACTTGTCATACTCGTTCGATATTTTGTACTGAAGACAATATTTTCTAGCTTTAATAGAAATAATTATTACTAATATAGGGTGACGAAAAAAAGGATGAGTAATTTTAAGGTAATTTTTTTTAATGTTTCCTACTTGCATATTTTTTTCAGCGCCTCCTGCTTCAATGAATCTATTTTAGGTCATGTCTCAAAATCGATAGTATCCACTTATATTTGGCAAAATATGATAACGTCATGTGTAAATATAGAGGTTTTGCAATGGCGGTATGTATAAGAGAACCTGTAAATATATTTGACTTGAAACATTTCCGCCACCCCCGAAGTAACAGTCTATTCAATGGTTATTGAGTTTTTAAGTATTCCTCCTACGCAATTAAACATTCTGACAGAGAGTTGCTGAAATTATTGCCAGTAATTTTTAAAATCTAGCAAATAACCATTTAAATATATAGACAAATAAATGTACGGTGTAGTTAGTGGCACTATACAATTGCAATAATTGTGTGGTAGTGTTTTTGATTTTACATCAGGTTTTTAGATAGTGGTTTTAAAATACTCAACAAATTAATTTGTAGACAAAGAACATCCGTAAATTTAATCTTGAGTAAACAGGGTGTATTATTACGTGGTGAATTAAACGTATGCATTGATAATGATTTAAGAGCTTTAACACATATTTTTTTACTGCTGCATGCATATAGTATTTACGATTTTTCTTTTCAATTTCCAATTACTGCATCTTTTTGAAAATTGAAAATGCTTTCTAGGGATAGTAGACTTGATTTAGCTGAACTACCTAAATGTTTTTTGTTTAATCAATTCTTTCTTCAAATAGTTTTATTGTTCTGCATATACTAAAATGTAAAATGTATTTCTCATCGGCGCAAACATACAAAAACTGACGTTTAGCTGTACTAACCCCTTTTGAAGGGAACATAGTTCAATACCGGTTTGGAAAGCATTGATGCAATACGTTTGGCGACTTCAATGCACTTAGTCCTTTGAGTAAAAATAGTATAACATCTAGCAGTGATGTGAGTTTTTTTCACATTAATAAGGTATTATCATATTTATGTATTTTAAATTGTTGTAAGTTTGATTCTTCCTCCGCATTTTAACATTCTGACACAGATTTGCTGAAATTGTAGCTAGTAATTAGTTAAAATGTTACACTATTTAAATGTAGGTACACTTAAACAAATATATGTACTGTTTTGTTAATGACATAGTACAATTACAGTAATTGTGTAGCAGCTTTTTTATTGATACATTAGAACATTAGACTTTTAGATAGTGGTTTTACAATATACAATAAATTAAATTGTAAGTGTACAATAATATCCCAACGTAAATTTGAGTATACAGGATGTATTGTATTGTGTCGAGCTATGCATTGGAAATAATTTAATCTGCTTCAAAAATATTTTTGAGTGCTGCATCAATCGAATATTTACGATTTTTTTTCAGCTTTATACTTGATTTAGCTGAATTATCTAAATACGTTTTTCTTAAATCAAAACATTCTTAAAATAATTTCGAAAGCTTTGAGGCAATATGCGCTTAGTCCTTTAAGTAAAAATAGCACATCATCTAGGAGTGACATAATTTTTTCCCACAATATTAATGTACTATTTTATATGTCTTCGTTAATATATTTTTAATTATTTGCTATACTTGAATTAGACAGAACTACACCAATTCGTAGAATTTAAAGTAGGTAAGCAAAAAAAGCATTTTGTACTTTTTTCTAGTTTTTTTTACCTAACTTTTTGTGAATGCCTAGTAGACTTTGTACAGGGTATCGAAGAAATCATGGTTCTTGGGATTAAACCGTGTCAAATTGGAATTACTATCCGACGTTTCGCTTTCGATTGCACGATGCATCTTCAGGGATCTTTACTCCACGAGATCTGAACACTGGTATCGAAGTTAAAATGCAGTAAAAGAGCGATTTTCCTGAAATTATGGTTTAAAGTCCTTTTTCCTAGTTTGTTATAACTATTAAAGATCAATATCGAATACAATTTAATATAACTTTTAAGAAAACATCTTTAGCTAGAAAAAAATATGCGGTTGTATTAAACTTAGTAGATGCTAATATTTTATTTATTTTCTTTTTTAGATTCAGTGAATATTGAAACAAACTTCAAATTCAAAAACGGTTATTTAAAGATCGATCATATATATATATATATATATATATATATATATATATATATATATATATATATATATATATATATATATATATATATATATATACATATATATATATATATATATATATATATATATATATATATATATATATATATATATATATATATATATATATATATATATATATATATATATATATATATATATATATATATATATATATATATATATATATATATATATTTATCCTAATTTTTCTTGGTTTGAGGTCAATACATTAACAACAAAATTAGTACATATTTTTAAACATATATTTCGTTTCTAAGGTGACGTTTCGACCATAGTTTTGGTCTTTTTCAAACCTAAAATTTGTTTAGCACTATTTTTTTTAAGTTTATAAAGTATTAAAAATTTAGGACTTACCATAGAACGTAAAATAGTTGACTAAAAAGTATACATAATCCACATATCTGACATATACTACACATATTTAATTTACATTTTACAAATATTGTGGACGTTTATTACAGACAAATTACAAGCGACTGAGCGAACACTGTTATAGTAAAGATATATACAATTTATTTAGGTTGTTTATGTCTTTTTTGTCATTTATGGCGTTTTTGTTTTTTTGAATTTCAGCCATCTCAAAAAATTCTCTTTTTTTCAACTGAGGTTCGGATTTTAATACTTTCACTTGTTCGTAGTTGAAAGTATGTTTTTTGGACATCTCATGGTGTGTTAATGCGGTGCTGTTCTTTTTATCATATTTGTGACTTTTCAGTCTATTTTCTAAGTATTGGCTTGTTTGTCCAATATAAACACCGTTACAATTATTGCAAGGGATCTGATAGACTATATTGCTTTTTTTATTAATTGGCGTTTTCGATTTTAAGTTGCTGAAGTTCTTTGATAATAAGTTATAGGCTTTGTGACTTGTCGTGATGTTATATTTTTTAAAAAGGTTTTTAAATTGCTGGGATAAACCATTTATGAAAGGCAGAGAAATGTATTTTGTTTTAGGTAGATTTGATGTAATAATGGCATTTTCAGAATTATAATATTTATGTATTCTGCTTTTGAATAATTTATTTACTAATTTTTTAGGGTATTGATTTAGAGTTAATGCTGCTTTAGCCTTTTTAATTGCTCGTTCTCTGAATTCAGAGTCGGACAGCTTAATTGCCCGATCTGCCAGACCAATAATTACAGATTTTTTTTGAGACATTGGGTGACAGGAGCTGAAATTTAGGTATCGAGAGGACCAAGTTTGTTTTGTGTACCATTCCGTTTTAATTTTATTTCCTATATGATGTAATGTTAAGTCTAAAAAATTGATTTTGTTGTTCTCTTCGCTTTCAATTGTAAATTGTAGTCTTTTATGGTATTGATTAAATTGCTTTATACTCTCTCGATACCTAAATTTCAGCTCCTGTCACCCAATGTCTCAAAAAAAATCTGTAATTATTGGTCTGGCAGATCGGGCAATTAAGCTGTCCGACTCTGAATTCAGAGAACGAGCAATTAAAAAGGCTAAAGCAGCATTAACTCTAAATCAATACCCTAAAAAATTAGTAAATAAATTATTCAAAAGCAGAATACATAAATATTATAATTCTGAAAATGCCATTATTACATCAAATCTACCTAAAACAAAATACATTTCTCTGCCTTTCATAAATGGTTTATCCCAGCAATTTCAAAACCTTTTTAAAAAATATAACATCACGACAAGTCACAAAGCCTATAACTTATTATCAAAGAACTTCAGCAACTTAAAATCGAAAACGCCAATTAATAAAAAAAGCAATATAGTCTATCAGATCCCTTGCAATAATTGTAACGGTGTTTATATTGGACAAACAAGCCAATACTTAGAAAATAGACTGAAAAGTCACAAATATGATAAAAAGAACAGCACCGCATTAACACACCATGAGATGTCCAAAAAACATACTTTCAACTACGAACAAGTGAAAGTATTAAAATTCGAACCTCAGTTGAAAAAAAGAGAATTTTTTGAGATGGCTGAAATTCAAAAAAACAAAAACGCCATAAATGACAAAAAAGACATAAACAACCTAAATAAATTGTATATATCTTTACTATAACAGTGTTCGCTCAGTCGCTTGTAATTTGTCTGTAATAAACGTCCACAATATTTGTAAAATGTAAATTAAATATGTGTAGTATATGTCAGATATGTGGATTATGTATACTTTTTAGTCAACTATTTTACGTTCTATGGTAAGTCCTAAATTTTTAATACTTTATAAACTTAAAAAAAATAGTGCTAAACAAATTTTAGGTTTGAAAAAGACCAAAACTATGGTCGAAACGTCACCTTAGAAACGAAATATATGTTTAAAAATATGTACTAATTTTGTTGTTAATGTATTGACCTCAAACCAAGAAAAATTAGGATAAATATATATTGAAAAAAAAGGTCAAAGAACACAAAGCAAAAAAAAAATATATATATATATATATATATATATATATATATATATATATATAAATTCTTAAGTATTGTGTACAGGAATTTCTGTGTATATATACATATCAAAAAGTATTGCCTAATAATAAATTACAGTGTCAAATAAAGAAATAAGGCAAATGTGTAATTTAGGTGATATTATTAAAGACGCAAATAAAATTTAACTCTGTGTTTAAGTATGCAGTAACAAAATTGCTAGCCTTAAAGATTTTAAATACTCAGGGATTAAAATACAGTTTTCTAAAATGAGACTCCTATATACAACCATCAATTCGAAATTCAAAATATATATATTGACCAATATAACTTGTGCAGTGTCATTTTCCAGTGGTACTTAGAAACTAATATTTACCCCTTAAGAGTAATTCAATAAAAATCTGGAGAAACAGATAAGAAACCTATCGCACAAATATTGCTGCCGAAATAGTTGTTGAACATATTGGAGATAAGAATTATTCAGAATCTCAAACCTTCAAAAAAAACCAATAAATGTCCAATACTTAATCTTTAAGAGCAGCACAATATTATAAGGCTATTTGCTTTTGTAATATGAGAAAATATTTGAATACAAAATATTTTTAATATGAAAGTAAGTAGTAAATAATAAGGCAAATTTGGCCTATAAAATAAAGCTTTAGTAATACGATTTTTCAAATTTTACCTTAAATGATTTCGGAAACTTACAATAAACCACATACAAAATCCTACTTTTTATATCTTTGCAAGAGTCTAATGCTAATTGACCATCCTAGTCATGAGCATAGACCCGGGTGGGGAGCAAGGGAATGTCTGAAATATGGATTTATTTGTTGTCAACAAGCTAAAATAAACAAAAAGTGCAGAAAGATGCCAAAGAAATAATTTCACCACCGAAAATGGAAAAACATTTTATTGACATATTTGGATTTCAAAATATCGTCTCTCGGAGCACGATTGCTTTTTTTAGTTGTGTTTAGTATCCCAATAAAATAAAACAAATAGCAAAAATGACGAAGTTGAGTAAGTAGCGCACTAAAGGGGATTGATAATATCTTTACAAATTTGACCTATATGATCACTACACATTAACGAATATTTCAAATATAGAAGAAAGGTTGTGTATCTGTAAGAAAATATTTTTAGAGCAGAAAATGTTATCAAATTCAAAATAATTATATCAATATCAAATTTTGCACATAAAAGCACAATGACTGCATTTTTTTTTGTAATATCAGTAAACTTTTTAATAAGAAGTTTTTAATATGAAAGTAAAGAATAAAATTAAAGGTCTCATTATCTCTTTAAATGCATTGAAGATGCATGATGAAGCCGAAAAACTAGCATACTGAAGAGGACTTTTCCAGCAGTCACTATATCTTGACAAATCTGACATGTAAATTGAATATTTTTAGTGAAGAAAATATAATCAGATACAAAATACTTACGACAACAATAACAAATTTTGCACATAAAAGCACAACGGCATTGTATATTTTTGTAATATGACGAAACATTTTTGCTAAATATGAAAGTAATGAATAAAATTAAAATTATAACTATATCTTTAAATGCATTATAACAGTGATATATGAAAACATATTATTGTATGATGAAGATCAGTAATTAGTGTACTAAAAGATATTTTTTTCAAATAACAAATTAGACCAGTCTTAAATTGATAATATCTTTACAAATCTGAATATTGAAAAATATAAATATGGAGAAAAAGTTGTGTATAGTGACTTGTAAGAAAACATTTTTAGTGAATAAAATATAATCAAACACAAAGTACTTAGACAACAACAATAACAAATTTTGCTCATAAAAGCACAACGGCATTGTATTATTTTTGTACTACAACGAAACTTTTTAATAAGAAGACCTTGAATACGAAAATAAGGATAAAGCTCTCATTACCTCTTTAAATGCAATATAACATTTATCTATTAAAACACAGAATTTTATGATAAAGCTAGTATGAATGAGTTCCTTTGGGGAACGACCATGGCTGTTCTCCATTTGGAAAGTCAGCTGTTTTTAAAGATTTATTGAAAATGTGTGGTAATGGTTGAGAAGGTGAGAAAGCACACCATTTTACGAAGACTGGGAATAATGTCTGTTAAAGGTTATTAAGAAAGTGAGAAATGACATCTTTCACACGATGATTCTATATACCTATGTATGTCGTATAACGTCTCTAAATGCCTAATTCTTGATTAAATTGACTATTTGGTACTAGGTTAGGTTTTTTTAATTCCGACAACTATACCTTTGTTTCAGACCAAACGTTTAAAACGAGATAGAAGAAGATGATAGATCCATCTTCGTCTGAGGAAGACAGTGATGAAGAACATGGATCTGGACATCATGTGGGGCACCATCCACCCACGCATCAAACTCATCACCAAACGCATCAACACCCGGTAAGCAAGACTTCATTTTTTATTGCAGCTATTTAAAACTATTTCGTATTCAAAGAAATCGGCTTGAGCCTTAAGTAAAAGTATGCTAAATATATTCTCATGCTTATTTATGTTTTTATTTAAATTTATTACCTTTCGTGACATTTTCGGGCCGTTTTTCTATACGACTGTTTATAAAACTTGTCTTTATCATAAATAAACTAGACATAAATAAACTACTTAATAAAAGTTATTATTATACAGTCTCAAGGTAGGGAATATATTGGGATTTCGGAAACTATAGAGCCAGTTTAAAACAATTGTATTACCAATTTAAATCCGCTTGGGGCATGATTCTAGTTCTCACAGTTTCTTTAAAAACTAAAAAGTTCATTCCCATGTCAGACTTGATTTTTGTATCAAATTTGAGGTAAATTAAATAAGTAGTTTTTACTAAAAATTTAACATTCTAGTAGTCCGTCATTTTTTCATACTGCATTCTTACCAAAATGTTGCCATGTCATCCTCATATGACTTTTAATTTTTGACCAAAATTGGAACTTCACACAATCAGGTTAGTAGTTTTATAGCTATGCCGCGACAGACAGACAGATATTTGGTATTGAGAAAACATGTTTTTTAAGTTATTACCAAACAATTATGTGGATTCATAAAACGTGCTATATAAACTGCTCAAAAAATTAATCGGCATAGCAAATTTTTTCGTCATGTTTAGGAAACTGTATCTGGGAATCGCCATAGCCGATTTTTAAAAATTACAAAGGTTCTGAAAGGCCATTATTTGTTTAAAAAACAGCCTGCAGTGGTCTAAAAAAGGAAAAATTTTAACTCTCTGCACCTCTTGCAATAGTTATTCTAGAACTTTCATAGTAATCACACTTAAAAGTTCTGCTTGATATCTTGGGCCATATGTGGAGGTTTTTTATTTAGAAAAAAAATTACAGAGCATTTTCACAAAAAGTCTGTATTTTTTAAATTAAAAAAATTAAAGTTTCTAGACTTTATTATCCCACTTTCTTTATACCCGGAAGTATAGAGGTTTTGAATTTTTTGTTTACAAAAAAAAGTTACAGGGTATTTCCAAAAAGTCAATTACAAATTTTCCTAGTTCTTACATTTAATATAAAACTTTCGAGACTTTATTATCGCAGCTTTTCTGTACACAGAAGTATAGCAGTTTTGCACTATTTTGTTTAAAAAAAAGTTTGTACACAAAAGTATGGAGGTTTCGTATTTTTTGGTTTACGAAAAAAGTTAGGTAAAGGGTGATCCACTATAAATGTCTACCCGATTCAACTTTTTTGCTTTACACAAGGCTTTACATTATAGAAAAAAAAAATTAAATACAAAAGTTGTAGGATTTAATAAATAGATTTTAGCGCATCTATTTTTATGTATACAGGGTGTCTCAAAAAAGGCTGACAGACAAAAGTTACATTTTTTAAAAATAGAACATCCCATATTTGATTTGATATTTTGATTCTACTGGAGAAACTAAGAATTTTACGCCATATATGGTGTGGTATCAAAATTCTTAGTTTTTCCAGTAGAATCGAAATATGTCAAATATAGGTTGTTCCATTTAACAAAAATCAACTTTTGTCTCTCAGCCTTTTTGGGGACTTTTTTTTCTCCAGCGGAATAAAAATATCAAGTGAAATATGACGTGTTCTGTTTTAAAAAAAATGCAACTTTTGTCTGTCAGCCTTTTTTGAGACACGCTGTATACATACAAATATATGCGCTAAAAATCTACTTATTAAATCCTACAACTTTTGTATTTAATTTTTTTTCTAAAATGTAAAGCCTTGTGTAAAGCAAAAAAGTTAAATGGGGTAAAGATTTATAGTGAATCACCCTGTACTTAAATTTTTCTCTAAACAAAAGTTCAAAATTAATAAAAAGAGCACATAGAAATCTGTAATTTTTGTAATTTCAAAAATACAGATTTTGTGAACTTTTTTCTAAACAAAAAAGTTCAAAACCGCTATACTTCAGTGTACCGAAAAGTTGGGATAATAAATTTCCGAAAGTTTTATATTTAATGTAAGAGCTCATATAAATGCGTAATTTTTTAATTTAAAAAATTCAGACTTTTTTTCTAAACAAAAAAATTAAAAAATCGCCAAATACGGCCCCATATATCGAACAAAGCTTCTAAATGTGATTACTATAAAAGTTCTAGAATAACTATTGCAAAAGGTGCAGTGTTAAAATTTTTTAATTTTTACATTATATTTTTTCACACCCTGTATAACACAAAGAATTTTTGCCAAAGACCTTTAAGAGTCTTTTTCATTTATAAGGTGCTTCCGAGATACAGTCTCCTAAAAATGAGGAAAACATTTGCTGTGCTCACTAATTTTTTAGGCAGATTATTTATTGATTTCTTTATGAGGGAAGTTCGTAAAAGCGATGTTACAGATGTTTTCATTTATTTTTAAATTATTATTATTATTTGTTTTTAAATCTGTAAAAAATAAATTGTTATTTATTATTTCACTCCACAAAAAGAAGGTTTTATTCCAGAAAATCAAATTTTTCCGAATATATAAAGATTTTATTATGATATATTTAGTTTATTGGTCCCTTAGAGTATTTGCGCCAAAATTTTACCAGTTTGTCCCTGTTACACCCTTGACTTATGTGCAAAATTTCAAATCGATTGTAGAAGTAGTTTTTTGTTACTGAATTTTTAAATATTTCATTAGGCGGTCATTATTTATGTTTTTAACATGTTTTTAGGAATCCGTAGGGATTCTAAAACGCAAAGCTCTGCACAAATATCTCACTGATTTTTTCACTATTATAATACTCCCCTTTTACGAGAAAGGTTAAACTATGCTTAAAAAAATCAGTATTGAAATGATAATACTGAACAACATTTCAACGAAAATATCCTCTTCTAACCAGGTTAGAGGAATGGGAACTTCATATATGCAAGTCAACTATTCACAAGGGCGCATCCAAGGAAGGGTAGGGATGATCACCTCTTCCCCAAGTCCAAGAAGCAATGCATTTGATATGCATTTTCTTTTTTTGATATCCATTTTTCAATTCCTCACCGGATTTTTTAGCGCTCGGTGGATTTAATTAGCCATTATTAGCCCCTCCTCCCCTAGTCGCTTTTCTGGATCCGACCTTAACTATTTTAATTTATAGTTTTTAAGCAAAACAAATATCATCTGTATAAATCTACCATGACTCAGGGTCTTCTAAATGGTAACTGCCCTAGAAGGATCGAGTTTTTTGCGTGCGTAGTAAAGGTTGCAAGTCGGTTTTGGATTCAATATTTTGTGCGGAATTTTTGGTGAAATATTTTTCATTCCTTTTTTAGTTTTAAAAATAATTGTTTAGAACACAGACTTATCGGCCTATTTATTTTCGACTATACATTAATTGAAGAAAGATATCTGGATCTGCCATAAAACCAGAAAATTCCGACTATAAGGGAAAGTATTCCAGAACAGCAGTTTCATATGGTTTGGTTTTAACAAGAGGACTGCATGGCTCGAATTTTCAGAGCGAATTTCTGCAACAAACATTTAGGGAGACGGTAATCTCTAGCCATAACAAAATTCCTTGGAGTCAGTTTCCTCACATCATTCCCTTAGACTTGTATCTACGGGGTATGTCAAAAACAAAGTCTATGAGTTAGAACCGAAACAAGAGAAAGACTTGGGGAAAGAACCAGACAAAAAATGTATATAGCATAAATACAATAGCGTGGTTTGAAACAATTTGGAAAAATGTGTTGACAGTCAAGTCAACAGGAAAATAAAAATTTCTTATGACTAAATTTATCTATTTTGACAATGTGTGAGTTAGCGTAAAATCCAATATGGCATGCATAAGGAAAAACAATGTTTGTGATGGTTACCCGAAAACCAAACTTTGTCCCTAAAATCTGAGTTGACAAACAAGTTTTACACAAGAAGTTGCGTCTGAACTGTTTTACAGATTTGAGAAAATTTAAACCGTAAAAAAATTACGACAGTTTTTTGGAAAATCCAACTTTTACTTTTTTCGAAATATCTCAAAAACAATTTTTTTTCGGAAATCCAAGTTTTACTTTTTTCAAAATATCTCAAAAACTGTAAAAACTACAATCATTTTGCAAGCGGACTTAAATGGGTAACAAAATTGTTTCAATTTTTTTTCCATTTAACCGCGTTCATCTATTTTCTATAGTTTCCATCACATTAATATTTATTCTCCATCACATTAATATACTATTAATATTGGCATTGGGCTAAAGAAAATAAAATATGTATAGAGTATATCTGAACCGCTTGCACAATAAAGATGTAAGTCTAATAAGAAAGCTATTTTAATAATTACACATTGTTCACCAACTTCTAAGATAGCATGACATAGTTTAATGACTATTAATATCATCGACATTTCCAACAAAAATAATATCTTACTTCGCTTCGCAATAGTTAGTTATGGATTGCTTCCAAGGGTTTATTTAATCCAGTTATGAAAACTTTTCCATTCATAGTATACTATCGAACGAACCATTCTATTAGAATTTCGAAATACATTTTTATTCAACGTAGCTGTTACCGAGCTTTTTAAAATAGTATCAGTAAACCGTATTATGTACTTGTCTCTATAGACGCGATATAAACCGTGCTTTTATGTGCTATAAAAACACTTTTCCCAGAAGTTTCATTTAATTGACTGGATTTCCCCTTTAACGCTTGTTCGCTATTATGTGGTATCGATTGTGGGTAATAGCCTCAATTTTTGCATTATAGCTATTTTTATTTAAACGCGTTTAGGGTCTAATTCAACATTTACCTGTATCGATTTTTGTTGCAGATTTTAATTACTTTATATCAAGGATATCCATTATTAATGTCTATATAGTTTATGCGGGATATTTACACAGATTACAAAAATCCATTTCAATTCATGACTTTTTTGTACGTTTTTTTTCTAGAACAGCTGTTGGTAATACCAATTTTTGCAAAGAAAGAGGAAATTAAATTTAGTAACGTAGGTGGGGAGCTTTCTCTGTATTATAAATCAATTGATATATTTTCACCGGATCTATTTTCATTATTACGTACTGTTATATCCAGAATCCCTAATGCTATTGGAACTCTGCATCAAAAGATCCTTTTTAGGAACAGATCAAAAAATTGAACTTTTATAAACTAATTTTTTCACTAGAAAATGGCAATTTTTCAGTGTGCACTTACAAATACTTATGTCGAAATATTTTAAGTCCATCCTTGATTCTTAGATCAAGCAATTGTCATATTTGTCAAATTATTTTAAACCGTGAGATCAAATAATATGGGGTAGTTATGTTACGATATATTGTTATGTTATTTAAAAAGTTGTGTAAGAAATATATTTTAATGTTGTTAATGTAAAAGTTATTATTTTTGTAATTAGTCAGAACTACGGTCAAGAGTTCATTGTAATCAGCTGTAAACATGTTAAAGAATGATGCTTCCGAAGAGATGCAAGATTTTGAAAGAGAAGCTTTAATTAATTTTTTGGTCAGTGTTCTCAAATAAACTATGTAATATCAGTGGTCAGTTTACAAAAAAAACTGCATATATTTTCAGTTAACTCAGCCTGAACATATAAGCCCTGTTATTCAAATCGTCGCAGGCAAGGTTTCTTTATCAAATCGTTTATTCATAGAGATCTAGCAACAAGAAATGGTCTTGTTAATGCTGATATGGTTGACTTTTGGATGTCGCAAAAGATGTATGTGCAAAATTATTACAAAGAAATCGATGAGATACTATAATGCGAAATAAGATGGATGCCACTTGAAAGTATTGTGTAAAGTATATTGTATAATAAGTATACATATGAGTCTGATGTTGGGGCGAATATATCTATGGGAAATATTTTCATTTAGTTTACAGCCATATTATAGAAGAATCATTGCCGATTTTGAAGATATTTTGCACTTACAAATTTTGTGGATCTGATCACGAAGCAAAAGGTTGTTTTTCCGGTCAAACTTCGTTTTCAAGTTGTTCTTCCTCATGGTCAGTTTAACTTTACATTTGAATATTTCATACCTACTTTCTGAAGAAAATTGGCTATTTTTATATGAAACTGTTAGACTTTATCATAAAAAAAATAAAATAAAT
Organism: Kuschelorhynchus macadamiae; assembly: GCA_030620095.1. NCBI lineage: Eukaryota > Metazoa > Arthropoda > Insecta > Coleoptera > Curculionidae > Kuschelorhynchus > Kuschelorhynchus macadamiae. The sequence continues at coordinate 1,340,628 of JAUTXW010001011.1, forward strand.
AAACTGACTGAAACATTGATTGATTGAATAAAATCACTTCTATTCAACAATCGTCATGATTTTACTAATATGAGATTTCTCCTTATGTTGGTCAACACGAAAGCAAAAGAACAGTGGCACATTTAAAATATTAAAGTTAGCTAGACTTTATTTTGGGTGTTCATCAATTTAATGGAGAATATGGAGATCACCCTCTTAACATATTTTATGTTAACAACAAATAGATAAATTATTTAATAGATAAGGAGATTTTTATGCGGCAAAACTTGTGACTTAAAGAGAAAATTTTTTATATGTAGAGGAATAAAATTTAAAAAAAATATGTCATTTTAAGACAAATATTCGGGCAAAAACATTTTCTAACCCGCATTTGCCTGTAGGGAAAACTGTGCAATTTGCGGCCTTACGCTTAATTTAAAATTAGCAATAGAAACTTTATTGACTGGAGTAATTTTGTAGAGAGGTAAACATATTTACTTATATAATCTATATTTTCTATAAAAATTGTAGATTATACCCTTCGAAATTCTAAATCAACCTTACAGACTATATTAATTATTGATATGTGTGGAGGGGTACACCAATTATTCGCAAAAATTTAGATGCTGAATAAGAACCAGATCACGGCCAATCATAGTATCAACATTGTTAACCCAACTGTTGGTAAATCGTTATTAAAGCAAGGTAAATTAAATACTTTCCTAGTAACCTAACATCAAGAATTTTTTTAGAATATGACGCTATGAAAGTCTTCTTGTCCGTTTGTCGATATCGGCATGACAATATGGCAATCGCAGTCTTTCCCTGTCTAACTAGTGGTCTCTTTACAGCTGTAAATTCAATTTATTAGAGGGATTATAATTCGTAAAACTAGTGCCGTATGAATGGATTTGTATTTTATTTTCTAACTTAACTACTTCTAAGAAATAGATGAACGTACCTACACTCACTGCATATTAATTTTACCAATACATCTTGGCAGCACCTCCTTAGGGTAATATAAGCCATAGGTATATTTGTAATTGATCTTGTATTGTAGAAGTAATAAAATTACCGAGTAAAGGTAAATACAAACTTATAGTTAAAATAAAGAATATAAAATAAACGGTAAATTTAAATCTTTCACAAAACAATGTCAAACCAGATGGACCTATAATATACAAAGTGCAAAACATAGACATATATTAATAATTTTGTACAATAAGACCAATATATCGTTGCCGACAAATAATTCAAGGAATTTTATTATAACATTTTCTGTTATCTATTAAAATTTACTCATATTTTAAAATAACAGCATTGGAGATCATTAAGAAACTTTCATATTTTTGATATTCGTCATACTTTTAACAATATCTGATTAAACTTTAGTAGGTAAATACGAAAGTGTACGTGACCATCATCGCAAATCTTGTTCAACGGGTAATCTCAAGAGAAATAGAGAAACAAAACGATTTTGCTTCATTTTAGCGGCCCTGATTAACCAAATATTCGAAGTACGTGCTTTGAAGCTCAGTGTTAATGTAATTATTTTATTTTTATTATTGATATTATCCACAAATTAGATATTGCTGGGGCAAAAAACCTTATTAAGAATATTAGAAAACATGAAGATAAAAAACTGGTAAAACTGAGTCTTATGGAACAAAATTTAAATTGTAATAAGAGTAAACATACTCTTTCCTTGTATTACTAGTTTAATGTTTGTCTATATCTGCAATAAAATACCTAATATTCAGCAGTTAATATAAAATACACTGTCAAAAAAACTAACTAACTTCTAACGCATAAATGCAATATTCAAAGAAGCATTTATTCCTGAGAGAGTTCACAATTAAAAAAAATTACGAAATACGAAGTGAAGATAATTTTGTGTGCCCCGTCGGCTTCGTGAACTTTTTGAACTTCTACTAAAACTTTTTGAAGAACTATGTCCGATTCATTAGAACTTTTATAGATTTTCTGTTTTTTTTGGTAGTTGATATAATTTCTATCACAATTGAAACAACATTACTTAAACATACCGGGTGTTAGTGATATCATCTAACAAATGAATTTCGGTCTACAATTATTCTATTGTATTCAGTAGCACCATTCAGGTTTAAATAAAAATCACCACTTTCCCAAACAAAATACTAATATAATACGGAAAACAAAAGAATTGTAATGATTTGGACTAGCCCTATCGACTGTTAAATATCCTACTCAACTAAGGGTGGTTAAACGCTGAATGATTTCCAGAAAAACAGCTTCCCATATATATCCCTGTTGACGCTCTCATTTTCAACCTCCTCAGTAGCAACTTCATTCTACTCCAGACATGCTCAATCGAATTCAAACCTAGAGGCTCATTTTTCAAATAGTCATCTGGGGACCCTGAAACGTGAAGATCTGCAAAAATTTTGCAGGGTGATTACAGTGCATCCCTTTTACCAGAAAAGTAGAATGGGGTAAAAACCTAGAGTGGGCGTTTCAAATGTTGAGCAGTATATATACATATATATACATATATACATATATATATATATATATATATATATATATATATATATATATATATATATATATATATATATATATATATATATATATATATATATATATATATATATATATATATATATATATATCCTAAACATTGGTAAAAAATCCGTAGGGTGATTCCTAAGGTATTTTTATGGAAAAAAGTTATTACAAACATTTGTCAAAAATGCTTCCTAAGGGAGCTACGCCCCTTCAAATGGGGCACCCTGAAGACGGTTTTTCCTCCATATTTCCGAAACCGTTCATACAAAAATCATGAAAGTTGGTACATCGTACAAACTTTGAATGCTGAATCAGAATTTGCGCCTAGAGTATCAAAATTTTAATCAGGGGTGTACCATACCGGGGGGGTAAAAACAACCCCATTTTTATCACATGCTTACTTTACATTCTGATATCCTGATATGATACCTGGAGGTTTTTTACGTAAAAAAGGTACTCTTAGTTCATATCAATAGGGATAGTAGTTTTCGAGAAAATCGCAATTTTCTACAGTGATGCATCGGCACCCTAAAGACGGGTTTTCCTCAAAATTATTGAAACCTCTCACCGTGAAATATTGAAATTTGGGATACTGCATAAACTTTTGACGCCAAATTAGATTCTGAGCTGAGAATTCCCAAAAAAAAAAAATTATCGGAGGCGTATCATACTTAAGTGGTTAGGGGTAAAAATAAACCCAATTTTTTGATGATTAGACTCTTGAAGAATTTTTACGTGAAAAAGATACTCTTGATATTCATTGGGCTAATCGTTTTCGAGAAAATTGTATTTATCTGCTGAGAAATTTACAGTTAGTAAGTATGTGTTGGGTAGATCTCATCTAAATGAAAAACTAAATGTGCGTTAAAAAGATATTCATTCTAGAGATCAACGAAGAAAAGTAATTGAAGACTTGAAGTAAATAACGGGCTAAGTGCCAAAAAATCTGAAATTAGTTTTATTTGCTTAACGTGGTCTATGTACCATTGCCTTTAACGTGAATACCGGGCATTATTTCATAGTTAAGTGACTTTGACATAGTGTCATTATTTGTCAATAATAAATCAGTCGGAAATTAAAAAATAAAATGCGTTTTTATCTTTTATTAACATTCCGATAGAATAATATTTTCAAATCATAGCAGACTGGTGCAGATATCGGAAGCAAAGTTAGTTTAAATCTGAATCTTCATTCTTTTTGCTAGTGAAGTTTTTCATCATGAATCGCTATACGAACGCTGAAATGACTGATATGCGTTTCTTATATGGACTTGCGAATGGTAATGCTTTAGAGGCTAGGAGGTTGTACATTGAACGATATCCTAACCGTAATGCTCCTGACAGCAGAATGTTCCAGAGAATACATCAACGACTTCATGAGACAGGCACATTGAAACAAAATAGAGGACCGGGAAGACCCGTGACAGCAAGAACGGTGGAAATCGAAGAAAATGTTCTGCATATAATAGAGGAAGATCCAGGTACTTCCACTAGAAAAATTGCAGGTGCGTTGAATATCAGTAATAAAACTGTGTGGACAATTCTTAAAGACAATTTGATGTATCCATACCACATACAACGAGTTCAGGCACTTCTCCCTACTGATTTTCCTCCACGCATCCAATTTTGTCAACGGCTTTTGCAGCTATTGGTTCAAATCCCTCAGCTGCTGTCGTTGATTCTTTTTACCGATGAAGCGCATTTCTCAAAAAATGCAATCATGAATTTTCATAACAATCATGTATGGACTGACGAAAATCCGCACGAGATACGTGAAGATCGTTTTCAGCATCAGTTTTCTTTAAACGTTTGGATGGGAATTCTTGGTGACTGGCTGATTGGACCAGTATTCCTACCAGAAAGACTCACCGGCGAGGTTTATCGAAACTTCTTGGAATAAACCCTACCTAACTTGCTTGAGGATGTACCATTGGCAACGCGAGATGCAATGTGGTTTATGCACGATGGTGCGCCAGCGCATTTTAGTATGGCAGCTCGTGAGTGGTTAATAGCAACATATGGAGACCGCTGGATTGGTCGGGGTGGACCTCACTTATGGCCTGCTCGGTCTCCGGACTTAAACCCTTTAGATTATTTTCTATGGGGTCATCTAAAGTCATTAGTTTATGTCACACCAGTGGAAAATGTGGACGATTTAAGAAATCGTATAATTGCAGGTTGCAATGCGATAAGGAATACCCCTGCCATATTTGAAAGAGTTCGTCAGTTAATGAGGCGAAGACTAGATTCATGTATCCTAGCAGATGGTGGTCATTTTCAACAATTTTTGTGAAGTAATACGAAAATTAAATTAATGAATATTTCGATAATAAAATAGTTTGTATTATTCTTGTTTTTCGAAAAGCATTTCTATCACCCTCTGTTTTCGACACTAAGGACTCTCCAAAAAAATATCAAACGACAAAATACTTACTGCTTACCTATGTATTCTTAAAGGGGTAAATAACGGCGTCGACGGAATAAATTGCAATTTTCTCAAAAACTAATAGCCTAATCAATGTGAACCAGAAGTAGTATCTTTTTTACGTAAAAAATATTCAAAGATCTAATTCTAAAATCAAAATGTCAAAAATAAATTACTACCAAAAAATTGGGTTGTTTTTAACCCTAACCAATTCAATATGATAAGCCTCTGATAAAATTATCAAAGTTTTAGAGCTCAGAATCTAATTTGGCGTCAAAAGTTTATGCAGTATCCCAAATTTCAATATTTCACGGTGAGCGGTTTCAATAATTTTGAGGAAAACCCGTCTTTAGGGTGCCGATGCATCACTGTAGAAAATTGCGATTTTCTCGAAAACTACTATCCCTATTGATATGAACTAAGAGTACCTTTTTTACGTAAAAAACCTCTATGTATCATATCATGATATCAGAATGTAAAGTAAGCATGTCATAAAAAAATGGGGTTGTTTTTACCCCCAACCTCCCCGGTATGGTACACCCCTGATTAAAATTTTGATACTCTGAGCCCAAATTCTGATTGAGCATTCAAAGTTTGTTCGATGTACCAACTTTCATGATTTTTGTATGAACGTTTTCGGAAATATGGAGGAAAAACCGTCTTCAGGGTGCCCCATTTGAAGAGGCGTAGCTCCCTTAGGAAGCATTTTTGACAAATGTTTGTAATAACTTTTTTTCATAAAAATACCTCAGGAATCACCCTACGAATTTTTTACCAATGTTTAGGAAACACCCTGTATATATACACACCGGGTGTCAACGAATCTATTAGACAGGCCATAACTTTTAAAGTATTTGATGTATCAAAACGAAATTTCGTATAGATGAATTGTACATAAAAAAGAGAGTTTTCGCATATTTTTCACTTTCTGGTCACTTCCGGTTTTGACTTTTGAAAACAAAAATTATATATTTTATTTATCAACTTCTCTTGTTCCTAGCTATCAGGCTAATCACTAAAACTTAGCGATTGTATTATTTTGTCATCATTTCAGGTCCTTAAATTAATTTGCGTCCGGTCATGGCCACCTAGATGTAATTGTAAACATGGCTATAAAAAATCAAGTAGGCGTAAAAAGTTTTTAAAATCTTACATTCTAATTCAAAATTGTCATAGGAGTCAAAAATGTAAAAATACACAATGTTCCATTTAAAAAATCGAAACTGGAGTCATTTTCGGTGAAACCGGAAGTGACCGGGAAGTGAAAAATATGCGAAAACTCTCCTCTTTATGTACCATTTACCTATACCAAATTTCGTTTTGATACATAAAATACTTCAAAAGTTATGGCCTGTCTAATAGATTCGTTGACACCCGGTATATATATATATATATATATATATATATATATATATATATATATATATATATATATATATATATATATTAATTTATTTCATAGATATTGGCCCAAAATATTAAAAACCGAATTCTACTGTACTAACGCCAATTAGTAGACACAATAATTACCTACTCAAAATAATAAAAAATTTCTCATTCGACCTAACTTTCAGGTACACACAGTAGAGACGGAATATTGGTTCTACAAATAACAAAAATTTAGAATTTTCCTCTGAGAGCCAAAATACATTAAACATTTTCCTCAACTTATGCTATGAGCAATGCGAAAAGAAAGGGGCAACGTCCCGACAGTTAATAAACTCACATTTCGAACAAATTAATAAGGACGTTAACATTTGCCCCGACATTTTGAAACATAATCAATAGAGCCTTGATTTCTAATGAAAATTTAACAGTTGAACTTCACTCAACTCGAATAGCTGCACGAGTAATTGGGGACAGGTGCACAAGAACTCAATCGTGACAATCAGGATATTCGATTTTCTATAGATGGCTGGCTCTCACGTAATTGGCTGGTCGTACGAGAATAGCATTAGGGCAAATCTAGTGAAAACGCTTAGGTCCAAGAGACATCGTGTGTCACATTAGCGCCGTGATTCGTATTCTGCAGTGCCAATAAATATATGGGAAATATTGTTTAGATTTCTTGCACTTTCTGATTTATACATAGTTGACACTTTTACACTATCGTATATAAAAAACTCCAGATGGCGGCCACAAAACGTGATCCGGTTCAACTAAAATTCGATATCTTGAGGTTTTTAAGAGTGCAAATTACGATTTTTTTGTATTTTGTTTTTCTAATGGAAATACATATTGTGTTCACGGTTGGAACTGCAAATAACAATGAGAAAACTACATACAAAATAATTAAGACTAGTTTGAATTTCAAACAGAAAAGCAAAAAATAAAAAAAAATCGCTAAAAAGTAAAAAATATTTTATTTATTCCGTAAATATACACATTTTCAAGTCGACGCCTAAAGCAGCCTCACCCAGCCATACAAAATATAGTTGATGTACAAACCAAATATATAGCTAGTCTTATATTTTTTAAAACTGATACCCAAATCACTTGCTCTTAGGGCGCTCTTGTAGAACTGCGCACGCGCAAATGCTATTTGCATCCAATCGTTGAGCCCAAAGTCAAATGGCAACATTGACTTCCTAGTTCTTAGGATATTTATAAATGTCCAAACAGACCAAGAACGAATTCGCATTTCGAGACATGCGCAGACATATTTTAGGGACCTTGCAATTGTTGGCTAGGTTAGTGCATGACGATTTTATTGACGGCCGAGTTATAGAAGATACACCTAGGTAAACTAAATGTAAACTATAAAACTCCAACTCCAGCAGCGAGTTGGTAGTTCGACTTCAAAATAGTAACGTGACCCTCTCTGAATAACATATAATATATATTTTATATATATTATTACAGATTAGTCATTATTTGTGCACCGACTTTAAAATGTCTATATTTAAGGAATAAATAAAATATTATTTTTTATTGTTTAGCGATTTTTTTTGAAGTCCATCCTATTTTTTTTAAATATTTTATTTTCTCACTTTTAAGTGATTTTTACAAGTTACATTTTTAAGAATATTATAATATGTAGTATATGTATATATACTAATATAATAACAGAAGTGACGAATAGAGAAGTAAACTACACTATTAAAATTAGATTTTATAATAAATACTTAAGGAAAATATGCAGACATAAAAATTATAATGAGGGTAGTCGGTTAATAACGTTTTGTTTATAGCGAATGTTCATTTTTCGAAAATGTCAAGTAAAACACTAAGATTTTGAGGTTGCATATTTTCATGGTCACCCTGTATATATGAAATTACATAAAGGGATAGCAAAAGAGATACATTTTAACAAATGTGGTTATATGTCTATTACAACATTTGAAAATGGTATTTAAAAAAATCGGTAAATTTCCTTTACCCGGAACTTCCTTCGTTATGATTTTTTTCCGTTTGTTAGTAATAGTGAAGTGTAGTACAACCCAATTTAGTTCAGTACATAGTCACAATATGTATGTGTTACATATATTGTCTTTTCATTTTGATTGACCGCCATTTTGTTCCATCATATTGGATTTCTACCAATATTTTATCATTTTCTTTCAATCAATGCACTCTATGCCACATTAGACTTTTGGGCATAACTTAAAATAAATTCAATAAGTAGTTTTCACATTGACACATACCGCTATTTTGCTATGTCATGTTGAATTCGTTCCAGTTTATTCGATTTTCACATTAAACTTTTCTGCAAAATTAAAAGTCAATTGAACAACTTTATAGGTTGATTTTTTAAAAGTTTTATTTGGCTGCCACATTGTTTCGCTATCCTAAATTGAAACTCATATTATCAGTCTTTACCTACTCCGTTGGTCCGCAGATATTTCCTAACCCCAAATAGTACAACGGAATAGGTAAAGACTAATAATATGGGTTTCATGCGGGATATAAAATCTATATATGTGTCCTGTGGATGCAACAATAAAGTTGCGAAACTTCGACAATTTAAAAAATCTTAATTCCAAATAATACACCACTCTAACATAACAACGAGGATCGAACGAAAACTATTTAGAAACTTAATATCTGGGAAATATCTACGGACCAACGGTGTAAGTAAAGACTGATAATATGGGTATCATGCAGGATATCGAATCTATATATGTATCCCGAGGATGCAACAATTAAGTTGCAAAGTCGACAATTTAAAAAAAGACTTGTTTTTTTTACTGGATCTTAACTCCAAATAATACACCACTTTAACAATTTTTTTTTTAAATTGTTCCGCCATATTGGATTTTACCAAAATATTACCAGATCATCCCCACATGTTTAAGCTACGTCCCAAACTGACATAGAGACAGACAGACCGATAGTCGTACCGACGGAAAACATATTTTTTGGCACCTAGGGACGCTAAAACGTAAAGATGTGTAAAACCTGAGGGGATTTTTTACTATTATAAACATTTTATTTGGCAGCCATTTTGTTCAGTCATCTTGAATTAGTAGCACTATTTTACTAGTTGATCCCTATGCCACAATTAGTTATGGCACACAATTTGAAATCAAACCATTAAGCAGTTTTTTCAGCCTAAATTTTGAAATATTTTATTAAGCCGCCATTTTGTTCCGCCATCTTGAATTCGTACCAAAATGTTACCAGTTGATTTCAACACAATACTTGAGGTTTTTGCAAAATTTTAGATAAATTGGATGAGTAGTTTTTTAATAATCATTTTTTTAACATTTCACTGGGCCGCCATTTTGTTTCGTTACATTGAATTTTTACTACAATGTTATCAGGTCATCCCCATATGACCCTTAATTTTTTACCAAGTCAATCAGGTAAGTAGTTTTTCGTCGTCTAGAGCGGACTTCAAATCAAAATATATGGGACCACCAGAGAAACGTCTTCCACAATTTGGGGTCTGACTCATCAGAATCGGCCAAGCCGTTTTGACAATATGCGCGAACAAACATAAAAAATACGTATAAGTCGAATTGAGAACCTTCTTTTTTGAAGTCGGCTAATAACGGAAAATTTTATTAAAATTGGCTAAAAAGTAAAAATAAATTACGTATTGTAGTTTGAATGGATTACATCATTTTATTAATATTACCAAATTTAAAAACCTTTTGCGAGCTTGTTATTGCTGCTCGACTGAATGAATGTCAACTTGTTTACCCTTTACGCTATACTATAATAAGAACCTGCCTTGAGTATTGTTCACACATATGAGGAGCAGCCTCTCATTCAATACTTAATATCCTTGATTGTCCAAAGAAAAGCTATTCGCCCGATTGATGTTCCAAATATCACAAGTAAGCTTGCATCACTAGAGCATCGTCGAACCGTGGGCGATCTGTCTCTGTTTTTTCAAATAGTACTACGGATTCTGCGCTGACGAATTATGATCCATTACACCCTCCTTAGTCATTCCTACACAGGGAATACACGAGCATCGACCTACATGCATCTCTTCACCATCCAAATGCAAAGACCAAGGATTTCCCACTTTGTCTCCTCCTTTATTACCAGGGTGTCCCGATTATGTAACGTGTTACCAGCAAATGCCCTTCCCTCTTCTCCTGTTCTGCAGGTCTTTAAATCCCCCATCAACAAACTTTCCCTGTCTTCACTTACCACGATAATTAGGCGAGGTCTGCTCATAAATAGAAAAGGTAAGCCAGTATCTAATAAATCTAGATAGAGGACCGCCGCGGAAAAATAGCTACTAATATAGATCTCGGGAATACAGGACAAGATTTCTAAATTGGAACGCTTTAATTTTCTACAATTTTTAAATATTATTTTTCATGCTTTCGTAACGAATGTTAACCTACATGCGCCATGCGAGCTCGTTGAGTCTTTAAAGCTTCAATTGTTTCATTTGTGACAAAGGCGTGTTGAAAAGACTAAATGAAATCGATTCATATAATTTCTTTTTGCATTTTATGCAAACAAGATTAGAGGAGTACAAACATAAACTTTTTTGTTGCTGAAATAATAACTATTGTCCCTTCCGTCAAACTATATTACAATAGGTTTTTTTTTGAAAGCGTCTATCTGACTTTTTTTTCTTAAATTTTCGAATTAAATTATTTTGTGGTTCTGGTTCTGATTTTAAAGAAATCAAAATGCTTGAGTATAAATGTGTTTCTAAATGTTGTCCTTCAAGAACGGGAATGGGAATATATGTTTAATTATCCTAGTGATCGCTTAAGATATGTATATTTTGTGAAGGATCCTGCCATATGAACAGACATATAATACTACTAAGAAGCAATGCAGTCTTGTGTTTTCTTTTTCAAGTCTGCTACTCACTATTCCGTTCGATTCGTCCAATCATATAAATGAACGAATGGGCGAATCAACGAATGGAATTTGATTATTTGCCTAAGACAGAATCACCGCGCAATGAATTGCACGGATGAACGAGACTATCCACAAAATGCAACGAATAGCGAGTAGCGGGCTTTACGCTGTTTTTGTTAAATATCGTCCTTCTAAAAACAAACAAATAAAATATTTACATATTTGAATAATCAGTAGCAGTGCAACAGTTTAAATATTCAGTAGTATCTGTCTTGTTCTATGTTTTCGATATTAATGCTAGAAAATATTTATTACATTTTTAAATAAATTAAAAAAATTCAGTTGAATGCAATTTTTGCTGAGTCGAGTTATCACAGTCTTTAGTGCAGTTAGCGCCTATTTTATATGCTTGAACGCTGGATTTTATTTGAAGCGGTGATACTGGTAATAGTCCTGACAATTTTGCTTGTAAACAAGAGAAACATTTTGTTTTAAATCCGAAAATCGAAATGGAAGAGAACAAAAATACGGTGTGTATTCAATTTGAAAACAAAAAATTTAGAATTTTATAGTTTTCTATGTTACGTCAAAAACCAAAACTGACAGCTCGCCGGCGATTGGCGATTTAGGGAACTTCAGTGGAGAAGCGCTGCAGCGCTGGCAAGCTACAAAGTTCATGAATGCGCCCATTGCATTTGATTTAGAAATTGGAATTTAATTTTTCAACGTCCTATTATTCCAAAAAGAACATACGAGTAATTATCACCGTTTATCGGGCTTCAATCTGTTATATATTTTTAATTAAGAAACTTATACTTTTGAATAAATAAAACTTATTATTGCGAGATTAAGAATTTTTTTTGTAATACACAATATACTAAAAAAAATTAAAGTAAGCGCTGAAAATGGGCACTGCCAATATTTACACAACACGGTAAGGGCAAATCAAGTTTTCACAAAATGCTAGCAGAGCCCCTACATGAAGTGTTTTTATTTGCTCCGCTGCGAAAAGAGTTTAATTGTGAGCATAATTTTTGTCCATAATTTACCACTACAGTAGACTAACATCTTTATCTTCATATGACCCCAAAAACAAAAATTTTATGAAATTAGTTCGCCGGAAATACGTTTCGTGTTTCACGTATGCAATGATACTGAGACAAACAATCTTCTTTCTGTCTGGAAAACTACGTTTTCCAAATTTGCATGAACATAAATAATTATTTATATTAACATAAGTAGGTATAAATAAATTGCTTTTTCCTCCAACTGTTAAACTGTCGAAATTAAAAAAAAAAACAATTCTAACGGCAGCTGGGGTTCGTCCCCTGACACCGGAATGAGTGAATTGAAAGTTACAAATGCATCGATAGTACTGACTGTATTTAAGAGTTAAATGTATCTGCAATAGAACTAAAATCCTTTAAAAAAAACTTAATTTAATTAATTAATTTAAAAAAAATCAAATATTAATGTATTCAACTCGTAAATATAAACCATACTTGTCAAAAAAGCGATCAAATATTACGTATTAATTTTTTTTCTAGAGCAATTTTTCAGTTGTCGTATTCAATGTTGTTTTTCGATGTACATAATGAGAGTACGTCTAGTTTGTCCTGAACTAGTGAAAGGGGCTGAACTACATTATAGAGAATGATTTGTCGCCACTGGAATTAAATATAGGGAAAGTAAAAACCTACAGTACAGTAAGTACAACCTATTGACAGTAAGATTAAGAAACTTACCTTATCTCAAACCATTTAGCAGAAAGAAAGAAAGAATATTTTGTCTCTATCTTGCACACATTTAAGTCCCTATTTTAAATGCAATTCTGTAAAGAACACATGCTTATAGTGCAACTGTAAGTTTTAATAGACTACATTTTTATGCATTATATAAAATTATAATGGACTATAAACATATTTCGCACATGCCGTAAAAAAGTTATGTTATTATTGAATAAAATTAAATTATTGGCCATAATAAATAACATTAAAATTTAAATTAGTCTTTTTTGCTTAATACTATTTTTTACCCCGGTTTCCTCAAAAAATACTTTTTCTTAGATGAACGTTCTTTTAGCATTACACCTCTCTAAAATTCTATCATAAACTTAGCCTTTAGTTCTCGGTTTTTCATCGTTCTCTTTAGAAATTTCTGATAATATAGTCAATATTGTTCTAAGTGCGAAGCTCTAATAGCATCAGCTCTGGCAGACCACCTGGTTTCAATTGATCTAATAGTTCAAAGGGTATACATAATTAAAAAAATACGTACGATTCTTCAACAAAGCCGAAGAAATTAGATGCTTATTAGTAAGACTAGCTTGCGAAAGAAAAGGTTTTAATTTGCTTCAAAAATATTTCATTACTTTAAAATCCAAAGCACCAAATAATAAAAAAAGCTATGTGAGGCGTGTCACCCCAAAAGGGCCTATATCCATTTTTGGTGAAAAGTGAGTTAAAGGCTGTTTTAAAATCTGTGTCACTCGACGAATATACTGATTAATTGTTGGTGTGCTAAAGAGGCCTTTATCCCGTAGAAAAATACAATGAAATATCTGGTTTCGCGGCAAAGGGTTCCATATTTACAAGCATAAACGTGTCAAATAGGCCTATATCCAACGAGCCAATCAAATCACTAGAAATCTGACGTGCAACTGCAACCGTCGTTCAAAGTGCTTAATATTTGTTTACATTTAGCAACGGAAGGAGTCTTTTAATGTTTATTTTAGTTAAAGAACTATTATTTAACTTATAAAAATTTAACTCTTTTAAAGTGTTCGATTGTGGTAAAATTAGTTTAGTTTAGTGACTATGAACGAGAGTATTACACCATCGGAACCGGGAAAAGCTAGGCGGACTCCTGGGGATCGTAGTAAATGGAAAAGGAATGTTGCAAAATCTAAAAGGTACGTTATCACAGTCATGATATTAGTGGGCTTGTATTATTTTATCACTATGGTTAATGATTTATTGTTTGTTTGTTTTTGATTTTCATGTTGAACAATATGTTGACGGCCAACAGCAACAGGGCAATTTAGGGGCTAAGAATATAAAGAAATTATTGTTGTTCCGCCGGTTATTTATTGCTTAGGGGATTGAAACTCGCTTAAGTCATCCCTTTAAATATTTTTTAACAATTTTTGGCAAAAGTCAGTAAACTGCATTATTACCACAGCCTAAAATATTGCGATATTCTTTTGCAAACTATCAGGCTTTTTTGTTGTTACAGATATGATCCTCCTGGTCCACCACGATACCCTTGTTGCGACCACTTCAATAAGTCTTACAAATGCAGGAAGTTAACAATGAGAGATATTAAATAATTCCATGACAACTTTTACTCAACGCGCGAAAAAAACTCCCAGGATGCATTCATCATCAAACACGTGAAGGTCACAACTGCGAGAAGACCACGTCCTAAGAAAAAAGCTACCTCTACAAAGAAGGTTAGTACAAATTACTACATTAGAGTTTTCGGTACTGATAAGTTTTTTCTACGTGTGTGTCAGCAAACCTTCATCAATGTCCTCCAAATATCACGAAAGAGAATTCAGGGTTTGGCTAGAAAATTTTTAAATACTGGTAGAATGCCAGTAGATAGGAGAGGTGGGGCGAAGCCAAACCCCCTTTATGACAAGAAAAGGGTCGCTATTAAAGAATTTATAGAAAAACTAAAATGCTGTGAAAGCCACTACTCCCGAGGGAAATCCGTTCATCGGAGTTATTTGTCAGGAAATTTAAGTATTAGCAAATTATATCGCATGTACAACATTGAACAGAGTGATGAATCACTGAAGTCGAAAAAAACGTTCTTTCAAAAAATTTTTACGATGAACTGCAACATTGGTTTTGGCACGCCTACCACGGATGCCTGTTCTAAATGTATAGAAATCAAAAGTAGGATCCAAAAAGAGACCAATCCTCGTGATAAAAATAAGTTGATTACTGAACTTCAATTTCACAAAATGCGATACAAGGCGTTTTTCAAAAAACTTCAAGAAAAAAGGGAAGATCTCTTAACACTAAGTTTTGACTGTCAAAAGAATCTGGTTTTACCAAAGGTTCAAGATCAAACTGCCTACTATAGCAGGCAAATGTACATATACAACTTCACCATTGTAAAGGGTACCTCAAAAGACTGCTTGACTTCGGAAAATGTATATTGTTATTCTTGGATGGAGCATGAACACAAAAAGGGTGCTAATGAAATTGCGTCAGCGGTGTTTCATCAGTTGTCACTCCTTGATTTGACATTCTACTCAACGATTAGATTGTGTGCTGACGGATGCGGTGGGCAAAACCGTAATTCAATTATGATTGGGATGCTGAGCTACTTCTTGGCACGAGTCGCACCTCCTAACCTTCAGGAAATACACATGATTTTCCCCATTACTGGACACTCTTTTTTGCCAGCAGACCGTGTGTTTGCTTCCATAGAGAAGAAACTGCGTAAGCTACCAGTAATACTACAACCAACAGAATATGAAACAATTTTTTCAGAGCATTCTACTATTTTTAAAATGGGTACTGACTTGAAGGTATACGACTGGAAAGCTTTAGTTGGGACTTACTACAAAAAAACTACATCTTGGCACTTTAAGTTTAATGAAGCAAAACGTTTTATTCTCACTAAATCTAAACAACAGAATATATTGGTTAGAGGAGAAACATCTTACAACAGCGATTTAAACAATGGTAAATTGGTTGTAAAAAATGGTGTTAAAATAAAGTTAATCTGGTTGCCAGATGAAATACCGATGGGAGTTGCATTAAAATCAGCCAAAATTCAAGACGTTAAAAACCTTTTGAAAAAGCACTTTGGCGAAACATGGGAGACAATGGAAGAATGTTCTTTCTATAAAAATGTGTTAGCTAGCAACATCGCAGTTAACGAAACTGAAGAAGATGTAGAAGAAGATGTGTTTTGTGAAGGGCATGCAAACGAGCAACTTGCTGATCGAGTGTAATGGTTCCAAGCATATTTGTTTTCTAAAATGTGTGTTGTTTAATTACAGAAAGACTTTTAGTTTTGTTTTTTGTAGACAGTAATGATTTTTAATTTTGAAAATAAAGGTTATTTTGTTCGTTCTGTCTAAGTGTATTATTGTGTCAAAACAGCCCATATATTCATGTTGAGGGAGCAAAAGTTCCTTTATCCATTTTGTTACAGCAAATGGTTCTATATCCAAATTTTAAAGCTACGTTTTATCTTTTTCACACATTTGTCGTTTATTTTCTTTGCTTATTTATATATTATCAGTTGGTAAGAATAATTCAAAGCCAAATTACAGCTATTACCACCTATGATAGAGTTACAACAGTTTTTCGCAAATACTGGAAAATTACTGGAAGTGGATATGGGCGCTTTTGCCGTGAGATGCCTCATGTAGTCTATCAAATCCCATGTTAAAACTGTAGTGGTGTTTATATAGGACAAACCAGCCAATACCTAGAAAATAGAATAAATAGTCATAGGTGCGACAAAAAAATTGCGTAGCTCTTGCAAACCACGAAAGATCCAAAAACCATAATTTTAACTTTAATAATACGAAAATATTAAAAACAGTTTCAGGAGTTCCTAGAAATGGTAGAAATCCACTAATACAAAAATTGAATCAACGACAAAAAAGATGTCAACAACTTAAATAAAATATATACGTCCATCTTAAAAATCCTACATTTTTCGAATTTTAATATATTTACGTTCTCTGGTAAGTTTTTAATCAATTTATGTAATTTGTCGTATATACAAATTTTCTAAAATATATTAGCCTTTGAGAAAGACCAAAGCCAGGTCGAAACGTCAGAAAAAAAATATAAATAAAATGATTTAAAAACAAAATTTTGTTGTTTTAAAACCGCCCTAAAAAATCATAGAAGGTTGTGAGAAGGCTAGAAGAGGGGTTCCCCTTCCTCTAGAAACTGGAAGCCGTCGAGTCGCAGGACTCCGAGTGCTCCATTTGTGCGGAGTGTGATCTGGGAGATTTCTCTACAATTGAGGGACCTCGGACGCCATTCATAATAGAACCACAACGTTTCTACTCGAAAACTCGATTCTCCCTCCTCAGTCGGTCCCCACAAACAGCGCTAACGATCCTGAGAACGAGGACTATAAAGTCCGGGTATGCTTGTGCGGTAAGCCTCGCTCACAGACATTGTGGAATCCAGACAGACTATGGGGAAAGCGTGATTTTGTTATATTTTAAGCTTAAGAGTTTTAAAAAAATAATAAAGTTTTACAAGAAAGAAAAAGAAACAAAACAAAAAAATAAATTTGCTACGAAGTTTAGGGATACAGTACCGATTCAAAGTACCAGTCCCGAAGGTCACTGCTTTTAAGGTAGGTGGTGATGTGGTATCGGTACCTTCCTATAAAAGAGACACCGATACCACGTTTGGCAGTGGCTCTTTAGCAGTGGTACATGTACTTTAAAGTTTTCATAACCTAATTTTTCTATTTTTTTTATTTTGTTAAGGTGACTCTCGAAATGTTTGTGATTTTTTTCCGTCTCAACTAAATTTTGTTTATTTTTATTGTCGTTAAAGTGCAGTGTATTTTATACTGGGTGCTTCTTTTTCCTCTGTGTACCACTCCCAGCCTCCGCGATGCCCATTAGAACCAGTGGCAAACACCACGTCAAGCCACGATGACAATGGGGTAAATGCGTGCAGACGGAAATTGACCTGTAGCGAGGCACTAAAAAAGACTAGAAGGCGTCGACTCACACGACAATATCAGCGTGTTTGACGTCAGTTAGCAGCTGCCCAGGTCACCGCTCCAAATGAAGGGTATTACTTCATGGGACCAACAGCTCAGGCGAGGGTTTTAATCGAAATAGTGAACCAGAGAAAAGATAATAATGAGAATGACAATGAGTGTCCCAAAGTTTGTACGACGAAATAACAATGTGTTTCTGTATATGTTAATTAATGTTTATGTTTTGATTGTTCGGAATTCCTGTTTTGGATACCGTTGATTTACGTCTCATGGAAAAACAAAAAAATTGAAAAAGGCATGGGACTATCTGCCGAAATGTCAAATTTTAATTAAACATAATTAAAGATCGTTTTACTTTTATGAACACATTATCCAAGAAAAGAAGTACATTATACAATATGTTTAAAGGTTCAAGAAAAAAACTATATATATATATATATATATATATATATATATATATATATATATATATATATATATATATATATATATATGTATATCTGTATATCTGTATATATATATATATATATATATATATATATATATATATATATTATATCTGTATATATATATATATATATATATATATATATATATATATATATATATATATATATGAAGGCTTCCTGTTCATTATAGTGCATTTTATTATCTTCTACCAGTGCCGTTCGTAGGGGTAATCAGGTAATTCCGTATATATATTTTTATACGACTTATTTATTCAATATCTGACACATTTTTCTGTAGGAAAAATCACACAAGAATTTTTTTGCACCTTTTGCTAAAATAAGATAATTTAAAAAAAATTCATTTACTAAACGCCAGTGGGAAGAATGGCACTCTTCAACTGATACTACAAATATTTATCAATCATATATATTAAGTTATAGCCAAACGTTATTAAAATGAGACATGAATACGTGAAAATATTTGTTTAATTTTTAATTGAATTATCCCAAGAAACATATATATATATATATATATATATATATATATATATATATATATATATATATATATATATATATATATATATATATATATATATATATATATATATATATATATATATATATATATATATATATATATATATATATATATATATATATATATACAGACATTTAAAAACGGGCTTTCTAGCTAACTGGAATTATACGCATCTTCAATGAACGCTGCGAAACAATTATTTAAATTAGTAATATAAGGGTAATCATTTTGAATTTAATTTAATTTTTCCTTTAGTTCGACTTAATGTCGGAGTATTACATATTCGTGAGTACTAACTTAATGTATGATATTTATATAAGTTTAAAAATTAACAGATTTGAACATTAGCATCTGTCTGTTTAAAGCCAATATAATTTTTTTTTAAATTATGACTATGTTGAACGAAGAACAAAAAATGACAATAACTGGCTTAAGAAATGGGATTTATTGGTTAAAAAGATTACCGAAGGAAAAATAGCAAAGAAAGTATCCGTGTTCTGAAATAAGACATAATCTGTGAGAAAGATATATAACATTTCGGATGAGGAAACTTCCCAGTTACCAACTAGTACAAGAGTTATGATAAAAGTATACACGTAAACTAAGCAGATAGGTCGTTTTTCAGTTAACGTTTGGGGATGGATTAGTGTTAGGGGTAGATGACTATATGCGATAATTGAAGAAAGGGTTACCACGCCGGTCTACAGTAACATACTAGAAAATATTATGTTACTTTTTGTTGCAACAGTGTATTTTGAAGACCTCAAGAAGATAAGATAATTCTCAAAGGAAGCGAAAATAGTGGAGTATTATCTTGAAGAAATTTACATAAATGTTTTATCAATCCAGTCGCAAATGTGTGGAGTCAATGAAAACATTTATTTATAAAAAAACATTTTCATTCCCGGAATCAAGCTGAGTTAAAAGAGAGGATAGTTCAAGCATGGAACCCAATTTCAAAAAAATGCTTCCAAATAGGTCGTTGTCAAATTTACGTATAGAGAATTAAGATAGAGTTTTTATTTTTTTTGTTTTTTCGAAATTCTTAGTATATTTGTGATATGTAGGCGGATGAAGCTGAATGTGATATAGAAAGTCAGAAAGAAGAAATACTCATGCGCCTCGAGCAACTGAAAAGAGACGTGCAAGATATGATTTACTTCATCGAAACAAATTGTATCTAAAAATCTGTCATTTCAGTGCAGAGATACCCAAGTGATATCCGGCGAAAAACGAAACTACTGAATAAGCCGGAGATAGAGCAACCTATAAATAATGTTGATACTTACTAACTGAATACTAAATTTATTGCTTATTTGATAATTAACTACCTTAAATATGTTCGTTTAAGAAATAATGAGATTCACTAACTTAATTTTAAGCGTTCCGTGAACGAACGAAAAAGAGGTACTTGAGCAGAATGGCTCAATGACTACATATTAAACTTTTAGTTTCTTCATGATATGGATTAAGGTGGGATGCTTCATTTTTTGCTCTGAGCTCACTTTTCAAAGTCGTTATTTGTTATGTTAAAAGAAGGCACATTATGCAGTAATTTTATATTATTTTAGAATATGATCAACTGATAGGCAACACATATTACATATTTGCTTAATAAACGATTACTTCTATTTAATTTTGAATATCAATATTTACTTCTATCATGGTTGGTGATTTTTCTAGTCATTTTTCATAGTAGATCTGTTGTTTAAGTCAACTTCTTTCGCCCTAATGTTCTAGAATTTCTAATAAAATATCTAAAAAATGTATATTGGTTGAAATATACAAGAGATTATGAACCTGACGGCTCTTTTGCTTCCTGAACATCTACCCCAAGGCGTGTCGCCCCAGTTTCGAGGTTTCGAAGACGAAAAGCGACAGCGAAACGATGAAAGAGCTGTTGAAAACATTCAAACGATATATTTTACTACATGAAGCCAAACGAAATAAGCAGGAAACAGCAAGAGTAGGTACGACTGCCCATGCACATGCCAAAGATTGTCACCATTCCAAAACTGAACACATTATCATCGACCCTGATCTTGTAAAAAGTGAAATTATAAAAATGTTTACTTCAAGACCGGATAAAGTTAAGTTAATGAATACTTTTGAGACTCAGAAATGGAAAAAAAAATAACTTTCTGCCGTGAACTTTCATGAAAAGTTAAAGTTAGGCAATATTGTGGATCTGAACCAGCCAGACTTAATTGATAATATGCTTAAGATGGCTTCGATAACAGTAACCTTCAAAGGCAAACGCATGAAGGTTTAGAAGAGATGCTAAAAATTATGACAAATATTTCAAGAAATTACCCAGACTTTAGAGATAATGTGCCTCACAGTAATTTCGCGTTTAAAGTTAAATCGGAGACTACAAGTGATTTATCAAACTTAAGATTTTTAATTGCTTCCAAAATGGTTATCGAGCAAGTGCATGTCTAAAACTAACCGGATCCTGGTTCCAATGTTGTGATATGGTCACAGGGTGAAAGACTTTCTACTTCTGGTAATCAACGTGAACCAGCTCAAACAAGTACACAAATAGATCATTCAACTTCTGTGGTGGCGTATATTTTATAGCGTAGCGGTGGAATATATTGTGGACATTACATTGACATGACCCATTAGTGCATTCAAAGCGAAACATGCCCTGTCACTCATCTGACAATAATTATAATTTTACTGGAATTAATGGTGCTCCGTTACACATTTTTGGTGTATTTAAAAAAATATGTGAGTTTAGGATATTCCTAGCGATTAATTTTTTTTTTTGTGGTATCTGTCGCAGTAGTTTTCGTAAGAAGTAATATTAAATTAGGCTACCAAGTAGAATTCCTAAAAAACAGAATTTGTTAGGTTGTAATTTTGAAGAGGATACTGCTTTTTGCTAATCAAATAATGCATAATTTAATAAAGGAGAATGGTGCTTTTAACTTCTGTCCAGAATAAAATAATGCATTTGAGATGGATTCTGAAGCCATTTTACTTCAAAAACAAGATTGACATTTTAGAATACAGGTTTTCAGTCACAAAACAAATTTAAAACACTAGCAATAGCTTATGCAATAAAACGTTTCCATGTCTATTTATTTCCTATTCCATTTAGAATAGTGACAGACTGCGACAGCTTTAACTTTAAATAAGCAATATCTCAGTCCTAGAATCTCTCGCTGGGGTGTTTTCCTTCAATATTATAATGTCTCATTTAGATGCTGTCTGCAGGTGTCTTTATATTCGAAAGTAGTTGATTTGAACAGACTTTGGCAATTAGACAAAATCAAGTTCTAGAGATTTCTAAGATACGAGATAAATTGTGAGTCTGAGGATAAGTTTTTCGAATTGAGGGATATTTAGTTTACAGAAAAGACAAAAATAACAATTTTTTTTTTCATGTCTCTGAGAAAATGGAAAATTATGTTACAAAAACATGTCGTAAGTATCCCTAAGAGAAATTTACGATTTTAGACTATTCATATATATCATTATAGGCCCCTTGAAAAAACCGCCCTTTGTTATAAGTATATTTTATTAGTATTAGATGTTTTTAGCAAATTTTTAAAACAAAATGCGTGTAAATCTAGAAACCCTGAAGAGACAATTTGTCACCTAAAACACTATTTCAAACTTTTAGTAAGCAAATACATATAGTGTCAGACCGCGGAACAACTTTTACTTCTGGTCAGTTTAACTCATTTATGCAAGATCATGTCTTAATAGACACAAGTACGACGCATGCCAGTGGACAAATCAAAAGATTTAATCAGTCTTTAAATTCCGTTTTATGTAAACTTTAGAACGACTTATCAAAAAGGAATAGATATTTACCAGAAGTTGAGTTTGTCCTAAATAATTCTGTGTGTAGAACAGATGAAACACTGACTAGACAAATCAATTAGGTACAATTAATGACAATGTTAAATACTATTTTGAAATGCTGAGTGATGGTGAAAGAGATTTAGTAAAAAGCTTCAGAGAATCAAAAATTATAATGAAAATTACCGCAATAAAATCCACAAAAATGATTATGTTTTGATAAGAAATGTAGATGCGTCCACAAAAGAACAAAAGTTCATGTCAAACTTATTTCTGCTGTTAAAAAGGCATTAGATCATGATAGATATGTTAACCATGTAACTCAAATACCTTTCAGTGGGATTGAAGGTCCAGATTAAATAAAATCATATATGTAACGAATAAGATTGTTTTACTTATTACTCATTGGCCTATTTTTTTAATAGCGAAAAACCAATGATATAGTAAATTGTGAAAATGAAAAGCAATACTGTTTTTGACATTTAATATAATTTTTTTAACCATTATGTATTATGTTAGCTTGTATGTTCATGATATTGATCGAGGTGGAGAAATATGAAAGGTTGGCCGAACTGTAGTAATTGTATACTATTTACTATGATCTACTGATAAGCAACACTTATTACACATTAGTTTAATCAAAGATCATTTCAGCTTAGTTTTGAATTTGAATATGTAGTTCTATCATATTTAATATAAATATATTGGTGACATTGTTTGGTTATTTTTCTAGTGATTGTTCACAGTAAACATGTTCTTTATATCAACTTTCTTTTCGCACTCATTTTCTGAAATTTTTGTCCCCATTATTATATAATAAAGTATTATTCAAAGATGTGTAAATGGGTTAAAATATATAAGATATTATGAACCCGAGGAATGAATTTTGTGCTTCCTGAGCATCTACCATTCTAGTTAAATTATTCTACACAAGTTAATTATCAGTACTGCACAGATTGTTGTTGTTGTCACAAACAAAATTCACAGTATTTAAAACTGTACATTTTGTGACAACAACAAAGCCCGATGTTTAGAATACATTACGTTATTATTCATTACATTGTCATGTGCATGAGACTTGATAAGGACAGAACCAAAATTTTGGCTGATTGACAGCACACACGTATAATTGAATTAATAGCGATACGGGGGGGGGGGGAGCGCAATGAGTCCTAGTCCAATATTGTTTCATTGGCGCATCCTTCACCCCATTTACAGAATATAGGATTTACCTCTTTAAAAATTAATAAAAATTACACGTGGTGATTATGTAATAGGTACCAATATGATATTGACAAATATTAGTTCTATTGTGAAGCTACTGCTGATTATTCATTTTGACATCTGTCAGTATTGTATTAAATTTATGACGAAATATGAAACAAGAAAAAATCCTTATTGTTCAGGGTATTCCACATTTGATGATACGTTAGACGTATGTGGAGAATAAAACAAGATGCATTTTTGAAATTTGATGGCCTGATATATGGAGCTGCGATCTGTCATTTAAAAATATTGTTGTGTTTGTAGGAACTTTGAATTTTAAAGGGAATGCCCTCTAAATTATTTTATTTTGGGTTTCACGTTAGATTTTGAGTAAGTTTTACTATACCTATCTCTTGCCATTTTTTAGATATTAATTTTTTTTTGGTCGAAATTCAAGTAAAGAATTAAATTAGGCAGGATACAAAGAATACACCCTGTTCAAATTGTGACATTATCTACATGAGGTATGCTACTTTTAGTTTTACCATACATAGAACACACACTTTATACAAAGTGTCCGAAAAACATGTTTATGTTAACACTTTCGAAAAACGGTCATAAGTATTTTTTTAATGTAACACTCTGTATACTATAAGGCCAAATAAAGATTAAAAACCTCAATACAACGACATTTAGTGTCCTTATACGTTTTAATGATAAAGTATTAATATTTGTCACTTAAATTCAAAACTAGTTATAATGTATCATAATCTCGTGACAACGCGACTTAATGAACAAAAGGTAGATTGGCAGTAAGAAAAAAAAAGGGTAAGTACAACGTAGACATTTTTACATTTTTTTAAATTTACAGTATCAAAAAATTGTAGCGGGAACCCGTGGAAGATTTAATCCATATTTGCCGTTAATAGCCGAACGGAAATTTAGGAGAATCAAGACAAATTTCCTTACCTATGCGTAATACAAGCAGTAACTCAAGATGAAATATACACCTTGGGCTATTTTTATGCTTATCCACATATATCAATATCTAATGTCTACAAAAGCACAAGATACACCACTTCAAACTTATTACTCAACATGCTTTGTTACTCAATGGGTCTCCGAAACACATAAAGTTTTGTGAGAGTATTTTAGCCAAAACATCTGCATTTGGATACGTAATATTCTCCATTTTTATAGGTATAGAAACACCCTATATCGTTATATTGGGATTCTTAAGCTTTATCTATTGGTCTTAAATCTACAGAGTGTTAAATTAAAAAAAGTTACTCATAACCGTTTTTCGAAAGTGTTAAGGTAAACATGTTTTCAGTTACCGCATGTGTCATAATTTGAGCTTGGTGTTATTATATCCTGCATAATTTATTTATTTACTTAAAAATATCTAAAAAGAAGAAATAGTATAGATGGGCTTAGTAAAACGTACTCAAAATCTAACGTGGAACCTAGAAATAGAGTAATATACACAAATAATAATATACTGGAAACACTGCCATAATAAAAGTAATTTTAAATGGTATATCGCAGTTTCATATAGCAGCCATTCAATATCAAAAATGTATCTTGTCTTGTCTCCATATGCGTCTATCGTGCCACTGAACGTGAAACACCCGGTATACGATACGATATAACATGAACAAAATTATTTTTATTTCAGCCGGAAGCATCACCGTATCATTCTCATGGATCCGACGGTAGCGGAATCCTAGAGATCCCCAACAATGCCGCTGCGCTGCAGCGATCTTTATCACCAAGCAGTGCCGTCTCGGTAAGTCCAAATCGTTTTTTTTTATTATACACAAAGCGACCCAATAAAGTAACAAAAACAGTTAATAACTTGGATGTGGTTACAGGACGTTAAATCCCATATGGAACCCGCCAACCACACCACTTTAAAATGCGCGCGTATTTCAAATCTGATTTTCGAGTATTTAGCTTAGTATGTCATTTACGGCTTTAATGATAGTTTTATCCATGAACCTGGGCTAACCTAACGCTAACAGGACACATCCACCTTAAAAAAATCCTTGTTTTAATTAAAAGTAATTTTTACATCACCTCAAAAAAAGTCTTAACCAGGGCTATCCAAAACACAATCCGATTTTTAAAACACAACTACACGTACAAAATTAAGTTTTCTCAAAAAAAATCATCGCCTGAACTGGGATTCGAACACACATCCAATACAATGAAAGTCGAGAACCCTTCCACTGAGCCACGAGGCTCACACTGAAAATTCAATAGAACTTGGTTTATACTCCGCCGTAATAAATGACGAACCAATAGGAAGCATATTGAACAATATGTGTTGTTGGCGGGTTCCGTATGGGATTTAAAGTGCTGGTTTAACTGCAAAAAATACACAAGGGTTTTTTTATTAATTTTAATTTCCGCGATGAAGCTTAACTGGATGGGACCTTCAGCTTGTCGTGGGCTCCGAGTCACGCCACTTCTTCTTATTCCACTTATTCTTCCGACCGCTAACCAATGGCAAAACATT
The DNA here is from genome assembly GCA_030620095.1 of Kuschelorhynchus macadamiae. Classification (NCBI taxonomy): domain Eukaryota; kingdom Metazoa; phylum Arthropoda; class Insecta; order Coleoptera; family Curculionidae; genus Kuschelorhynchus; species Kuschelorhynchus macadamiae. Next base: position 1,367,107 of record JAUTXW010001011.1, read on the forward strand.
TCTTCAATATGCTTGCTATAGGACCACTACGGTAACATGCTGAGTATTCCCTGAAAATTTCATCCAAATTGGTCAAACCAACGCGGAGTAATCCATGTATAAACATAAAAAATAACCTCCTTTTTTAAAGTCTGTTAAAATACAAAGTAACAATAACCAAACTAACTGTAAAAACAATAAACAATTAAACCTTGCTCAAATTTTTCCATTAAAAATGTTTATCTATGCCCGAATACCAGTGGCGGCTCGTGGCACCCAAGGAAGGTGAGGCCTAAACAAAAAAGACAAATGCGAGGATTACACTTTTAAGGAAATCGAAATTTCAAAGCAAAAACCAATAATGTTATAAATGTCACAATAGGGTTACTAAGGTCAGAATAGGTATATTAATGTCCCAATAAATAAAACAAGGATCTTAAAAATGACAACGCTATAGGTTCTCGCTCTGATCTTAAGTGTTAAAAGTCTATTATCTATTAGCACCAAATAAAAAATATGCCGCGTCGCGTCGTAGCTTTATTTTTATAAATCAAGTTAATAAGAAAATAGTTTAAAAATAATTAACTTTAAGCAAAATAATAAATAAACCCAAACATTTTTTACTTGTTGTATATTAAGTCAATTCGACGGTTTTTTCAATTTCCAAGTTAATTTATAATGTCCTCGTAAAACTGAGTATCCTCACTAAGGCTTTGTAAAATTCCTTTTTCTATAAATATCGTTGACAAACCCGCTAGACGCTCTTGTGTGATCGTATTTCTTAAATATGCTTTAATGCGTTTAAGACACGAAAAATCTCTTTCTACCGACACACTTGTTGCAGGGATAGTTAAAACTAGGCAAAACAGTTTGTAGGTTTACGAAAAGATAATTTTAAAATCCTTGTATAATATTTCTAATATTTGTTGAACACTTAAATTACAAAATTTATTTCAAAAACATTTGGATACATTTTTAATAAACATTCAAATGATTTTTCGGGAAAATTTTTTCCGTAAATTTTGAAGATTCTACTAATGAAAGTAAAAAAACTAATGAAAGTTAAATCGTGGAGATTACTAAAATGAGTACTTAACTGAAGGGAAATACAATCTATAATTTCGTAGTACAACATTTTATAGCTCACAAAGATTTCTAATTCATTGTGACTTTTGGCCCGCTTTAGTCGTAATTCATCAGTTTTACTTTTTCCCCAATTAAAAAACTCTTCAAATTTTTCTTCATTTCTTAATTCAGAAATTCGTTGAGCAGTGATTTTAATCTGATTAGAGCAGTACTTTATATTTAGAATTTTAGTTTGCAAAATTTGGAAAAGTAAATCTGTGCACGCAAAAATTTCGTGATAGATCTTAGTCAAAATAGCAAAGTCAAAGTCCTGAAAATATTTTAGAAATCCTTTTGACATGTTTACTGATTCTGAACCAGAAGTTTTGTCGTCAATTATAGTTTGAAACACTAATATTAATTTGTCCCATTCAGTGGCAACTAAATTTAAGATTTTGGAACGGGTATACCAGCGCGTTTCGACTGATCGTGGTATCCTTTTCCTGACTATTCGATCGAGGACAAAGGCGCGCTTTACTGAGTTATGAAAAAAAATTGGTATACCTGACAAAGTACAAAAAAAATTCTGCTTTTGTCGATTTGCTTAGTGCCTTGCTCAAGCACAAGGTTTAGCCTATGTGCAGAGCAGTGGGTAAACAAAGCCAAGGGGGTAGAAGATTTATCCTAGCTTGAAGCCCATTTAGCTCGCCAGACATAACACTGGCCCCGTCATAGCACTGAGCCACTAATCTTTCCCTAAATTTATATGGTTCCAAAACGATTTCTAACAAATTATAAAGAGCATCTGCAGTTCGATTTTCACTAACATCAAAAAAACCCAAAAATCTTTCATAAAGTCGCCTTTTGCTGACGTATCGAATAGTTATAGCACATTTGGAACGCTCTGTTATGTCTGTTGTATCATCTACCATTACACCAAAAAAAAACATTCTTTATCGTTGACTTCATTTTTAATAAAATATGTTAAATATTCCTGAATACAACAAATACGTTAATTTTGTATTGTTTTAGACTGACCTGTAAAAATATTGCCAAATTTTTCACAATGTTGGCCTTGGCCTTGATTGGCCTTAATTAAGCATTTAAAAACATTTTTAAAATTGCCGCGATTTAATGACTCTACACGTTCATTATGTCCCCGAAATAGCAGTTCTTATTTTCCCAACGTAAGTGTGATCAATTAAATAACTAAATAATAATCGATTTTTAAGGACATTTTCCTAGTATAAAATTTTGTTTAAACTAGGGTTTTCCCTTAATGCTCCCGCTCCTTATTAACACAATCACAAACAACCATGCAATAACGATATTATAGAAAAAAACAGAAATAAATCCTTCGATTCTTGACACTTGACACCTAACACCTGTTCCTTCAAGAAGAAAAGAGATGACATGAAATGATGAAACAATGTAACGTTGGCAAATTGTAAAGTCACCCAACTGTATTATAAAACAAATAATAATAATTGTAATATAATATTATATTATTTTATTTGTTTTTTGTTATTGGATTTTATAACAACCATAGAACAATAGAAACTTTTATCAGATATTTCTGACATTATATTATGTTTTTACAAATAAACATTTAAAAAATAAGACCATGTTCAAAAGGAAAGCAATCATCTGACAAGTAAGCTGCATTGCAAGCTATTAATAGGATACAAGCCCAAACTTTTGGGCCTCAATACGTAGAAAATTCTACGTATCAATTCCCGTCTTGTGCGTTTGAAGCGGTAGGGGAGCATAGCGTCGCGCGTTATATTGGCGATTTGTGACGCGTATGATGCTCAAATTTCTGGGCTTACTAGGCAAACTTCATAGGGGTGCGAGCTAAATTTAAAAGAGAATATTTTAAATTTTAATGGTAATTTTATGTTTTGATCTACTAATTCATACTTTTAATGATTGAAAATAAGTTCAAATTTTTTTTATAAATAATACTAAAAAAAAATTATACTGTAATTTCTTCATTAGGGCCGGCCTCAGTTGCTGAATACAACCAGCCGCCACTGCCGAATACATATTTATACAAGAAAATACCCATACTAACTGAAGTAATACGGTATTTTTAATCTAGTCAATTTTAGGATCCAACACAATGAAGGTATTAAAATTTCCTACTAAAATTTTGTTCACATCAGAAATAAGTCTAAGAAGTCCGTATCCTGTATTTTTTTCTACAACATTTTTAAGTATTAAATTTTACCCTGGTCCCTTTAAGAGCTCATTCAAACTCTTTTACTAATTTTATGCATTCTAAAAGTGGTAAGTTAGACGTTTCTAGCTGAGTTGGCCTTTATGGAGAAAACTATAGCTGCTCTTTTTTGTTTCGCTTAGCGCAGCCTTTTGTGTGTAAAGTGGGTATTCGATGTTGCTTTTCAATTGATTTATATTGCTAGCGGGAGTTATTTTTTTTTTTTAAATTTTACTTCAATCCGCGGGAGGATGTTGGTTTAAGAATTAACATGGATGGGATGAGCCCCTTACAACGTTGCCGATTATCACTAATGATGTGACAACGAGAACGAGACCCTTTGACAATTGACATTTGATATTCTCTCCCTTTTACCGCGAAATCGGTTTGTTTTGCTCTTGATTGTTTTATTTAATATTAATTAAAAGGTAACAAAACTGGTGTGCAAGCAAGTTTTAAGCAACTTTTGCCAAATGTGTGTTTTATAGGTTGCACCTGCCATTCGATACACTTGTGCGCATCAGCAGCAGCCAATAAACTTCCTAATTGTATTTTAAGACTTTATAAGGGATTTATACAATTATTTTTCAAACAGTTCTAAAAGAATCGACCAATTTGGAGAATGCCAAGTGTTTTGCCAAGTTAAGCCAAACAAACTATTGTAAGCTGCAGTAGCTAGGGTTTTGGAAAAAAAACTTACATGTTTGTAATAATAAACTAGATACACTGAAAAACCCTATCTATAAATTATATTTTTGTTTCCTAAGCTAGATTTTAGAAATTGTTAATATGATGAATTTAGAATTCCAATTCCAAAAAATTAAAATTCACCTGCTCCTTAACCTTAACAGAGCCTCAGATTTACATCGAATTAAAAAATTATATCAAACCTGATCATTTTTCTAGAATGAAGGAAATTTAAAAAACATTGATCCAAAAAACCGAAACAATTTTTTGCCCATTGAAAATATACACCTGGGAACCAAAATTGAAATTCTTACATCTCAATACACCAATAGTACTGAGATTGAAGCCTTCAAAATAAAATGTTTAGACTTTTATGTTGAATTAGCCACACAAATTAAAGATCGTTTTGATTTTGACAACCCAGTTCTTAATTTTATTTCCCTTTTTAATCCCAAAACTGCTTTATCGGGTGAAGTTAGTTCTATTACAGTTAATGGCAAACAATTCTTTCCAGACTTGGTATTACAAGAAGAAAAACTAAATACTAAATGAAGAATGATATGGAACTATTTTGGATCAAGGTTTTCCATTTTCTTTAATCTACAGATGTTTAAAAAATGCCTTTCCTTAGTGATCACGGAACTACCCTGATCATTTACTTTTAGTTATTTTTCACATTTTTAGTTACAAATATATATAATACTAATCCGAGTAAACTTTTTAAGTATTTTTTACTTTTGCACCAACTCCGGGATATTCTCATTATTTGATCGTTTTGTTCCCCCGTAAGGTTTATCTTGACACACTCTGAGAAAGCTAGTACAACTTTAAATTATTATTAAATTATTATTAAATAATGTTTTGCAAGATTTATCCAAAATAATTAATCACGTTTTTAATAAAAAAATAGGCACATTTGAAATAACATTTTCGAACCAAATGACTCGTTTGGAAAAGTCACCCATATATCTCTACAATGTCATTGGTTATCTCCCTCTATAATGTCATTGGGTATCGTCCGATTTTCTTAAAAAAAAAAGGATTCCGTTTTTCTCCAGATTTTCCCGAAAGGAACTAGGATGGAGAATACTCATGACCCAGTGGAAATTTAACTTACCCTTAATTGGCACACGAAACCTTTATCAGTTTTGGTAAAGCAAGCGTATTTAAAAGAACGTGTTTTTTTCAAAAATGAACTTTAAAGTTCATTTTTTCCAACTGCATACAATATAATAAAAATGTTTTTTAAGTTAAAAAAAAAATGTACAAGAACTGTTCTTTATAATTATTTCAAGTTTAAAAATGTGAAACTAGTGTCTTTGACACTTCCACTCTTCAATTGACAAAAACTAGAGTTCTTGTTTTTGATGTAGCCGTTTGGAGGAATAAATATCTACAACATATATTTCAGTTGGAAAGATGGTCGCTATGCCAAGAGATTTTGACAGTTAATTAAAATTAAAAGAAAGTTATTAAGCTATGTTACGTTATTGGGTCTCCCTGTTTTATGGATACAACTTATTATTTATTTTCACTTCAGGTGGAAACCCATAGTATCGGGTCTTCCTCGAGAGCTAATTCTCTCCCCCGACCGACAAGTCCGTCTCCTTCTGTCGCTTCCGAAAAGACGGAGGTCGACATCCAAGAAAAACAGGAACGTGAGGAGGAGGAAAGGAAGAGAAGAATACAGCTTTACGTTTTTGTATCTCGATGTATAGCTTACCCCTTTAATGCAAAACAACCCACCGATATGACGAGACGTCAACACAAAGTCACCCGGCATCAACTGGATGCTATTGTAAATAGATTTCAGGTAAGTTTGTGCTGATTACTTATTTTTCATCAAAATATAAACAAACATTCATTGTCTCAGCATACTTAGAACGTAAAATAGTTGCACATTATTCAAGTGGAAAACTTGAAGAGCTGAGCGAAATGGTCTATAGATCCCTAGTTTCAAATTGGTTCGGATGATATTAAGAACCTATTTCAGAATTAATTGTTAACTGACCTACTTTTACTGTCGCTCCATCCGACTTTGCCCAGATTATATTCCCCGTGTTCTTAAGTTCAAAAAATGAGTAGGTAGTCAAAAGGAAAAATAATTTTATGAAGGGTTTACAGAAATATATTCCAGTATCTGGAAGGTCAAACGTCAGGAAAATTAGGAAGTAATCCAATGTTTTACTTCCCTCGGTAAGAGGAAAGTATTATAATCGTGAAAAAATAAGATAGGATTTCTGAAGATCTTTGCGTTTTCGGCTGTCTGGACCCTAGAAAATATGTTTTCCCATTTCCGCCAGTCTGTCATTCTATCTGCCTGGCCGCCTCAACACTGCATAGCTCAAAAACCATTCATACGATTGACTTTAAGTTTTCGTCAAACATCAAGGGTCATAACGGGATACAATGGTTATGTTTTGGTAAAAGTCCAAAATAGAGGAATAAAATGGCGGCGTTACGAAATGTAAAAAAAATCATTATTAAGAAACAACATCAAATGAACTTTGCGCAAAAATAAACTGTGTAAATGCATTATGGCGTAACAAAATTGCGGCCTAATAAAACGTTTAAATATTCCATTTCCTGGAATAAAACCTTTTTACGGAGAAAAATAATAAAGGACATATTTATTTTTGGCACACTATTTAAATAATGTATGAAAAATAAATAAACTAACGCCCATACCATTCAGATTGATAACCAAATGTGTGAAGTCGAAGATCCTTTTAGCCTAGTTGGTGTCACTTTTCAGAAAGATCTTCGCTGGGATGATCAAATCACTTCAATTGCCATACCAGCCGCGAGGAAATTGGGTTCCTTTTTCGAGCTCGAAAAGACTTTTTTTCTGCCAACTTGTATCACCCAGCCTTGAGTATTTTCGCATATATGGGGGGTAGTCTCTCCTCCAATCCTTCTCCGATATGTCCAAAGAAGGGCTGATATCCTGATTGATGATTCAAACAACACAAGGATGCTTGCATCATTAAAGCATCGTCCAATTGTAGGCGATCTGTCTCTGTTTTGCAGATGATACCACGGATTCGGTTCTGACGAATTATCATCCATTCCTTCTTTAGTCATTCCTGCCAGGGATACACGAGCATAGACCTAGACCCACATGTGTCCCTTCATCGTCCAACTCCAGAGACCAAAAACTTCTCACTTTTTCCACTCCTTTATTCCCAGAATGTCACGATTATGGAATGTGTTACCAGCAAATGCATTTCCCTCTTCTCATAATCTGCAAGGCCTTACATCCCGCATGATTAAACTTTCCCTCTCTTCAGTTAAAGCAACCACAGTACCTAGTACTTAAGCCTTCGTGTTCTGCACATAGATAAAAAATCGGTAAATTTCCTTTACCCGGAACTTCCCTCGTTATGAATTTTTCCCTTTATTAGGAATAGAGAAGTATGACCCAATCTAGTTCGGTACACATATATTTTTTATTGGGCGGCATTTTGTGCCACCATTTTGGATTCCTACAAAAATTTTTCAAGTTTCTACCTATGACATACTTGATTTTTGAGCATAATTTAAAATAAATAGAATAAGTAGTTTTTACAGAGACACATCGCCATTTTGGTCCGTCATGTTAATTCATGTGATCTCTATATAACATTTAATTTTTCTGCAAAGCTTAAAGTCGATTGAATAAGAAGATCTTTTTGACGTTGATTTTTTAAACATTTTATTTGGCCGCCATTTTGTTTCATCATCTTGAATTCGTACCACAAATTTACTAGTTTATCTCTATACCACACTGAATTCCTACACAAAAAATCTAGTAAGTAGTTTTTTTAAATATTTTATTAGGCCGCCCTTTTGTTTGGCTATCTTGAATTCATACCAAAATGTTGTCAGTTCATTCCTATATAACACTTGAATTTGAAGTAAACTGGATAAGTAGTTATTTAGTAATAATTTTTTAACATTTCAATAGGCTGCCATTTTGTTTCGCCATATTGGATTTTTCAGGTCATCCCCATATAAACCTTAATTTTTGAACAAAATTTGAAGTCAATCGTATAGGTAGTTTTTTAGCTATGCTACGAACAGACAAAACAGATGGAATTAAGAAAACATATTTTTCTGATGCGAAAGCATGCGAGTCCATATCGATAAGCCTACTGAGTGGTGTAAATACACAAGTTGTTTAGTACGTAGTTGTATGTTCTGCTTTGAATACACGTATAGGAATTTTTTGAACTTTTGAATTTCTTTTGCTTGACTGCTATTATTGTGGTTTTAAGTGTTGTTATTATGTTTTGTTACATTTTCTTATTTAAAATAGGATACAAATGTGTTTATTCATACTGTTTATTAAAAACCGGAGGAAGAAAATCACTTTTTAGGTTCCCAGAAGATCACTTAAGGTAAAGAAGAAAATTAGGTATATTATATTTGTTATATTTAATAGGAATAAGTTATTTTAAATAAAAATGGATCACTTGAGGTAAAGAAAAAAATTATTAGTAAGTATTAGGCGTATTATATTTGCCCTAATAATATTAAAGTTATTTTAAAAATTGATTGTTTTATTTCATTACTTCTACATCTATAAGAAATGGAGAAGTATAGTATAGGCAAAAAAAATCAATTTTTTTTCGATTAATCATCTAAAAATGACCTAAAACGTGTAAAAACAGAATTTCGGCGAAAAAATGTTAGTTTACGCGACAACTTTCGAAAGAATTGAGCTATCGAGTTGAAATTTGGTACACAGGGAATGGTAAGAGAACGGTTCGTATTGTTAAGAGAACGGTTCGTATTGTTTGGGCAAAATCGGCTGAAGGGAAGAGGCTAGAACGGGGGGTTAACTAGTAAGGAATAGTGATTCTTTGTAAATGACCATGTCCTTTTGTAGGTCTTTGAGTATACAGATTTTAATAATAAACAGCCTTTGATACTTCTGTCCAAAGTAAAGGGTTAGGGTGAAAAGAAAAGGGGATGAAAATTAAGATCTTGAAAAAATAGAGCAATATGTTGTTTTATGGGTTCCCGGAGCTTTATATAGCTTAAAAAATCCGACAGACCCAATAAAAAACTAAACATTTTGTCACATTTTTAGTTGAGTTTTGTTACATAAATGAATTTCTAATAATTTGAATAATTGATTTTTTTCTCTAATTTCCTATGAATTGATATACAAGCAATATATTAATTTACTGTGAGATAATATGCATCGATAACGTATTGGTGCAGATTATTTTTACCTAAACGTATAATTCGATACATGCCTCGATGCGGATTGTCAACGAACTCTTTGTCAAGACTACAGCAAACAATACGCGTATTTCGCTATTCTCTCGTATCTGTAATTAGGTTAATTTGTGGTAAAGATCTGAAAAAATCTCGGAGGGTGATTTGTTCACGATTACCGTACTACCCTTTTACGAGGGAATTAAAAAGAACAAAAATGTCTAATAATTTTTTTCCTAAATACAATATTTTCTGATAAATCGATCGGAGGTCTAAATTTAAAGTATATATAAATATTGTTATTTTTTAATGTTTAAACAATGAATTTGAAATGGACATATATATGTGATAATTTGTTTCTATCAGTAAACATTCCAAAATATGAAGTAAAAAGTTCTTTTTGACTAATATTTGTACTGGTTTTACTGACTTAATCGTCTTTTCATAAATAATTGTTTATTCAGTGTCTCCTGTTTTGCTTATGTCCATATTCACTATCTTTGTTCATCTTGTGTATCATGAAATGTTTCTTTTTAATGAGTTTTTCGTTTTTTCTTAGAAATGTTGCTGTTTTTGAGAATTTTGAATGTCCCTGAAGACTGTAAAAATCTTTTTTTTTTGTTTAAATTGGTTATTTCTTTTTCCGAGGTAATTTTTTCCGGATGCTTATATATGAAATGAAAGAGGAATTAAAGATATTTTCGTTCATTATACTGAGCATCGTCTTTTGTAAACTAGGCATAAAAAATCAACTTTTAAATTTAATAAATATGGATCACATGGAAAATTCTTCAGCAGCTGCCGCATTGTCCGCGCGCATTGCCTTATTTGACCAGTGTATGGGCAAAAACTGATTATCAAATATTGTAGCCACGGATTTTCCCTTTCAAATTAATTTTTAAACATAAAAAGATAATTGCGGGAGGTTTAACAATGTAAATCTTGGCAGGTTCAAAAACTCTCAAAAAGCTATGATTAATAAAAATTCCTTCCAACTTCTCTTGTTATGAATATTTCCTTTTATTAGAAATAGTGTAACCCAATTTATTTCCGCACGTAGTAATTTGCTAACACATATATACTGTATTTTCCAACATTCTTATTGGGCGCCAATTTATTCCACCATATCGGTTCTTACTAATATTTTATGTGTTTCTACCTATGAATTTAAAAGAAAAATGAAAAAGTAATTGTCACACCAATTTTTTAAGACCGCAATTTTGTTTGGTTATGTTGAATTCGAATGAGTTTATTCCTATATCACATTTAATTTGTCTGGGTTTTTTATCAGTTTATTTCTATATCGCACTTAATACTTGCACAAAATTTGAAATTAGTCTAATGAGTAATTTTTCACGCTGATATTTTAAATAATTTATTCGGCCTCCATATTATTTTCCCATCTTGGATTAGTACCAAAATGTTACCACTTTATTCCTACGTAACACTTATATTTTTGTTCAAAATTTGAGTTAAATTGGATGTATTACTCTTTTCTTATTAAATTTTAACATTTTTCTAGGCCACCATTTTGTTCCGAGATATATTAGATTTTTACAGACAGAGAGACCGACGGAATTGAGAAAACATATTTTTTAGCGTCTAAGGACGCTAAAACGTGAAGATATCGAAAACCAGGGAGGGTGATTTTTTTCACGATTACAAACAATTTATTTGCCGCCATTTTGTTCCACCGTCTTAAATTCGTCCCGCAATTTTACCGGTTAATTTTCATACTACAATTAATTCTAGCACAATACATGATTTTTGCACAAAATTTGAAGCAAAGCAAAAGTAGTTTTTAAGTAACAATTTTTTCAACATTGGATTTTTACCAAAATGTTATCATTTCGTCCCCATATGACCTTTAATTTTTGACCAAAATTTGTAGTTAACTGGATAACTAGTTTTTTAGCTATGCCGCGAACAGACACAAACAGACCGACGAAATTAAGAAAACTTTTTTTTTCGGTATCTAGGGACCCTGAAACGTAAAGATCTGAAAAAATCTCGATTAAAATACTTCCCTTTTACGAGGGAAGTAAAAATTGTTTTTCCTCCTAATTCTCCACAGCTCCGTCTATCTAAAAAAAAAACACTAAATAGGGCTTTACGACAAATTATTTTCGTTGCAAACTAACTAAAAATTTAAATAAAAGGGTTAAATTAAATGCTAAATGTATCTATAAGTAGAAAAACCATGACTATAGTAACATATGCATAAATATAAGTTAAACTAATTTACAAAATATATTAAAACGTTTTTGTTAAATGTTGTTCAATTCTCTTTACTACTACGCTTTTAAATGGAAATATCTTTCACTTGGTTTGTAAAGTTTCACCCTGTCATAGGACGTGACTCGACTCATAGGCCCACCCAAATATACGATTAAAAACAGTGCTCTAATTAGGTAACTAATGAAAAAGGTAGAGTCCTTTAGATCATTTTTTACATAAATTTACTAAAACATAATTTTTTTTTAAAATTTCACTAGGCCGCCATTTTTTTTCGCCTTATTGGATTTCTACCAAAATATTACCAGATCATCAGACAACGTGAAGACCTGAAAAAATCTCGGAGGCTGATTTTTTCAGGATTACAATACTTCCCTTTTACGAGGGAAGTAATACAAGTTCAAATGAAGATTCTTTGTGGTCCTAGGAAAAATAATGTACATTACTAGTAGGAAAGTGAACGTTTTGAAACTCAAACGATTTCTGTTACCTACCTAACAAAATGTTCATGGCCAGCATTTCTTTCAAGCACTGTGTTAATTTGCAATATTCAAATTAGACGAAAATTCCAGATTTTTTTAGAAGGAGCAAATTTAAATACATATTTAAACCTAATTTATCATCCTTTTTTTTAATAGGGTACCTCACCCTTTGTATGTAGTATTTTCTTGGTTCCAACTGAGTTTTTATACCTTTTCAAAAATATGTAATGCATATTTGATGTATATCTTTAGCAATAACATCCAAGTTTATAAAAGCAATCGTAACAATTTCCAAATAAACCGTTTTACTAAAAAGCAATAATTTTAGTAGGATATAAAACGGTCCTTTAATGGCTGTCTGTCTGACTGACAGACAAATCAAATAGATGTTGATTTTGGCTAAAAAAGAGAAATATTCGCATTTTCGAATGATGAATTATTGCGTATCTTTGTTTATTTAATGGTTTTTAATTTTTATTTTATTGTAGATCCAGAACCGATTTATTTTTTTAATTAAATGTAATTTAGTTATTTTTTGTGCGTTCGAGATTAATGTTTTGGTATGTATGGAGACAAAGCCTTTAAGGCCATTGAGGCTCGAACACAAACTGTAGTGAAAAATCTAAATGTATATCCATGCCTTGCATGAATTGCCAATAATTCATTAAAATTACAGCCATTGGGACTTGGAGCAAGAGACCTAGTCTTTCAGGATTTCCCGTGGGCAGCTGGCTTTTTAATAAATTTAGTTCGATTAAATGTGACGCACTTCATTTTTTATCTGACTTTAAATTCCTATATTTTTAAAACCAGTATACCGATTTGAACACTTTTTTCCATATATTCGTAATCGTATTCTTAATTGTCTTACAATGAAAATGGAAGAACTGGAAAATGTCTCCCAGCTTCATAGAAGTCAATGGGAAAACTGAGATTATGCTTTTGCCTTAATTTGTAGCTAAATTCTCTCTTGATGGTTCAGATTAAAGCCAATGCATACTTCTTACAAAATACATTGAAATTGTTAAATTTTTCGTCTAGTTTTTCTGTCCGATTTTAAACCATCAATACGTGCAATAAACATTTTTTTAAATCACTGATTAGTTTTCGATACTTAAAAAAAATCTTTTTTACATTGCCCCTACATTCCCGCCTTTAATTGTCATGGAATGATAAGTAGGCATTGGAAAACATAAGATCCAAAAATGCTACATTAGACAGTTCATTATTTCTAATTATTAATAGAAATCATACAATAACTATAATTTTAGAAATCCATTTAGTGTATAGCAGTCAGTGCAGAGAAAATGCCTAATATAACTCCAGAGCAAACTGCCAAATTAATCGCTTTGGTAAATGACTGGCGATGTAAACGATATGCTTCTCGAGCAGTTGGGGTACCCGACGCCAAAAGGACGGTGTGCGATTGAACGGTAGACTAAACGGGCAGCACAAACTCAAAACTAGAACTGAACGCTGGTTCAATGTCCTGCTTACTGACGAAACAAAGTTTTGCCTCAACACGGTAGATGAGAGGAAAAGGATGGAGAAAATCTGAAAATCTATATTCATTAAAAACTTAACCGATTGTAATTGGTGGACATTTTATCTCGATTCAGGATAACGCTCGACCACATACTGCAGCACTAGAGCGAATTTTTTCGGTAAATGTCGGTATCCCCGTGCTGGAATGGCCAGCAAGAAGTCCCGACATGAATACCATTGAGCATTGTAGGTTGAACTGGGGCAAAAGTTTCGGAGCTCCTGAGACTCTTGCAGAATTGGCTCAAATTATGATGGCTAACATACCACAGCAACGGATAAGAAATTTATTATCCAATAAGCCCTATAGATTGGAAACTAATCGGACTGCTAGAGCCGGCAATGCAAGATAATAAAAACAGTTTTTTTATTCTGTGCAAATTCCGTTTCTCTTTAACTTTTTTATTGTTGATGTGTACGTTATTTTTCTCTGTTGATGTGTACGTTATTTTCTTCTAAACTTGTTCTTGTTTTATTTACTGGTTTTACTGCAAGTTTAGTATAAAAACCAAGGCAAAAACGATTTTTCTTGGATAGTATCAATGATTAAAAAATCAAAATGTTTGCAAAAAAGTTCTCTATTTAATAAAGCATAGACATTTTCTTGGTTATTGCTGAAAGGGTTATAATGTAGAGCGGAAAAAATTACACAGAAAATGTTACAAGAATTTCAGTTGATATTGTAAAAAGCACCCGTTGCTTTTAATCTGACCCATAAAGAAATAATTTAATAAATAAAATAATAAATAATTAACAGACTTTCAAATTATGTGGAATATCAAGTGCGTCTCCATTCATTAGAAAAAGTACGTAATGCAAAGTTCCAGTAAACAATCTGTAATTTTAAAGAAAAAGATGTGAATTAAAAAGAGGAATTTTCGTAGAAAAAGGAACTTTTGAATAGAGGGTAAACATAGTCTGAATTTTTCCATTACTTTCTATGAAGCGTGGAGAATTTTTTTTTACTTTCGTTTTTGGTGATAAGATTACTTACTTATAAAAAAAAAGTTTATTAAATCGGCCAACTTGTTTTAAAAATATAAGACTTTAAAATTAGGAGAAAATCAAGTGCAGCACTTTTAATGGAACTGAGTGTATAAACAGGTCTACATAAAAACTGAGACATGCAGAACCCAAAATTAAAACTTGGATAATACGCATACGATCTATTTTTTTACGTCAAAGAGGAGAAATTTCATTGTTTTTAAACACCCATACGCCTTTTTAGCACAGGTTGTTAGTCATTACAGTATACGGGGCAATTAATCAAGAGGTTGCAAATATCATAAAAACTAAGTTGCACCTAAATTTAAAGAAATGATTTAATTCTTGTTTAAGCTATATTTCGAATACACAATGCTCTATCTCGGAACGTTTTTGGAATCTTTATTAATAGTTAATTATTATACAGCGTGCCTCGCTATTGCACTTTTTAAGATTCATATATTATAAATGAATTATAATGTATTATTTTTGGGATTTATATCAAATCTAGGGAAAAGTTTGTCTTACCAGCTTGAGATTATTTTGCTATTATAAACATTTTATTTTATCCCACTGGCGTGCACAGTGATTGACTAAAAAGATAAATGTTCTGTAAAATCATATTAACGCTTTTTTAGAATAGGTTTTATATACGAATTCAGCATCTTAAAAATCTCTGTAAATCAAATTTGAGAAAGTTATTTTACAGGATATTTGAAATACAACCTTAAAAAATAGTTTTTTGAACCATACTTAGCTTAGCGCTTTAATTTAAATAAAATGTTTTTACGGTTTTTTCATTTAAATAATTCTGTTTTGCAATAATTGTAACTGAGAAAAGTATACTGGGTGAAACAAAACAGTGCGTCCTTATAATTTTTTTTTATTTTCTAAGGTATGAAATCGGATATTTTATCATATCAATATAACCCTGGTTACAAAACTGACAAAAATGTCATTTAGTTGTCATTGTTCTAATAATGAAGTAGATAATATCGTACGATTACATAGGCAGGGAAGGTCTAATAGAAAAATTGCAAGTGTTTATAATAAAGCTCCGGAAGCTATCGATCGGGTTCTAACGAGGTTTTTAGAAAACGGGAGAAGCAAACTATACTCGGAGCCAAGGAAGAAGAAGGTACGCACATAAACCAAATAACAAGTAGGTTAAGTAATGCAACTGGAGTCTCTTAGACCATAAGAAGAATTGATCAAACTAACTTAAGAGAATGAAGGCGTGTATGTTGTCCCTAGCTCGAAAGCAAGATGTGTGTGGGCTCGCGATCATTTACAATGGAATAATAAAGCATAGCATGTATGTTTGCTGGCGAGTCGCGGTTCAACGTTTATTGACCTGATGACCAAAAACTAGTCTGAAGAGAAAGAAACGAGGCATTTAGACAGGTAATGATGGAACCCCGAGTGGCATTTGGTGGAGAAGGGAGAACTGTTTGGGGAGGCCTTACGTTTAATGAGTTAATTATTCTAAAAAAAAAAACTATAAATGCTACAATTTATGGAGATCTTTGCTTGATACCATAAGTTCTTGTCAAAAATGTTGGTAATTTTGGTACCACACGGCCCTTCAATAGTAAATAAAGTTTTTGCTGAACACATATTGAAAGAACGATTTGGCCAGCTTGTTCTCCAGATTTTAATCCGAAAGAATATGTTTGAGCCCAACTCAGTCGACAAATTTCATTAAGAGATCATTAGCCTACAACCCTAGACAAACTGCATTAAACCCTTTAAGAAGAATGGTAAATGATTACCCAGGAGCTTACAGATTTGTTTTAAGATGCCTTGACGTACATCGTGCAAGAGGTGGCCCAACAAAATATTACTTCCTCTTTTTGATAATGTTGATAATATTAGAAATTGTTGTTTAATTAAAGTCTTTAATAAACATATTTCCTTTCCATAGTAAACTGTACCTCAATAAACAAAAACTTAATGATGGCTGCAATAGGTAATAGATTCTTGTCTTATGGAAGACTAAAAATTCCATTTTCATATTTAAACAAAAATTGGGTTGAGCCTCTTTTTTGTGTTACCCAGTATATTTTTCTCATTTATAATTAATATAAAAATTTAAATGTTTTTAGGCTGCAGCTCAGTATTTCATTAAAAAACCAAAATTTGATAGGGTTGTATTGCAAACACCCTGTAATATGAACTTTTCTTGTTTGATTTAGAGGAATTTCTGAAATGCTGAATTCGTATATAAAACCTATTTTAAAAAAAAACTTTCTAATATGATTTTGGACGTAGGCTACTTTAAAGGCAAAGGAATTTCCTCTTTGACCTAAAAATAATTATAGATCGGATGCATATTATCCAAGTTACATAATTTTGAATTTTGCGTTAAGAACTGGTTGCCTCAGTTTATATGTTAACCTGTTTATTTAATAACTCTGGCTGATGACATTATTTCGTTTTATTACAGAGTTTTTTAAAAGGCGAGACTCAAATAATGGCTGACGAAGCATTCCAAAACGCTGTGCAAAATTATTACGATGTATTTTTAAAATCCGAAAGGGTTGCTAAAATGGTTCAATTAGGTGCCTGGACTCAATATGACTTCCGAGAAGTTTTTAGAAGTAATATCGAAAAACGCGTTAGGTAGGTTTCCTTTGTTTCAATCTGTATTTAAAATAATTCACTTAGAATTAAAAGTTCCATTTATCCTTTTAAACTTTACCTTCATTAAAAAAAAAAAGTAGTAGCGGGGTAGTAAAATATTTAAGATACTTTCATTATTAAATTAAAAAATGAAGTTGCGTATAAATGTTATTTAAAAAATATTAATTTGTGAAAATGTGGTCTCACAAATTTATGACAGATTTTCAGTAATATTCGATGTTATTATGTAATGAAAAACAGGAAAAGGGCATCATGAAAACATTTTAATGCCCAGAATCATGTTATGTCTTATTTAACAAACAAAAATATGTAGGTGTGGTTCAAAATTATGAATTTCGTCTTTCTTGTGGAAACTTGAATGAGGCAAGCATTGTGCAAAACGTCGGATTTTGCATCGGAAAATTATTCTGAATTAAAATGGGTGCTCTACAGACTAGCATGGCTGTTTGTTTGTATGAGTCGCATCAAAATAAAACACGACACGATATTACGAATTGCAAAAATGTGGTCCGATATCTTTGGTACAGTGTCTCGCACGGAAAGATTTTGAAAAGTGGTGTTATTTACGCAACACTATAGTGGACTTAAGAAATAAACAAAAGAGTATAAAGACAGGAAAGTTTTATGGGAAGCGACATAATCGAATTAATAAAATTAAAAAACACGACGCATAGCCGAAACTTGAAGTTAAACTGCTCAGAACTCTCGATTTTTTTTTTGACAAAATACAAGTAAGTGGTAAAAACAAAAATGTGTAAACAAATTATATATACTGTGGTTCAAAATATTCGGCCAGTGCCGTCCAAGAATATTTTGTGCAATAATTTTATTAGTGTTCTTCACAAGATTTGGTTAACTTTAGATAATTTTACATATCTTTAAGAAATTAAGTGCAGTAAATCTCGTCACTGTTGTCCAAGAATTAGAGCCTAGTCCCAACTGATGTTGAAAAAAGCTCGAATAAAATAATCACGTCTTGGATTCGAAGACATCTCGATAACTAGACTCGTCTGAACCTCAAGATTATTCTACATAATCTATAAACCCACAATAATTAATTTTTTTCAAGAAAGCCTAGATGGCATTACAGCTCAAACTATATGAAACATTTCGTCCAATAATTAGTGCTGTGCGAGGCGAGTTCTTGTCAATATTTAGTTTGCCTCGCAGATCTTAAAAAAACTGAACTGTTCCAATCGTGTTTTTCAGTCCCAACATTTCTACAATCCGTACATTTTCTCGACTTGACGACTCTTGATCTCACAACATTTAGTTCCACTGTATCTGCTATCTACACTGCAGCTCAAACGGTATGAAATATTTTTCCCAATAATATCCATTGTGCGGGTTGAGATTCTCGACAATATTTACTTAACTTTGGTTAATCTTGGATTTAAAAAATCTTCAATCCTCAACTGTAGCGATCTTATCTCAAACTCGGCATCTCGACATAACAAATATCTTCTCGACCTGAATGTTTTTGTAAAAATATAAACACTCAAAACAACATTTAAGGAAGTCATTTATATTGTAGTTAAAAATATACTGCCACTTCTGCTTAAGAATTAGAGTCTAGCTCGGAACAGAAGCGAAAAAAAATCAAAACTGAAATAGTCACGTCTTGGGGTTTGAAGACATCTCAATAACTAAATCTCGTCTGGACCTAGAGAATCCCATTTTGGCGAGTTACCCGACCTCAATATTCTGGATTTCTTGTAAAAAAACAGACGAGGTAAAATTTAAGAAACCGTTAATGTTATAGCTCAAAATATACGACCCCTGTTGTCCAAGAATTAGTGTCTAGCTAGAACCAGTCCCGAAAACAAAATCTCGACTGATGCATCTCGTTTTGGGTTCGAAGACATATTAAGAATTTCGTCTTGAATTTTTATTTAAAACACAAATAAGTAGAAATTTGATAGGTCTTAAGAAATTGGGCATCCAGGCACATATAGGATAGGTTTATCAAAAAAGAAGATACCAGAGAACCCATAACAGGTTGATCCAGATATAGTTTTAATTTGAGAAGAATTGCCGACTGAATGTAGAAATACGGTAGATGTCTATTTTGAAAAATAAATATTAATTATATCCTTAATTTGGCTTTTCTATCTAATGGACTATAATTCTTGAATATTTTTAGATATTGTGCAGTTATCTAAGTAACAGTTAGGTCTTTAAGTAGATTTACGAAGAGATTCACTAAGCAGTAAAATATATTTAAATAATTTAGAGAAATACTCTATACAGTTAATAAAAATGAACTAGTAAATAATATGATTAAAAAATATTAATAATTGGAAGCAGACTTTATTTCACAGTTTCTAGTACAATTAAATCGAATTTTATATTGATGCTTATCTCCTTTAAGCAAAATGAGCTTGAGAGATTTATTCTTAACTAGTCTAGCAAATTTCTGTAGGGTGGAAGCAAAGCTTTTTTTGTGAAGGTATTATGAGTTGTCTGTATACTGAATATGGAAATGTGGTAGATATTTATCTTGAAATATATATAATAATTATTTTGTACGGTAGGGTTGATTGGAAATGGAAACCTAACATAAAAGAAGTGTAAAACTTGTAAATTTAATAAATACAACCAATAAGATTGCCATAGCATTTGGAGGAAAAAAAGTAAATTCTTTTGGTTGTGATTTCGCCTGACGGTATGCGAAGGTACAGACAAATAAATATTTCTATTTTAGTACTAGCTAGGCCATGGTACCATCGTTCGAGATCCTATATCTAATTAGTTTTTCCAGTTTTAAATATACGTATTTCATTTTAACACGGAGTTCTACGTTATATGTAAGTATAAAATATATCTGATAAACATAAAAAGTATTGTGTGATTAATTTATATAAAAAGAAAGATGTTTTTTATATTGTATGTACGTATTTTCTATGTTTACTGTAGTATTACATTTGTTTAAATGTCTATAAGTAACTATTATTAAATATTTAATGCTTGATTCATAACCCATGTAAAACAACTTCAGAGTCCTCAGGATGACGTTATATAGGTCGAAACGTTGAGTAGAATCAAAATATGAACTTCTAGAGATTTGTTATTGACCATTTCCAACCAACCCTCCCGTGCAAAATATCATCTGAGGTCACGAAACCAGAATAAAAAAATATGTATATAATAATTATATTCAAATTCTGGGTTTTCTATCTAATGGACTATAATTTTTGTATATTTTTAGATTCTGTGCATTTATCTGACTAATATATCTTTTAACAGTTAGGTACCCATACAGTTTTACCAAGAGATTCACTAAGCAGTAAAATATTTAAATAAAACATTCTCTGGAGCTAATACAAATAAAGTAGTAAAAATAGAGTAAAAAATTAGTAATTGGAAGCAGGCCTCATTTCACAATTTGTAGGACAATTAAAACAAATTTAATTTTGATACTTATTTCCTTTAAGCAAAATGAAGTTTTTGGCAGATTGATCTAGATTTTTCTCATCTCATTGTTTAAACATAAATCTGAGAAAATAAAATATAAAGTACTTAAATAAAGTCTAGCCATATCATTGATACAGCAGATCTGTTTTTGAATAAATGTGTAAATATATACAGAGAGATTTATTGTGAACCTGGCTGATACAATTCCATTATTGTTTCAATTATCTACAAGAATACCTCGACATACCGAATATCTCCTCGACTTCAAGATTTGAGTCAAGCAATATTCTATAAGATGAAAAGAAAAACTTTTTATGAAGTTATTATGAGTTATCTGTATACTGAATATGTAAATATGGTCGATATCTATTTTTTAAGAATAAATAATAATTATAATCAAATTGTGGGTTTTCTATCTGGTGGACTGTAATTCTCGTACATTTTTAGGTTCTGTGCATTTATCTGAGTAATATATCTTTTAACAGTGAGGTAATCAGACCGTTAATAAAAATGAAGTATAAATAATGGTAGTAACAAAATATTAGTAATTGGTAGTAGACTTCACAGTTTGTAGGACAATTAAAGCATTTTTTATTTTATATTGATGCGTATTTCCTTTAAGCAAAATGAAGTTTCTCGGAAATTGATCTAGATTTACCTCATCTCATTGTTTAAACTAAAATCCGAAAAAATAAATTCTAAAAGAGGTATTTAAATGAAACTACTTTAATTATTTTTCTGCTGTGATGTGGTCTTGCCATATCTCTGAAACAGTTGATCTGTTTTCGAATAAATGTGTAAATATATAAAGACATTTTTGTGAACCTTGCTGACAGAGTTTCGGTATTATTTCAGTTATCCACAAGAAATGCCGAAATTAAAATTATGGCCTATTCTGAATATTTCTTTATATTCCTGAGATTTACAAAAACTAACAATATTTTCAGATCTTTACCTGAAATGGAAGGACTTAGCAAAGAAACGGTTTTTACATCTTGGATGGCAAAATTTGACTGTATTTTAAAAGGTATAACATTATTTTTTGCGTCCAGTGCTAACCCGTTAATAAATAAAACACTTTGCAGTGCAAGACGATGAAAACAAAAGGCCTAGGACACAAGCAATTAATTCTGAACTAATTTTATCAAAAGAGCAGTTATACGATATGTTTCAACAAATTTTAGGTGTTAAGAAATTTGAACATCAACTTCTTTACAATGCGCTGATGGTAAGTTGTCTATGTTTTGCAGTAAGTAATTCTGCAAATTAAAAACGGTTTCTCGAGAAGCTGAAATTAATAATCTAAAAGTAATTTGAGGAATATTTGATTTAGCTTGATTCGGCAGACGAACAAGCTGCAGCTATTCGAAGAGAACTTGATGGAAGGATGCAGAAAGTTTCTGAAATGGAAGGGGTAAGTTGTGGCACTCAAAACTTAATTCTTAACGTTCTGCCATTACATCAGTTGCAGCTCAAAAGGTTTAATCACGAGTTAATACTCGCGGATGGTGGTTGGTTTTTTAACTTGGTCAAGATAATCCAACATTTAAAATTTAGCAGAATATTTTTTTATGTTTTTAAAAGCTTAATGATGTATATTCTAAAGTTATACTTGAACATAAATCATATTAGATTAATGCCATAGCATGAACAAAGCTAACAAAACTTGTTATTGCTATACAGGATTAGTTAATTGGCCAAATGAGCAGGCGGAAAACCCGCGACTGCTATGAAACAGTAAATTAATAATAAAAACTGGAATAATGGCAAACAAATCTATAAAGAATGGATTTTAAGAAACTACGCATGCACCAAGCTAATTTTTTCTTCACCAGAATCGTAAGCTGTTACCAAAATTCGTATTGAAAGAAATGGAATCCCTATACATAGATGAACTTAGATCAGCTATAAATTTACTGATGACCAATTTGGAGTCCCTACCAGTATCGAAAGGATCAATGGATTCAAAATATGGGTTGCAAAAACTTAAACGCTATAATCACAGGTTGCATAACCATAATAATCCATATAATGTGAAGCACCTTTTGATGAACTATGTTACTTCTTTTAGATCGCAAGGATCTTTAGCGAAACTGGAGGGAGACTCAGCAGACAGTGACACCACGCTAACGAAAATGGATGTTGTGCTTACTTTTCAGTTGGAGGTAAGACGCTGGTTTGAACCCAGTTGGTTATTTCGATTAATAAACCGTTCCTGTTGGCTCTTTCAGTTTCTCTTATATATCGTAAAAATTTTACATATCTAGTCTAAGGAGCATGCTAAATATTTTTCAGTATGTTCTTTTTATTACTTTCCCACTAATCTCAACCAACTCCGTTTGTAATTGTAAGGCTTATTTTGTTGATATATATATATATATATATATATATATATATATATATATATATATATATATATATATATATATATATATATATATATATATATATATATATATATATATATATATATATATATATATATATATATATATATATATATATATATATATATATATATATATATATATATATATATATATATATATATATATATATATATATATATATATATATATATATATATATATATATATATATATATATATATATATATATATATATCTAGTCAAAATTAGCGAATGATGTAATATTTAAGAAGTTTGATGATCGATATTTTTCTAACCGCTCTAACGATTTTGATGATCTTTTTTATATGGTATTATATTCCAGAAATCATACTATGATATTTAAGTTTTTTTTTGTAACAGTGTTTCGCTGATATACGGGGTGTTATAGATATTTGTGATTTTTGTCCAAGGATTCAAAACACTCTGTAGAGAGAACTGGTATATTTAGTAGTTCGCCACAAAAATCACGTTATACCGCCATCCTTTATCGATATTCTCTTCTTTTATTATTCTTTTTATGTTTATTTTTAGTGGAAATATACGGTTTTTTCTCCATGTATGTTTTTTATCTAACAAAAATTCCATGACTTCATTTTAATTGAATTTAATTTTAAATTAACTACAATAAATATGAACAACTTTCACTCAATAACGGGTATTCTTACCTCTTGCAGTGATCACAGCTTGACAGCTTCGTGGCATGCTTAAAATTAGCCGTTGGATCTCGTCTTGTTTAATCTGCCGCCAAATTTCGCTAAGCCTCTCTGACAGCTGGTTTCTAGATTGCAGTTGCAGTGCTCTTACTCTTCTTTCCATCGTTTCCCACAAATGTTCAATGGGGTTAAGGTCAGGACTCCGAGGCGGCCAATCCATGGTGTCAATGCCTACCTCTTGAAGATGATCTTCACCACTCAATACCACTAACTGCGTCAAAACATATCCCACCCCAAACCATAACTGATCTACCACCATAACTCACAGTGGGCACGAAGTTGCACTGGACGTATCTTTCACCTGGTCTTCTGTAAACCATATTTTGTCTGTCGTTGGTAAAAAGATAAAACCTAGATTCGTCTGAGAACAATTTGTTGGCCCAGTCTCTAACTTGCCAATTTAGGTGCTCAAGCGCGAATTTTAAACGTTGTCTTCTGTGCTCCCTTGTAGTAAAGGTCCAGTAGCATCCTTATAAGGGCCTCAATTGATTTTCAGTCAATCTTCTTGTAACAGTGCTTCGACTAATTGGAAAATTGTAGCGAAACTCGAAACGAATCAATGCACTGTTTGTAAATCTTCTTCTTAAAACGTCGAGACGGTCCCGTCTGAGGGTTGTTACTCGATGACGACCCTGCACCTGTCTTCTAATATTCCTCCCAGTTTCGTTATAACGTCGTGGTACGCGAGAAATGTTTGCCTGAGATACTCCAAACCTCTGGCCCAACTCAGTTTGATTAAAACCTTCTCGGGAAAGGGCAACCACTACAGCACATTCAGCTTCCGATAGACTGCGATTTGGGAATGGGTTCATTATTACAAGAATATAAAACACTGACAAGACATAAAATTTAACACAAACTAACTTCTGATTGATAACGTTTGACATATGGATGTTTTTCTTGCATGCCAAGCACACTAGATGAATTATACTTTTTTAAATGCGTGAACAGGGAAACACAATAAAAACATATAGGGATAAAAAACCTTATTACTTTTCACTAAAAATAAATAAATGAATAAAAAAAGAGAATACCGATAAAGGAAGAACTACAACGTGAGTTTTGCGGGGAACTACTGAACATACCAGTTCTCTCTACAGGATGTTTTGAATCCTTGGACAAAAATCACAAATACTCACAACACCCTGTATATCAGCGAAACACTGTCGCAAAAAAAACTTAAATATCTTAGTATGATTTCTGACATATTAGCCTACCATATAAAAGAAAGATCATCGAAATCGGTAGATCGGTTAGAAAAATATCCAACATCAAACTTTTCTTAAATATTACTTTATTCGCTAATTTTGACGAGTAGTTATATATATATATATATATATATATATATATATATATATATATATATATATATATATTAAATATTGAAGTTTAAGCACCAAGTAACAAAATTATTAAAATGGTCATCTGCAGGTAGCTTTCAAGGGGATGTCTATAAACCGTTAAAACTTTTTAAGGTTACGCCAATTTCCAAACAAAATCCTAATTAATTACTTCAGAGAAGTTACATTTTTAGCGTCTAGTTTCTAAAAATGTAACTTTAATACGTTTTGGGTTTTGAGAAATTAATTAATAAGTAAATAATTATGTATACAAGGGGTATTTGAATTTTCTTTGATATCTAGAAAGTAACTATTTCTGTTTAGTTTAAATTTATACAACAATACCTGAAGTTTTTTTATTTTAACCCACATGCAATTAATCTATTCCTCCATATAGCTCATATAAAATTACATAATTTTTGGTATGGCACAATACCCAAGCTTTCTTTCCCTTACCTAAAGTTCACTGCTTCTGTGAAATTTTGCTTTTTATTATTTCGGTCAGTGTTGTCGTGATCACCACAACCAAACAATTTAAAAATGAGCTGATTTTCTAGATCAGTTTCTGAACCTTATAATCTGTTAGTTTGGTGTTTTTTTTTAAATCTGCTAAATCGGAAAAACTGCCAGAACCCTGCTAACACACACAAAACCAAAACTTCTTATTTATTTTTCTCAAATGTGTATTCTATACTAACGTTTACAGAAAATGATCATCTGAATAAACCTTTAGCACAGAGGCTGTTAACATATTTTTGAGCTATTAGGGAGCAAATATATTTTACCATCTTTCTACTTGTCTAAAAATATTACTAGATGACGATAAATTAAAAACCTTACCTTTGCTCCATGACATCTGAGAAACTATAGATGAATTCATGTTCAGTTTAAACAGCCAGCACAATCCGTAATAAAGCCGGTAGAATTGAAAAAACTGTATGTCACAAGTAATCGCCATCTGTGCATTTCAGATAAAAAGGATATATTTGACCACACTTCTTCTGAGCCTTTACAAAAAGTCCCGGAAAAAGCATGTCGTCTCTAGGACCTATCAGTGAAGTATAAGATTCAAAAACTGATCGTAAAAGCGACTTTTTTTATTAATAACAAATCAGTAGTTCTAAATATCATCGTATGTTTTCATTTTTGTCATCACTCATAAAAAAACAACAGATATACATTTGTATAAAATTGGCTAAATATGGATGTTTGTATTTTATTATTTCGCAGATTAGTTTATCAATGTATCGACACTTTTACACGTGGATGCCTGTTTTCCCCTAGCCAATTGACTTGTGCATGTTTCTCGCACTTTTACCACAATATTTAAAACATGTGTGTCTATTCATAACTCTATGGCTTACTTTATTAATCGAAATAACCAAAAATGCAAAATATTACTTAAAACAAAATTGAGTCAATAAATACGGATGAGCACATATATAACTGTGTGACTGCCCGAGTATGTACAAATTTGAGAAGAAACGTTTGCTTAAACAAGCACATCTGATGGAGGATTTTTGGAAAGTATGTTTCATGTATTCACTAATTCATTAAAAATAAATCAGTTTGTGGTACCAGTTGTTGAAAAACTAAATTATTTTACCATTAAGGCTACTTTGTTATAAAGTTTGTTTGTATACAAACCACTTTTTGAAAAAGAGGTAATTTTGCAACTGTCCCCTCTATAACGTAAACTATCCAATTAAATTGACTTAGCTATCTATCATCTAGGACAGTTATGTGGGTGGGAGGAAAGTGTACACATTGCGTAAAGATAACTTTGAATTCGTTAAGGCGTTTGACAAAGTGAATAGAGAACCGTAGGGTACTTCTTGGAAAGATCTCGGCATCCGATAGTAGCTAGTGTCTAGTCTAGTGACTAAAACTACTAAAAAATTTATTTATTAAATGCGACATACCTCTATAGTTTGTAAAACAAACCTTCATTTAGTATTTATTTGATCAAAACAAAAAAAAAATAAAAAAGAACCAGTTAGAAGAACAGTTAGAATAGTTTCAAAATTAAATAAAAATATTACTTGATCAATAGGTGGTACCACAATATAAAGTATTTTTTAACATGATGGTATTAACAACGAGTAAAATTTTGCAACCTTTTTAGTAACAGTCCTATTTTATAGGTTCGTAGAAATAAAATGTACATATATTTATACAAATGTTCTGTTGGGACTTTTAACCGTTCTTTAAGGTTATTGTGATGGAAGTAAGGGGTTTAAAATCATTGCAACCGAATAGAATTGTGTATTGCACAATGGAAGTAGAGAATGGTGAAAAATTACAAACCGACCAAGCTGAAGCTTCTAAACCCATGTGGGATACTCAAGGAGATTTTTGCACGACACACCCCTTACCAGTGGTTAAAGTTAAACTTTTTACTGAAAATCCGGGTATGCTTGCCCTAGAGGATAAAGAGCTTGGAAAGGTTATCCTGAAGCCCACGCCACTGTCGTCTAAGGTAGTTATAGTGATAAGTGACTAGAAAAAATTAAATTAATAATAAATAAATAAATTTGAAATTCTTGAATAAAATTGGCCTGTCTTACATTGTATTTAGGTTTTAACTTATTTTTTCCACTTCTCATCCTTTTGTATTCACAGTTTCTATATACTGAAAGTCTCCAAGAAGAATTGTAGATCTAGAACGAACATTCTACTTTTTAATGCGTGTGTGATACATTTAAAATGAAAATAAATTCTTACCCCGAAACAAGCGCCCAAAGGCGTATCTATTGATGTATCATCACAATCATAAAATTCTGGTACAGCCTAGACTTCTTGGACTAATATAAAACCCAGGTTGTTAATCAGCTATGTATTTTGCAAACCGTGAGCAATATTTACAATTCTAGGAACACATTTAAATAACTCATTGGGAAATGTATCTTTGCAAATTAGAGCTGAGGGCTATAACACATGTCAGCATTGCAGTACGTCGTTCTTTATACGATACTGGTAACCGTTGGATAGGTCGACAATTTTTAGCTTGAAAAATTAGTCTTATTTATTTAGTTGGTAAATTGTACAATAAACCATTCGATTTTTTGTTTTAAAAATGGTTATTTTTTTTACAAATTTATGAAAAAATTGGAGCCGAAGATACGATAATAGGTACGCCTTTGGAACCTTGAACCTCCGTCAAGGGGTTGACGTCTCCTACACACTGTCAAGAGTTGGCCAGATACTTAGCCGACACCCTATATAAACTTCCAGTTTTATTATAAATTTCATTTTAAACTTGATGACTATCAGAAATCTTGTATAACTCGTAATTTTCTTAATTGCAAACAGAGCCTTGTTTTTTTTTGCCGATAGGCAATTAAATTCTAATGTTAAAATAAGGGTTACTAATGATTTAATAGGATTCCTTGTACAAAGTGAGGCCTAACGTGCAAGTAAAATGTAAGTTTCATACAGATTAAATTGGTTGTCTAGAAAATGCCAGCTGAAGAAAACTTAATTTTAAAGGTTTGATAGAAAGTAGAAGAAATTTCGGTTTCCTTTACAACCACTTAAACTATAAATGGAGTACCCCCCAATAAATATGTCTAAATAGAAACAAATAAATAAAATAATAAATAATTAATATTTTTTATTTTTTAATTTGGAAATTCTCTTTATTATTCTAAGCGTATAAACTCGTTGGCCGTTCACTTGATTCCGCGACATACTATCGATGCCTCGCGCTGCGATCTTCGGGGGTTTCGTTTCGTTCACATCGATCACGGCTGGTAGCCCGCGATGAAATATACGGCTTACGTTGGCAAAATTTGGGTCAACAGCCGCGCCGAGGAAACTTAAGTATTTTTGTCAGTTGATGCGATTAATATGGATGATGTGATAGGTTGTGGTTACGATTGCGTCTTTTTATAGATATAAACGTCGAACACGACCCGCCACTGCGGATTACGTGATACATCAAGTACAAAAAATGTAAAAAGTACCAAAGACGTTGCCACATTTCTAGATTCTTCTATAAACCTAGCAACCATATTATTTTAAATGAAGTACGCATTTTTTGCTGTAATCCATTCCTCGTATCTGAATAATTTTAATATAAGAATTTTAGAGCTTAATATTTTGCTTTGGCTTTTTTTTTATTTTAAAAAGTGAAAGTTTCCCATATAAACCAGAACTTTTAAAACAAAAAAACAGTACTGCAAATTTTTTTTAAACCTAAAAAGTCCAAGTTCCAATACCTGCTCCAATTTTACCATTTTTTAAAGCTTATTTGTGAAAATCGCAAAAACTGTGTATGTTCTTCAAGCAAGCCAGTTTAATAATATTATATTACAAAGTAAGAAATTCTAAGATCGAAAATTGTGATATTATAATGAACGGAATGCGAAAAATCTATCGTATAAAAAATAAATGAGATGTTTAATATTACGATTACGTCTACAGAATTTTTTAAAATTTTTGCTTATCACGATATTTCTACGTAAGAAAATATGCTATAACTTTCCATTATTATAATTGATCAGATACGAATCGAGTGCAGCAAAAAAGGTGTGTTTGATTTTAAATAATAAAACTATTAGGTCTACAGAAATATCTAGAAACGTGGCAGCGGGGCTGTTACTGGTTGTTTTTAAACTGAATGGTTTTAAAAAAAATTAAGAGGTTCTGTATTTTATATTAAACATATATAATTTACTATGCACCTGGAATGGCATTATAAAATAACTGGAGCAATTTAAAGATTTAAGTTTCTTCAGTTGGCTTTTGACACGCAACCGACTTAACCGTTATAAAATTTACATATGCTTAAACTTAATGCCTCACCCTGTACAAAAAACTCTACTGAGACTTTCTTTACCCTCTTCTTAATCCTAGAATTAATTGCCTATCAGCCAAAAGAAATGCAAGAATCCGATTGCAATTAAAAAAGTTACGAGTGACCTAAATATTCATTAATTTATTAAAGTAAATAGTTCAAAATAAAAGCTCTATAAAAAACTTTTGCTCGTCCACTACCTGTAGAACTCCCAATTCTTACTGTTTCTTAGGCACCCGAATGGCATAAAATGACTGTACCAAAAAATCTGCCAGACCAGGATCTGAGAATAAAGGTGGCATGTAGGATGGATAAGCCACTGAACATGAAGCATTGTGGATGCTTATACGCTCTGGGAAAGAGCGTGTGGAAAAAATGGAAAAAGCGCTACTATGTTCTTGTTCAGGTGTCCCAGTATACCTTCGCTATGTGTAGCTACAAGGAGAAAAAATCGGAACCTTCGGAGATGATGCAATTGGATGGCTACACCGTGGACTACATAGAAGCATCAAGCGGTAATTTGTGTCAGTTATTAGTCCAGAACCGTTTGTGGTCAGTTTTAAAGGTTTATGTAGCCTTATTATCCGAGTTAAGATGTTTGTTTTGTGACATCCATATATAACTACTATAAAAAAACTACATAGAATAGCTAAAAACACAATTAATATTGAGGGGAAATAATAATATAATTAATATTACAAGTGCTTTCAGAATACGAAAAGTATTCGAAAAAGTCAGTATTTTGTAATATATTCTACATTTGTATATAAAAATTTGACATCATGCATAAAAGTAAAATCTTATTTACATCCCTAATATGGAACTCTATAGAATTATGTGTTCCACTATATTGGATCTGTACCGATATTTTAGCAGTTTCTGCTTATGCCACAGTTCATTTTTGGGCATAATTTAAAATAAATTGAATAGGTAGTTTTAAAATCGATTTTTTTTAGACCGCCATTGTTTCATGTTGAATTCGTACCAGTTTATCCCTATTTTTTCTGCAAACTTTGAAGTCAGTTAAATAATATTTTATTACACTATTTTTTAACATTTTATTTGGCGTCCATTAACTAAGTCACACTTAATATTTGAAATTGAGGCTTTCAGGGTGATTTTTTCAACATTTTACTAGGCCGCCATTCTGTTTTATTATCTTGGATTTGTACCAAAATCTTACAAGTTAATTTCTATGTAACACTTGATTTTTGTGCAAAATTTGAGGTAATTGGATGATTCGATTTTTAGTAATATTTTTTTAACATTTCACTAGGCTGCCATTTTGTTTCGCCAGGTTGGATTTTTATCAAAATATTACCAGTTCATCTCTATATTGCATTTAATTTTTGCACAAAATTTCAAATCAGTCTATTAAGTAATTTTTTCAGGCTCAATTTTTAAGTATTTTAGTAAATTAAATTTTGTTTCGTGTCATCTTGGATTCGTACCAAAATTTTACCAGTAGATCCCCGCGTAATATTTGATTTTTGTGCCTAGTTCGAGGTAAATTGGATACATAGTTTTTTAGTAATAATTTTACTTAACATTTCACTAGGCCGCCATTTTGTTTCGCCATATTGGATTTTTACCAAAATGTTACCAGGTCAGCCCCATGTAACCTTTAAATTTTGACCAAAATTTGAATTTGGTAAGTAGTTTTTTAGCTATGCAGCGAACTGACAGATCGAGGAAATCCAGAGAATATCATCTATGAACCTTCAAACGTAAAGATCTGAAAACATCTCGGCGGGTGATTTTTCACGATTCCAATACTTCCCTTTTAGGAGGAGTAAAAACAGAAATAATAAAAGAAAATAATTTATTTGAATTCAGAAATTAAATGTCACATATAATAATGTTGCCCTTCAAGTACCGTCCATTTAGAGACTAACGCCCTCTTTTTACTCATTATTATCCGAAATTTCGACAGCTACTTGACACAGTTTCATTTTAATATTAAGATTACCTACTCAAGTGGCATCCATATAGAGTCCTCTTTTTACTTATTATAATCTGAAATTTGGGCAGATACGTGACACAGTGTCATTTTGATTTTAAGATCACGTACAATTTCTAGGCGAAATTAAAAAAATTGTATTTCTTCCATTTTCCTTTCAGTAAGCGACTTAGTTTTCAAATTTTCGGCTAGTAATATTACAATTAATTACCTCACAATAGCCACAGCTACGTTCATTATCGAGTTATTATCCGGAAACAGCGTATTTGGAACTAATTTCCCCTTTCACTGCCAATTTGTCAGCCCTTGATTAATAATCCCTTTCTAAATATGGCTTATATCTTGGGAGTAAATAGCTGGCCCAGTACACAACTTATACAGCTAAATTGGGATATACGAGTTTTGTTATTAAAACAAGATTTCACCATTCAAAAGCATCTATTATTTACTTAACTAGGAATATAGACGGTGGGTGGAGGCTACTTACTATAATAGCCTGGATAACCAAGATTATATGAATGTTTGGGAGTTTATATTTCTCATCCTTTATCCTGTTAAGCAGTAATTGAGCAGCAGGAAAAAACATGGAAATAAAAATTAAAAATTACGTCTGATCTTCTTCGTTCACTACACTACAAGACATTAAGCTGCCTTTCGTTAAAGGGCTTCATTTAATTTAATAATGGATGGTTAACGGGTAATAACAGCCGTCGTTATAGGGTTTTGTGGTAAAATACGAGGTGTCATCAAAAACACCTAAATATATTATTATTTTCGAAAATAAAGAGCATTTTTCTCTGACAAAATTCTTAGTTTAACTAGAGCTTTTTAGGTTTTATAACAATTCCCTAAATATGAGACATGTGTGATATAAAATCATGAGTAAATCAGACAATTTCAAATACTAAAAAGAAAATCAACTGCTGCATAAACTCTTTTAAAACAGTCCATTTCAGACCTTGGACTATACAGATTACATCAAGCTGCTTATAAGATACTACCTAAATATAGTAGTAGTTATCTCAAAGTAGCCAATTAGTATTTAATTTTAAGTAGTTAGCAGAAATTAGCAATTTTTTTATTAAACTGAGTTGCCTATTAGAAGTAAACCGTTTAGACCATTTAGACCTAGTTGGGTTATTGTATTATGTATTTGTATTGGGTTATTGTATTATTGTATTTTCAAAGAATAATGTGATATGAGCAGCTCGAAGTAGTCTGTTACAAATGTACTCATACTAATCTTGATGTTTTTTAAGCAACTTTGATGGTTGGAACGGGTAAGCGTAAGTTACCTCCATTATGACAATTGGCAGCAGAATGTCTCTGTAAATATCACAACTTATTTCCAGACTTGGAAGGGGGTAGGTTCTTTTTTAACGCTGTTAAAGAAGGAGATAGCATTATATTCGCAAGCGACGATGAGAACGAGTGCCATCTTTGGGTGATGGCCATGTACCGTGCAACTGGCCAATCGCACAAACCCACACCACCGGTTACTCTGCAAGACAAAAACTCGACTATCTCTAAAATACAAGGAGGTGAGTTTAAATATTTTAACTTTAGTTATTCAGGAAAAACCTTAATTGGGTTAATTTTATTCCAGATGCTGACAGGGCAAGAAAACATGGAATGGAAGATTTCATATCAGCTGATCCTTGCCAATTTGATCATGCATCTCTCTTTAAAACATTACAAAATTTAACTTTGGATTACAGGCTGGCAGATATGTACTGCTCATTGGTAAGATTTTTTTATTTCTTAAACGTGAATCCAGAGTGAAAACAAAGGTCTCGAAAAAAATAAAGAGAAAAATAGATTGCGGAATACTTATAATAAGCATAGTATTGTTATCCATACAGGCACTTATATACTAATGGTGTTCGCATAAAGAACACTTATTGACATCATTTAAATTAGGTGAAAGACGTTTCTACAAATTTGTGTTACACAGATTAACAATTTGAGTTTTGATTCAACAAACTTTCTATATAGCACTACTAACTTAGAACTTTTACAAATAGAGTGCATTTGAATACCCTGTAAAATACCTTTACAAAACCCTGATTAGAGAAACTGGACGTATAAAGAAACAAGTGCACGGACGTTTAATAAAAGCCACTTTCCCCTCTAAAAAAAAAAATAACAATTTATTTTAGTAAAGGAGATAACACTAAAACCAGGCACGTAACCAAAGCATCCCTCTATGGAAAATGGTATATCAAAAATGCATTCTAGCCATGCAGCAACGAAGGTGTTTTGTTCATTTGATTTACTAGTATACATATTAAACTTTAATATAATGTAGGTATTTTACAAAATATAACTAAGATATTTAATTTTTTTAGTGTTAAATGAAGATTGTTATCACATGTGGCCAACTCGAGTCTTTTTATGTTATTTTAGAAGTAAATATCTTATTGAATTTTGTAAACAGATACGCACTGTTTTACATTTTTGGAAAACTTATCTCATGTAGATTTTAAAACTGAAATTTTTTAATGCTATAGAAAAATATCTGCATGAATTTTTAGAGAAGGACGTGAGGAGAAAAAACTTAAACTTTAAGTTTGGCGAACTTTTAGCAGTTACCCACGGCACCACGCCTCGAATATTATGTTAATTTGTAGCTTAGTAATACATTAGCCACATTCCAAAAAATCAGCAGCAGCTTTTTGCGGGTTCCGACGTTATTCGGGAAAATATGACAAATCGTGACTAAAAAGGCGACAAAAACAAATGAACTTTAGTTTATCGAATTGAAAACCCTGTATATTACGTCTTATTTAGATTCTACGGGGAATTCTAGTCATATTTGATCAGAACCCAACAATACAACATAGAGCAAAACGGTTTGCATGTTCCTATCTTAGTTTTTATAAGCTGTCGAATGACACTATGGACATGCAAATTGTGTGTCTGAAGGTTGCATCATTTGGATTCTGTAGCATATGGAAATGGAAAAACTGTAATTTTTCAAATTTCAATATTTCAGGAACGGAAATAGACCTGGGGTATGTTATATATAAATATATCTAGAATTCCCCGCAAAATCCAAATATGGCATAATATACAGGGTGTTCCATTATTTTGGCAGCTTTCCGACTTTCATTTGTTTCTGTACTTTGCAAATTTTTGCGATTTAAGAGAAACCTTACAACTTTTGTATTTGAACTTATTTCCTAAATATTATAATAAATCCGCCAGAGCTCGTCAAAATAGGAGGAAGTACCCTTTACATATATTACTATGTAACACGAATTGGCTATCCATTATAAAAGTTCGTTTTTTCTTAAGTAGGAATACTGTGTTCCTTTGGTAAATTCTGTTAGTTTCATCTTATTTTTTTTCAAAAATTATTTAAAAAAATGCTTAGTGGAGGCGAAGGTGCTTAAATAAACACACTGTATACGAAGTCAATTAATTTCAATTTCTCCAAGATTAGACAAGTTATAGATTTTTTATATGAATCCGACTCATATTTTCCATAGTGGCGTCCGTCAGGGTCTTCTTTGGCTAAAGCACTAGACACAGAATAAATCTTTATTTAAATATGTAGCCCAAACCCTTCTGAAGTTAAAGTTCTGATAAAGACCTATATAATTATAAAGTTGTTAAATGTGAAAGTTGTAAAGCCCTTTAGATTAAACGCCCTTATACAAATAAAATAAAAGTCTTTTCACAATATACTAAAATTACACCGCCTAGAGGATTCTACACAAAAATATAATCTCAATCAATTTTGTATACAAAGACTTCGATACGCCTGAGGATAAGCTAAAAAAAGGAAAATGAAAAGAAAAAACATGTGTTAAATAACTAAAATAATTTAACTAAAGTACAGTCGAAAATAAGTCGTCAATTAGCATAAAGTTATCAGGCAGGTCTTAAATTTTGCGTATATCAGAAAAAAATTAGGCACCTTACCAAAAAATTGGTAAACCGACTTCGAAACTTGTTTACTAGTTCTTCCTTTTATCAAGAAAAATTAAGTACGACCCAGTCTAATTCTACACGTAGTTTTTAGCCGTCATATTGTTCCGCATTATTGAATTCGTACCAAAATCTTACTAGTTTGTACTGTCATACTTGATTTTTCGGCAAAATTTGAATTCAACTAAATAAGTAGTTTTTTAAACTGATTTTTTAAACATTTTATTAATCCGCCATTTTTAACGTCTTATTCGATTCTTATCAAAATCTTACCAATTCATTTATATTTATATCAATTTTTTTCGGCAGCCATTTTGTTCCGCCAAACTGCATTCATACCAAACTTTTGAATTTACTGAATTCAATTAAATATGCAGTTTTTCACACTGCTTTTTAAAACTTTAGATCGCCTTATCGGATTCGTACCAACATCCTACCAGTTAATTGCTCTGTCCCCCTTGATATTTGTACAAAATCTCACGTCAATTGAAGAATAGTTTTACTGATATTGTTAACACTTTTGGCCACCATTTTGCTCTACCATATTGCATTTTTACCAAATTCTTACCAGATTATCACCGACTATCAAGAAATGAATGCATTTTTCAAATACCTTCCTGGTGAGTCAGACAAATCATATATTGGAAAACAACTTGGAATGTATATTCTTGCAAACAAAAATTCAAAGAAAAACAATGTTCAAGTAAATATCAGTCTACCAGGCGTCATGGGTTCTCATTTATTTTGAAATGTACGTGCTAATCGAAGCTTATTTATTAAAAAAAAACAATGCAAAGAGAGTGCAAGTCTAAAACTAGGTCATATAATATTTTAATATTAACAGTTCTCAATCACCGTATTACTGCATATTAATGAATTGCAGGGTTGGTTTAGTCCTGGGCAAGTATTTGTCCTAGATGAATATTGCGCCAGATACGGCGTCCGAGGCTGTTACCGTCATTTGACATATTTATCAGATTTGCTCGACAGGGCAGATAAGAACCATATGATTGATCCAACACTAATTCATTACAGCTTCGCTTTCTGTGCCAGTCATGTGCATGGAAATAGGTTAGTAGCAACATTAATTAAACCAAAGCACAGTGGTTCAAAGCGTATCTATTATTTCGATCTATATACTGCTAGGAAATCTGCGGTATGTAAAAACAAAAGATCGTATTCAAATTAATTAATAGCAGTTCCCTGGCTACAAACGTTGAATTAATGGCAATAATAATTCACGGTTAGAGGTCATCTCTAAATCCATGAATTTAACATTAAGTTACACCCAAAGTATGACGGTCTATAAACGCAGTCTAAGTAACCACTTTTCTCTTCTAAAATTGTATTCAAATGCTTGATATATTGTTTTGACAAGGAGACTCTAAGAATATCAGACCTTAACATGGCGGACGTCGAAACTCGTACTTTGAATCGCTGTGCTTTTTGTGCAGTAGATAAGCTTAGAGAGTTTTGGGACTCCGAGTTATTTTTATTTGCATATTTCTATGAATACATGTGGTAGAATCTTCAAAACTCTATCAAAAAGGGTTTTGAAGGTAATTTATTTTAAATGTATTTTGTGAAAGAATTAAAACTGTTTTTTTCAGTGATATCAATAACTCTCTGTTTATTTTTTACTAATATCGAAAAATAACTGACGAAATTTGCTTGTAAAAATAACAAATTCTGCCCCGAAACTCCTCTAGCTTATCTACTCATATTAATCGATAACTCTAGTATTGACTCTAGACCAGATGGAGTTGGTAGCGTTACCCATGAGGAGAAGGAAAAGTTCCAAGAAGTCAAAGAAAGATTGCGGGTACTGTTAGAGCACCAAGTAACCAATTTCAGGTAAAACACGAAGCTTGCTTTCAACCTGCCTTATAACATGCGTTATGGCGTTTCAATGGCTTCTGGGCTCTCTGTTTTGGGTAGCAAGTATAAAAAATAATGTCATTACTTCAAGGTTTATTAATACCGACTTCAATTAATATGTAAGTATTATATTAATAATTGTGAAACTTTATTTCTGGAATACTAAAATATGGTGAGCCATAAGTTATTGAAACAACTTGCCTCAAGAACACTTAAAATACGATCAACCGTACACACACATGGAACAGCCCACACATCGACATGGATTTTGCTTCTGTCAATGTTATTTCAGGCGGTAACGTTCCTTTTTTTAATATGTGATGTCCATATATTTTAATATTTATTTGGCTTTATATTTGTAATGAGAAATATTATGAGAGAGAGAGAGAGAGAAAGAATATATATATTGACATTCAGGATTGCCTAGAAATCTGCATCCAATTGACATCATTTTAATGGATTATTGCTCAAAAAAATATTTAAAACATATACTGTTTTGGTATTAAACCATATTCTTTGCTATTCAGTCAAAATCAGCTTTTAAAAGCTCTCAAAGAAACCCCACTATTAAAAAATAATTAATATGAAGTGATTCACGTGTCTAACAGTTTTTCTCAAATAATACATTAAAATATATAAATTTGATGCATAAGTAAGTAGTTCCGGATATAAATATTTAGATATGTTTCTTATGTTAGTATATTATTTTTTCTATAAATGTATTCATACATGTCTGCACTTGGCTTACACTTAACGTTATAACATTTATAAGATTAATAAGAGATTAAGTATTTTTTTTAAAATAATGCGTCTAACGAATTAGAGGGGCATACTAAATTTTTCTGTGAGAAGAATTTGTAATGCCTCTTTAATATTATTTTTAGATATCAAGGTACGTATGTAGGATTTAGCATTAACATTATAACATGTTAGTTATTTTATATATAATTTAATTTAAGTTTTTTTAGCCATAAAAGATGCTTAATGCTATACATGATTACACTGAAAAACACTTGAAGGTTGGCAAAAGATTAAACAACAGTAATATTATTTACCAAATAAAACCTTTTCAAAGCTCTCAATTTATCATGTAACCTTTTTTTCGTTCATTCAATTCATCTTATAAAGTAACTGAAGACTATCTTTAACATCATATTAGTATCGACATAAAATTTCTATTAAAACGTATTTCAATTTAGATATAGATATATGTAGTTTTTTACTTGCTATTCTTTTCTGTAATTTAACTGATACTTTGAAATAGTTCGAGGATTAGAGTTTCAGCTTTTTAAAGGTTAGATTTGATTATAAAGCAATAACGGGGATTCGGTCAAAAAGTCAATATTACTTTTTTTAATATGCCAAGCTTTCGAAACAATTCATTTCTTCTTCAGGGCTCTATAAACTACATAATTTTCATACATTTTAAGTTTTTTTACAATTAAAAGGCACTTACACTAATTAAAATGTATAGACAATTTTGAATAAATTACCAAAAATTTATAGATTATAAATTAATAATGATTTTGTCTACTAAAATTATGACATTATTTGACAAGAAATAAACAATTTAAAACCAAAACCAACTATTTTTCTATCACGTCGTTAATATGTCAAATGCATATTATCAAAAAGGGGCATGTTCAACAATTTTTATAAAATTAGATAATATGAGATATACAGTACATAAAGCAAAAAATTAGAGGTAATTTGAAAAAGAAATATTTATGATTTTAAGCAATTATTCGTCTAAATAAATGAAACTTACGTTTTCAATATAGGTGTTTTTTATTAATTGTGAACTTTTCTTTATGCATTTCAATCATTTCTAAAAAAGTTAGTTATGTTCAGTGTGTAACATTTTTGTTTCGTTAACATTACATGTGTCCCCTATCTATATTCTGAAAGACACACACTAAGTCTTGCATCATTTTCATGTAATGCAATTCTATTACTTAATCTTTATTTTGTTTAACCAATGTATTTTTTACCACAATTAGAATGAAATAAACGTAATTATTCTAGTACCCCTTTTTATAACATCCATTTTTCATTACTTGATAGAAAAACAATTGGTTTTAAATTATATTTGTTCTCAAACAATGTCAAAACTTTAGTAGACAAAATCAACTATATTTTATAATTTATATACTACACCGACTTCAGCAAGGCGTTTGACAAAACTGATCAAAATATTCTGATAAGCAAAGTTGCTGGGGTCGATGTTCAGGGGAGTCTACTTAAATCGTTTTCATCTTATATTAGTAATAGAACCCAAGACGTTATAATTGGAATGTTTATGTCAACATCAACAGAGATTAGTTCAGGAGTGCATCAGGGGTCTCACCTGGGACCTCTCTTATTTAATATTTACATTAATGCTATTGCCAGTTGCTTTAAATTTTCGCATGTCCTGTTGTACGCTGACGACCTAAAGTTTTTCGTAGACTGACTTGCTAACACATCTGATACGTTACTCATACAACATGACCTAAACAATCTTTTTTCCTACTGTCTGCGAAATTATCTATATCTCAATCTGAAAAAATGACGCAATAACATTCTCTAGAAACACAAATAAAATATATTTCAATTATACTATCAATAACATACCACTAGCAAGGGTCCTGTTGTAAAAGATATAGATATATATTTTGATAGCAAAATGTTATTTGATTATCACATTCAAAACATAGTCACAAAATCTAAAACATCTCTTGGTTTTATTATTAGAACTAAGAGTTTCTAACGATTAGAATCCATTCGTACTCTGTATATCCTGCGTTAATGGCTTTGTTTTGGACCGGTCATCTGGAACCCTCAATCCGATGTATATATTAGTAAAATCGATCGAGTGCAGGAAAAGTTTATAAAATATCTCAATAATAAATATTCTATACAACTTCTATCGATAATACAGCTTTGTTTAAGCGAAACCTGAGCTTATTGTCACTTGAGGAGAGAAGACAAATGTATGACATAAAATTTGTATATAAAATTCTAAAAATATGATCGATTCCGTGTTTTTAATAAATTTAATAAATATAAATATTTCATTATACAACACGAGAAGTAAAAATGTTTTCCACATTCAATCAAGCAATACTATCACTTAAACTCGCCCTTATATCGCTGCTGTAAACCCTATAATACACTTCCGCACTTGACTGATTTGGATATCTGTTTAGTTTCCCTGCATCAATCAATCAGTAATATAATAATAATAATTTTTAATATTTTATTTTCAGTCTTTTCGTTGCACTGATTGGATGATAAATGTTTTTCTTTCTCTTCTCGATTTATGTGCATTACTGTTAATTATGTTTTATAGGTACTATTAGTGAATACTGTTACAGGGTTCGTCCCGTTTTGTATTTTTAATAAATAAATATATTTCTGGAAATTATTCAAAATTATCTACACATTTTTATTAATTTTTAATTAATGTAAGTACCTTTTAATTGTAAAACAATTAACATTTTCTGAAAATTATGTATTTTATAGAGCCCTGAAGAAGAAATTAATTATTTCGAAAGCTTGGCATATTAAAAAAATAACTGTAATATTGACTTTTTGGCCGAATCCCTGTTATTCTCTATACTGTTGATAGTATACAGGCTTACGAAACATT
The DNA here is from genome assembly GCA_030620095.1 of Kuschelorhynchus macadamiae. Lineage (NCBI taxonomy): Eukaryota > Metazoa > Arthropoda > Insecta > Coleoptera > Curculionidae > Kuschelorhynchus > Kuschelorhynchus macadamiae. The sequence goes on from JAUTXW010001011.1 coordinate 1,408,225, forward strand.
TGTAATAAACTAATTTCTCCTTTTTTTGGCTTAGGGGTGGGAAAATTATTCAAAGAAGCAAAACACTAATGTTTTCTTCTTCACGGCAAATAAATACACGAATTATTTCAATATCTGAAAATACCGCGAGAAAAAAAAACCAAAAACATATGCACATAGGATGTGATTAAACGTAAGCCGGTGTAAATGACAAGGACTATCCTAATTCGATTTTGAAATAACATTAAAAAAATTCTTAAACGCCTAACAATTTTCAGATACACTTTTCCCTTCGGTAGACCAGAAGGTGGCCTCAAAGCGACAATTTCTCTACTAGAACGCGTTTTGATGAAAGATATTGCTACTCCGGTTGAACCAGAAGAGGTGAGAGGAGTAATCAAGAAATGTTTAGAAACCGCAGCTTTGGTAAATTATACGAAGTTATCATCAGAAGCTAAAATAGAAGGTAGGATAAGTATACTTGATTAGTGTTCACAGGGAATATATGGAATAGGACTTTACAATATTCCTTAGACAAACTTGATAATAAATCTGGATGAAATGTTTGATGTTAGTTTTAGTTTTGCTATTGCACTATCTGTCTGATGATCCGCAATATTTTCAACATTAATATTATACAGGATAAAATATAGTATATTTTACTACGAACCTTAACTTTTTCACATTATTACATTTGAGAATATTCAGTATTGACAAAAACTTACCATAGAACTAATATTTATCTATAACCTTTGCATTATAACGCATTTTTTAAAGGTTTAATTGATACATGTTCTAAAACTTTTCAGTCTTCAAATGGTTCCCAATCAATATCATTGTAACAAAAAAAACTAAGTGCATCAAAAAATACACATTGGTTTAATTCTGTGTCCAAGGCAGGTAAATTGTATTAATTAAATTGTTGACATAATGAACTATGAAAAATCTGAGCCTCGGCTGAACCGGAGGAAATTTTACTAGTTGATTGCTACATAAAACTTAGAAATTGGATAAGCAGTTTTTTAGTATTCATTTTTTAACATTGCAGTAGGTCGTCATTTTATTTTACCACATTGGATTTTTACCAAAATATTACCAGGTCATCCTCATCGGATTTTTATTTTAATGTAAGGACGTAGCCGATGCATGCATCGGACAAGTGGCCCTTCAGAAACGTACACTGCAGAATGCTAAACATTCCAAATGGTACGCATTCGCAAACAACGTCAAATAAATAAATAATGAAGTCAGTAACTCTAAGAAAAAATATGTCAGATCAGCAAACAAAAATTACCAATAAAAAAGATTTTCAATTGAAATAAAATAATACATGAATAGTGATAAAACTAGACAACTACATAAACAAAAACTAACATCAATATGGGCCAAAAAACATTTAAAAAACCAATCCGGTTAACTGCCTTCTCAGCTGCAAAGTGCTTAGTCTGAAAATATCATATTCTGAGAAGTGACGATTGTAATTGTGAACTAGTCGGTCAACAAATGCGCTAAACCCACCTTTCAACAAACAGCTGTGGTTGTCTTGTTCTTCTAATAGGCAGTAAAAACTGGACTGATCCAAGCAGCACTTCACAGTTAATCCCCCCATTCACCAATGTATGCAAAAAGACCAGAAGTGCCTTCTTTCTTCTAAATTCAAGGGTTTGAAGGCCGTAAAGAAGAGCTCTAGTATTAGATGACAGACCTTGATATTGGAAATGCAATTTATGTAAGAGGTATTTTGAAAACCTATTTTGCACCTTTTCAATTCTGTCGATGTGACACTGGTATGATGGACTCCATATTGTACAACAATATTCTAGAACGCTCTGAACCAATGAGTTATAGAGACACCCAATTGCTTTGGTATCAGTTACGTGTTTCGTATGTCGCTTTATAAAACCCAGAAGTCTAAAACCCTTAAGTACAATGTTACCAATATGTAGATTAAAAGTTAGATTTTCATCAAAAATAACTCCTAGGTCCGTGAAAGAACTAACAACTTCAATGTTTACATTATCTATGGAGTAGGTGGAGGGTATGGTATTAATACGTTTATGAAAACGGAGCACTTTACATTTCGACATGTTAAGAGAGAGATAATTAGTTCTGCATCATTTGACGAGCCTTTCCATATCAGACTGCAGAGGATTGGAATCTGAGGAGACTGGTGAGAAGAATTTTAAGTCGTCTGCATATAAAAGACATTCGGAAAATTCGAAACGGGATATTATATCATTTATAAAGAGCAGAAAGAGAACTGGACCCACATGCGAACCCTGCGGGACACCCGATGTCACAAGAATCTCTCTGGAGACTGAACCGCATATGTTGACTTGCTGGCGACGATTAAATAAATACGATTTGATCCACTCAAGATATTTTCCACAAAAACCAATTTGCTGACGGCAAACACTGCCAAAAGCCTTAGATATGTAAATAACATCGATCTGCTTGCCAGCCTCAACCGATGTCACTAAGTAGTTTTGAAATATTGCAAGTTTGGTAGTTGTTGAACGACCACGATAAAAACTATATTGCATACTCGTAATATAGTGTTTTAAAGACTCAAATATATGATCGGTGATAATTGCCTCAAAGAGCTTTGGTATATGTGAAAGTAAAGAAATACCTCTGTAGTTCTTCACATCACTTTTATCACCAGATTTGAAAATGGGCAGAAGGGTAGAAAACTTCCAAAATTCAGGAAAAGAACCCAGATTAATGGATCTCTGAAAAATTATACATAGAGGCTGAGAAAATGACTCACAGCATCGTTGCAATAGAATAGCAGGAATTCCATCAGGGCCAGCCTTCTTGGAAGGATCAAGGTCCTTTAATTTATTAAAGATTTTCGCCTCTGTAAAACAATATGTTGATAGTATCTTTCCTGAATAACTTATTGCATCAATTTTACTAAAGTCTAAATTATGGTGGTAAGTATAGCAAGACTGAAAGTGAGTAGCAAAAGCATTTGCGATGTTATTTGATCCAGTGATTTCTTGCCCGTCAAAATTCATAACACTGGGCAGATTGGAGTCCCTTCTTAAGTTTCGTACAAATGGCCAAAAGTATTTAATGTTTTCCGGGATAAGTAGCTCAGTCTGTGTGACATATGTAAGATAACACATATCAATTCGAAGTTTAACCTCACGTCTTATGTCAGAATAGGCCAAATAGTCAGCAAGTTTATCGGTCCTTTTATATCTTTTGTATAAGCAATTCTTTTGCCCAATAAGCTTTTTTAGGGGAACGTCAAACCATTACAATTATTGATACCCTGAAATAAAACCTCATAGAACTATTCAACCACTCTGTTAATATCAGGCTCAGACAATAAGAATGACCAGTCGGACTGCTCATAAAAAATATCCAAATTGACGAAATTTGCTTTATGAAACTGGTAAACACTTCCTTGATTTTGATTTTTTATAGGCGAAACATATTTAATTTTATACTTCACTTCAATTGCTGTATGGTAGGGGTCAATCTGTACAAGATGAAAATTTGAAGATGAAACGAAAACACTAACGAAGTCATCAGCAAATAGCACATCTAAAATTCTGCCCATGTGATTGCAAAGAGAATTCATTTGTCACAAAAAGTTTCAGAAGCTAGGGACGGTAAACATTTTGGAACCAGTGAATGGTCTTCATAGATCTATTCCACCGAAGGAAGGTTAAAATCCCCAAGAATAAAAAATGTATGGTTGTTGAATCTATTTCTCAGCGACTCACATGTATTGTAGAAAGACTGATAACATTCCTGGTTAAAAATTAGGTGGAAAATATACACACCAAACTTGCATTGCCTGCCTTCATCAGAACCCAAACAGCGTCGAACTCGATATGAGCAGGAGTAACAATTATAGAAGTTCCTTATAACTTCTATCTGCTCGAAAAACTATATATTCATTTTTAAATATTTCATTGTTAGAAATATCCCCATTAAGCCATGTCTCGGTGAGAAATATTACGTCATAGTCGCAAGACATGACGCTAAGAGAAATTTCATTAATTTTGGTGCGTAGACCCCTGACATTTTGGTAAAACATGACAAGACTACCATCCGCTGAAGATCTGTCATTAGCACCAGTTACCATTTCTAATTGTGAGTTGGAACGTTGGGCAGTTGACAAAAATTTTGCTGGCTGTTATTATCGACGGAATCATTAATCATCTCCATCTTTATTAAGCCGCCATTTTTTTTTTTCGCCATCTTGGATTCGTACCAAAATTTTTACCAGGTGATTTCTACTTGATTTTTGTGCAAAATTTGAGATAAGTTGGATCAGTAATTTTTTAATGATAATTTTTTTAACATTTCACTAGGCCACCATTTTGTTTTGCCCTATTAGTTTTTACCAAAATGTTACCAGGTCATCCCTATATGACCCTTAATTTTCAACCAAAATTTGAAGTCAATCGGATAACTAATTTTTTACCTATGCCGCGAACAGACAGACAGACCGACGGAATTGAGAAAACATATTTTTCGGCATCTAGGGACCCTGAAACATAGAGATCTGAACAAATCTCGAAGAGTTATTTTTTCACGATTAGAATATTCTCTTTTAAGAGGAAAATGGAATTAGAAAATTACTGAAAAAATATCCAATACTTAAATTTTAATGTTATTATTAAATCCTTTATATAAACAACGTAGAATTAAGGTAACAACTCAGAACTGTATACAATAATTTTAAGCCAAGTTTTACACAAAGCAACAATGAGAAGTATGTCTGCAAATGGTCTGAAATCCACATAATTCTTAAAAATCAATGTTATTAATGAAGTTAGAAAAATGAATCAAAAACTGAATGTATATAAAAGCGATTATAATTCTCGTGAAAACCCTGATCCCTTGTCACAATTAAAAAACCCTGTGGCTCATCAGGTAGATATGCGGTAATTACTCTATAACGAAAACAAGAAGTATTAAATTATTTATTCATTTTTAAAATCAATAATCATATTAATAATAATAATAGTAATATTAATAATATAATAATAATAACTTTTATTAGGTATTTATCAAGGTTGATGATAATAATTTGTAAACATATTTAAATAACATTAAGACGAAGTTAAATTATGTCCCACCGCTGTAAGATCTTTAGTGTGTACAATAGAAAACCGAAACTCGAGATTATTAAATAATGGGTAAAAATGAGTTTTTTTTTGACAGTATATGTCACAACATTCACTTTCGGTTTTGCCGGAAATTACCAAAAATTTAGAATGTTAAATATACGGTCGTCTGTATATTTAGGTTATTGAAATGCGAAATTCTGAGTGCAAACCATATTCACTTTTCATTGCAAATTTACTTTGATTAAGGTCAGTTTGTTTTTAAGTGGAAACATAGTAAGCCCCTGGGTTCAAAACATTGCTCCATTTTTCATAACATCTAATTAAAAGTAATTAATAATTTAGCCAAAATCTAAAACATTACTCATGACTCAATTAATAAGAAAATTTAGGTGGCAATAGATGGTAAAGGCAAGATACAGTTACACTAGGTGATATTAGCAATACGTCAATATGGAGTTAAAAAAAAAACATAAGATTTATTCTTAGATCAATACCTCCACGAAGAAGACAATGAACGAAGAATGGAATATTGAAACTGGGTTTTGGAACGATATACTGGAGAATCAAGATTGCATTTTAAAATAAGAGCAGATTTAATATAGAGGAATGAAAGTTCAGTTGCGGTGTACTTCTTTAAAATTTTAATGTATATATAGATAAGATGGCTACTGTTCTCGTAGGGGCGGAGTTTGTATTGAAAAATTATTTTGGTTTTTGTTGAACACAGCAGATCTCGGATGGGTTTCCCCACCAGGGATGCCATGTTCTCGTATGGGAGGAGTTTGATTCGAAAAATTTTTTATTTTCCCACTGAACACAGCCGTTCCCGGATGGGTTTCCCCACCAGGGATGCCATGTTCTCGTATGGGAGGAGTTGTATTCAAAAAACTATTTTGGTTTTTGTTGAACACAGCTGATCTCGGATGGGTTTCCCCACCAGGGATGCCATGTTCTCGTATGGGAGGAGTCGTATTCAAAAAATTATTTATTTTTGTCTGAGAACACGGACGATCCTGAAGGGTTTCCCCATACAAGATGCCATGTTCTTGTGGGTGTTCGATTCTATTCGAATTTGTTCGAAAGTTGGGCGGGGCTACAGTCTTCTTACCACGTTTTTCCCCTGCGGGGACACTGAGCTCCATTTCTTCCATGGAAAACAAGGAATACAAACTTCCTTCCCTTTGTCCTGTAGTTTGTTTTTTGCGTAAGGACCTGTGGTCCTGTTGTTTTTTGTCATTTGTTAGGTTTCCGCTTTCGCAAATGGAAAGAAGGTCGGCCTCAGATTTCCCACCCAGACTCTGACGATCCGGAGAGAAATCCAACTCAAACAATGAATATGTTTTTCGGTTTTTGTTTTGTTTTCTAAGTTCTAACGAACTGTCAGCATAAATTGTATGCAGAGATTCGCGCTCGCGGCTACTATCGAGCAACAGGGTTTCATCTGGTTTGTTTTGTTTATTTAATTCAACTTCAGATCTAAATTTATTATTTATAAAAGATGTATTGTGTTGATACTCTCTTCCACGGGGCACCTCCATGGAAACGTTGTCCATGTAAGTAGCTCCGTCGAAAGTGTCTACTAAATAAGTCCTATATGAGTTGTCGTGATTGTCTATGTATTCAGGGGCGTGAATTGACAAGCTTGACAAGCTTGTCAGGCACCCACCACTCACCCGGGGAATTTTTGAATGTTCGTTCCCCTCGCCAGGAAAGAGATTGAGCATAGGCTCAAGAAGGGGGACGGTGTTGCTGGGCGAATGGACTTCTGAGCTACCACCCTTGGGAACTACACCAGAAGTAGGAGTAGCCATTGGTAGTCAGTTATAAAAAGTTTTGTTTAAAGATTTCAAAGTTCGGACTTGCCGAACAAACAAATTAGGGAGCAACGGGAGTCAGTCGGGGGAAAGTCACTTAAAACTAAAGTAACGTAACCCGAGCGGAGTCCTATCCCTAAGTCTAAGTTTATTTACAAAAATCTTATGGATTTATTTACTTAAAAACTCCTATCAATTATGGCCTTGGCCGTGTGTAGGCTTTGCTAAGTCCTTACACCACTAAATATTTCACCTTTCGAACTTAAGTCGAAACGTTTAAGAAAGCACTACGCACTGTCACGATAAGTGTTCGTGGAGATACTTTGTCTCTTTAAGTTTATAGTTTATTGTTTATGATTATTCAACGTTGAGATTTATTCAAAGTTCGCTCAACAGTATTTGTCCATACAAATAGTAATTGACCACAATTACTAAAACTGTCTTTTTGCTCACTTGTCAAAATCGATAATCAAAATAGATAACAACAAATCTCTTGTATTTGTTATTGTTTATATTAATCAGAATAACACTGTGACTGCTCAGTAAAATCTTTTAGTTACAACTTTAGTATCAAATTACAATAATACTTAACCTAGTCGAACTAACTAAGTGAATATCTTTTTATTTACACTAAAATTTAGTTTATTTATTATTATTAATAAAGTCTAAATCAGCTAAAATCTTAGTCTTATTTAATAAGCTGGCAAAGCTATTTAAAAATTAAAAATCAAAATGATATTTTCAAAATTAAAAATTAAAATCAAAACTCAAAAAGATATTCTTTTCAAGCTTGCCAAAAGTCCCTATCTAATAGTCCACTCGGGTCACGCCGCTTGGGATATTAGACGCGAAAATGTTGCTATATTTAATTATTAAAAAATAAAAAATTAAAATTAATATTTTGTTAAAGTTAAAGTTTATGATATCTTATATAATATATACCAAAATCACGAATATATATATATATCAAATCAAATCAAATTTTAGTCAAAATCAAGTGCACGGTTTTTGCTAAGTGTTCCTTAGAATAAACAATCCTCTACACTTAAGAGAGATTGAGAACTTCAGGAACTGACGTGCTATGTCTCTGGAGGGATTGTTAAGTTTTATTAAAAAAGATCGGATTCACCAAGCGTACTTAATGCTAGGATCCTATCTTACCTAATACAAGATCAAGTAAATTATTATTTACAATTTGTTTAAACAATTTAGTTTAAGTACAAGAGAATATCAAAATCGGGTTTGTCACAATCAGTAAGTTTACAAAAATATGATTCGCCCAATTAAGGATAGATCATAAAATACAAATCAAATAAAATATACAATGTTACAAGATAGTAAAAGTTTGCAGTCAAAAATCGGTAATTTAAAAAATTTACAAGTTATAAAAATGTTTAAAAATCAGTGAGCAATTCGTTAAAATTTAGAGTGAAAAGCAAATTCAAATTTTCCCAAAATAAGCAAATGTAAACAGGTCTACGTTTTGAAAAATGAGTGATAATTTTATGCCAGAAGTTACAGAGTTTTAACTTTAACACTTGAACACTAGTTAGGCTAAGGTTTTGAGCAAAGAATGGAAACTTGATCTGGAGAAAAACTGAGCTTGGAGAACGCTTAGAGGAGAAGGAGACCAGAGGCAAAGCAACTTACAACTTTTTCCTCGCGCAATTTAGACAGCCAGTTATGTTTCTTCCAGATGCCTCCTACTAGGCCATAAATCAAGAGAACCAGATTTAAGACCCGAGGACGATCTTCACAATCAGAGCTCTACTAAGAACCTTAGTTCAATGGAACTTTTCGAAGCTAAGATCCGGCGCAATCCAACGTTGGGAACAAAGTGCAAGGTTCCTCTAGTAGGCTTCGGCTGTATCACTCAGAATGACAAAAAGAAACGCACTATTAACACTGCTTCCGACGCTTAGGAGGGTATATGAATATAGGCTTATTTCACACACGAGTTTGACACGTATACTGTTCGTTAAGACATGATCGAATCGCTATCGAAACAAAAATCTGTCTATATTTATATTAATCGAAGTTTGACGTCACGGCGACACCCTTTTGCACGCTCTGGACCAATCCTGTTGATTGTGGGCGGAGTCCCGTGAACGAAACTGGTGCATTTTCTGTTCATTTTCGAACAAGATTTTCTTGAAGGAACATCTCCCTGGAAACTTTAAAGTCCCGTGGGATCTTTGTTTTTGAGAATTTTTTCAGTTTGGGATTTTTCCCTAGAATAGTATCACTTTATACGTATTCTAGCCAAGTTTCAGATTTTTATTAGAACTTTTTTCTTTTTGAAATTAAAAAATTCGTACAGCCTTAAAACTTTGTTAAACGATAGTTCTTTATTTAATATTTATTCCTGTAAAAAATCAGATTTTTTCTGTCAGTCGTTTTATAGATATTGGACATATTCACCAGGTCCTGGTGCATTACTTCCAACGTCGATTTCCTGGTTTTCTCGTTGTTTTTTCCAAAAAGGTTTTATTATATAAAACTCTTCTTTTTGTATGGGCTTTCATCCTGTGAAGGTCCCAAGTTGATACCTTTATTTTGATTTTTTGTCCAAAAAAGTGAAAAATTTCGTTCGCAAAAATTTTCCTATTTCCTTGAAAATTTGATATGTTGTAGTTTAAATCATTTGAAAACTTTTTTGTCTAGTGACTTTTTTACGTCCGACGTCGCGTTTAGGCGCTACGGACGTAGCGTCCTTTTTCAGGAGTGGCATCTGCGACGCCTATTTTCTTTCATTCATAATTTTGTCAATTCTTAATATATCCTTTTGAGATTTGGGTACAAGGTGGCCCTAAGGGGTCTCTTTCAACTAGTCCTTACGGCACTTGTCTGTCTGGTTTAGAAAAAATTTTATTTAAGATTGAAATTGAAAAATTAAAATTTAACGAACTCTAATTTTTGAATTTTTTCCTTTAAAGTTAATTTTCTCTGTTATTACTGAACGGATTTTAATCATTCTTTTACTGAAATGTATGGTTTGATAAGGCCTTTTTGGGGATGTAAAAAGTTTTGTAAAATAATTAGTTTTTAGATTTTGAAAAATTTTTAACGTTGAATTTTAGGTAGAATTAATAGTGTTTTTGAAAAGATTTTTATATGAGCGTGAAGCGCATATACTAGAGATCATTTGTACAAAGTTTCATTAAATTATTTTGATTAGAAATATTTTTAATTAATTAATTTATTTATAGAAATTCTAGAATCGATCAGACCAATCCGATTGTAGCGTGGTTGAATCTGATTGGCTGAAAGACTTGAATGCTTTGAAATGATTGGATGGAATGTTTCCATCGAATTTTCGAGATTAGGTGTGGTTACGTTTGATATTCGATTTGTTTCGAAGCTCTAGAAGATGAGTTCTAGGCCTGTTTCCAATGTCTGATGCATGTAAATACATAGGAAATTTATTTGTCTTTATTTTGGCCTAATTTTACTTGTAGAATTTGGTTAATTTCAGCAAAAATTGTGATATTACGACACTACGTTAGACTTACTATTTTTGAAAAAACACCTCTGCGAACGGCAGCTGTTCATCAGAGCATTTTGTGGTGAGTTAGGTGTACTTACCATTTCAGAATTTGGGGCGCCACTTGATTTATTGTTATTATATGTAATATGTGTCTATGATATTAAAAATCAAGAAGATTGTCAATATATTAATATATAGGTTATTGATCCAGTGATTTCTTGCCCGTCAAAATTAATAACACTGGGCAGATTGGAGTCCCTTCTTAAGTTTCGTACAAATAGCCAAAAGTATCTTATGTCAGAATAGGCCAAATATTCAGCAAGTTTATCGGTCCTTTTATATCTTTTGTATAAGCAATTCTTAGATATAGATAATACTTAGAAGTATATATACCTATATGAATGCAGTCATATATTAATCCAACTGTATTTAAAACAAAATTATGTACTTAATAGAACCATACAATTACAATTATAAGTAGTATAACCCAGAATAATAAAGAAATGTGGCCAGTGCTAATATCAAAACAGTAGAATTTCGTCAAAATGAAAATGGTGGGCACTTTCAAGAACCAGAAATAGTTTACTCTTTATTATTCACAATTGGTTTATAAGGCAAAATTTGAATTAATTGTTTCCAACATACATAGCCATGTAAGAATTTCTTAATTTTATCACCTAAACCTAAATAAAAAGTAAGTTACAACTGAAACATTTAAGTTAATTTAAAGATTCTAGCGAAATTAAAAACTAAAAGTAGGCTTTATGGATTTCGTTTCTTAGAGAAAAAATGAAGCAACTTTTTGAACCCAGTGGCCCACTATGTTTGCATTTTAACAAACTGATTTATTTAAAAAAATATTGTTACTTTTTTTTTTGTCACGACATTTGAAACAAAATTAGGGTGGTTTGCACTCAGAATATCGCCCTGCATTTAAATAACCTAAAATATACAGGGTGTTCCATATAAAATTCAAAATTTTTGGTAATTTCCGGCTAAACCGGACGGATAAACCGGTAGTGACAAAATGTTACATACACTGTCCACAAACTCATTGCCACTTATTTTTTAATAACCTCGAGTTTCGGTTTTCTAATGTACAAACTAAAGATTTTACAGTGGTCTTCTACATTTGAGAAACATCCGGTGTAGATTATTCTACACACTAACACACGTACGGATAAACCGGTAGTGACAAAATGTTACATATACTGTTCACAAACTCATTTTCACTTATTATTTAATAACCCCGAGTCTCGATTTTCTAATGTACAAACTAAAGATTTTACAGTGGCCGTCGACATTTGAGAAACATCCGGTATAGATTATTCTACACACTAACACAAGTAGATAAATCACAGAATATAATCACAAAGGTATGAAACGTCATCAAAATTACACTGGAATCAAATTGCTTTAGGTTAATTCATATATTTATCATTATGAAAACATCATTCCTTCAACAAACACTTGACTGTGCACACATTTGAACGCTCTGTAGCTTGTATAAATACCTACTAAAGATTTTTGCACAGCATATTCACTATTACTAATATGCCTGTTAAAAAGATAGTGGCCACCACTTTAATACAGGGTTTCATGAATCTGAAATTGAAATTTCAGAGGACTTAAGAGGAGAAACAATGGTTTCACCAAGTAAAAAACTGGATGACTTGATTCATCTAGCTGAACTTTGCGTTGACTTGTTACAACAAAATGAAGAACATTACGCTGAGGTAGGAATATTTGTTAAAATATACTATTATATAATACTAATTATATGCTAGTATTAGTAAAACAATGACATTAATAATTTTACTAGACTTCCTACGTTTCTGCTGGAAAAAACTACAATGACGTTATCAAGTCAGACTTGTGATTATTTTGATTTACAAAATATAATCATGAAAGTTTTTGTTTCGTTGAATTTTCGCATTGTTAACCAGATAAAATAATAGACATATTTTTATCTAATATAACTCACAACAAAATACACAACTAATTTAGCTGATTAGATTTTGATTTTCTATGACGTAAATCAGCATTGTATCACAAACATTTTGTTTTTTTTTTGCTAAGATTCAAAATTCCACATAGCATCTTTTGTTTTAAATGTATTGAAAATATAGACAAAACACTTTTTGTTAAAAGAAATCATTCAGAAATTCAAGATAACAAGACCCACTAGATTTAAAAAAAAATGGTTTTCATATATATTGACGACTCCACATTTAAGATACGAATCTTAGTTCGTCTTAGACACCTTTGTTAGTGATATATACAGTTGGCAAAAATTAATAAACTGGGGTTTAAAACTACGTTACTATTATATATTTTTCAACTAATACAAAATTATTATTACATATTTACACTTATTTTAATCTGAAACAATTGTTTTAATTTTTCTTTATTCATTATATTTTACTCAAGACCTCATGAATATTCTTGGACTTTTTACGAGTTAATGTTATCTACATTTTTAAACCAAACCATTGAATAATTCATCACCTACATCGCGTTGTAGGGAGGTGACGTGCAGGAGAATTAATTTTAGAAAATTTTAGAATTTATTAAATTTTAATATTTTTAGACCCATTAATCTTTTAAATCGAAATAATTGTCATTTTTAATGGAACATGTTATGCCAACTTTCATGACAGCCAATATTAATTATGTATCTTATCCATAATTTGCGTACTGCCTACGCTTAGATGGCCTTACAATAAAAATATTTCGGTTCCTTCCTTGAAGGTTCAGAGGATATTTTAAAATTTAAATTAGAGACAGTATTTTATAGCTATATTCAGAAACAATTTGTAGTTTTTTCCAATAATAAACCAATAATGCAGAACCAAAATAAAGATATTTTTTAATGGATTCAAATTAAGCATACTGGCTGAAGCGTTTAAAATTCTATATAGGTTTTTCAAGACCTTAATGAATTTTAAATAATACACTTTATATGAAGTATTTAATACAAATTTTGGAACCAGTATGAATTAAATACTATGACCTTATGATAAGAACGTCATCAATATATAGAAAGGTCATGGTATTTTTTTGTTATAATAGCACCTTTTATAGACCCTTTGAGGTGCATTTTGTAGAATAATACGTATTTCTTTTGTCATGGAATCGTGAGGGGTGTTAATAATTTATTGTGTGCATATGCTGAACTGTGTAAAAATAATAAAAGCGCTTGGTCTAATATTTGATAGAAATGTTTCCTCTGTTGCGTATTGTTCAGGCGGATTATGGTAAATACTTGTTTAAACATGTTAAACTTCCAATTTAACTTTAACAACAAAACTTTGAACCTTAGGTAGTATAAACTTTTATCAGATGTATTGACTGATATGAATAATAAAATTGCTCTTGAACAATACTTAAAACAGATACTATATTGCCTTTCTACCTGTAACCCTATACTACTCAAAGGGTACTGAAACCAAGAACAAGTCTATAACAAAACAATTTCAGAGACAAAAAAAGGGTATCTAATAGAATCCGTCACATTTTAAATCGTTATTATTGCAAAATGGAATGAGGCAGAGTTAATTCAGTCAAATAAAATAATTTCCTTTTAATGGTAAATAAATAAAAACTACTGCTAGATACTATTAGTTAATGGTGTAATCAGTTTACTAAAATTTGAAATGATTTCGATATTATTCTTTATTTAAAAATAAGGCCTTTATTGTCAGTAAACCAAACCCAAGGCCAGTTTTTTTAAAACCAAACCCACATTTTTATAACCTATACAATGAAATATGCCAGCGCAACAGGTTAACGAAAAATTCTTAAACCTGTATTTGTGAAGTATAACCATATAACAGTTTGCTAACTTGTCATATCATAAGTATCTTATCAAAGCCATTCACGCAGTTATTTTGCCGTGTAATAGCCATTTAAAATGTCTCAACATATTCAACTCGATATTAAATATCAGATTCAAGATTTAAATAATGTGTGAATCATTCAGCTAACTGTAAATCTTTTACCCTCATTAGAAATCTAGGTTTTCTTGAATCGTAATATATTTCTTGGCTTGAGTATCCTCAGTACTGACTGTCTGTGTAATTTTGTATGTGACTGTAGCAACTGCGTAAGGCTGATAAGCCTGTGGCCAGCCAGTCGGCCCAAAATGCCCAGGCTGCAGGGCCGGGGCAACCGGCAGGCTCGGCGCCTGCGCAGGGCTCCCCTGGTACCCCCAGTCGGCTCGCCAAGCAGCACTCAAACTCTGTGTCTCGCTATTGCATGCCTCCGCATGCCACTTACACCCCACCAGATCCCACGGCACGTACTACTATTCTAATTCTTCTTTCTTCTTTATTTCCTGATCATTTCATATCAAAAGTATGCTTATAAAATACATTCATATATTGCGTTTTTCTCTAAAGTAAAATATATTGAAATGATCAGACAAAATAACAGGCAAAGCAAAATTTATTTATGCTGAAGATTTAAATAGCATGCTATTAAATATTTATTATATAGGTAAATCTATAAATTAAATTTGAACAATGAATAGAAATTTTGCTTTGTCGGCAATAGTGGAATGCAACACGTATTTTAGAGCCTTAAATATACACATTAAACGTAAATATTTAAGGAATAATCTTTATACAATAACTGCAATGTAAATGCTAATCATATTGCTTAGATCTTATACTGTTGCATACCCCTGTATTAATTAGTGGTCTAGATGTGTAACTATTGAAATATAAAAATTTCAAAACATTCAACAGATCAGAGACCACTACCTGTTCTAGCTATTTTTAAAAATGTTTGACAAGTTTAAAGATCTATATACACAGTCAATATGCAGCTAGAGAATCTGTATTTCTCTTTATCTTAACACATTAATAATACTGGTACGTTTCAGCAAAATACTTTTTTGCTTTCATTTTAAGCCAAATTAGCCATTACCATATATTCTTATACATCAAAAATTGTATCGAATTTTCTACGTTTCTATTGGTGCGAAACGAATATGGCAACGTTTTTTTTTTCACTCATATGCAACATTAAACAGCTTCAATTTATTAAAATTAACTGAAGATAGTTAAAGGCATAATTCAATTTTTTGAATTAAATCTTTTCACTTGTCCAAATATTTTTTACATTGTTCATTTATATACGATGTAAAGAATTGCTTTAATTCCTAGAATTTTGATTTTTAGAACCCAGGTGCCGACTGAATCCTTTCTTCACAATAAACGTAATATTTCCGTGACATGGAAGTTCAATAAATACGTATGGCAAAAATATAAAAAATATAACAAACCAATTAGTATTTTTGCTATTGTTCTATGTCCTATACCTTAGAATATTTAATATATGTTTATTTCACTGCAATAGCCTTTGCTAAATATTATGAAGACATTATTCTAACATTGTCAATATTTATCGGGCTTCCAAACCACTGGGTGGCCAAATTTGCTATGCTTTTCAGTGTAACGTGTCCTATAATTTTGCATTCTGGCGTAAAATATGTTTTTTTTTATCTCACTTTTCAACTAAAGTAATCAATCGAAACGATTTGAAGTGATAATCAAAAACGACCTCTTACTAAAAATCTCTTAATGTCCATTGGATATTTCCTCTGTTTAGATTAGTATACATAATGCAAACAATTTTCATACCAAAAAAACAGCAAAATTACGAACAATAAGTTCTGTAAAAAAATCTTGGGAACAAACTTTTCATATTTTATTAGATCCTATTTAAAAATGGAAAGTACGAAACATCGTACGATTGAAAAAGACGCTATAAAGTGCCGAAATGCAATTATTTGCACGTTGGCCATATTCATCTTTCAAAAACCAATACCTAAAGATAATTCTGACTACATTACATTACAAATTATAACATAAAAATGCTGAAATTGGATTGTAATAGAGATATGTTACAGAGGTGAAAAGTATGAAATATATAAAAAAACTTTTTTATGATATAAAACAATTATTATTCTTAATAAAAGTTCATGAAGAACTGATTTTAACATGGTGGCATCAAATATGTACAGTATATTACAACTTTTAGGAGTTCTCAAAACATTGCGACTCACCTTGTACATAATAAGTGGAGTTTAAGCAAAAATGAAACATATTTATAACAGTTTGGCATTAACAGAAGGTTTAGAAGTATGTTTTGTCAGTTTTCTCTGTACACCATGATTATCAAGTGTTTATATCATGTGATAACGATTCTTTTGACGGGAGAAATGTAACAATATAGAGCATTAATGAAACTTATTTTTTCGCGGATATCCACTAAAAGAATCACCACAAATTGACAAAACTAGACTCACCGCTGGTTATCAATTTTGTTAAAACAGGGACCTCCGCAATCTGAAAAAACGACAAGAAATTGTGACGCTCCTAAATAACGCTCTATCCTGCAAAATGCATATTTTACATTTAAAAACGTGATTCCCATAAAATTAATTTGTAATCTTAATCTATTGAACCGAAATCACAATATTCTAAAAATCACAATAATCCAAATCTAAATAATAACTTAATCTCATACATGTATCGAGAGGGAAATATCCTGTGTTAAATAAAGAGTCTCAAAACAATATGTAAGTTTTGTGGTTAAAGAAATCCCTTTCGTAATAAACTAGATTGTGAAAAATTGATTTGCTAAGGTTTGCAATGTCAAAACTGGTTTTCCCTTAAGCAGTAAAACTTATTAGGAATAAAATTTTTCTTGTCAATAATACGAAAGTTTCTTATATGTTGCAATTTTTTGACAGGTCCTCACAATCATAGAATCTTGTTTCTTATTTATTTATGATTTTTTGAATATGATCTAAAATTTGATAAAATCTGAAACATTTTTATCGAATTTCAAAATTTTCGAATTTGGTAAAGCAGCAGTGAAAGCCACTGGTGGCTAAATTAGGTAGCTAAAATATCCAAAAATTATTAAAATATCTTAATACTGAATTTGAGTTATAGCTCATCTAAAAAGATATTTTAGATTACTCGCGTATAGGGTTCAGAGCCTCCAACGCAACAGAAGATTAATTAATATCTAAATTTAAATATTTTATTTAAACTCAAAATGACCAAGGCTGCTTGATTCATATTTGTGGCTCATGTTTTTAAGGACAAGCCGAACATGATACTAATGTTACTATTACCGTATTTAGCCATACTATCCATTCCCAGTCCTCAATAATGAAATTCTTTATGTGCTTTTATAATAACCTTTAGGTATTTGTAATCAATACCCATATGCCCTTATTTTTTAACTTGTTTGTGTATGTTTTATAGTAGCTCAAATAAAATATAATTAATTATATTTTTTGAACGATTAGTTGATTCATTGACGAAGAAATTTAAAACTATATATACGAGTGTATTACATACAGATGTAGTCCTTAGCAGGAGGATTGCACAACAACCTTAAACCCCAAGAATCTATGTACAGTTTATGAAATCGACATGCACATCTTGAACATCTTGAACATCCTGAAATATCAAATGGAGACGATAACAATTTAGCCACAGTTTTAAGAGGCTAGTCTTTTAGGTTACCGTTGCAGAGGAATCAGTTAAAAGCCTTTTTTAATGAATTCAAAAAAGTAAGAACGAGTTATACCAAGAAGAACCGGTCTTTTGGGTCTAACTAAATAAGTTGCAATTGTTTTACAAGACTAAGGGTGAATAGCCTCCAAAAGACTATGCTTACCGAAAGACTTACCCGGAAAAAATAGAGGACGATTTTTCATGAATCTTTACTGATGGATGCAAACGCAAAGTCGTCGTTATCTGTTTTTTTGAACGGCTATTTGTGGCTACTTGTGTAATCCAAAACTATTTGGTTCATATAGCTCGTAACCCAATGGATAACTTTCAGTCAGTCTAGATTGCAATATAATTATTATTTCAATGACATTAAGAACAGTCGGTTATACATAGAGCTTCTTAAGTTGTCGAATGAATATATTTTGTAAATACAGAATTCGTTTAAAATTTAACTACAGACGTTCACCAGCAGCCTTTGAGAAAACGCATTTGTTTATTATCAAGTCCTTTTTTATCAAACATTAAAAATGAATTCGTGACGGCTTAGATAACAGATCTTCGTTTAAAATGTTCCATTATTTTCAATATAAATATTCTGACCAAATTTACGGAAATGTTATAATATGACAAATTCACTACCTAAGATTTAATAATGTGAAACAAGGTATATTGTTTATTACAGGAATTATAAATATCCTGACATTAAGCCTTTCCCCATCCAAAATAAGAAACCCTGATTTGATATCACAAAAATTGTAGTTGGTTAGAATTATTTGGCTAATATTGCACCAGTCATTCCAAATTTTGACAATTTTATTGCATGTTAAACGAAAAAGTTGGAAACAATACAAATATTAGTTGATTGAGTTGAAAAGTGAACTAACATTCTGCTGTATGTTAAGTAAATCAGTCAGCGCCTGTCATGTTGCATGTATTGATGTTATTGTAGTTTTTAGTTTCTTAATACTGAGACAAAATATTTTTTCTTTACTGTCGTCCACAGAAACCCTTGAACAAATAATATCCTCCTTATAATTGTACAAACACACACTTTATCAATATCAGTATAATACAACGGACAGTTGAAGTAAACTTATCTTGTCTTAAAACTGTATTATAGCAAGAAAATATACATATTTCTCTCAACCTATTAATCATTTTCTTTCGTATGAAACAGGCTTTTGCATGGTTTAGCGATCTGTTGGTTGAACATGCCGAAATATTTTGGTCGCTATTTGCTGTTGATATGGATAGAGTTCTTGCTGAGCAACCGGCAGATACTTGGGACTCTTTTCCTTTGTTCCAAATTCTAAATGACTATCTAAGAGCTGACGGTAAGATAAAAATCACCTTGTAGATGTTCTATGTTGTGGTGGATTTATGGTTTTTACCTAGTTTCTTCCCCTTCTCACAACACATACAAAATTTTAAAAACATATATACAGTAAAAATCATATCTAGTGACAGTATTTATGTAAAAGCTTTTTATTAAAAAAAATCAACGATATTTGGTTGTGCCACCAATTCACAGTAAATTTCATTAGCAATCATTGAATGTTCCAGAGTTTAAAATTCGGTTATATTTATTTTTTATCTAGAGGGCATAATAAGAAGGTATTTCTTCATTTATTTTTACGATGCTCTGAAGAATATCGTAACTACCTAACTGTAAGTGGTTGATATGGTATACAAAATATACCGGGTGTCCAGTTGCTTCTTGAGTTAGAAATTTGATATTTGGGTTGAAGATACCTGTTATTGAATATTACTTCCTAGGTCAAAAAATGCAAAAGGATTTCTATATATTTTTATACATAGTTGGATAGAGCCATCTCACGACTTTTCCCAAAACTCTTTGATTTTATGAATGCCCTGTGCTTTAAATTTGGAACACGAGGACTTTTTTTATGGTTTAAATAAATCTAATAAATAATATATTAAAAGTGAATCTTTCAAATTCAGTATACAGAGTGTTTAAAACCTCAAAACTTTAAAAATCAAGACCACCAAAGTCCCTTTATTTTCAAAGATGCACAGAAAAGTAATTAAGAAAAGTTGTTTAGAATCAATATGAAATTATAGTTCACACAAATTTTGACTTTTTCCAAAACTCTTCGATTTTATGTATGCACTTATTTGGAAAATGAGGACTCAAAGCTCAAAGAAATCTAATACATGAATCTCTGAAAAAATTACTTATTTCCTGAAATTTATCATACAGGTCGTCCATAAAATGAAAGAACTTTAGGAAAGTCTAATTTTGAATAATATGCTAAGATTTTATATGTACATATAAAAATGAATCCTACACAACTTTTCTTAATTACTTTTCTGCGTATCTTTAAAAATAAAGATACTTTACCCTCGACTTTTTTAAAAAAATTGGACATTTTCAACACCCTGTTAGTTCATGTTAGATCTCCATGGGTACAAGACTGCCTGTTGAGGATAAAGGCTCAGAAATCATGTTCGCAGGAGGGACCCTGTGAAATAATCGAAAGCAATTTCTTCTGGTAGGCCGTGTAGTAGCTGCAAAAATTATATTCGTGCTTACAAATGTCTTTACCGGTCATGAATATCTGACTAAAAATTTGTGAAGGAGCATTTACAGCAGAATCCCATTATAGTGGCCCCTTAAAATAAATACGTACGACTTCATATTTGACATGATTTAGCCTGTATATTTGAGTTTTACGTACAACGTCGCTAGAAGTTTAAAAGCCCGTATTTTAACTTTTACGTTTCTCACTGAATACAATAACGCGATAGGGCTGTAAAAAGGGTAAAGTAACCTGGTAAAAAAATAACATAGAATACACAACAACAACCACAGGAAATTCTGTTGTATTCTCCGGCAATATAGCTAATATATTTTCTTCTGTAGATAACCTAAAAAATGGACGTTTTCACCGACATCTGCGAGATACTTTTGCTCCTTTGGTAGTCAGATACGTAGATTTAATGGAATCTTCTATAGCACAGTCTATACATAAAGGATTTGAAAAGGAACGCTGGGAAATCAAGGGGTATGTTCATTTATTTTCGAAAAAAAAAAACATATCTTATAAGTATTTCAATTAAATGTGTAAATCACACTGTAGGTACAAGTTTTTATTAAGAATTTGAAACGCTCTCTGTTGAGCCAGTCAAAGTAAGTTTACAGTTTCATGTAATCCCTATAGTACCCCTTAATAAAAAATTTGGTAACCCCTAAATGGGCAAGCAGCCATATAACCCGTGATATACAGCATTTTATCACATGATATATTAAAAAGGGTACCTTCAGTGGTCTGTCAATAAAAGTATTAAAATGTTGCCCAACTACAATTCTAAAGTTAAGACATTAGCTGTTTAATACGCAAAAACGGATTTGCGTATAAACCTGTCCTTACAATAGTCTAATATTATGTTACAGAAATGGTTGTGCAACGTCTGAAGACCTCTTTTGGAAATTAGATGCTCTTCAGTCTTTTATAAGGGATCTGCACTGGCCAGATACAGAGTTCAGACAGCATCTGGAACAAAGACTCAAACTTATGGCGTGCGATATGATTGAATCCTGTATCCAAAGGACTGAAACTGCTTTTCATCAGTGGCTGAAAAAATCCGTCACATTTTTGTCAACTGATTACATTTTACCGTCGGAAATGTGTGCCATGGTCAATGTCATTTTGGATGCAAAAAACCAATCGTTCAAACTATGCGCAGTGGATGGAATTGATTTGGTATGTATTTACTAGATTTGTTTTAAATAATGCATTGTGTGTTTTTTTCAGCACCAATATCACACCAAGATAGATGACCAAATAGATAAAACCTTGGCAAATATGAATCAGGGAATGCTTAGTAAATTAATGTCAGTTTTAGAAGCAACCTTATCCAAGTTGTCCAGGTACGATGAAGGAAGTCTTATTGGGTCCATATTGAGTTTTACGGTACGTGACACAGCCATACAAATGTTAACTCCTACTACTATTTTGAATTGGTGGAGAGTGGCTTATTAAACCTACAGTTCTTAAGTCCTATTGGGCATCTGAAACAGGGTGGGCCGTTTATTTTATACCTTATCTCAGAAGGTATACATATACTTAATATATACAGGGTGCCTAGTTTATTGTGGGCAGGTATTAAATTACTTATTTTAAATTTTAATTAATTTTCTATTAGATTTAAATAAGAAAGTTAATATCAGCCCACAAAAACTAAACACCCTGTAATGATACAAATTTACCACAGTTTGCCACCAATACACTGGCAATGGTAACGTTTTTAAATAAGTCATTTCACCAAAAATGTAGCGAAGCTTCTGTTTTTACTTTCAAAAAATTTTAACTCGGTCTCAGCGTTTTTACTAAATTTTTAGAATGTTTCGGGATCTGGAAAAGACGTTGGACAAAGTTACGTGAACTTCTTGCGCAACAGTATGGAGCAAATAAGAGGTAAAGTAACTGACGAGCTCTGGATTCTCAACTTTTTTGAACAGTGGTATACTGGTCAGATGAATATGATATGTAATTGGTTGTCTGAAAGGCTGGACCATACCTTGCATCCATACCAATGTACGTGCCTTGCTCATATTGTAAAGGTAAGTCAAGTTTAACCTTAACAACATTTATGTTAGGCACCAAAAAGTCACTAACATTCCAGCTTATTACAAATTTCAGATTTCATAAAAAATATATAAATAGCTGAAACAAAAGAACATAACAGTAACGTATGACTAAGCTTGATTGGTATTTTAAAACAATGAACCCTTAATAACACACCTTTATTAATATTTATCTTTATTAAACGTTATATTTATATATAATTAATATTCTAATTTTCAGAAAATATACTCCGATTTTGAACTCCACGGCGTTATGGAAGATAAGCTGAATTCCAAAGCCTATCAAACGATCGCTCAAAGAATGCAGACTGAAGAAGCTACCTGTGCTTTGACCTTAGGTCAGAGCGATGGGTAAGTGTTTAAGTAATTTGTTTCAGTCTAAAACTCGCTGTTAGAAGGACACTGAAAAGTTGAAACACTGAAAGTCCTGCTTTTGAACATAGGATCCTTGAAGATTTCACTTTCAAAACAAATTAAGGGATTATTTATTGTTACTAATCTGCAATGGTAGTGCAGAAGCAAGCATTGCTCGTAGCTCACGATATTTTTAGAGAAATTTTAAAGTTAGACATTAGCAGTTTCCATACCAATTCGTTCATGCTTTAGAAACTATTTAATTCTAAAACATACGGAACCCTAACATAATAAAAAAGAAATAGTCCCAAAAAGACGCCAGATTATCGTACAGTGAGATTTCAGCAGTTAAAAAGTTAAGTGTTTAAGTTAACTTAGTTCAATAGATCAGAGACATCAAACTCCATGGTTTAATTTTGAAATTAACAAATTTATCTGTATTTACATAAGAGCTTCACGATAACTTGGATGGTACACTGATCGGCATTAAAATCGGGCACCTAAAAATAATAATAAATTTAATGGTCAATAACTTTTTTGTATTTGGACCGATTTTACTAATTTTTTGTCAAAATACAGGTATGATATTCAAGTCTTTCAAACTTTTTTCGTCAAAGAGAAAATATCTTCCGAAGGGTGCTTATACCAGAAAATTCAAAAATGAGGTTTTTCAGTCTATATTTTGATCAAAATACAAGAGTTCTAACCACACTACAACACAACTTGTTACGTTCTGGACGCGCGTTTCGCTAACCAAGTTAGCATCATCAGCAAATGATATAAAAAGTGTCGCTAACCAAGTTAGCATCATCAGCAGATGATATAAACTTTTTATATCATCTGCTGATGATGCTAACTTGGTTAGCGAAACGCGCGTCCAGAACGTAACAAGTTGTGGTGTAGTGTGGTTAGAACTCTTGTATTTTGATCTATCTTCCACCACAGGTTCCAGTGTTAGGTCTATATTTTGAGCCACCTATAGAATTATCTCTCAGTGCAAAAGGTTTGCAAATTTATTCTGCACCAAGATGCATCTTTTTTGAACATTTTATTTTTTTGTTCAACTCGATAACTCTATTTTTGTCAGAGATACACGGTTTTAACGAATACTTTGCAAAAATATAAAATTTGGTCTTTGTACGTCATACACTACAATAATTCACTCAAGAAATAATATTGAATTGTCATTATTAGTTGTGGTTGTCTTGTCATACATTTTGGCAGAAATGGTTTTGAGTCCCGAAGTTGTAACTGCCATTGTGGCTTTATTACAAGACGGAAGACACCAAACGTATGTTTCAAGAAGATATGGATATTCGAGAAGTACAGTCCAACGTCGACTCTCGATTTTTGGAAACAGGTTCTTATGCCAGGCGTCTAGGATCAGCTCGGCCCAGAAGTACCACATATCGTGATAATCGGTTCATCATCAATTCATCTCTATGTGATCGACGTTCAACCGTTTTGCGAATCCGTAGTGAATTGCAGTATGGAAGGAATGTTAATGTCAGTGAAAGAATTGTGCGAAAAAGGCTGAACGAAGCAAACCTATTTTGCAGAAGACCTGCAACGGGACCAGAACTTACCAGAGAACATCGGATCGCCCGTCTTCGATTTGGAAGGGAACGTTGTCACTGGACCGAGAATGAATGGAAAAATGGTCTGTTTACAGACGACTCCAGGTATTGCCTCAGATCTCCAGATGGCCGAGAGCGTGCTTGGCGTCGAACGGGAGAAAGGTATGCCGAATGTACTTTAGTGTGAGGGTGAGTTTTCAAGGCTGTTCTGTCATGGTGTGGGGTGGCATTTCAGCAGAGACACGCTCCCAGCTATACTTAATTCGAAGGGATACTCTTAATGCCGAAAGATACGTGCATGAGATTTTGGAAGAATATGTTGTCCACCACAGGGGCTTGATAGGAGAACACTTTATCTTCATGCATGATAACGCCAGACCCCACGTAGCACGAATAGTACAGAAATACTTAGACGACGATAATATAGTGCGGATGGAATGGCCGGCTCACAGCCCGGACCTTAATCCGACTGAGCATCTCTGGCATAGACTAGGGAGAAGAAAACGTGCTTTGATACCGGCACCAATGACACTAGAGAAATTAGGAAGGGCGCTCTTCGCACAATGGGCAGCTATTCCTCAAAATGATATACGTCGTTTGGTAGCAATTGTGGCAAGAAGAATGGAGGCTATTATACAAGTTTCACGGTGGAAATAATTAATACGATCTCAATAATTAATACATTTTTACTTTTTTTTTACGTTTAAACTTTAATTGTTAATGCATTTTGTTGGTTACGCTTGTTATGCCGAATTATAATAAAAATTCGTTTTTGAAAATGTATTATCTTTTCTTTAAAACCTCGTATCTTTGTCAAAAACTGAGCTATCGAGGTAAACAAAAAAAATGTTCAAAAAAGATGCACCTTGGTGTAGAATAAGTTTGCAAATGTTTTGCACTGCGAAATAATTCCAAAAGGTATTCAAAAGTTAGACCGAAAAAACTAGTTCAATAAAGTACGATATTTTACCTGTATTGCGCTAAAAAATCAATGAAGTAGACCCAAAAACACAAAAGTCATTGACCATCAAATTTTGTCAATATTTTTTTGGTGCACGATTTTAATGCCGGCCAGTTTATAATATAGGTTGGAGCTACACACATCGATTTCAGCAAATCTTTGACGAGATCAGCCCTAACAGTCACCTCGCAAGATTTGCTGATATTGATGTGAGGGCTAGCAACCGAAACGTTTTATTTCTAAGAATCTTTAAAGGACTAAACCTGACTTAAATATCTTTTCAGAGCATTAGAAATGGCGGAAGATGACTCTGATAGTAGAAGTAAATCTCTTATGGACAGTTTGGGAGGGGATGATGGAAATCCTCTGTCCAACGTCGGCAACATGGTCGCTGGAAGAGTAAGCAACTTTTTAGGGAAGGGTATAGGAGGAATTGGTTCAAAACTGGGAGGGGGATCGAGTTGGTTCTAATGTTTCAACTAATTTGGTGTAAAATCTTTTATAGTACTGAAAATTTTTACTAAACGTTCTTTGGATTATAAAGTGTCAATACAGTGGAAATTTAGAATTGCAAGGGCATGTTTTTTCTTAAATAGAAAGTCGAGAATAAAAATATTTTGTAAATATATTTTCGGTATATCAAGATAAATCTTTTTATATGGGACATGAAACAGGAAAACAAGATTTTTGTAAGGAACATATGTAATTATACTTTCTTTTTGAATCATCCCTTATATTATTAGATCTTTTTTAATTTATATGTGTCCAATGAAAATATTATATAACTGATCTCGCAACTAAAATATGTCCGAAAATCGTTTAGTATAAATCAAATATGTAGGTTAATCAATTCCAATGAGCTATTTTTATCTGAGTTACATACATTTTTACATTATTGTTAAATATTTTACTACAAATCCTATCCATAGCAGTTGATCACGTTATGCTAGCTTTAAGCGTATTCAAATATATAATAAATAATTTTTGAAGTTACAAATTTTCAAGGCATATCAGATAAACTTGTCATGTTGGTCAAAGTGTTATTTTTTGTTATGGTATGAAGCAACTACACAATCGTTTTCCCGAAGATATAGGCCTGAACGCCATTAGCAAATACTTACTTTGCTGTTTTTTGGAGGCGCATGAGACAAAACAATGTAAAATACCCCATTAATTTGCTTAAGACAACACACACAAAATCATTTTAAGGTATTAAATAAGGGTTTTTCTACGTATCTTAATTTAGTAAGGTTTTAGAAATGCAGAAGCATTTTTTTATTCAATGAAAATTTCGAAAGTGGTATCAAATCAGTTTTTAAACTGGTAGATGCTCCGTCTAAACAAAAAGTAACACAAAATCAGCATAATATTTCGCATTGATACCTAAGCAGATCTTTAACTTTTATATTGCGTTTTTTTTAAGAATTAATAATTTATTTTCAGTTAACTATTTTAATTTAAGGTAATATATCTCCCTCTACTAAAAAAACTGCATTTTTAAAGTAAATTTAAATACCGAATATTTATTTATGAGACTTTTTAAAAGTGCATTAAACGATAAAACTCGCCATGCACAAATTTTCTTAAAAAGACTTCGGACATAACTTACATGATATCTACAACCTGATAGGTCGATATGGGTCAATGACAGAAACCTCATTAGTCTAACAAATGATCCGGATGTTCAGTCAAATAGAATGGCGGTTAACCTTGAAAAACGCGTCGTCATTCTTTTTTCTCGTTGGCGGCAGGAAATCCTTTTACGAACACCATTGGCAGAATATCGATCAAAATCTACTGAAATTAACAATAATCCGGAGCTGCTTTATAGGCCAGCTGTCATTCGAATCACAGCTAAGGTGAAGATAACCAACCCTGGTGTCGCAGATTCTTTCTCTCCCTCACTGTTACCAATCAGGATAGTAGCAGCATGAGTGATTTCACATCACTCTCTGAATCTAAAACCAGCAAGTGCAATGACAATGACAATTATGGTCCCAGTGGAAAATGATGACGCTAGGAGTTTTGAGGTTGATAAAGAGTTAAGATACTCATTACTGTAATTAGTCAACAAAGACTGTGGAGAAGTTGGTCTCACTGTTGACCAAATGAGGTGGATATTTCCTTCTCAGAGAATTGAGGGTCTGAATAAGTTATTAGAATCACCCTATGGAAACCTAATAGAAATAAACTGGTTTAAGACCAAAAGAGTAGAAGCATTGATCACAAGAGTTGACTTTGATCAATATGCTTGCTTGGAGACGCTATGCAAATGGAAATGGTTTAATATTGATGTGAAGTTGCATCAAGGATCACTTAGAAGGGCATGGGGGCACTTGACAGATACCATGAAGTGGTTAAAATAGACAACAAAAGAAACACTAGACGGTTCACATTTTAACTATCATTGTGAGCTTTATAAATACTTGACAAGGGTTAGAATAAAGGAAAGAAAATTACACTTGATATCAGAGCCTGTGAGAGGAAGAACATATAACACTTCATCAACTCAACTAATTAGAAGAGATCAGCGGCCAAATGTTTTTAGTAAATTTGCTTTTAGAAAATGCCATGATGAACCTACCATTTTCAACAATACAGCAACAAACACCATTGATCCGGCGCCAGCTTATAGTGTCGAACTGCCCCAGAATACCGACCAAAATCTACTTCCTGGCACTGAAGCTTTGCAGACCTGATTTTGACTGAAATTAATAATAATCCGGAACTGCTTTATAGGCCAGCTATCACTCGAATCAAAGCTAAGGTGAAGATAACCAACCAACTCACTGTTACCAATCAGGGGCAGTTGCAGCATGAGTGATTTCACATCACTCTCTGAATCTAAAACCAGCAAGTGCAATGACAATTATTGTCCCAGTGGAAAAAGATGACGATAGGAGGTTTGAAGTTGATAAAGGGTTAAAATACTCATTACCGTAGTCAGTCAACAAAGAATGTGGAGAAGTTGGTCTCACTGTTGACCAAATGAGGTGAATATTTCCTTCTCAAAGATAACTGAGGTTCTGAATAACTCATTAGAATCACTATATGGAAGCCTAATAGAAATAGACTGATTTAAGACCAAAATAGGGCAAGCATTAATCACAAGAGCTGACTTTGAACAATATGCTTGCTTGGAGACGCTATGCAAATGGAAATGGTTTAATATTGATGTGAAGTTACGTCAAGGATCACCTAGAAGGGCATGGGAGCACTAGACAGATACTATGAAGTGACTAAAAGAGACAACTAAGGAAACAGAGCTTTATGAATACTTGACAAGGGTTAGAACAAAGGAAAGAAAATTACACTTAATATTATAGCCATATGATACTTTAAGAACTCAACTAATCAGAGATCAGTGGCCAATGCTCTTAGTAAGGTTGCTTTTAGAGAATACGATGAACCTACCATTTTTAAAACTACAGCAACAAAAGGAACGATCAAAAAACTAGCAAGTGAAATGCTACTAACAGGATTAATTCCTCTCACTGACTTACATTTTGAAGCAAAGGTGGAAGTGATTTTAAAATGTTTCTATTGCTGACTCTCTCAATAATAAACAAGCCACTCTGTCATTGGCAGCGTTGCTAAACAGGAAGCAATGACAATAACACATGAAAATATGAAGCAATTTATTGTATATGTAGGTCATTTAATCTAGATGGTTACACAAACGGCAGAAAAGGTTCCACACTGAAGAAGAGTGAGAATCAGATTTGATGACAACAAAGTCACAAAGATAGAAACAACCAACCCTCTTGACATAGTCGAGAAAGTGGGAAACCTCAATCATCTCCTACATTACATAGGACTTGTCCTCTATGACAAGGATAATGTTTTTAAAGAAAATTGATTTGGGCATGATTTATGAAATGTGACATATGAAGTCAAGGGAGCTCAAATACACAAGTTCAAATGGTAGATTTTCCTCCATTACTTAGTATTGATGAAACAGAGCAAAGATTGAACCTAGATATTAGAAATAAAATCATAAAAGTTCAATCACGTTTCACAAAGGAGATGATAAAAAGTGGGCAACAATAATCAGTTTCAAGTTCAACATTAATGACTTCATCACCAAGCCATTATGTCACTATAAGTCTGACTTATTGATAGAAGCATGGATAGAACAAAAAAACACTTAATGGAAGCTACTTATACGTCGTCATTTAGTCAAAACCGTTGTGGTTTTTGAAAAAAAGGGATAATAAAACGTATCTATATTTAATAACAGAATACCGGAAAGGCTACAGTTTTTTTAATAAAGAAAAGGATAAACTTCCTTGAAACAATAATAAAAAAATATCAAAAAATACTGACTTTCCGATAATCTGAACGAAAAACAAATACTTTTTTCTTCGTCGCTTAATAAGACGTTGAAAAATTCGACGCGCTTTTGAGTTATTCGATATCCTCTTACCTAATTGTTAATAATTAATTCAGAAAAAAACACTGCAAAAACTATGCATTTATTAAAAAGTATTAAATATGTTTTGATTTTCAGGCTCCCTCAAACCTTAATTATAAATATCTATGCCTATGTTGTGTTCTATGCATGTGAAACTATGTAAAATATATGCAGTAATGTGTGATGTACTTATAAATAAAAAAAATCAAATTAAATGTAATTAAATTCTAGAAAGAACTTTCAGATAATCGATTGGTAGGAAAAAACGCAAGATGAAAGTCACGAACAACTTTTAGAAACAAGGATTAAATCATATTGAAGGAAACACGAAAAAAAAATTTAATCTAATACAAGTTAGATTAATCTTATACTAGGTTGTAGAGTATATTAATGACACGAACCACGTGACTCGTCATGCGGTCAGTACTGTAACGATCACATGGTGTCCGTTAATTAAATACGAAAAAATGCTAGATCGCCTTCAGTTGATTATATAGGTAATAAAAAATATTATGCAGGGTGGTCCCCATATGAAATAAAATTCGTAAGGGCAGAAAGAATTTTTATCAAATATATCTTACAATCTTATGCAGGGTATATCAAAAATGCGTATTAAACTCCTGAGAACATTAAAATGATAAAACTAGTTCCAACGAACATATATCGACTCAGTTTTTACGAGCAAGTTAATATCTCTCCTATCGTTTCTGTGCAGGAAAAGAATATCTATAAACAATGTTGTAAGATATTGTTAAAAACGCAAAAGTACCTCTTTTACACTAGTATTTTTACATCCTACTAGTACTGTAAAATTGTTTGATGTATCAAGCTGAATTTGGCAGCCTCTTAAAACAAATGTTAATGAGTTGAGATCCAAAACAGTCACTGAACCATCTTGTTACAGACTTCTATATTTTGTTATTTATCCGTGTGGCGTTGCTCTTTTGCCAAGAAATGAGAGCTGTTGATTTATTATATTATATACTGGAGGTCTCAATTACTTAAATTAATTCTAGAATTTGAATTGGTCTTATTTATTATTAAATTAATTGAAATATTTGGGAAAGTTTTCTTTTTAATTAACACCGTTTTAATAAGCACTTCCTTATATTATAGTATGATCTTTTTAAGGGATGCCAAATTTCAAAGATATTTTTTTTGCCTGTCTTTAATGTCTTCCAAAGTGGTCGCGATACCAGGCTACTTAGAAAACATCATAGAAATTAGAAAAACATATGTTTTTAAAGTCCTGTGAAGTACTGAGTGGCGCTTTTCCGACGTACACGCAGGATTTTCAGGAAACCATAAGAGATAGAAAAAAATCGATTAAGTACACCAGACCTCGATTTTAAAAACAAATTGATGTCCGCCAATAGACCAAGGCTACCTTGCTTCGGTTTTGACATACAGAGCATTTTCAAGCTTTGTCATTTTTGAATACCCCTGCACCTCGGTTATTAATCAAGATACAAAAAAATCTCAAATCACTTATATTTATAGATTTGTACGAATAACTCAGTGGCATTACAATTATATGTTTCTCAACATTTTTACTAGAAATTTCCATTTCAGCAATACCATATATTTTGTATTTTTTTATAGAAAATACAATTTTAAATAAAAATTTATTGTAATAATTTCTCTAATATTAATAATAATTATTAGGAATATGCATCATTATATATAACTGGAATAAATATAATTATTTTTAATAATTATCAATTATTAAGAATTAAAGCCACAGTTTATGTTCAAATTGTAAGTTATTGATTTTAAGACATTTTTACACCTTTTTTCCATATTTCTTAAAGTATTATATGAATGTGTGGAATCTTTTTTATGCAGAGCTGAAATTTTGGGTTTTAGTTTTATAAATATGCTTTTTAAAAATCCCCAAAAAAATCTAACTCTATCAAGTCCGGCGACCGGGCTTCCACCGCCCTGGACCGTTAGTACATAACCACCTTTTTCAAAATTGGCATTCAAAGTCTCTCTAACTCTTATTGCAATGCGACTTGGGGCGCCGTCCTGCTGAAAATATGTATCATTATGATTTTCTGCAGCACAAATGCTGTTTTCCTACAAAATATCAGTATCAATTTTTCCATATGTCACGGTTCATCCATTAGATATGGGTTATGAATAGCCCAAAATAAATTATTATAGATAACTGTTAAATATGCCGTGACTAGATATATACATTTCAACAGTCCAAATAATTATGCGGAAAAGTCTCATCTGCATTGTTTAAAATGCCATAACCAGAATGCAATTCGACGTTCTGGATCAATAGGATGCAAATATTAGACCTTCCTATAGCAATAATGCCAGAAATTGTGTTTTTCTAATATGGCTTTAATTTTTTTAAATCCCAACTTAGAACGATATTTTCGAAATTACAAAAGATAGATTGAAAGTTGTTATGCCACTAAGTTCTGCGTAAAAGTCTATAAGTAAATTGAGGTTTTTTTCTATATTGAACAGTAACTGGATACAAAGGGTATACAAAAAAGAACAGTTCAAAAATGTATGTCAAAATTGAAACAAGGAGGCATTCATCCATTGGCGGGAAGCATATTGTACTAAATATCGAGTTCGGGTGTGCATGTGCTTCATGTACATATTATGTAAGTAACTATTTTTTTAACATTTTTCTTTTAATACGGTTCATAAAAAGTTGTGCTTCATAAGAAAATAAGAATGAAATAATAAAAATAAATATAACATGTTAAAGGATACACAGAACCGAAAAAAGTGTAGTTAATTTTAGGTTAAAATAAATGTAGTAAGACATTTTTATATATAATAATATACATATAAATAAATTTAAACATCAAGGTAATGCAGCTGGCATAACATTTTGATCAACTATAACTAAATTTAATTACATTACCTAAGTTCGAGAATTACTGTTTACCTTTATAGTCTACTATTATATATATATATATATATATATATATATATATATATATATATATATATATATATATATAGGGTTACTGTGACGTTGAAAATATGACAATTGCTTAATTTTTGGAGTCCACTTAAATTTCTGTTAAACAAAAAGTTCTGATTTTACAAGCAAATACGTGTTTGTTTAAGTTTACAACAGAATTTAAAAATCCTCTTAGTGTCGAATTTATTTTTTTTTCGGAATTTGTCAAAATGTAGCAGACCTGCTTGTATAAAAGCTGTTGTTTCTCTGGTTACTTAAACAATCATGGTAACTGGTTTCAGTCCTGTAAAATTGTAACTACTTTACCTAGATGACACGATATGAGACTCGTCCTGCGCTACCTTGATGTATATTTTTTTACGATATTTTTTATTATATTTCTCACAATTTTCAGAAGCATTACTTTTCTTTCTGAAAATCGTATATTAGCGAGATAATATTGTCCTTCAATATGTTTTAATCTGGAAAGAAACACCTAAAAACAATTTAAAAGAAATGCTTTAGGTTTAAACACCGGAATGCAACAAGTACAAATTTATTTTACATCTTAGATAGCAACAAAAAAAATTTGTGATAAGTGTTTAGCAAAATCTAGGACCTATTTATCTTACTGAATTTAAAAATTCTCTTATTGTATATATAATGGGGTTGATCGTTGTTTTTTTGCCGACTTAGGATTCCGATATTGTCGTATGTCTTTTTAGAATTTTCGATCAAAGCTTTAATAAAAATTTTCACAGTAATAATATATTTCCTGAGTGTTGTGAATTAATTGGTGTTAAAAAAGCCTATTGCGGATAATTTATTTTTAAAACTATTAATATTTACAATATATATAGTGCCTTGTGTTTGCAAATAAACGAACCAACGTGAGACATCCTCGCAGAGCTGAGAAATGTGCAATAATTTTCCCATTCGACTACTGCAATATAACATTTATTGTTAATAAACAGACAATCGATTACAATGTTTATGTAATTTGTAATATTTCCAAAATTACTAACCCAAAAATTATTTTGGTTAAAATACTATAAAATTGTGAACGGACTTAAAGGAATGGCTGCAACTATGTGCATTATTTTATTAATTAATATAATAAAAATACCCACTCTATTTAATTTTATAAAATAGTTTTTGGGCAATATTCCAGAGGAATTAATTTCGATGAGTACTGAAAAACTGCAGATTTAACTGCGTAAGTGAGAATTAAATAATCAAAAAAAAAATTACTAATTTTATTGGTATTTAGCATTTGATACAGTATGTTAATTCAGATTGAAACTTTTTATGGTATATTAAAAAAAATACTTATACACGATGCCCCACCATATATGACGTAGTCTTTAGTGGCAAAATGGTAATCTCTTTTTAAACATAAGTCGACCATATCTGCGAACCGATAGAGCTGCAATTCAACATTATTTGGAAAATTCAGGGTACTTCAAAAATGTGGCATAGAGAAGGTATTTTTTTTTTAATTGGACTATTTTTATAGCTGATTTCTTCATTAAAGGGTTATTATTAACTGTTACCTACATGATACAAGAAATATAAGTTATGCTAGGTAGTCATTCTAATTTCATCCCTGCCACTCATGACGTCATGCAGTTAGTAGAATTCGAATTTAACGTTACGGCATACTGTTTATTCTCGGTTATTAATTACTTGTTTATTCTCGTTAATATCCAATAAAGTTGGGAAGGGACATTTTATATGTTGACGTATTGGATATTTTAAGATCTAATCACTCTTATATTTTGATACGAAATATTTTTTTAAACAGTAAGAGTAACAAACATTATTTTAAAGTTTAAATAATTGGGACAAAATATCTAAACTTAATCGATGATTTAATTTTTATTGTGATTTAAATTTGGTATTAACCATGAACCATAATCGATTTAAATTTAAATTACTTCGTTTAAACATTACTTGTAATAAAACATATAAAGGCATGCAGCAAAATAACACACAATAGAATAAGTTCCCTTTGTCATATGAAAGTAAATTGATTTCACCTATCTTACCTCCCAACCCTAACTAGAACAATAAATAAATTCGTACCCAGTATCTCTTTTTGGCTCAATATTGTTATCTCCCTTTTATATTTTTAAATAAATCAAATAAAATACCTATTCCGGAATATTCACTATCAGATGAACTAAGAAAACAAATTCTACTTTCAATTGGTACGATTTATTTTATTCAAGCTATCAATCACTATCACTATCAATACTATGGGTAAATTCAAAGAGGGCACTGCATCACGTTTGAGAAGTCTACGAATTCTAGATGAATATCCCAAAAGTTCAAATTTTAAATTCGATTCGTAACCTTCCTTAAGAAAACATCTAGAACAAATTCACGCGTTTTTTTACGATCATCTTGTTCATCGGATTACAGCAATTACTCGCTCCTTGGCAAGTTTTTCATCGTTGGGAAAACATTACATCGCCGGTAAGTTTTTAGACTGATAGTCTATGTGTCACTCAGCTACTGCTTAAGTACATTTTGAAATCATGAAATTAGAAAATACGAAAGATCTAAGCTCAAATATACACTGCATTAGGATGGACGACTGCGGAACTAAAAGTCCAACAGGAATGGGCCAAATGAAAATTGCCGCCATAATGCGCCAGGAGATCCCCATCCTGTCCACGAGGGCGATTCTTCCAGACAGTCGTCTTAGGCTCACTAGGCCTTTTGAAATCGAAATTCAAACAAGGAATCAATGCAAGGAAAATAGGACACCCTATCAAGCTTACGTTCAATTATGGTATGGTATACACGGTTCGTGGATGGCCAGTTCCAGGTCAGCCGGCGCAGGAATATACCGGTCGGTCAATTGTGTCGGAGAGGTCTTTCCACTGGGAAAACATACAACTTTTTTAGGCTGATGTCTATGCTATATTGCACGTTGCAACAAAGGAAAATCAGGCTGAGAGCGGAAAATGAAATCCGCAGTCACTCATATGGCCCTTAAAGCCATCGGTAAGCCCATGATGAGGCTCGGCTCTAGTTCAGGAATACAAAGATGCACTAAGTGAGCTAGCAACGACACAGGTGGTGGTAAAATGAGACCCTCAGTATTTTCACAGCAGAAGTATATTTAGTGCCATATACGTTAGGGTTTCGTATACATAAGTACAAAAGTTTTTTTAGTAATTACGGTTTTACTTAATAAGTATACTAGTATCGTTTCTTAAATTATCTGTATCATTATTATCAATAACAACATTCGTAAAATGTAGTTATCTAATAAACTGGATTAGGTTTACCTATACCTAACTTTTGTAGTTTTCCAGACTGTTTCAAAATTTCGAGGTAGCATTGATACCGTTGCCTCAGATTAGAAAAGTCGTATTTTCTGAAAAACTACAATAGTTAGATTTATGTAAACTTGGTACAGTTTGATAGACACTTAAATTGTACGTCAAATAAAGTTATTGAATGTAGAGGGTTCTCATTGATAACAGTGACACAATTGGCGTTATCACTACACTTAATAAGACACATGTAAATTACTAAAAAACAACTGCAGTTAATTATAGAAAGCCATAACAGTTTGATATGTGATTAAATGTATTTCCTTCTGGTGTAAAGATATACGGGGGTTTCATTTAAAAAAATTGAGTTAATAACGATTGAACTTAGGCAAAGCCACTGATTCTGTACACACCGTATATTACTGAATAATCGGAAGTCTTAATACTGGTTGCTTAAAGTATCCTAAAATTGAAGTTTATTACTCAGAATTAACCCTAGAAGTTAGTCAGGTAACCATTATTAAATTTCGCCTAACTTTTAATGGATAATCCCAATATGCAATAACATACATGGTATTCTATTTGGAAAAATGTATTTTTCATATATCACGTTTTTTGACTTTTGCCCTGTATATACACAAATAATTTTAAATTGTAGCCCTATACGACTTGCATATATTCTCTAACTACTATTTAAAAAGATATTGCCATTTAGCAGCTAGTAGTATGTGGTACCACCCTGTATAAAGTGAGTGAAAAATTAAGTAAATTTAAAAGACTGAAATTTTCGTTAATAAAATTTATATTGTTCACCCCAATCCGAAATTGTATCTACATTTTAAATTTTTCCCCTGATTTTTGCCCAAGGCGCTTGTACACAAGAAAACACAAATAATTTGTGGACCTTATTATAGGACCCTCTCCGCCCTCCGCTATTCGGTTTTTGGCAAACAATAAATACTAATCTATACAAAAAATTAACAAACGGGTTAATACGAGAAATATAAAAATTAATGGAATGTAGTTTCTTGCTATTATCGAGTAGTTCTTACTCGAGCATTTATGGCAGCTTGAAAACATTCTCTTATACTTGAAAATTTAATCTAATTTTGTATAATTTCGGTCCATTTTGGCCATGCGTGGTAAATAAAAAAAAACAAATATCTAATAAATGAATATTAATTTGTACTTAAAAACTTTGTGGGTAAAGTAACTGTAATCAGTAGTTGATAACACTTTTGTTACAATCGTCTCAGCTCTGCCTTGTTATTTGCAATATTCTCATGCCTTCCTAATTAATACATGTTAGTTATAGTTAAAAAAAAATTGTTTATAGACATCTGTCAAGCGATCGCATGATAATACAATAATAACACAAAATGACAACATCTCAATACTAAGAGTGGACCAAACAGCGATGGTGTCTGTAAACAAGGGAATTTGTCGAATATCCAAGAGTTTATTAGGCTAGGCATAAAAACAACGGCACAATGCCACTGCTATACAAGCTTAGCTTTAACTTTCATAAATATATGTATATTGTTAGTCTTTAAACAAATAGTTAGAAAATAATAATTAAATTTCTTTAAATCACCAAATTCATGTACGGTGATTTATAGTATTTAGTGTATATTATATATGAACTTTAATATTTTCAATGAATTTTAGGCCTTCCGCGCTTTAATCCCTTATAGATCTAGCTGGAGCTACCGTTATTGCTAAGCCTATTGTACTTAAATATTTATTCTATTTAAAATTTCATGTATGGAACTTTAACCCTGTTACATCTAAGCATTAAGTAAGATAACTTGTATGGTAAAGAAATAAATTGTTTTAAAATATTTTCCATGACTTTTCTTGTTTGGGCTTTTCCTTTGCATTCAATACCATACCACAAGTAAATCTAATTTTTAGTTTTTCCAAGAAAAGTCGTTCTTCATAAAAATGTTTGTTATGTTCAAAAAATAAAGGTTCATTCAAAATGTGTTTCGATTTGTAAAGTTAAAAATAAATTATTTAAAATTGTTTGATAATTGAAAAAAAAATTTTTAAATCTGAAGAATTTTTGAAAGTAATATTGTCGGCGTCTCTGACATTTCTCCAAGTTATGAGCTACACTTTAAATATTTTCATAAAGAAGTACATTGGGAAAAGGTCCTGTGGGTATGGAGGTCAAGCGTAGATGATATCTCGTATAAATGTCAATAAAATTAAATGCTTTATTCGGATTCTTAATGCTCTATCACTTAAAGCCACTTGAAACAAAACTATTGAAAAAAAAAAAACATGTTTCAGATACAAGGTGGTATGCAAATCCCTCACAACAATTCATAAATTGAAAGTTGCCCAATTTATCTGCAGTAACCTTTTCTCATATTCGATGTTATTAATTTATTTCCAAAATAGCTCTAGAAGTTCTTGAGATTTTTTATTTACTTTTGATCCTATTGAAAATAGGATTTTTTTGTAAAACGCGTATAATTACAATAATTCATTGTTTCTGGCTTAGCAGTTTTGAATTTTCTAGTAAATATTTTATAAAGAATAAAAATAAACTCTTCCAGTATCTTTCCTACATCGTGAGAAATCAGATCGACTACATTCTCGTAAATAAAAGATATCAAAACAGCTGCACTTCAGTCAAATCATACCCTGGTGCCGATGTATCTTCAGACCATTGCCCTTTAATAGACAAATTCAAAATCGGGCTCAAAAAGGTCATGTAGAAACCAGTTAAGAAAAACTTTAATATGAAAGAGTCGAAAGAAATCGACACACAGGAACTAGCTGAAAAGTTCGATTATCAAGAAAGAACGACCAATCCAGAGGTAGCATTACAACAGATATCTGAAGTTTTTAATGAGGTTGGAAGGACACATCTCAAAACGGAAAATCAAGGCAAAAACGGCTGAATGACGAAACATACCTTGACGTTGATGGAACACCAAAGAAACACTAATGACAAAGGAAAACTGGCTCAAGGCACAATGCCAGGAAATAGAGACTCTGAGTGGAGGTATGACTTTTTAAACATGCACAAAATGGTGAAAAAAAAATGCTGGAATCTACAAATCTAAGTCAGTCGGAAGATTGCATGACTCTAATGGCAACATTATCGTCGACAAAAAATCACATGGACACAATATATAACCGAACCCTTCGATATTGATAGACAGGAGCTTCCCCCAGAATTTGAACACCAAAATGTTGAAAAGCTACCAATAACAATAGACGAAATAAAAAAATCATAGTGCAACTTGAAGAAGGAGAGGAAGGGTCTATGCTAAGTTCCTAAAATTAATCGATAAAGACGTCATTCGATGGCTGACATGAATATTCAACCACATATACTCCTCAGGAGATATTGCAAAATCATGGTTGAGAACTATCTTCATCGTGATCTAAAAAAATCGAATGCTGGGCGTTGCCATAAATATCGAATTATTAGTTTGATGAGACATCTGCTAAAATTGCTTCTAAAAATATTATATCAAAGAATGTTCCAGATAAGCGAAAAACACATCAGCCGCACACAGTTCGGAATTCGATATGCCCTGGGAACGTGGGAGGCTTTATTTAGACTACAGGTATTCTTTCAGCGATACAGAGACGTCAACTGCGATGTTGACGCATGCTTTATAGATCATCAGAAGGCGTTTAGATAGGTTATAGCACAGCAAGTTACTGGAAATCTTAACTAGAACAGGACAAATAAACGAGACCTAAAAATAATCAGTAATTTGTAATGGAACCGAACATCATCCATAAACATCTAAGGTGAAGATTCCGACGACGAAGAGATAAGACGAAGAGTTAAACAGGGTTGTGTGTTATCGCCATTACTGTTCAACATATAATCATAACAGATATTAACCTGGAAGGATTGTATTCGCCAAAAACCTGGAAAACCTTCAAGAAATTATTACAAGGATAATGGAAGCAGGTGGTAGATACTGTCACTTAACATTAAGAAAGCAAAGCATTTTTGAAGTTGGCACAAATATTCAGATGCCAGGACCTAACATTGACAATGAAGATCAGACTCGTTAGATGCTACGTTTTCCCGGTTGTGCTATATGGGCTGGACAGATAAGACACTCACAGAAGCCTCATGTAAGAAACTCGAAATCTCAATTGAGATGTGGTTGTCTAAACGTATTTTAAAAATACCTTGGACTGACCATATCGCTAATCTAGCAGTTTTAGAGAAACTGAGAAAAGGAAAGGAACTACTGACCACCGTAAAAATCCGTAAACTGGAGAACTTGGGTCACGTCATTCTGAGCGCTACAATCTGGTACAATTGATGTTGCAAGGGAAAGTCGACGGAAAGAGAGGACCCGGAATAAGACGTATAACTTGGCTCAAGAACCTTCGAATATGGTACAATACAACAGTGGCTCTCTTCCGAGCTGCCGTAAACAAGGTCCAGATTGCTATGATCGTGAGATTTTTAAGTTTTTAATTATTTGTATACAAAAGTAAATTTCTAGTGTTTTAGCTGAGCAATATTTAATAATAATTTGAAAAATGTCATTGTTTGAAAAGTTGATTGATGTTTTATTTGTGAGAGATACTAATATTTTAAAGACTATAATGAAGATTTGTGTTAAATATGCTAATTTCTAAAAAATAAACTATTATTTTATAAATGTTTCAAATATCTTCTCAGCAAGTTTATTAAACCTTTCAAGTTACGTTTGCCTTTACTGGGACTCAAATTTAAGACTACCATTGTCTAGGGAGACGATTTTAGCAATTAAAGAAAAAAATGCTCTGACGAGATAGTGAAACATAACAAATATTATTCATTTAAGTATAGACGGTAGGTCAAAAACTTGAAATATGCCAAGTTTTGCGTACAAAATGAATATAAAACAAAACAACAGAATTATTTAAAATTGTGTGAAAATAAATTTACATTTGAAGAATTAATTTTTTTGAAAGTAATATTGTCGGCGTCTCCGACATTCCTCCAAGTTATGAGCTAGCTTTAAATATGTTCATAAAGAAGTACATTGGGAAAAGGTCCTGTAAGTATGAAGGTCAAGCAATGTTATACCACACTATGCCATCGAAACATTTGACATGTGGTGTTGTCCCGCCTTGTTGAAACCACCTATCAGCATTAGATTACTAATAAATCAGCATTTATATTATATCGAACAGCGGCCCTAACATTGATAGTTTTAAAATGATTTAGATTTAAAAAGTAAAAAGCATCTATTTTACTTAAGACTAAACTACCATTATTTCTTATTGATAAGGAAAATGCTATCTAAACAGAATGCTATCTAATCTTGATTATTTACAGTAACTTCTACTACATAATACTTTGCCATTTACCGAATTAGTCAATAGATAATTCATTCTACATATGAAAAATCCAAAAGCTATTAAGAAAAATGCGTTTAACACAGTGTCTTTAAAATACCATAAGTGGTGTCAGTTAATTACCTTTTATATGTATCTATGCTTTTATTATTTTCAATGTACCTGTACTTAAAAAAATAAAATCAATTGAAAGATTAGCTTTTTACTGTGGAAGTGATTCTAAGCCACTGTTTCAGATAACATTTTCTTAATAAATAAGAAATAGATGTAGTTTATCTTAAGTACGATACATCGGAGCTTCTTGTATAACAATTTTTTTTAAATCTGAGGTATAT
This sequence comes from Kuschelorhynchus macadamiae, assembly GCA_030620095.1. Lineage (NCBI taxonomy): Eukaryota > Metazoa > Arthropoda > Insecta > Coleoptera > Curculionidae > Kuschelorhynchus > Kuschelorhynchus macadamiae. The sequence goes on from JAUTXW010001011.1 coordinate 1,449,942, forward strand.
TTGTTGAACAAGCAAGCAAAATTTTATGAAGAATTGCTTTTTATCGAAAAAATAAAATACCTGAAATATGTATTATGTACTACCTAATATATTATAGTTTTTTCGCTGCAATTTACTCTTAAAGAATATCTTTAAGTATTATTTTTCTTATTACAAGACTTTTAACAAGTATATGCTAGTATATTTAACTTACTGGAATTAACTATATTATCTGCCGCGACTAGAGGCATGTTAAAGCCGAAAACTTTGCGTGCAGGCGCAATTAAATCAACTAAAAAAAACCTAAGAAAGGCTAACTAAAAGCACAGCAGATGCCAAAGACCGTATATTAAATCTGGTGCTAACTTGGTGTGGGCATGACATTTCTTAGCAGTCCCGATTGCTGATTTTACATTTAATAATATACCATTGTAATGCTAGATGTAGTGCTAATTGTGTAAATTAAAATAACTAACAAAACATTTCTACCGGCGGAGAAGGAACCCAAGCTCTACACAGTGCAAGGCAAACGCTCTACCCAAGGACCTATGAAACTCACACCAGAAAGTAAACGAACCTTCCATATACCCCGATAATTTCAATGACGTAATGCGTGTCGTTTCTCGTGAACCCAGTGTAATTCGATTGGGTATATTTTAGCCTGCCCCTAATCATAACCTATATTATTTTCACTTTCAACATCTCGAGAAAATATCGGTCATGATATATAACAAAGGTAAAAACAATTCGGATTTTTCCTAATGTACATTAGGTAAACCTAAGTTTGCGGGATTACGCACCTGGGAAAGCTCGAAATATTAAATAATTCTGGAGTTTGCCGAAAACAGTCAGGCAATGTCTGGTTTTACTAGGCAAATCTAAATTTAACGGAGCAACGGACTTTGTCGGTAACATACACTTCTAAGCAAGCCTTCATCATCTTATACGTAATCAGCATTTTTCTTGAATATTAATCTGTAAATATAAATTGAAAGTAATTTGACAGGTACCAAGGCCGTCCTCTATACAAATTATTGTTCTTACATGAGCCCCACAACACTACGAATCAATTGTTGCATAATTTTTGTCCCATAGGTGGCGCCATATTTGGATATATACCTAAGTTTCAAAAATCTAAAAAATGAACCTACATTAATTGACACTAGTGCCATTGATTTTTATAACTGCGAATTGAATACAGCAACTGGACTGACTTGGAAAAACTTACCAAGTTTCAGTTATAAAAATGTTAAATACATTCCAGTTTGGCCATGTGTAATTTAAAATTTGAGATTAATTTCCTCTATACTTTTTAGGAAAATATAAAGTCGATTGATTTTGTCCTCTCAAAGGATATTTAATACTATTCAATATATATTTTATTTTAAAATATTGCCTTTACATTTAAAAATCTTATAATTTCCTATATATTTTTTAAACCTTAGGTAGTCAATAAACAATGCCTTGTTAATTGTAATGTATTATTATTTTATTTACAAAATGATTATCTATATTATTTAAAAGTTTTACGTGCACTTGGGAAAATCATCCAATTCAAATCCTTATATGGAAAGTTGACAGGAAATCAGGAGCTCTTGTAATGCAGTGTTCAAATTCAATATAGGAAAGCTTCCCATCTCCGTCTACATCAGATTCTTCGATAACTTTTTCTGTTATTTGTTGCCTTTCTTCGAATGTTAGCTCTTGCTTGGTTAGTAGGGTCAGAGCAGTATCAATATCAGCTGGCCCCACAAATTCGTCATTGTCGAAATCTACAAGGATGATTTAATATAAACTGTCGTGTGATTGATAGGCGCGGCTTCGGATTCTTAATGCTCTATCATTTGTTAAAGCTACTTGAAACAGAACTCTTAAAAAAATCATGTTTCAGATACAAGGTGTTATGCAAATACCTCGCAACAATTCATAAATTAAAAGTTACCCCAATTTATCTGCAGCAACTTTTTCTCGTATTCGATGTTATTAATTTATTTATTGGACACAGCTCTAGAAGTTTTTGAGATTTTTGATCTACTTTTGATCCTATTGAAAATAATTTTTTTTTGAATAACGCGTATAATCGCAATACTTCATTGTTTCTTTGTCTATATCTAAATATATAAAAGGCAAGAAAAAAAATGTGTTTTCTTAATAAACGCCCGTTATATTTCTTACGTTTTGAAAAGTGCTTGAAGACTGTATTTGGTATGTTTAACATTTTTATTTTCTAAAATCTCATTAGGTAAAGTGATATTAATTTCAATAGACTAGTTAGCTGAAATGAGTTTAAATGGTCATATTTCAGGAAATACAAAATTCAAATGTATTAATTAGGGTATTACAAGCTATACTTTTTCTGAAGAATGCTGGAATATGCTACACACATTCTTAGGGAAAAACAAAAATTGTCCCTACAAATCTATTATTAATTTTTGAACTACAATTAATAACAAAAAAGTTGCGAGGATGTGGTAATTTATACAGCAGTTATAAAATGTATTAATTTGTTCAAAATCAAATTCAATTTATTCATGGAAATACATCAAAAGATATTTCACTCGTCAAATGCAACGTATGGCTCTAAAAGTTTGAAATTTAAAATTAAAATATATACAAACACATTCAAATACAGCATTACCACACACACGTAAGAATATTACATTTGAGCTACATCACAGCTTAAACTTACACAAAGGTAATTCTCTAACACTATCAGGTACCTTATTGCAAAGCTTGACCGGGGTGAAGTGCGGACACCTTTGACAGCTGTCCCATCTACAGTATGGGACCCTTAATTTAGATCCACTTTTAGTTAAGTAGTCATGAAGACAGCAACAGGGAAAACATTGGAAGGTTTGGTCTGGGGGTAAGAATCGAACGAGGCGAATGCCTGAAGAACCTTGCGGAAGAAGGAGAATACGTAATTATGAATACCTTCTTTAAGCTTCCACCGCGTCGCCTGTACACATATAGATCACCTCGTAATACCACAAATAAGATTGTTAGAAATCAGATCGACTACATTCTCGTAAATAAAATATTCCGAAACAGTTGAACTTGAGTCAAATCATACCCTGGTGCCAACCTATCTTTAGACCATTGCCCTTTAATAGGCAAATTCAAAATCAGGTTCAAAAAGGTTAGGAAGAAACCAGTTAAGAAAAACTTTAATAAGAAAAAGTTTAAAAAAATTGATGCACGAGAGCGGGTAATTTCTATGTTACCCGCTCTCGTGTATCAAGCTGAAAATTTTAAATATCAAGAAAGAACGACCGACCCAGAGGTAGCGTTACAACTGATATTTGAAGTTTTAAACAAGATTGGAAGGACCCATCTCACAACGGAAAATCAAGGCAGAAACGGCTGGATGAGGAAACATATCTTAACGTTGATGGAACACCGAAGAAACACTAAGAACCACGCAGCTAAATACAAAAACACCTCTTCAAGCTTCCACCCCGTGACCTGTACGCATGTAGATTACCTCATAATAACACAAATAACTTCGTTAGAAATCAGATCGGCTACATTCTCGTAAATAAAAGATTCCGAAAGAGCTGCACTGCAGTCAAATTATATCCTGGTGCCGAAGTATCTTGAGTTTTTAACGAGATTGAAAGGACACATCCCACAACGGAAAATCAAGGCAGAAACAGCTGGAGGGCGAAACATATCTTGACGTTGATAGAACACCGAAGAAACACTAAGAACAACCCAGCTAAATACAACAACATACAAAATCCCTTGCACAAAAAGGTCAAAGAAGCTGATGGAATCTACAACTATCAAGTAGCCGGAAGATTGCATGACTCTATCTAATGGCAACATTATCATCGATATATATATATATATATATATATATATATATATATATATATATATATATATATATATATATATATATATATATATATATATATATATATATATATATATATATATATATATATATATATATATATATATATATATAGTAACAGTAGACGAAATAAGAAAATCCATAACGCAACATTAAGAAGGAAAATTCCCTGGGCCAGATAATGTCTATTCTGAGTTTCTAAAATTAATCGATGAACACCGCACTCGATGTCTGACACAAATATTCAACCACATATACTCTTCAAAAGATATTCCAAAATCATGGTTGAGATCTAGCTTCACTGTGATTCCAAAAAATTAGAATGCTGGACGTTGCGATAAATAAAGAATTATTAGTTTGATGAGTCATCTGATGAAAATATTACATCTAAGACTGTTCCGCGAGGAACACATCAGCCGCACACAATTCGGGTTTCGAAATGCCCTGGCAGGCTTCATTTAACCTACAGGTGCTCTTTCAGCAAGGCAGAGACGTCGCCTGCGATGTTTACGCATGTTTTAGCGATTATCAGAAAGCGTTCGATAGGGTACAGCACAGCAAGTTACTGGAAATCTTAACTACAACAGGACTAAACAAACGGGACCTAAACATAATCAGTAATTTGTACTGGAACCAAACGTCATCCATAAACATCGAAAGTGAAGATACTGAAAAAGAAGAGATAAGACGAAGAGTTAGATAAGGTGGTGTGTTTTCGCCATTATCGTTCAACATATACTCAGAACAGATATTCCGGGAGGCTTTGGACGAGGTTGACAGGAATAAAGATAAATGCATAAATAATCTGAGATATGCTGATGACACGATTGTATTCGCGAGTAACCTGGAAGACCTTCAAGAAATAATGACAAGGATGATGGAATATACGGACTGTCACTCAATATTAAGAAAACAAAGCATTTTTGCTACGTTTTCCCGGTTATGCTATATGGCGTGGAGTCATGGACACTCACAAAAGCCTCATGTAAAAAACTCGAAAAGTTTGAGAAGTGGTTGTATAGACGTATTTTAAAAATACCTTAGACTGACCAGGTCACTAATCTGGCAGTATTAGAGAAATTGGGAAAAGGAAAGCAACCGTAAACTAGAGTACTTAGATCACGTCATGAGGAATTCTGAGCGCTACCATCTGCCGCACTTGATAATGCAAGGCAAAGACGACGGAAAGAGAGGACCCGGAAGAAGACGTATATGTTGGCTCAAGAACCTTCGAATACAACAATATCCATGCAAAAAATAATACAACAGTGGGTATCTTCAGAGCTGCAGTAAACAAGGTTCAGATTGTCATGATCGCCAACATTCGATGGATAGGCACCATAGCCATTCAAGTTTGATTTTACATATAGCAGGGACTGGTAAATAAAGACCGGACAGACATAATACCCAGTCCCATAAACGCTTCCCACTTTTTAATTATTTGCATACAAAAGTTAAGGTCTAGTGTTTTAGATGAGTAATATTCAAATTTTAGATTTGGAAAAGATAAATGTTTGAAAAGTTAATTGAAGTTTTATTTGTGAGAGTTACTCAGTAATATTTTAAAGGCTATAATGAATGTTTGTGTTAAATATGTTAATTTCTAAAAAATGAAATACGTACTATTATTTTATAAATGTTTCAAGTATCTTCTCAGCTTTTCGGCAAGTTTATTAAATCTAAGTTTTTTCGGCAAGTTTATTAAACCTAAGTTTGCCTTTACTGGCACTCAAATTTAGGACCACCATTGTCTAGGGAGACGATTTTAACAATTAAGGGAAAAAATGCTCTGACGAGACAGGGGAACATAATAAATATTATTCATTTAAGTATAGACGGTAGCTCAAAAAGTTGAAATATGGCAAGTTTAGCGTACTTAAGCGAATATAAAACAAAACAATAGACAAATTATTGGTATTTTTAGGAAATCATAGTTCTTGGGTCTTTGTATTTAGTGGGACCACCCCTTCATCTAATAACTTCTAGACACACAAAAGGCGTCTCCCTAATAAAAGTACTTACATATTCTTGGGGAATTTGTTTCCAACACGACAATTCCATAGAGGAGTTGCAGTATCAAATCTAATACTCAGAGTTTATACTAAAGTTCTAACAAAGAAAATTGAAGGCGAGTATTGTGATTTAGACGCAGAAGAACAAGCGGGTTTTAGGGTAGGAAAATCGACATAACCAAAATTATAAAAAAGTAAATCATGAATTCTACTTATTTTATATAGACCTTAGGAGAGCCTACGATAACATTCCACAAAACAAAATTCACTAATCAATGGATCTAACATTAACATCAATCTTATTAAAGCAGTTAGATACTATATACAAAACTATGGTGACAGTTTTGAAAATGAAAATAGACAAAAAATTATCAAAGGGCTTTAAAGTAGATAAGAGTCTGAAAAAAGGATGCTGTCTTTTACCAACACTGTTTAAAATTTACCCTGAACAAGCCTTAAAAAACTGGAAACGAAAGTGCTAGAACATGGCCATACATCTAAATAATACAATACTATACACTTTATACTTCGCTGACCAGATAGTATTAGTTAGTCCAAGACTACGTAGATTTTGAATATAGTAGATAGAATATGACCAGAAAATTAATCAAGGAGTATAGCAAATGGAGACTCCAGGTAAATTTGAATAAAATAGAGTATAAGTGTACGGAGGAACTGCGAAGCGAGAGTTGACCCTAGAAAGTCGCAAAATACTAAGATATCCTAGAAAATACAAGTATATCACACAGGAGGAATATTCGACAAAGAAATTCGAGAGCAATATCCAAAGAAGAGGAGCTACTTCACAGCGTGCTGTGGGTTAAGAATATATCGAAAACTAACAAACATCGAATTTATAACAATATTGTAAAAATCATAGTTTTTATAACAGTGAAATGCGACAGATAAAACAAAGTACCAAAAATGTTAGAAGCAGCAGAAATGGGTTTCTGGAGACGCTTTGCAGGTACTCGAAGAATGACAAAAGTGAGAATGAAACTAAACTTTTTAAACCTTTTTTAAATTTATGACTGACTACCTCCTTTCGGTTTCGTTTTAGCACGAAGAGTACCAGTGGTTGTTTTCTAACTTAACATTTCAATAGAATTTTGAAAGGTGTCCATGGTCTGATCGAAATATATGACACTTTTGATGAAAAATTCAGTACATTTTCTTGCAAAAAAACAACTCGAAATCAAATGAAAAATAAAACGAAGAATGTTTCCTAGTTACAATTGTCGAAAAATATGAAACTGAATGAAAAATAGGACGCTTTACACGAATTTAAAAAGTACTAGGTAACAATAGGGATGAAGTAGCAGAAGAAAAATGCCTTGTAACTTAACATTGTCTCGGATAAGTTGACAGAAAGTCGTCGTTTGTCTGGTTGAAACAATTGGTAGTTGTTATGACAACATTAGTACGTCCACTCCGATGAAAAACCTAGGAATCAAGTAGAAAAAATGCAACGAACCTGAGAACAGCGAACAGCTACATTACTCAAAAAAGAATGGGGACCAAGAAGGCTTAGCGACCGAGTGCATCATCTGCAATATTAATATAATATTTATATTTAGTCAGGAAACATTCAAATCAATCGGATACATTAACATGTCCTACAGATGCCGTATTTTTAAAAGGTATAAAAGCCACTATGAAAACTTTTAAGCTATTTTTTTTAAACTTAGCATAATCAGAAATATTGGGTACTTGACAAAAATAAGAAATACAAATTATTATGGGCCCTCAGGGTGTTTTATGAAGGAGAACATGCTGTAAACAGAAAGGTATGTTCCTGTTTACAATCTGGACGAGGTCAACAAGCTTTTTTAAAAAGTTGAAAAAAGGACAAATACAAAAATTTTAATGTTTCTTCTAAATGCCAGAATATGCTTAAAAAAATAAAACAATGACACTTGGAAACTAAAAAAAATAGTATTTGACTTTTTGGTATTTTAAACAACTAAAAATGTCTTGGGTATTATAAATAAGAAAAAAGCGACACTAGTCTCAGAAGAAAAGAAAGTGTTCTTTTAAGTCAACATTTCCTCGGATAACTTAAACAGAATTATTAAAGTCCCGATGATAAATTTTTACGTCCACTCGGATACAGAAAACTAGGAATCAAATGGAAAAAAAGCTAAGAAGCAGGTGTTCCAATTAAAATATTTTTTACCCAAGAACATGATACTGCAGTTCAAGTTAGATATAATACCGATGTTACTTTCCCCGAATTCAAGGAAAAGGCGACAATAAGTAGTAAAGAAGAAAATATTTTGTAATTTGACATTTCTACGATAACTCAACAAAATTATAAAAGTTTCTCAGAGATAACGAAGTTAGTAAGTACACTCGAATGCAAATAATTAGAAATCAAATTAAAAAAAATCGGTAAATTTCCTTTACCAGGAACATCCCTTGATATGAATTTTCATTTTATTAGGAATAGTGAAGTGTGGCCCAATATTTTACTTTTTTAATATTAACAAATATTTTACTAGTTTCTACCTATGCCACACATGATTTGAAATAAATCGAATAAGTAGCTTTTACCCTTTTTTTTTTAATTATAACACCATAATTTTTTCCGTCATGTTGAATTCGTACCAAAATTTTACCAGCTTTATCTCTAGATCACATTTAACACTTGCATAAGATCTAAAATCAATATAATAAGCAGTTTTGTGAGACCGATTCTTTAAATATTTTATTGGGCCACCATTTTGATTTTCTATCTTGGATTCGTACCAAGAGAGATTTTTGTACAAAATTTGAGGTAAACTAAATATTTAGTTTTTTAGTAACAATGTTTTGGCTAAGACAGACCGACACCCAGACCGACGGAATTGAGAAAACATGTTTTCTGACAACTAGGAACCCAAAAACGTGAAGAACTGTGAAAATCTGGGAGGGTGATTTTTTCACAATTACAAATATTTTAGTTCGTTCATAGTTCATCTCCATACTACTTAATTCTTGCACACAATTTGAAATAAATCGAATTAGTATTTTTTAGCGGCTGATTTTTAAATATTTTATTAACTGCCATTTTGTTTCGTCATCTTAGACTCATATCAAAATTTTACTAGTTTATTCCAACGTAGTACTTAATTTCTGTGCAAAATTTGAGATAAATTGGATAAGCAGTTTTCTAGTAATAACTTTTTAACAATTCACTAGTCCGCCATTTTCTTTCGGATTGGATTTTTACTAAAGTATTATCAGGTCATACCAATATGACCCGTAAAATTTGACTAAAATTTGAAGTCAATCTGTTAAGTATTTTTTAAGCTATCTCGCGAACTGACAGGCAGACAGACAAACCGACAAAACCTGAGAGGGTGATTTTTTTACGATTACAAACATTTTATTTGGTTGTCATTTTATTCCGTCATCTTGAATTAGTACCACAATTAGATATGGCACACTATTTGAAATGAGCCAATTAAATAGTTTTTCAGGCTGAATTTTTAAATATTTTATTAAGACGCCATCTCGGATTCGTACCTACAGTACTTGATTTTTATACCAAATGTGAGATAAATTGGAAAACTAGTTTCTTAGTAATAATTTTTTTTTACATTTCACTAGGCCGCCAGTTTGTTTCTCCATACTAGATTTTTACCAAAATGTTACCAGGTCATCCCCGTATGACCGATGGAATTGAGAAAACACGTTTTTCGGCATCTAGAAACGTAAGATCTAATAAATTTCTCGAAGGATGACTTTTTCACGATTACTATTCTTCTTACTTACGTGGGAAGTCAAAAACAAAGAAGGTGTCCTAGATAAAACTGTTTTTGTCATCGAGTATGAAATTGCGGTTAATTAAGAAAAAATATGCTTTGCCCTAATTCAAAAAATCCGACTGACACTGATGGGCTGAAGTCGCAGAAAGAAAGAACAGGAAAGTGTATTGTAACTTAACATTTCCTCCGATAACTTAATTAAATTTTGAAAAATTTTCCTGGGCTGGTCAAAACAAATAACAGTCGTAATGACAAAATTAGTACATCTTCTCGTACGAAAAAACCTAAGAATCAAGTGGAAAAAAGCATCCAACAAATAGGAGAAAATAGTGTTCAGCGGAATTTGCAACACTAATGGAATATTTATACAAGAGACATTCAAATCCACCTAATGCATTAATATGACATTCAGCTTTTTTAAATGGCTTAACTTTGCAAAACTTTTAACCCATATTTTTTAACTTAGCGAAACAAGAAATATTTGCTACTGTGCAGAAAATACAAAATGAAAATGATTAAGGGCCTGCAGCGAAATTTGACATCTTGCGATATGATATCAGCGTTTTTATTCAGACGCCTGAGCAAACACTTCATCTCCGAAACTTTTAACCCATATTTTATAACTCGACAACACGAGAACTATTTGCAACTGTGCAAAAAATACGACATGAAAATTATTAAGGGCCAGCAGCGAAATTTGACATCTTGGGATATGATATCTGCGTTTTTATTCAGACGCGTGAGCAAGCGCTTCAATTCCAAAACTATTAACCCATATTTTTTAACTTGGCAAAACGAGAACTATTTACTACTGTGCAAAAAATACGAAATGAAAATGATTAAGGGCCAGCAGCGAAATTTGACCTCTTGCGATACGATACCAGCGTCTTGGTTCAGACGCGTAAGCAAGAGCTTCATCTCCGATGTGATCCGCTCCATCACTTGCCGATCAACAGGATCATAATAACAACATTGCAATGTGAACATCAAGTCCAATTTTGCAAAACTTTTAATCCATATTTTTTAACTTGGCAAAACGAGAAATATTTGCTACTGTGCAGAAAATACGAAATGAAAATGATTAAGGGCCTGCAGCGAAATTTGACATCTTGCGATAGGATATCATCGTTTTTAATCAGACGCGTGAGCAAGCTCTTCAACTCCGAAACTATTAATCCATATTTTTTAACTTGGTAAAACGAAAAATATTTGCTACTGTGCAAAAAATACGACATGAAAATGATTAAGGGCCTGCAGCGAAATTTGACATCTTGCAATATGATATCAGCGTTTTTATTCGGACGCCTGAGCAAGCCCTTCAACTCCGAAACATTGAACCCATATTTTTTCACTTGGCAAAACGAGAAATAGTTGCTACTGTGCAAAAAATACGACATGAAAATGATTAAGGGCCTGCAGCGAAATTGACATTTTGGGATATGATATCAGCGTTTTTATTCAGACGCCTGAGCAAGCACTTCAACTCCGAAACTTTTAACCCATATTTTATAACCTGGCAAAACGAGAAATATTTGCTACTGTGCAAAAAATACGACATGAAAATGATTAAGGGCCAGCAGCGAAATTTGAGATCTTGGGATATGATAGCGTTTTTATTCAGACGCGTGAACAAGCGCTTCAACTCCGAAACTTTTAACCCATATTTTAACTTGGCAAAACGAGAAATATTTGCTACTGCGCAAAAAATACGAAATGAAAATGATTAAGGGCCAGCAGCGAAATTTGACATCTTGCGATACGATATCAGCGGCTTTGCTCAGACGCGTCAGCAAGCGCTTCATCTCCGATGATGTGGCCCGCTCCATTACTTGCCGATCAACAGAATCATAGAATAACAACAATGCAAGATGAACATCAAGTCCCACTTTGCAAAACTTTTAACCCATATTTTATAACTTGGCAAAACAAGAAATATTTCCAACTGTGCAAAAAATACGAAATGAAAATGATTAAGGGCCAGCAGCGAAATTTGACATCTTGCGATACGATATCAACGGCTTTGTTCAGACGCGTCAGCAAGCGCTTCATCTCCGATGATGTGACCCGCTCCATCACTTGCCGATCAACAGGATCATAGAATAACAACAATGCAAGGTGAACATTAAGTCCCACTTTGCAAAACTTTTAACCCATATTTTTTAACTTGGCAAAACAAGAAATATTTGCTACTGTGCAAAAAATACGAAATGAAAATGATGAAAAAATGATATCAACGGGCCTGCTCCATCACTTGCCGATCAACAGATCGAATAACAACAATGCAATAAGTCCCACTTTGCAAAACTTTTAACATATTTTTTAACTTGGCAAAACGAGAAATATCTGTGCAGAAAATACGAAATGAAAATGATTAAGGGCCTGCAGCGAAATTTGACATCTTGCGATATGATATCAACGTTTTTAATCAGACGCGTGAGCAAGCCCTTCAACTCCGAAATTATTAATCCATATTTTTTAACATGGCAAAACGAAAAATATTTGATACTGCGCAAAAAATACGGAATAAAAATGATTAAAGAAGTCACAGAGGAAAACCTATTCTATATTTGGGGAAACTCCTAGGATGTGGATACCGAAAATTATACGAACAAGGGTATTCTGGTTACTACACCAACCAGAACACCATCCGAGGAGTGCAATGAGACGGCTAATGGCAGCCCTAATGTACTGGCCAAACATGGATGAAAGCATCGAGGAAGAATTAACAAAATGTGAGATCTGCCCGCACCAAGGCAAAGTCTCGGCAACAGGGCAAGAAGTGAAAGCAATGAACCCCTTCGAGGTCGTCGTCATAAGGTGTATACAGAATCTGTGGAAAATAAAAAATCACCGCTGGACAGGAGTAATTGCGGTGAAAGTTAAGCAGGTCAATGGATCTACCACTGCAAGTTTCATGAGGACAGAAATCCTCGGGAGGTATAGTAAGCCAGCCGTCATTTTAGTAAAAAATTCGGCGTTGCGCTTGATGACGACCTTGAAGGCCATAGTTCCAGAGTGTTGTGTCACCCCTACGGACTCGAGAGCCCATTTTAATGGGTTAAAGTTAGTCTACCTACGGCTAAAATTAGCGATAAAGGAGTGGCTCCAAATATTTAATGATTAGCTATACGAGACCCGAGATACCAAGCAAATTGTGGTAGATCGGACTCCGTTCGAACTTCTATTCGGCCACCCAAGGCAAATTCATTTCCATAGACATAATGGGAATGGTATATAGGATCGAACAGGTCATAGAAGCGCCGGCCCAGGGAAATTTCATCCAGGAGACCATGATACATTGTAAGAAATTGAGTGACGAGGCCGAAAGGGCCCTGGTGAAAAGACGGCTGACCATAACCAATCACACTACGCAGCCGAAAATCGCCAAGCGGTACTCACAAGAGTTTTCTTACACATTAACCACATCGGGCAAAATTCAATTCATTTTAAGTAGTTTATAAGTGGTAATTGTACCTGGAGACATAGCCACCCAAATCTTTAGTATGAATTTTTCTATAAGACAGAAAACTAATTTTCCTATGAAAGTATTTCTTTTGATACGTTCTGTGCCTAAACAAGGCCGTATATGAGACTGATGGGAGGCTATGTCGAAGTAACATACTGTGACTTAGGTTAAGGAATAATTTTTACGAAAGACTGTTTCTTATTTTTATATTGTACTGTTTATCAAGAGTTGTTTTTTTTAGTTGTGTATTTTTTATTATTTTATTTGTACATGTAAATTTAACATTTTTATCACCCATAGAGGGTTAATGCCAATTGAGGACTAACCCCAAAGAAGGAGTTGTTTTTATCCATGTTATAAGTCTAAAGCACTTTGGACTAGGAAAAGTTCGAGTAAATAACTTTGCTATGAAAACTTTGTGAATCACAAAAATTGTACTATGTTAATTAATACTCAATACAGTATGTTAATTAATACTAAATACAGTATGTCAAACTGATTACCAGTTTGTCCGTACTGTCCCCGATAGTTACTGTCTAAAGTGGGGTGGTGATGTGGTATGGGCCGCTTACATAAAAGGGGCCGATTTCACGGTTCTTGGCAGTGGCTCTTCGGCGATAGTACGCAATCATACGATTTTTTCCCTGCGAACCAGAGGTTTTCAAATTTTTAATTGAACTTCAATTTAACATTTGTGAATGTCTTAAATATTCTTTTGTTTTAATAGATTTTAGTTGTTTTTCAAATTTGTGTTTCTTTTGCTATTCTTTATTCTCCTTTTTGTGCGTACTGTCCCGGCAGGTGAAATGCCGACTCCGTTGGGGTCAGTGGCGGTCACGTTGACAGGCCACGGTGACAATGCGGTCAACTGCGAAAATCATGCAACGGTGAATGTAACTGGAGTGGCATAATCTCAGACCCTCAGGCGACGCAGAATGCGTGTTACCAGCAAGTGCGTCGCTTGTGGCACGAAGTGACAGCTACCCAGACCAGTGTTACAAACACTTGTCTAGATAGAGCGTCTAATAAAATTTTGGCCAATGTGGTGTGTAAAAATGAAGTAACAATAACCGAGAGCAATATGACCAATATAATACCTCTATTAAACACTAACTATGACAATATTAGTTCCCTGGAACAATTTTCTCCCCTCATACCAGTGTCCTGGGTTTTGCTGGGGTCCCGTCTCCAGTGCTCCAGTTTAGGGGTAGCAATGGACACTAGGCCCTTGTCGCAAACTTCTGATGATCGTAAAGATGTCAGAAGATTGTTAGCACAAGTCGCTAGGACGCTGGCAAGACAACCAAATGCAATAAAATACGTGCCGGAACAAGTTACACGAGTGGACAACTGGACTGGTGGTGCTTGGCCCCCCTTTACATTGCTGCCTCCTTTTGAGGAAGCAACGCAAAGAGAGAACCCTAATCTACATTTGACACCCCCGAGGATGCCAAAATGTTGGTAGCACAACCCGCTACAGCGTTGCCAACTGATGGAGTTTTGGGATCCCGTCATAGGGATTTCAAAAAGATCTCACATCTTGTGATATCTAGTTTTGTAGGTAACCAAGGTGTGGGATCTTGCTGTAGAGACTTGCCCTACAAATTCCCAGGGCCAGACCCGACAGCACTCCAGACAGGACTCGACAGACTGAACATAATAGTCGAAGAGACTCTGATAGAGGTACAGGAGTTTTCTCAGACACATATTAGTTCTGCGAAAGTTCCTGCACCAGGTTTTGAGGGTTAAGGAAGGCGTGACCTTCGATCGCCCTACGTGACCAAAGACGGAGGGTACTTTAACAAAATGGGATGCTTTCCCCCTCAGTTGGCCTCCACTACGCGACAAACTGACCCTGAGATGAAGGAGATGGTATCTCCAGATAACCTTAGACCAAGACCGCGGTCTAAGGCTATCATTCTCAGTGTTTATATATAAATATATAAAGTTATCCACATCTTCTAAGCTCACCAAAAAGGAGAATGACTAGTTTGGCAGATGGCGCGGAGGAGTGGAGGTGTGTCTCCTTACGTTCCGATTCTATCTTGCAACTAAACAAAACAAAATATGAAGTGTTATTACTTTTTTATTTTCTACGGAAATCCAAAGACATTATATACATATTTTTTCTAAACATAAAAACATAAAAGCTATTGATACCGTCAAGAAACTATCCAAGAATGGAAGACTGGTTACTCTATTATAAGCATACATTTTTTAAAACAAGCTTGCTGTAAAACAGCAAGTTCTCTAAATGGCATTTTTATATGAACTTACATCAACAAATTTTCATAATCTGATGAAATACAGTTCCTTATGAGCTATTATAATACGATTCTCGTCTATAAGAAAAAAAAAGTATTTTAAATCGAGTAGTTCTAGTCCTCTTAAAGAGGACAACAACTGCTCTATTTAAAATACTTTTTTTGTATAGACAAGAATTGTATTCTGATAGCTCATAAGGAACTGTATTTTAACTTACCATATATTCGAAAGGCATAATACACTTTAATATCCCTTGGAGCTGCCTCGCTGAAAACTGACAACATATCCAAAAAGTCCTCAAATGTCAAATTGCCCTTGGAATCTCGCGAAAAAACTTCAAAGATTCTTCTTTTAAAAGGATTTTCCTGCAAAAAAAGTCGTATTATTCAACCGAATTATATTAGGCCAACATTTCATGTGTGACCAGTTGATCATTACATGCTTTGCCCATCCAATGAAATTTGTTAATGTAGGTTAATCGATAAAGTAAAAAATAATATAAAAATATATAATTTTTGGAAGTGCAAAACGGCCTACAACAAGAATTACTTTCGATTATATTACCCTCCTGGTAACATGATGTTTGAGCCTCTACCTCCATCAGGCATGCATCAGGGAGATCTGAGTCACATATCATCGATATAACAAAATCGAAAGCGAATCTTAAACTAGTATTAAACAGTAGCATTGACCTCTGAGAAAGACCTAACAGCACCTATTTCGGACTATTTTGAATATACCCTTAATGGAAAAGATACTTGGCTATGCTACAAAGTCTGATAATTCCGGGGATACAATTTCTGAAGAATAGTTTTAGTTATAAGATTTGGTTTCGAAAGTCGGCTGCCCGGCTCGTAATACCAGAATGGTTCTGGAGTTCCTGCAAGAAACATTTACAGAGGGTAATCTCTATTCGTGGCCCAGTTCTTTGGACGGGGTCTATGAGCTCAAAGTGCCCGAAACAAAAGAAATATTTGAAAAAAGAACCAGATTTTAAGCAGCGTAAGCCGAATTAAATTGAACAGCGTAGTTAGAACTATTTTGAAAAATGTCGCAAATGCGTTGATAGAAACGTGACATTTTCAACCTTGAACACTTCGGACTTTAAATTGATACTTTATTTAAAACAAACAACTTACAAAAATGTGCGTGGCACAGCTAAATTATAAAGTATACAATTTTTGTCTGGATCATATTCTCTTTAGAATACAATTTGCAAATATTTAATAATTCGAAGAAAGTGACAAAATCAAAAGAAATATAACTCACCTTGTCGTCGAACTGATGTTCCGGATGTAACTTCTATCTATCACTTCACAAAGCACTATCTGGTTTTGGTTGCAACACTGGTTTATTTTGTTTATGTATAATTTTACATTTTGCTTTTCACCGGCTGGCATACGAGGGTTAATATTTTACTAGCAATTTGCTAAGGTATCATGTTGAAGATCAAAATTGGATGACCTTATTTCGAGACCAGAACAGCTGGTGCTAACGTATGGTGTCCAATTTTAATCTCTAACATGGTAAGTTAGAAAAATTGCTAATTAAATACTTTCCTTGATGTGCTAGCCGGCGGAAAGTGAAAAGTAATAATTATACATATAAACATAACAAAAGAACGTTACAATCAAAACTAGATATTGTTGTTTGAAGTAATAGATTGAAGTTACATCCTGAACCCCAGTTCGATGACAAGGTAAGACATATTTCTTTTGATTCTATCACCTTCATCGAATTATTAATTATTTGCAGATTGTTTTTCGGACCAATAATAGAGTTGGTAAATATATAAATAACAAAGAACATAATACATCTGGTGTTTATGAGTTAAACTGTGGAACCTGTATTTAAGAAAATAATCAATGAGCACACATTTAGTTACAAAAAGCAAAAGATAATCCTAATTACTCTAAACATTTAATTCAGGAAAATCATACTTTTGAAGAAATTTTACATTAGGAGGCAAGATCAAAACATTAAATTTGCTAGAAAGTATAGAACTCAACAAATATTAAAATAACAATACATTATAAATGATCAGTTGGGCCCTACTGAGTTCCCTATTGTTAAACATTTATTAGTTTATATCGAAAAAATTTCTAGATTTACGGGTATAATATTAGCAATAACTGTAAGAAAGGGTTTATGTATATATAGTTTACCTTTTGCGGCACACCCTTATTTAAGATTTTTAATCTGATGAGCTACAGTGTTGGCAAAACAATTGTAGTGTATTTTTTTAACCGACTTCAAAAAATGAGGAGGTTATCAATTCGATCCTATGTTTTTTTTTATGCATGTACATAGATTACTCCGCTATGGTTTGACAAATTTTGGTGAAATTTTCACGGAATATTCACGATATTGCTAGAGTGGTCCCATAGTAAGCATATTAAAAATATATTGTTTACTTGAGGCGGGAGACAATGTAGCTGACCATATTATAAGAAAAAAAAGTATGCATGTTAATACCATGTTTCACATTCCGTTTCCGGGTATTTAATGGCAGTAAGTTCAATTTTACTGATTATTTTTAATTTTGACAATGTGTATTGTTAATTTTCTATAAATCTGTATAGATGGTACATTTTATATAATATTAAAACGGTGATTCTGGAAAAAGTTTATATACAATGGACCCAGTAGCTACGTATTTATTTTATTAGGGACGTCCAAAATTTTAACCTAACTTTAGGCCTCATAACTTGAAATTTTGTATAAACATTACTAAAAAGGATGAAATAAAAATGTTTGTAAAAAAATAGGACAGACTTTAAAAAAAAGCACTAAAAAGTAAAAAATAATATTTTATTCCACATTGAAAATTTGGCTTTATGAAGTCGGTAGTAAAGACCGTGTTTATTTCGTCGCTCTAGTTCTTTTTTGATCGACGGGACAAAGAGACAAACTGAGAAAATCGTGATCAAAGTTTTAAGGCTGTGTTTCACATTTCGTATTAACATGAGTATATTACTCTGATGTCGTCTTTTCTATTATAAGCTCTTTTGTTAAACATACTAATAATCGTATATAATCTCGATGAGTTTTTTATTTAAAATCCCCATTATAGATAAAAAGTGTGTATTAGTTTTCGTATTTTGGAGGCTACGTAATCAATATGTGGTCCTCATTTAATTACTTACTGGTTAACTTCCTTTGTTTCATATCCATCAATTGAAATGCTCAAAAAGTTTGACCTTTTAGTTGTATTATTTTTAAACTTACTTTTCGGTTTAGGATCTCTTTTAAGATTCTTAAGAGAGAAACAGGACTGTAGATTTCTAAGTGCCGTGTATATTTTTCTGTTTTGCTATGAATGGTATCGACCTCCTGTATTAAGGAATCACCAGGTTCAGAGAACTTTGCAATATTTTCTTAACTGCATCAACTTTATTTAGAAAAGAAATTATCGCAGTACTTATAATTTTTTTTCTGTTTTGTGGGATGCAACCATCTGACCACGTTATAATTGTTTGCAAGGTGTGATTATCCTTCACTATTTCGATCAACAGGCGATTAACTGTGTTTGCTACAACATAATAGTAAACAAAATACTGCAACCCTACTGAAAACTCATACACAAGATTTTTAAATCATACAGTATAACAGTAAATGAAGAAAAGGAGTATTAAATTTATTAAATAAACTTATTAACTAAAACCATCATAACTTTCCAATAAACGTAAAACGTACCAATAGATAGAGGAGCTTACGTAAACTTAAACAACAACTTGCATGCACAGTGCAACTGTTATAAAAATATTTTGAATTAATTACTTAACCTAATAAAATTGTGCTTCCGTTCGGCTAGGTTGGATTTAGATCAAATAAGAAATGGATATGTATCAGGTAAGAAATAAGTTGTGTAATGCTACGACTGTCGCTCAAATAAGAATTTGAAAAAAATTTAAAATACTGGATATGTCTCAAATAAGAACTGGAAAAAACGCTTAAAAATCTTTTGTGCTAAAATATTTTGGGAGCACAATAACAATGAAAGAAATATTTCAAAAATATAATAACCCCACTTTTGCAAAAAATGTCCTATGAACCAAAAAAGAACTAGGGGGACGATTTGCTGTAATGTATATGTAAACACTCATTATATAAATGTCTGTTTGTGATTAAGTAATTAAGAATTATATTCAGGCCCACTTCATAAAGTCAAATTATCAAGGTGGAATAAAATATTATTTTTTACTTTTTAAGTCGGTTCTATTTTTTTATAAAAAATTGTATTTAAAATAAAAAGTGGAAATTTTAAACAAGTGTTTTTATTTACATAGGTAATTAAAATACCGTTTAAAAATGTCTCACCCTGAATTCTGCAAGTTCGTCTAAGCACTCAACAGGAAGTTTAATTGAATAGGCTTCATTTTTCTTCATTACTCTGGGAATCAAGTCGGGCTTCATATCTCTGAATTTCTTGTACACCCTGAAACGTCCTAGTTAAAGGTATGTAAGAGCTATTTAAATTATTGATTTGAGTTACCTGCCTTAAAATCTCCTTTCTCGTGAAAAAAGTACAATCCTGAAAATAATAAAAATTACTAATCTATTTCAGACACTTAAATAAAATAAATAAATAAATAAATATGGCTTTATTGTAATTTTAAGAAAATTTAAATTACAATTGGCGGAGTTGAAACCAAGCTTCCTATCTCAACCAGCAGATACATGTATACATGAATTATTATACAAGATATTGTTTTATCTAAGTGACTAAAATGTAAAACATAAAAAAATACAGGCCATCAATAGGGTTTTCTAATTAAATATAATTAGCTCACAACCTGCAAAACAACCCCTTTAAGAGGGCAGAGAAAGAGAAACAAAAGCAAAAATTATAATAAGAAGTTCAAAAATAAGTTTAAGAGAAATTATGAATTATTGTTCTAACTGCTTTTTTAAACCTGTAACCTGAGGCATCTTTTAAATAAGCAGGTACTTTATTGTACATCTTTGATATTTGGTAAGAAAAGGACCGCTCATACATCGAAGTACGATGTATAGGTGCAGTCAAGGTGTTTTTATGCCTCAGGTCTAAGTTATATGCATCGTACCTGAATTTTACTTTGCTATATAAATAACAAGGACATTACAAATTATCTTATTATATAAAACTAGACTATGTACCACTCGTCTTTCATTCATTCTCAACCAGTGGATTTCTCGCAATTTTGCACTTACACCCCTTTCACGACCCCGAATACCTCAAATCAGACGTACACACGAATTCTGCATAAGCTGGATTCTTTTGACATCACAGTCCAAAAGGCAGGGTCCATACAGCACATCGCAGTAGTGAAAGTGCGATAAGACGATGGAATCACAAAGTAACTTTTTAGCACTATCAGTAAGGAGGGCGTGTTGATTAAAAATCAGTTTAAGATTAGCAAATGCCCTCTTAACACACATATTTATACGCTCCGAGAACCCAAGATTAGTGTCAATTAGGAGACCTAAATTTTTAGCAGTATTACAAGTATTCAAGATCTTACCATTTAAGAAGATTCTGGTTTTGATCTCGTGACTGTGTCCGACCAAACAACAAAATTTGTGATTTTGCTGGATTTATTTCCAAGCAATGCGCCTTTGACGCTCTCATAAGAACATTTAGATCATGCGTCAATTTATCATTAGCCTCCAAGATCCCACTAGGTTTAAAAGAAAAATACAATTGAGTGTCATCTGCATAGAAATGCGCAGAACAATACCGTAAATATGTTATAAGTTGTGATGTGTAAAGAGTGAAAAGCAATGGACCCAGTATCGAGCCTTGGGGCACACCACAGAGAACCTCCAAAGATCCAGAAAGCTTACCATTGGATTTAACCATCTGGCCTCTACCATGAAGATATGCTTTAATAAGAAGCTGAGCGCCGTCACTGAAACCAATATAATTAAGAATAGCTAGGAGAAGGGTATGGTTTAGACGGTCAAAAGCTTTTGAGTAGACCAAAAGGACCAACGCTGTTAGCTCATCACGTTCTGCTGCCTCCAAGATATCGTCTGTCACCTTAAGTAGAGCAGTAGTACAACTGTAGTCTTCACGGAATCCTGACTGGACTAAGCTGCCCAGTTTTCCGGAGTTTTTCTTTTTTTGTATTTTGACAAAGCTTTATTTCGTAGAGACATGCAAAATTTGGTGTTTGGAGTTAAGCACGGTGCCCTTTTTTTTGTTATTCTTGAAGTTCTCATTGGCGCCTGAACATTGAATAGTTCCGTCAAAAAGAAATTAAATGTATCAATTTTAAGATCAATGTTAGGTAAGTAATAGATATCATTAAAAGGCATATTCTGAAGATCTCGACAAAAAGCCACATGATCAAAATTTTTATAATCTCGTTTTAAGTGACATTTAATTAGAAAGTGATCAGACGCATCGAATGTGACACCAACCCCAGAATCCAAAACTAAATCTTTATTTGAGCACAATATAATATCAATAAGCGTTGCACTATTATTTCCCTGCCTAGTAGGTTCATCAATGAGCTGGGACAAATTGTATGCAGACAAAAGCATTAAAAAACGATGTGTATAGGTACAGCTTAGGTTTAAAATATTTATGTTAAAGTCGCCCGCGCATACAAAGTTGTCACACTCAAGCAATCGCCCACAAATATTTTCCTCAAACTCGCTGAAAAAATCGCACATATTATCAAACCCAGGACTCCTGTATAATACACCAAATACAGTTTTTACTTTATTAATCTTAAACTCTACCCAGATTTGTTCAGCATGATAAGCATTGACGTTAGCTATTTCGAGAAAACTAATAGAGTTCCTAATGAATAAAAGTACACCACCACCACGGCCATTAGCTCGATCTTTTCTCACGAGTTTGAAACCCTGAATACTTATTACGTCATCAGAAATTAAGTACGTGAGCCAGGATTCAGAAACTGCCAAAATATCTATATTATGCTTTCTAATATAATCCCTAATTTTAGTCATCTTTGAAATTATGGATCTAATATTTATATGAGCTATATTAAGTTTATCCAAGTTCCTTAGGGCATTTCTATGTAGAATAGCCATTATGCTTTAGAAAAAATATATATATATATATATATACCACCTACAGTTTTTTTTCGCATTACAAACAAACCTAATCAATGTCCTTTAGACTATCCACTTGTGCTGATGTGATGATCAGAATAACAAGTTCACCTTCAGCCTTCCTAGCGAGAATGTTGTCGTCTTTGCACCATACAAACTTAAAACCTGCATTCTTTAATTCACCTGCTTTTCTCAACAGTTCACGGGTATGTTTGGATAGATCTTGATTGATAAAGATTCGACGATTTATATCTGCTGCATGCCACATTTATTGGTATCTAAAGACACCAATTTTCTTCTCTCTAGCACTTTCTTTTTAGTACTTTCTTGAGTGAAAGACACCAAAATCGGCTTTCTGTTCTGTTGGCTTGGCAAAATTCTATAGTTATATTCATCCGATGTTATGTCTACATTTAATGCAGAAAATACCTTCTTCACATCTCCGGACACGTTATCATCTCCATTAAGCCCAACAATAACAATGTTTTTATTTTTCTCTTGCAATGTGCTCATAGTTGACGACCTACTGTGTATGATGTCCTTTTCAAGTTCTACCACTCTGTTTTTTAATTGTATTTGTTCTTTTTTCAACAGCTTATTTTCATTTGTAATGGCTTTTATACTTTCCTTCGTGTTTTTAGCACCATTTATGATTTTTACAGCACTCAGAGTTTAATTATATGAGACTGCATTTTTTAACACACACAACCATTCTAATTTTGTATTTATTGAACTCGATAATCGGGGTAAAAACACGGTAATTTGTGGAGCGACTTCACGCACGTCTTATCACTTTTCTTAACACTCACACTTAAAAAGAAGATTTTTTTTTGGGATAAGATTTTCGTCCTATATCGGGTACCTAAAAAACATGCCTTAACTATCTTCCGGAGGTGTCTATTAGACGTTTTTAAAAGGCATGTAATTTAAACCATTTACTTTTACAACTATTTGTTTCATAATAACAATTTTTTGTTTTTGTCAGAATTATTACTAAATCTGATTTGAATCTTTTTGATGCCAAATATAAATCGAATACAGCTGTTCTATGCTTTTTGAACTCTATGTAAATCATAACTATCCAAACACGGGCCATATATTTGATCGCAATGATTAAAATATGATAATATTAATGAATCACAGAGCTCCTTTTTAGTATATTGGTCAAGATACTTTCTATGCGGGTAT
Organism: Kuschelorhynchus macadamiae; assembly: GCA_030620095.1. Taxonomy (NCBI): domain Eukaryota; kingdom Metazoa; phylum Arthropoda; class Insecta; order Coleoptera; family Curculionidae; genus Kuschelorhynchus; species Kuschelorhynchus macadamiae. The sequence continues at coordinate 1,473,525 of JAUTXW010001011.1, forward strand.
AAAGATTTGAGAGAGCAGTATGTTTTTTTAAGAATATAAGAACTATGCGAACTAAATCGAAGACGTGAGTCTAAAACGAGACCTAAACTTTTTGCGCTTTCAACTATATTTAAACGTTGGTTACCTATTTTTATATCGACATGTGGCTTTATATCTTTAAGAATATTTTTATTACCAAATAAAAGAACAACAGGCTTAGACGGTTTCAAATTTAGCATATGTTTAGAGGATATTTTAAGTAGTTCGTTTAAATCGGAGTTAATTTTAATATTAGCTTCTTCATAGTCAGAAGGTTTAAAAGATAAATACAGTTGGGTATCGTCGGCGTAAAGATGATACTGACAGTATTTAAAATATGTATGGAAAGTACTTGTGTAGATACTAAATCAAAGAGGACCCAAAATGCTGCCCTGAAGAACCCCAGAATCAACTTTAAGAAAATCAGAAAAATTGTGATCAACTTTCACACGTTGAAATCTATCCGAGAGAAATGATTTAATAATGTTTGACGCATTTATCGAAAACCCTACATAGTTTAACATAGAAATTAATATTTTTATGATTTAAAAAATGGAAAGCTTTACTAAATTCCAATAGAATTAATGCTGTCGCTTCGCTATTATCTCGAGCAGAAAAGATATCGTCAGTAACATCCGCCATTGCCGTTGCGCAACTATGTCCAGGGCGAAATCCTGGTTGTTTCGTTGGTAAAATATGTATATTTACATGTGTGCGAATTTGAGTTTCCAGTACTCTTCTAAAATTTTTGAAAACGTTGGAAGTATGCTTATTGAACGAAATTGAGATAAATCCTTAGGAACACTTACTTTGGGAAGGGGTGTGACAACAGTTTTTTTTCCATATATTTGGAAAATATTCTTGAAGAATACATTCATTAACTATATGTGTTATAAATTCAATAATTAAGGTTAAATTAATATCATCTGTAACCGCAGCTTTACTTTTATTTTTTCATATAATTTGAAGAATATCATTGTCCGTTACACTATTAAAAGTCAGCAAGGAATCCAGATTATGTTTAATGTTATATAAGTAAAAATTTATAAGATCGTTATTTAAAGAATTATTTGTTTTGGTTGAATTTATAAAAAATGTATTAAAGTTATCCGCATCTTTAAGAGCCTCTGGAATTTCTTTTGTGTTTATTGGTCTTAGCCTATTAAGCTCTTTCCATTTATCTTTTATAGAGCTATTTTGAAATGTATGCCTATAATAAGCTTTTTTCTCTAATTTAACTGATTTATTTGTTAAATTCCTCAGCTGTTTATAATAATCCCATTTGCTAGGTAGTTTACTAGATTTAAAATCACGAAAAGCTTTATCTCTTAATTTTTGCATGCATGCGTTTGATGTTTTCTATGATCCATGGCTGGAGAGGTTTATTGCGTTCAATAAGCCGTTTAATAGGAGCATGCATGCTAATATAAATTCAAAAAAATATTTCTTCAATATTTTCAATATTATATATCTCGTTAAAATTTATTTCTTCCAGGTCCCGTTGAAATAGATTTATATCTATATTTTTTAGTGATCTATATAGTATTTTATTAGGTGGTTTAGGATCAGAAGAGTAGTTAATCTCACAGAAAACTGAACAATGGTTAGAAAACGTACAATCAACAACACCCTTATTTAAAACTTTATCGCAATTTGTAAAAATAAGACCAATTAAAGACTTCTATTAGTAATTCTAGTCGGCTCTAAAATAATTTGTTCTAAATTAAATGGTTCCACAGTTTGCAAAAGCTGCCTTGTCAAAGTGCTTTCATAGTTTAAGATATCGGTGTTCAAATCGACAATGCAAAATATGTTTTCATATGAGGAAGAAATATTAATTAAAGTGTCTTCGAATGTATTTAAAAAAGAGGTAATATCAGAATGTGGATGTCTATATATAGTGCCAATAACAATTTCGCACTTTTTTAAATAAACTTTTATCCAAATACTTTCTAAAAAATCCAATTTTTCGGTCAGAATAACCTCATATTTGAGATCGCCTTTAATATAAACAGCCACTCCTCCTCCTTATGTATATCATTTCTTTCTAAATTATAACAACATTAATGTGAGTTATACTAAAAGACATTAGAAAAACTCTTAGCACAGAAGAAGAAAAAGAAAAGATTTAGAGAAAGATATATAGAACAGAGAAAGTAGAATTTAAATGCTATATAAAAAAAATGAAAAAATATGTTCACCAAAACCTACAGCTACCTGCATTATAAAACTTTAAATAAACAAAAAAAGTTATTTAATTTAGGAGAATCAAAACATTTTGAAATATGTACTAAGCTAAAAAAATGAGTATCATTATATAGGTACTAATTATTACAAAGTAAAATTAACGAAAATGGCGTCTAAGATAGTGATAATAAGTAATATACATATCCTTATTTTAGGAAAGATATACGCAAAATATAATATTCTAGATAGAATCCGTATCGATAACATATTATATATATCATAACAAATAGGTTCAAAATAATTTGTATAGGTACCTAAACACTAATTAATTATATGTAATGTGTCCCCAAAAGAAAACATATATGCTCTATATAAATGTTTTTTTTATAAATATACTTTTCAAAGAAAAATAATTCAGTTTAGAGAACGGACGTTTGATAAGCAAAATAAAATAAATTACTAACTATAATGTCCAACATGTACCCAAAATCATACGAGATTTTGCCTTACAAAAGTTAGAGAGTGTTATGTATGTCTGTGACAGATTTGTTTGTAGATAAATATCACCGCTATTACAATTACTATAATCATTACAATTTAATCAGTAACTCGGGGAATGTTAAAAAAGTATTGAATTAACAACAGTGACACCTTGTTGTGAAATCACTTGAAAAAGAAATGCTATATGTGATTTAAAGCATCCAAATCGCCTATCCGATGAACTTTACCACTTTTATCTTCCACGTAAATCCCGGTGAACACAAATATTTTATAAGGCCGACATTTTCTTTTGCTATCTTATATTCATACCAAAATGTTACCATTCCTATGTAACAATTGATTTTTGTGCAAAATTTGAAGTAAACTGGATTAGTTTTTTTAGTAATAATAATAAAACGTTTCACTAGGACGCCATCTTGTTCCAGCATATTGGATTTTTACCAAAATATTACCAGATCAACCCCATACGACCCTTAATTTTGTATTACAATTGAATAAGTAGTTTCTAAGTTTGTGGCATAACTGGCAGACGGAATTGATAAAATATATTTTTTGGCATCTAGGGCCGCTAAATCGTGAAGATTTTTTTTCCACGATTACAAATATTTTATTTGGCCGCCATTAGGCCAGTTAAGTAGCTTTTTCAGACTGAATTTTCAAATATTTTATTAAGCCGCCATTTTATTCTGCCATCTTGGATTCGTACCTAAATTGCCAGTTGACACCCACATAATACTTGATTTTTGTGCCAAATTTGATATAAATTGGATAAGTAGGTTTTTAGTAATAATTTTTTTATAACATTTCACTAGGCAGCCATTTTTTTTTTCTATATTGGAGTCACCAGTCATTCTAGGCAAAATTTAAAGTTAATCGGGTAAGTAGTTTTTTACCTATGCAGCGAAGACAGGCCGATAGACAGACAGACAGACCGACGCAATTGAGAAAACATGTTTTTCGACATCTAGGGGCCCTGAAACTTAAAGATTTGAAGAAATGAGTGATTTTTTTCACGATTACAATACTTCCGTTTTACGAGGGAAGTAAAAATCGGTAAATTTCCTGTACTTCCCTGGTTATATTTCCTTTTATTAGAAATAGTGAAGTGTGACCCAATTTAGTTTCGCACATAATCATTTAGTAACACATATTACATGTCTTCTCAAAACATTGGGCGCCATTTTGTTCCACCATATTGGATTCGTACCAATATTATACCAGTTCCTACCTATGCCACACTTGATTTTTTGTATAATTAAAAAAAAATTGAATAAACAGTTTTTAAACTGATCAATTATCGAATAAGATTTTTTTGAGTTGATTTTTAAAAATATTTTATTTGGCCACCATTTTGTTTAGCCATCTTGAATTTGTACCACAATTTTACTAGTTTATTAATTTTTTTTATTCATACCAAAATATTACCAGTTAATTTCAATGTAACAATTTTTTGTTTACAATTTTACCAAGTGATCCCCATATGACCCTTGAATTTTGATCAAAATTTGAAGTCAATCGGGTAAGTAGCTATGCCACAAACGGACAGACAAACCGACGAAATTGAGAAGACATGTTTTTTGGCATATAAGGACCCTAAAACGTGAAGATCTGTAAAAACCTGGAAGGGTGATTTTTTTTCGAGGGAAGTAAAAAGACAAAAGTAGGATTAAAAACTATATTAAAAAAAATATTGTAAAAAATTTGAAACAAAAATTCCCCAAGTACCCATAAAGTTTAAGTAAAGGAATGACAGGAATCTATTTTTGCCAGGCTTCAAAAATGGAGGGGGTTCTCAATTCGACCGTATGTATTTTTTTATGTATATACACCTATTACCCCGTGATGGTTCGACCAATTTGGATGAACTTTCCAGGGAGTATTCAAAGTGGTCCCGTAGTATTGAAAAAAGAAAATTAAATGGTGGAATGATTATGAATCTTTTTCTACGAGAGAATGTGCCCGATAATTTTGAAATACTTTAACATATTACATTATAATTTGTTGTAGTTAACCAAAACAAAGTTGGATGTTCCTTGTGGTACAACCCCCGAACTGGAGGGGGGAAATCTATTTTTTTGCAAGGTTATTTCGGTTATCATAAATCTTAAGAGATGTTGAAAATAATAAATAGCTTTATTCTTGGCACAAAGAATGTCGTGTCAATAAATTAAGTGCGTGGCGGTAGTGGGAACTAGATGTAGAGGGGATAGGAGGGGGTAACCTACAAATGTCGAGTTACATATGGTTTCCAGGGTTTTCGAGTCACGAAGTTCAACTTTACTAATAACTTTAAATTTGGCAATTCGTACTGCTGATTTGCTATGTATAGATGGCGCTTATAGTATTAGTTACATTTTTTTGTTGATTCTCTATAAATACGTATATATTCTCTATAAATATGTATATATTTATAGAAATATATACAATATATAATATATAAAATATGTAGACTTTTAATCTAGGTTTAAATCTCGAAACTTTTATCTTGGCCTTTTAAATTAAACTAAAAAGGTGAAATATATATAAAAGAAGTAAAACCGAGTTTACAAAGAAACACTGGAAAGTGAAAAATAATATTTTGTTTTATCTTGGAAATTTGACTGTATGAAGTCGGCATCAAACTAATAAAAAACCCAATATATGAATGTCTTTTTTCAAGCTTTTATTTAACTTGCTTTCTTCGTATGCCTGTCTCTCCGGTTTAAAATTTTTAATCCATTTTTCAAGCACTTGCTAGCACCCGACTGAGCTAAAATTTGGCATACCTATGTAACTTCGGTGACAATGTAATATGGTACATAGAGAAAAAATCGTGAATATCTTATACATGGCGCGTAAAAACTAATGCCAAAAAGTACAAAATAAAATAATCGTAAAAATCTTATTAAAATCAAGCTCTTATTTATGAACTAGTGAACTAAAAAGTAAAAAATGATAAAACTAACATAATCACAGAACTTTTAAACATTTGAATATGTTTTTAAAAGCTTGAGGCGTGAGACGTCATCACACTTGAAATAAAGCTTCACGCTTTTAAGAAAATTATTTTTAAATAAAAAAATAATTATATTTTTCTAATTCCTGTGTAAGTTTTATTTATTATTTTTTCCTTTTTGATTCAATAGTTTATAAACGATTTTAATGTGAAATCTTAATTTAATAAATTAGATACCATACTATGCTGATAATTTCATATAAAAAATTTCTCACAAAAAAATTAAATTTATTCATCTATAGCAAGTTGCTTGTTACATGGTATTTAAAAAAAAATAATTTTTGTAGGAAAAATAAATTATAACTTTCACGCTAGAAATAAATGTTACGCCAGATGTATTTAGGATTTATATAGCAAAACATTTGTTTGAAACATGAACATATTTACTTCCGGACTTTTAATAAGGAATTTTTAGATTTTGAATGTGGCGTGAAAAAAGTAAAAAACTACATATGCCCTAAAAATAGACTAGTCTGGAATTAATATGTTTATCTTAATTAATAAGGACTATGTAAGATACCTGGTAATTAACGAGCTGCTGGTCTGTAAAGGTAATTAGTTTGTTCCCCATTTTAACATTACACTGAACACAAAACAACTGATTTCCACCTTTTGACGCGTCAAGCACACAGGCAACCCCAATAAAGGAGGTGCGGCCATGTGGTTAAACTAATTAATCAAATATATCGATTCAGTGGCCAAGGATGAGAAATATTTGTATAGGGCAAGCAAAAATAATGTTTACGTCATATGGACATTACTAAATATGGATTATTCAAAGACATGAGCTTTAGTTGAAGTTACAAGGCTTGACCACTACTTAATAAGTATTGTATATTTGGACAAACATAATGGAGATATTAATTAATACTTAACACTGGAATTCAAAATACTTTTATTGTTGTATGTTATGTATTTATTTCTATTTTAAATTTTACATGGAAAAAGAACTAAATGAATTGTTTAGAGTATTGCCATGCTGTCTGTAGAATGCCAGCGTAGAGTTAACACCTATGTGAAAGGATACAGGTTCGTGAGGTGGAAAATTTCCATAGCTGTTTAAAAAAATCTCATGAAAAGTACATTTTTGTAATAAAAATTGAATTTTTATTATTTTATTAAATACTAATGTTACTGCTACTACACACAAAAAGACCTAAATCCATTTGTCTTTAATGTATCTCAAGGTTAAATCGTGAAATAACCCCTAGGATGAAGAAGATGGCAGCTTTGTACTGTGTCTGCCGCACTTTTTAGCCCAAGTACTAGAAGACTCTAGACGAAATCCGATAGTATTCGTTGTTTGGATTTGGGTTTAATCCTTTCTATAGATTTTGCATTTATCAGGTCGGATGGCCACATTAACGGGATGTAAAATATTTCTGTTTAGAGTCTAGTTCACACATGCAAAATAGTGTTAATTTTTGATACTGCTAGTAAAAATATTGGATTATGAATCCTAGAAAAATGTACAAAAGTTTCAAACCCTCTCATAAACAATTTCAGAACATACACCGCAAACTGAGTAGGGATTTTAGGAATGATTTTTGTTTTCAGAAAAGCAGTACCATTTTTTCTTCAAGAATATTCAATAAAAAACTCCGTACGGACGCCACTGATGAAAAATTAAAAAATATTTCAAATCAAAAAATGCCTTTTGTTACTCCAAGGCTGTTTACCAAATTTAATAACAATATCTCAAGTAATAAAAAAGTTATGACTAAAAAAACAATTTTTTTCTTAAAACTTTAATTAACACCCTGTATTTCGAAAACGAAGCATTTACCGATATATGTTTATATAGAAAATTAGGGCTTATTTTTGAATGCAGAATGCGCCGTTAAAGTTTGGACACTGCAATTCGGGACACCCTGTACATAGCAATTAAAAACATTACAATGTAATAATCGCATACAGTATAGTTGTGATAAAGTTTCACGAAGGGAAATAATTTTAGTAACACAACTGAAATTTAAACTAAAACTCTACAAAAATTGTTAATTAACAATAGGCCCATTTTATGAAAAATCAGTGAAAACATTTTTTTTTTCAGCGGGATATTGTTCATTAAGTGTCTAGATAATACCACAATTTTTTAAATTAATATTTAATAGTTTAATTTATTTTTTAACGGCCGGTTTTGGGGCTTTACGAGTTTAGCACTCGACGCGTGAAGCTCTATTTTCGACATTACATTAAAATTATTAATATAAGAGATAGAGTTCCGGGAGTTAGGACTTATTACAAATTTCTGCCTCTTTATGAACCATCTTTAAAAATTTCTTAAAGTTAACAGTTTCCGGATTACCTGCAAAAAAACTAAACTCCTTTTTTTAAAATGTTAATTTGTTAATAATTTTTTAAATTTCCTATGTGCGGGTTTTAGTAGACGTCATGCCGAATCCAATGACGCTTCACTCGTATTCTTACTACCAGTAGCAAGAATTAACACCATTCTGAATTTGTGAACTAGACTAAAAAGGGGGTTATCAGTGTGTTTGATTATTGTTTCTATTTATTAGTTTCAGTTTAATGGTGCTGGTCTAGTTATTCTAGGAATATTATTAAAAGTTGAGTTTGTGTCTACCTATTTAAAGATTTTAAAGTTGAAATATAACGTAATATAATACGATCAAAGACAATTACCAAACTCGCAAAGAAGTTTTATATTTTATAGAAGTTTACAGTTTTCAGGTGTGCTTTTAAAACTGCATGCTACACTGGTATTGTTTTATTGACAGTATTGAAAATAACTTTTATGAGTTCTTTCTCTGCAAAATATAAGGTAAATAAACTAAACATTATTCAAGGTGCGATTGCATTTAAGAAATAAAGTTGTCAAGAAAAACTTAGTTTCTGTGTTGTCCGTTGGAACAGAAAGCCAGTGCTATAAAATAAACGCACCTATAGTCCTGTTGCTTTGATATACAAAAACCACTAAACTAATTAAGCATTGATTTATTTACAACTAATTCGTCCAACATATTAAAAACAAATTAATGCTTTTTGTTTTATTTATATATACTTCCCTTAAATAAAATGAACAGCTCATAAAATAAAATATTTATTTGGTATTTAATAACTGGACAACCTTTACCTATGTTTGTAGTACTAGCTTTAACGTTTAATATTCCTTGCAGAACATTTTATATGATGTTAATTCTAGGAGCTTTCAAAATCCCCTTTCCGGAAAAGCACATCGGTGCCTCTCGCCGTTTATATATACAAAAAGCCATTGTATAATATAATTCCTCGGGAATAAACTTGTTTAGAAAACATATCCCGGGCCTTCATAAATATTTCATTTTTCCATACATCTTCTAATTTGCTTCGACATAAAACATAATGAATGTACATGGTGGCCCGTTTATCTTGGGCCACTCCCTAATCTCAGAAGAGGTGAATTTTAGGAAAAGACAACTACTTGCACTAAATACAAAAGTTTCTTGGATTAATTTGTATTTTTCTACAGGGTGTTTAGTTTCCCGTGAGAAGGTATCAACTTTTTTATTTTAAATACAACACTATATATATACTGACATGGCTTTTAATAGTTGTCTCAAAGACCAATTCAATTATGTATAATATCACGAGTCTGTGACGCAACGTTTCGGATTTATCTTCAGTTTTTGACTTACAACCTGATATCTCCGGTACTTACAAAACTTTTTAACTCTTTCTTATGCACAAGAAAAAACAAAATCTTGTTCTATTTGTCTATTTTTTAAATTAAAAAAATATAACAGTGGTGCCAAATTTTGCGAGCCGTTAATTTTCTCAATTTTTTTCAAATGCAACCACCTGTATATTACATCTAATCCTAATAGATAATTGGAAGGAGAGTTCAACGATTATAACTACACGGGGCTGAGAGTCATCATTTCAAACTTATTGGGGATTATCTTCAGTATCAGAATCATTTATTTTTTTATTGCATTATAAAAACGATTTTCGAGAAAAATAAATAAAGTTTAATAGAATATATTTAAAATTGAGGCTTGATTTTATTGTTGGAAATAATAAAAAACTATCGGCTCTTGGAAAATATATATAGTCATTATAATTTAGTAATTCATTAATAAACGAGATTAAGCATATAGGAACTAGCTACTGCAAAATTTGTTGAACATGTCCTACATTTTGGGCACTGTGGGTTCGTTAGATTTTGAACTATCTGAGAATCACTTATTCCCGAAAGCTTCATCCGTCAAGCATCTTTAACCTTGAACGTTAAAAGAAGAACTCTTCAAACATGTCTAGACATAAATAAATAGAAGCCCTACAAGTATTTACCTCTCCAGAAGTTCGAACAAAGAGATTTTAATGTCAGGGTAGAATTTTGCAGTATTTTTATGGAAAGGTACTTTTTTTGGAAAATATATTTAATAAGATCATCTGTACCAATATTTACGACATCAAAATATGATCTTCCACTGTAAAGATGCTCATTATTGGCGTCACGATAATAAAAACAAAATTATGGAGGTCAAATGATCAGGAAGGACTTCGGTAAAGTTTGGTGTCGTATTTGGAGGACCCGAATTATCGGTCTAATATTTTTTGATCACAACCTAAATTCTCAGCATTATTTAGAACTTTTACACAATGCCCAATTTTTTATTGATAATGAAGTGCCACCGGGGGAACCAAGAAATCTAGTCTGGTAGCAAAATGGGGCTCCGTATCACAGGGGCGCATCACATTAATAAAACAATAAGAAAACGCAATCTTAGGTTGTCCACACAATCATTAAATGTAAAACGAAATTTCAGCCTAATAATCGAGTGCGTATAAGAAACCACTTTTCCTTTTCAACATTTTGTTTTGATTTATGAAAACAAAAATTTTTTATTTCAATATTCAATCAATAATGGATTTTTATTTTGTTGGCAGTTAATGAAAATGCCTTCTCGCCATACTGATATAAAACCTTTTGTTAGAATAATAAGATTTTATTACATTATTTAATACGAACGCAAAAAGATAAAGTTTTCAATTCCTTTTCCCGTGTTCTGACAGTATTTATACAAAATATACATTCAAGTTTTCCGTTTGCGACATCCAATGTACAATTTTCAAAAAAAAAACTCTCCTTAAAACTGGGGCAAATCAAATCTAACTTAACTCAATTATACCAGTTATATAATATAAATTGCTTTTTCCATATTTCTACAATATATATTGCAAGTAAGCAAAAATTAAAACATACTCCATACTAACCGAATTTTTGGTAAATTTTCAATCAATAGATACCCAAAATAATTTCGCCAAGAAAAAGATGAACGCATTATTCAAAATGTATGAGGGATAGTTATATCCCGAACGTCGCTGCGTAAATAAATATAATCACTTGTTGTACAACTACTTCCCAGGCTCGTCGCAGTAAAAAAAAATTACACATAAATAATTTAGTTATTAGTATTATTATTGGTTTTTCATAACATTATTTAAGTTGTCAACAAAAATAAATTAAGTCCTCTATTATTTTCCTCCATAAAAAGGTTTTATTCCAGGAAATTGAATTTTACCGAATATTTAAACATTTTATTAGGGCGCCATAATGGATTAACACAAACATTTTACCAGGTTATCCCTGCATCGTTATTTTTGAGTCCATTCGATAAGTAGTTTCTTAATAATGAGTTTTTACAATTTGTGTCGCCTCTATTTTGGATTTTTACCAAAATGCAACAATTTAATCGCCATATAACCCTCGATTTTTGACCAAAATTTGAAGTCAATCGGAATAGTAGTTTTTGAGCTACGCCGCATACAGACGGAATGACAAATAGACCGATAGACTTACGGAAATGCGAGAAGACGATTACAATACTACTAAGAAAGTAAAAATAATGTTAGATAATTTACGATATATAACGACCTGCCAACTGAAATACTGGAAACAAGAACATACGAAGAATCGATACTTATTACATTTGCGAATAAGTTTATCTCCACTGCCTGTTTTGCTACCAAAATATAAAATGCAATGTATATTGCTTTAATATAATATAGAAAACTTCATTATAATCTTAGGAAACTCCGACTTTATTATTTTAATTTATGTTTTCGCTTTCTTGCGCCATTGAAATATATAGATACTAGAAAAGAGTAGGACTTTAGATCTGCAGTTTTATTATAAATTAAAAACTTGGGGAATGACTCAATATAACTTTGGGAGTATCGTAAGCAGATATACAAGTTGAAAAGTTTTATATACACTGTTAGCCAAATTAAAGTGCTCCTCTTTTAAACCTTCTCAAAATGTGTTACGTTTTAAACCTATTTGTTATCAATCGGTTGCTAATTTTATTCTATGTAAGGTATTCAATGCCATTTTGAAAATCAAAAACAAAAAGATTTTATTTAAAAACTGCAGTGCATACCGAGAGGGGACGCTAATAAGATAAGGCTTTCTCATTAAGGCGGGTTCATGACAAGAAAGAAAAGTATTTAAATTTTATCAACAAATAAAGTGCTAAATAAAATGACTGAATATAACCATAATGAATGAGCACGAAGAGACTCAGGCCGGCTATTTATAGTCTACCTGTGTTTACCGACGCGTGACTCAGTGTAACGATCTGTTTCCACGTATGATGTAGATAGAAGCCCGTATTTCTATTAAAATTATTAGAATGCTTATAAATTTCAATAAACTCTCTAATTTTGCGTTTATAGAATCCCGAAACCGATGCAAGAACTTTGGTTTCTTTTACATTAATGACATGCCCAGTAGAATATTGGTGTTCAGATACAGCAGATTGTACAATTTGTTTCTTTCTGATACATCGTTCATGTTCCTTAAGCCTAGTCGATATGGAACGTCCAGTTTCTCCAATATAGACATCACCATAGGAACAAGGAATTGCATATTCTCCTTCTGGTTGAAAAGGAATAATGTACTTTGGCGATCGCAAACATTGTCCAATTTTCTTGTGTGTGTTGAAGATTGTACGTATGTCGGACCGGCGAAGCAAGCCTAATCCAAGCAGACCCGACCAACAAAATTGAAAGACGGATAGCCAACCTCATAAACGCATCCAACCTACCAGCAGAGGAGAAGATGTTAAGGCCAAGCAGCTCAAGGATCCCGCGGTTCTACTGACTACCTAAAATTAACAAGGTTAATGTACCACTTCGACCTATCGTCAATAAAATAGGATCTCCTACTTACAAAATTGGTAAATATCTTGCAAATATTCTTAATAATTTTACAGGAAAAACACATTCTTATATTAAAAACTCTACGCATTTTGTAGGAAAACTTAAATCAATTCCATTAGATCCCAAAGATATTCTAGTCAGTTTCGATGTAGAATCGCTGAATACGAATGTGCCTACAAATGATTCAATTTCCATAATATCACACTTATTTCACCATAATAGTATTGACAACTCACTTTTGTATCTAATTGAAGCATGTCTTACATCAACGTATTTTGTCTTTCAAGGAACTTTCTATGAGCAGGAGCAGCATGGGATCTCCGCTGTCACCAGTGGTAGCCAATATTTTCATGGAAGCTTTTGAGGAGGAAGCTTTAGAGTCGTCTCCACTAAAACCCAAATCATGGTTCAGATATGTAGACGACACTTTTGTAATATGGCCTCATGGTCCAGAAAACCATCCTGGGTTTCTTGATCATCTGAATCAACAACATGCTAATATAAAATTTACAATGGAAATTGAATCAAAGGCACGATTCCCTTTCTAGATGTTCTTGTACAAAGGAAAGGGGATGGTTCCTTAGGACACTCTGTATATAGAAAATCAACGCATACGAACAGGTACTTAAATGCAAATTCCCATCATCATCCAGCACAAAAGCAATCAGTTATTAATTCGTTGGTTTACAGAGCCCTCGCGATTTGTAACCAAAATTCTTTACAATCGGAAACAGAGAAACTGACTCAAGCTTTAAAAGGGAATGGATATTGCACTGATGATATTCGACGATCAATTAGAAAATATAATAATCCTACTCCACGAAATGATAATAATAAGGAATTACCGATAGGAAACGTAGTTCTTCCATTTATACACGGAACCACAGACAAGATTGCAAGGTTACTTCGCCGGTCCAACATACGTACAATCTTCAACACACTCAAGAAAATTGGACAATGCGATCGCCAAAGGACATTATTCCTTTTCAAACGGAAGGAGTATATGCAAATCCTTGTTCGTGTGGTGATGCCTATATTGGAGACACTGGACGTTCCATATCGACTAGGCTTAAGGAACATGAACCATGTATCATAAAGAAACAAATTGTACAATCTGCTGTATCTGAACACCAATATTGTACTGGACATTTCATTAATGTAAAAGAAACCAAAATTCTTGCATCGGTTTCGGGACTCTATAAACGCAAAATTAGAGAATCTATTGAAATTTATAAGCATCCTAACAATTTTAATAGAGATACGGGCTTCAGTCTACATCATAGGTGGAAACCGATCGTTACACCGAGTCATGCTTTAGTAAACACAGGTAGACTACAAATAGCCGGCCTGGGTCTCTCCGAGCTCATTCAGTGTTCCCATCTCGTGAAGTAAAGATCCCTGAAGATGCCTCGTGCAATCGAAGGCGAAACGTTGACCACAGCCGTGAAAGCTTTCGTTCTATATTTGTGATTTACTTTTAACACTGATGAGAAAATATAAAAACATAAAAAGTTTTAAATTAAAATAATGTATTGATACAATTAAATGTAAAATTAGTGAAACTACAAATAAAATAAGAAACTCCATGGCCAATTTCATTGGTAGTAACAGAATTTATTTTGGTAAAATTGGTACCACGGCAGTGGGCAATGGTATCTGCAGAAGTTTTGGATACAATTTGGAATGTTCTTTTTCTTTTGTAGCTAGTTTCCTATATAACCCTCCGCTACTGTACTGGACTCCCACTGTGTCTCTTGATTGTTTGAAGATTAGCACTAGATCCTCCAACTAGCTGAGGAACGTCGGAAACAATGTCCAGTATAAAGATGTGAATGAGACAAATTTAGCTATTTTGGCAGGCATCTTACCAAATGTGTTGATTCCAACTGTGGTCCTGGCACATTTAATCTTAATTCGTCTTATAAAAATTCTTGAATAATTAATATTCGCTGGACCAAGGGCTATGTAATTTTTAAAATAGTTCATATAAAATGTACCATTAATAACAAAGGTTCGTTGGACATTAGTTTTTCTGTCTGGTATATTCACAATTAGTAAAGTTCCCAAATCTTCGATGTTATTTAATGTCAAATTGCACAGCTCTTCTCCACGACAGGCTCCAAATACAGCGAAAATTGCGGCAACTTTTTGCATAAGATATATTTCATCTGGGGCTTTTTCCCTTGTCAATACTTTTGACTTTTTCGGTCCATTTCCTTCACCCGTTCTCTTTAAAAAAGCAACAAACTTGCAATATTTGCTTACGTCCTGATTATTTATGTTCATCATCGCCTTTAACATATAATTTGCATTTTTTTTCAAAGTATGCAACAAGCACTTTTTCAGGGACTTCCTTGCCACCAACATTTTTGTGGTCCTATCGTTTTGTAACGGAATAGACTATACCGATAGAACAGAGTATATAAATTCTTAATTTATTTTTTTGTCATGACAAATGCTAAACATGAGTATTTTAAAGAAGTCGTTAAAGTAAAGCTATCTAAAATTAGGTCTGAGAGATTTTAAAACCTAAACAAAATAATAAATCTTATTTTTCTCAAACGCTATCTTCTAGACTGTATAGACAAATTTATGTAAAGATAAACCTACTCAAGTGGTTATCGTCTATGCCTCCGTTTCGAGAGTTCATGGTCCCATATAGACCTGTGGCGTAGGAAGCTTTCATTTAAGTTAAAGCTAATAATAATTGAAACATTTTATTTGGTTCTATTCAATTATAATAAATTGTCAACTTACTGTGTTAAAAATACAACAGAATATTTTATAATAGATGGCGTTTCAAAAATGAAATGTTTTTTTTTGGAAAGCAGTGTTTCCCTTCAGAAAAGATTGGCTGAAAGGGTTTTTCTTTGCCTTTCTTTTTTTGCGCCATGGTCTTTTGGAGCCAGAACGCTGATAAGTGAGTTTAGGTTTTAGACATTTATATAAAAGGTACTATTATCCTATTTAGATGGAAATATAATTATTTTTTTCAATTACATACATAAAGTAGAACTCTAGGCGACACCTATGAAGTATTTATTAATTAAGGGTTCAGGGTGCGTCTATGACGATGCAATGCATTTCAGTCAACGAGAGGCAGTTTTTGTCAATTTAGGTGCCGACCTTTTTTCTGTTTTCTAAAACAAGATTTAGTCTGTGTCAGAGTTCCGTTTCCTAGAGTTGATTTTAAATTCTTCTTTTGTGGTGGTTTATAGGGCTTACGTATACAGTGGGTTGTGAAAGTTGAGGGTTTATCACAGATATCTTATTTTGATTCTAGTGTTTATTTGGGGATGAATTTGTATTTATTTTTCAGGAATTTAATTTATGGTTTATTTAAAGATTTTTTCTTTTCTTTTCTTTTGCACTAAGTTTGGGGATTTTAAATTTCGTCATTTTCTAGATTTAAAATACTTTTTTTTGTTATTAAGTATTATTATTCTACAATAATTCACATCCTTAATTTTGTTACTAGACTTGTAAGTTGTTTTTTTAAAAACCAAATCTTTTATTTAAATAAACCACCTGTTAGTTAAAATAAATCTATTCAAATAAATAAATAAAATAAATAAATAATTTTAAATATAATAAATAACCGCTTTATAACCCTGTTACGACGAAACGATCGTATGAAAACTCTGCAATAATTCGAAAGTAGCTTTATTGGCAGCTTTTTAGATTGCTGGAGGGAAAAATCATTAGTCAATTAGTTGTCAACAAAGACAAATCAATAAATTTGTTTTTTACCTTAGCAACATCTTAGATTCGGCGTCGTGTTACAAATTTCCCTTCTCACAAAATAAAAAGTAACTTTTAATACTTATATCATAAATAATTGTTTTTTCAAATGATGTCAAATTAAGGTCTACATTTATTACTATTCGCATAGAAGCTGATTTAATGCCTGTTATTTTAAAGACCTTTCTGGAAGTCTATGTTTCAGCGGAAGCATGTGACATATTTTCATTGTTCGATATCGGTACACTCCTTTGTTTTGTGCGACCCGGTAATTAAGTAATTTTAGTTTAATCAAGTAGCCATGCTTCTAAAACTTGACAGCATTTATCAAATTCAACGAATTTGTAATAACGTAGTGTCAATTAATACAATTGGAATGGTTTTTATATATAAAGACAAATTTTCCTCAATGCAACTGGAAAACCATACAATATCTAAATGTTTATAGACATGTTATTGCAAATTAAACCTGGCCGTGGAAGAAAAAGGATTTGAGAGTACAAGTAAGAGATATCAAAGAAAATGCTCTCGCTGAAGATTCGATAGTTTTCAAAAATATTAAAATAATACGGGTTAATAAAAAACTGCTGTGCGAAGAATAACAAAAAGAGCCCTTACCATTTCCTCGGTATATGCGAGAGGTGGGCAAGACTACGTTGGAATACTTACAGTGTCGAGTTCCTTTCCAAGGTTCGGCGATCATATTTAATTTACTAAAAAAACTTATTTTTTATGAAAAACACCATGCCTCCTTCCCCTTATGACTGCCCTTGTTAATTTCCAACGTCAAATTCTATTAAGTCGTCTCCTTGCCCCCAACCAACATTTTGCAACAAACGTAACAGTATAGCATTTCAGGGAAAATTATCCCGATTTTATAGATCCGTCAAACTGGCCACCAAACAGTCCAGACTAAAATCCTGTGAAATAAAAACGGTTTAATCAAAAAGCAATAACTGGAGGACTAAATCAGTGGCGTAGACGTCTGCAATAGAGATGTGTAACTCAGGAGTGAGCTGGCTCAAAGAATCAGTTCAGTTAAGTGAGTCACTGAAGCAGCTGCGCGGTACAGATCTTTTTCGATTCTGACTCGCCCTTCACTTACAGCACAACAGAGCGTGAACGGCTTGCGACGATGAAGAGCCGGAGAGTCACCGACCGCAGAAAGAGTCAAATTTCATTGCAATATTCCCGATGCGTCGCGACTTAGCGGTCTAAACTCTTAAGGTTTTATCTTTTTATTTCGGCTCTTTAGATGTAAAATAAATACAAGTATCGATATTAGATATGGTTGGAACTCCCTATTGGTAAATACGCATACAAAATAAGGCTATTTACTATTTAAGAAAATAATGTAGATTGAAAAATGCAATAAACTCAAATATTATTTATTCTAATATTATGAAAAAGAACATATAATGACTTTTTTTTCGGCACTATTGTGGTCATTTTTAATTATTAATTATGCAAATATCTATAAGTTTTAATACCTATCTTAAACGAAATAAATAAGAGCCTAATTTATTTGAAAAATCTCCAACAGAAATTCCGCATAGTCCAACTGTATAATCTACAACACTAAACTTGACCAATTCCTCGCGGTAATTCTTCGCCGTACTAGCCGAGCACGATATCCTATCCTCTGTCCTTTACAACTATGAGCCGCTAGGGTGGCAGAACCGTGGTCCGGGAGTCAATTCATGAGTTAGGAGCCTTGCCAAAAGACGTTAGGAGTGTATTTCGCTCTTTCGTTTCTCAGCTCAATTGAGCCGACTCAGTGAGCTGACTCAGCAAAGTGAGCTAGAGTCAGTGAAGCGCATCATTAATTAAGATGAGTGACATGTCCCATCTCTAGTCTGCAACCAGTATTTGACAACGATAGGGGTTATATCCATCGTCATTTACTCTTTTGTTGCCTGTTAAAATTTAATTAATGTTTTAACATTTTTGTTTTATACCTGAAAGTGAAGCGACTTCCAGATAAAAATGCGAATTTATTTAACGGTATTAAAAACGCAGGATCTGTTTTTTTCGAAAGTGGAAAAAGCAGCAACCGATTAAAAATGAATAGGTTTACAACTTATCCCAAAAAAAAATCCAATAAAAAATTACAACAAAATGTAAATTAGCTCTTTGGCTACTTCGCCAAACTGATGAGACCCAGAAATGTCGAAAGCAACGAAATACAGATTACAACTTAAGCCTGCTACACACTATTCGTTCATTCGTCCTCATGGTGTGGAGGCTCCGGTTCATCCGTTCGTTTCGTTGCGTGGCGTTTCCGTCTTTTGGGCGGGAAATCAAGTAGGCTTTGACCTCGGCGAACCATTCGTCCGAATCCAATCTTTTGTTTTTCATTCATTTTCAAAAATTGATGAATAGTGTGGATGAAATATCCATTCGTTGATTTGCCTATTCTTTCATTCATATGAATGGACGAATCGAATGAACGAATCCAACCGCCGAATAGTGAGTAGCGGCCTTAACACAAGGATAGTAGACCCTTTGAATAGATTAATCAGTTTAGCGAATAATTGTGTGTTCGTACTGCAAACATTTCGCTAAGCTGCAAAGGCGTTGACAAACAAATTGGTCGATTCGCTCGCACCAAGTGTATTCGCCGTACCACAAAAGACTTAAAAGTATTCTTTGTTCACAAATAATTGTTAAGTTTCTGTTGCCTGTTTCGACTTCTAGATTG
Source organism: Kuschelorhynchus macadamiae (assembly GCA_030620095.1). Classification (NCBI taxonomy): domain Eukaryota; kingdom Metazoa; phylum Arthropoda; class Insecta; order Coleoptera; family Curculionidae; genus Kuschelorhynchus; species Kuschelorhynchus macadamiae. Next base: position 1,492,835 of record JAUTXW010001011.1, read on the forward strand.
GAAAACACATACAAAGGTCAAACCTTGATCGTATGCTCAAAGAGTCAGCAAATTCTTTTCCTGGCGCAACATTTATATTTTGAGAAAATTTTAACAATTCGTTCTCTGCTTTTGAATCAATCGCTTTTTGCTAACCAAAAAACATCAAAATCTAATGTCATGTAATTACTTTTTGATGTTTTGTGGTTAGCAAGAAGCGCTTGATTCAAAAGCAGAGAACAAGTTATTCAAATTTTCTGAAATTCCAAAGGCTGTGCCGAGTATATAATTTGTTTGTTGCATACGAGCAAGGTTTGACCTATGTATGTGTTTTCCAATTTGTAAAAAATTACAAATATATAAATGTTTAGAAAGAGCACCCTTTAATTTAGCCCGCAGGGTATATTAAATTAGTCTATGTGAACGAGATTTATGGACCTAAAAAGTATTGTGGAAATCCATTGTTCGGTACTAACAGTTTTAGTTTTTCCTCTAACGGATGAGATTCATATGAGCCCAATAAATATTAATGCCGGTGACAAAAATTCAGCTAAAATGTATTATTGGTCTCTTTTCGTTCGGTCGGGCATTACTGTAGACGTTTTTATAGGCTACTCATAATTTAACACAAAAATGTACGTTAATACAGCTGTGGCATCCCTTTCCACATAAATCAAAGAATTCGATAAACTTGAAATCAATACCAGGAAATACGCAAATATTAAAGTGCTTTTCACGAAAAATGTTCGTTACTGAATGATTGCAGTAAAACTGCCTGGGTCAATCCATTGTGTAGGCAATGTAGTAAGGGATTGGACTTTAGATATTTATGTATTTAATGCAAATTTGAGATTCTAACAAAATCATAGGAATGAACTGGTAACATTTTTGATACGATTCCAAGATTGCCAACCAAAATAGCGGCATAATAAAATGTTTAAAAAATCAACCTGAAAAACTGCTTATTAGATTAATTTCAAATTTTGTGCAAACATTAAGTGTAATAGAGAGATAAACTGGTAAAATCGTGGTACGAATTCAATATGACGAAGCAAAATGGGGGCCAAATAAAATGTTTGAAAAATGAACTTAAAAAACATCTTATTTAATTAAATTCAAAATTTTAGAGATCAAATCAAAGATTAAATGTGACATAGAGATAAACTAGTATGAATTCAAAATGATGGAGCAAAAAAGACCTCTTAAAACAATCAGTGGAAAAACTACTTATTAAATTTATTTTAAATTATCCCTAAAAATCACATTTGGCATAGGTAGAAACTCGTAAAATATTTATACGAATCCATTAAGGTGGACAACATGGCGCCCATTAAAAATATATGCAAATACAGTATATATATGTTTCTACATTTGTATGTGTGGAACTAAATTGGGTCACACTTCACTACTCCTAATAAAAGAAAAAACTCATAACGAGAGAAGTTCCGGTTAAAGGAAATTTATCAATTTTTTAATATGCATAATCGAAAAAAAAATCTAGTATCTACGCTAATTGACTTCCATAATACTTCGATATCAAAATATTTACTTCAACTATTACTTCCCTCGTAAAAGGAACGTATTGAAAAACACTCTCCGCATTTTTTTAGATCTTTACGTTTTGAGGGTCCCTAGATGACGAAAAATCTGTTTTCTCAATTCCGTCGGACTGTCCGTTCACGGCATAGCTTCAAAAACTACTTAACAACCACTTAGCTTCAAATATTCGTTTAAAATTAAGGGTCATATGGGGATGACCCTTAATTTTGGTAAAAATCTAATATGACGAAACAAAATGGGTCATAATGAAATGTTAAAAAAATTATTACTAAAGAACTACTTATCCAGTTTTCCAAAATTCAATCCAAGAACAAAAATTAATTATGTAGAAATAAAATTGTAAAAATTTGTTACGAAACCAAAGTGGGGAAACAAAATGGCGGCTTAATAAAATTAAAAATTCTCCCGGAAAAAACTATTAAATGGACTGATTTCAAATTTTGTGCAATAATTAATTGTGGTATAGAAATGAACTGGTATAATTACGGTACGAATTCAAGATGACGGAACAAATGCCGGCCAAATAAAATGTTTGTAATCGTGAAAAAATCCCCCTCCCAGGTTTTAGCGTCCCTAAATGCCAAAAATTATGTTTTATCAACTCCGTCGGTCTCTCTGTCAGTTGGCGGCATAACATATCCCATCGACTTGAAATTTTGGTCAAAAATTAACGGTCATATGGGAATGACCTGGTAATATTTTGGTAAAAATTCAATATACGCAACAAGATGGAGACCTAGTGAGATGTTAAAAAAAATTATTATTAAAAGTGTTACATAGGAATGAACTGGATAACAATTTGGTATGAATCCAAGCAAAACAAAATGACGGCCTAATGAAAAAAAATAAAAATGTGCAAGCATCAAGTGTGACATAAGGATAAACTGGTGAAGTTGTGGTACGAATCCAAGATGGCGAAACAAAATGGCCGCCAAATAAAATGTCAAAAACAGCAACGTAAAAATATCTTCTTATTCAATCGACTTAAAGTTTTGCAGAAACATTAAATGTGATATAGGGATAAACGAATTCAACATGACGGAACATATGGTGATGTGTGTCACTGTGAAAACTACTTATTTAGTTTATTTTAAATTATGCCCAAAAAACAAGTGTGGCATAGTTAGAAACAAAAATATTTGTAAAGACAGTATATATATATATATATATATATATATATATATATATATATATATATTACTAAATGACTATGTGCCCAACTAACTTATGTCACACTTCTCTATTCCTAATAAAAGGAAAGATCCATAACGAGGGAAGTTTCGGGTAAATGAATTTTCAAGTTTTTTTACCCCCCATAAACATCGAACATCTACGCCCATGACATTGACCTAGACTATTTTTGGTGCAAGTTTGGTTTACCCACATCCACACATATGAATCGAAACAACCCAACTTATATTTTTCGAAAATGTTTGCGATTACAATACTTTCCCCAAATAGCCCATAATGTATATCAATAATAGAATATACGGGGAAGTAATAAAACAAAACTCACCTAAATAATAAATATAATTTAAAGGTTTCCCAATATCAATAACATCAGAAATAATATTTTTTATTCAAACTGGTTAGTTTGCTAAAAAAATCCCCTGATATCATGCGAGTTAATTTCACCATGAAAATATAAGAACCACAAAAACACCTGATTTGTGGATATTTGCCTTGTACCTTTAACCGAAATTAAAAAAATATTGTTCCATAACCGTTTATTGACGCTTTTTTAATTTTGACGTAAACATTTAGATACTGCTAAATCTCATACTTCGAGGATTTTCCAATTCCCGGTTTAAATAGCCTTTTTTCGGTATTCGCGATAGCAATAAAATGCTAATTTTATTTTATATTTACTTTTAATCGTGAAAAGATCACCCAACAATATCCCATATTACCATGTTTCTTTTCAGTCGACGGTATTTATATACAGGATCGCTGGTATATATGGAAACGGTCAATTTTACAGGATTGGTCACTGCAAAACAAAATTGCATTTTTATGGAATACTCTATATATTATATGTTCGTCAAGTGGGTCTCTTCTTACTGATTACAAATATACTATGTTTGGTACCTATATCTTTAAAGATATCTGAAGAATTTGAGAAAAACCATGCCATAAAAGCTAGTGTGTTGGAGGGAGCTTTACTAAATAGTGGACTCAATAGGAATACATTCACTCTTATAGCATCTCCTGAAAATTCTCGGGTATCTTTAAAGATAAACCTATCAAATTTGATATATTTATAATAATCAGCAAAAAGAGGTCTACTTAATGATATGGAAATACATCTTTCCGTTTAATAAGCTGACATTTCTGTGAATTAGACAAATATTTGGATACTTCCCGACATTGTTCGTTTGTAAAATTTTCACTTAATTTTTCCAACCTACTGGATAAAAATCTGAAACTATCGAAAAACCTCAATTTAAAATTAATTCGATATTCCTTATCCATGCTATAAACAAATGTGTTTACTAAAATTTCTTTACTGAAAGATATACAACGTGTTCCATTAAAAAAAATTAACTGTTTTATTGCGACTTTATGAATAATATTGTGTAATTAATGTTGCTGTGATCTAATAGATCTTTAAAGACCTTAAAACTGTTTTATTTAACATTTGTCGTTAGTTCTCTCACCGACCCTGTCTAGACAGGACCTTGAATCCCATAGGCAGCCCGCCAATCATACCACTTTAGAGTGCGCGCGTTTTTCAAATCTGATTTTCGAAGATTTGGGGTTAACTTAGCATGTAATTTTATGACGTTAATGATGGTTTATGACATTAATGATGGTTTTATCCACAAACCAGTGCTAACCTAACCGGACAGATCCCCCTGACAGTATAGGTTTTATGAAAAAAAATCGTTGATTTAATATAGGTCCGGAATTTTGTTCAATCCGCGTAAAATTGGCGCGCGCTTTCTTTACAGCATCTTGACCAATTCCTAGCCTAACCTATAAATAATCCGCATTTTTTATTATAAATTTTGTTAAAAAAAGATCTAAAAATATCATCGCCTGGACGAAGATTCGAACACACATGCGCTGCATCCAAAGTCGAGAACCCTACCACTGAGTCAGTAGGCTCACACTGAACATTCAATAAAACTTGTTTGTAATTCGCGGAAATACACGAACCAATAAAAAGCACATTTGTGTTATGATGGGTAGGCTCCCTACAGGAGTCAAGGGGTAGATCCCTGTCTAGTCATATGGGTACATATCTGGACTCCACAAATTCGACGCAGTTGTCCAACGGAATTCATTCCTAGCATACGCTCTCTTCCTTCTGAACACAATCAGCTACTTCTACGAAAGATCCTATCTACAGTCACGTAAACTACGACATTCTCCAGTTTAACATATGAAAAGATCTATATAGCCACCGGCGGGAAAGCTTTAAGCTGTGTGACTTCACACTATTGAAGTTAATTGTTGACGCCCACAATTATTGATTTGACATGAATAAAAACTGATAATCTCTTTTATATTAAATGTTCGTTCTCATATGATATTCTGTATTGTAACCGCCTCGGTGGGCCAATAGCAAGAGCGCTTTGGGTTCAAAACTTGGCGTGGCGGGCACATACCTTCCTTCCTGGGTACTTTTCCCAGATGCCTGTAGTCCTTGGGATATTAAAATAACGATTCAGTTAGTGGATTTTTGGGGTCGACTGTGAATAGTAACAAGGTTTAATCAAAACCAGTGACGGATTACTGCACAGCACAGGAGAGGCTTGTATGTGGCCTCATAATCAGCAGCTTAAAAAATAAAAATGTCATCAAAACATATATTCTACATAAAAAAACTAGATTAATGTAATAAAATATTTACTCTATTATCTCATGAATAAAATACTATTTTTAAAAACCTTTTTAAAATCGTTAAAAATTTGTTAATTTTATGATCACATCATGAAAACATCGTGACGAAATAGTTTGCGATCTTTGTGAGCTCACGTGGCTGATAAGCAAGTGCAGATGCGTGGCTACGTGTCACGTGTGGTGTAACGTCAAATAAGAAGATACCTGCATTATTGCTACCAACGAAAGTCAGAAATTAACAGTGTATTTCAACGCCGGTCGTGGCATTAGCCAGCGGAGTAGTTGTTTCTGTGACTTCATATGGTGCTTTTGCCCTATACTGGGCTCACTAGTCCATGGCGGCCTGATAAGCTCTAAAAAGAACGAAATTGCAAGTCGTTGGACTAAGAGTATTTGTTTCTCTAATTCTATGTTGAGGAATGAAATTATCATATGTTTAGACAGTTGGAACACTAACTTGACTTTTATGCAATCTTACAACTAAAATCAGTGCTAGATACTGAAGACTTTCTGAATGTATACTATGCTGTTATATATTTACATATTAGTTATAATATTGTTTTATGGGGCCTATCAACAAAAGTCAATAGGGTTTTTATTGGTCAGAAGAAGGCTATTCGTCTAATTTTTCCTGTAGATCTTACTCTCGAAAATACAAAATACTTTGCTTTTCTAGCCTGTATAGATGTATTTTATACGTTAAAAACACTTTGATAAATGTGAGTTAAACTATAATTATTATCATCAATACTACAATAGGAATGGGGGGGGGCGTTTAGAACTATAAAACATAGAACTGCACTCTATGAAAAAAGTCAGACTTATATGGGATGTAAACTTTACAATCACCTCCCCGATAATTTAAAACAGAAAACTCATTTTATTAAATTTAAGTCTAGGCTTAAAAAATGTTTGGTTGAAAATTGTATCTATAGCATTCAAGATTTTTTTACATTTCGAGTTGCTATCTGACTGAAATTTATGTCTGTTTTTTGTATGTTGATATTTTTAACTTTTCCTATATATTTTTATGACCAATAAAATTTTGAATTTGAATTGAATTAAAGACGAAGTTTTCGATATTATTCCTAAACAGGTTGCACCCTATATTTACTTATGTAGAAACTGATTAAAAATATCTTGTTAACCATGCATATCTGTTATGCCAGCGGCGAACTTTCATTTAACGTATTTAGTAGTAGTATTAGTAGTATAGTTCAAAGGAAGTCAAACCTAGCTCTTAGGCGAAAATTGACCCTTTGCGTCGTAACCCAAGAGCTCACCCCAACCAACTACCCAACCTCTAGCATTTCCTTCAACCTTCCAGACCTCTTTTCATAGGTTACATATCCCTCCAAAGGAGATTCTTAACTATGTAGGATAACAGAACCAAAAATGTTCTGCCGCAGTTTAAACCTAGCCTCGCACTTGCACAAATAGAGTAGTTTGCCTCTATGCCTATTAGTGCCAGATTTATCTTTAATCGTCAGAGGCCTGTAACCACTCTTATTAAGAAGCTAATATTCTGTCTACTTGTGAGCACCCAGACCATTTTAGCTTTATCAGTTCCACAACGAAATCCTTTGTGTCTTCCTTTACTTTGCTTATCAAGGTTCGATAGACCTGGTCGTGTAAGACCGTTTTGATTTGCTGCCTTGACATTCCTAGGATTAGTTCCGGTCCTGTGGAATGCATGTTGGCTCCAAGCTTAGTTAGTTCGTCCATTGTCTCTTTATCTGCTATTCCATAGTGACTGCGAATGCAATTAAGATTTAGTCTCTTGGTCCTTGCCAGTCTTTTTAGCAGCTATGCTGAACTACGACCGTACTTGCCCTGGGTGAGTTCTGCTTGCGCATCTGAGCAAATCACCACTTCTCCCTCTAAGCGGCATTTAACTTTCTTCGTCGTATGTATTTAATTTTTTTTTTATTTAAAATTAGACAACGATTTCCGCTAAAAGTGAACACCCCATTGCTAAGCCTTTTGTTTAAAATATTTCCCGTGAAACTCAAAATAATTCTTGTTTATTCACAACTTTAACAAACCTACTAAATTCTTGGTATTAACAGTAATTCTATGTAATTAAATTGAACTGTTCATATCAATAAATTAATAAATAAGCAAATAAAAAAAATAGTAATAAATAGAACATTCGTTATCCATAATAGATGGAAAATCCGCATAACTATACAACAAATACTGTAGTAATACGACACAATTTCATTGCTGACCATTCATATCAATTACACTACGTAAACGTCAACCATAGATGTAAATAGCTGCTGCATATATTCTGGAAATGTCTGGTCTCAGGCCTTATTTCATTCCACATTTCGCCGGCAAACTTCAGCTTTAAGTGTTTCCTCTGCGATGAGACTACCCTATGTTTCTGTCCGCTGTGATTTATTGTCCTAAGAAATTACCTGTCATAAACGTGTAGTTCTACGACCATAGACCCGGAAATAATCATTGTTATAAGACTGAAAATCTGAAGGTGCCTCTTAGCGAATACGAACGTACGAACAGCAATATTCAGCAGGTTCAATATTCGCTTAAACATCTAAATCTAACGAATGTGTTCGTATGGTGTTCGCCCGCTTTTAGTCAGTCAGTTGTTGCGCAGAAATTAAAACATATCTGATTAACTAATTTTAATTATGTCCAAAAGAAAAAGTGGTAAGTAAGGAGTCTCTGCTTTTATTAGGAATCATATTGAATTCGTACCAATATTTGACCAGTTTCTACCTGTGCCACATTGTATTTTTAGGCATGTTGTTTTGTAGTTTAGTTTTTACACTGATTTTTCATGTTGAATTCGTACCAGTGAATCCCTGTATCACATTCAATTTGAAGAAGATATATATAACCTACCTTGGATGAATATAATTTATGAAAATAACACTGATAATAAAATAAAAATATTTAATGATCTTATTTTGAATTTGTTTAATAAACACAATCCAATACGGAAGTTGCGAATAACTAAACCTAAAGCTCCTTGGTTAACCAAGAATATAAAGGTTTTTATGAGGCAAAGAGACAGCACATTGCTGAAGTACAAGAGAACTAAACTTCATGAAGATTGGATTACTTATAAGTATATAAGAAATTTTGCATTGGCTGAAATTAGACGAGAGAAATAAAAGTTATTAGATACATTGTGTACAGAAATGAAATCCCGAAAATTGTGGTCAGCTGTAAAAAACTTTAATATTTGTGAAAAAAAAATACCTTGTAATTTGTCTGACCCTAATAAAATAAATTCTTTTTTTGCTACAATTTTCCAAAATATATCAGACTGCGGTGAAAAGGTTAACTATTTGAAAAACAATATTTACAACCACAATTTAAAATTTTCATTTAAATTAGCAGAAATATCTGATAACAAAATTTTAAATAGTATACATACCAATGCAACTGGGATCGATGGTATTTCGGCTGTAATGCTTACGTACTGTAGCCCTTATATTGATCACTACATTACACATATAATTAACTCTTGTATAGAAGTAAGTTATTTACCTGATCAATGGAAAATACCAATAGGAAAACCTCTATCAAAAAATTCAAATCCGAAAAATTTTAATCATTTTTATGTTATAAGTATACTTCCTTCTATATCAAAAATATTTGAAAAAATAATGCATAATCAAACGTATATTTATTTCGTTAACAATACTATTATACCCAACACCCAGTGCGGATTTAGAAAAAAACTTGGTACTACAGTAGCTCTTATTAACATAATAGATGATATTATTCGGGCTTGTGACAAGCAAATGAATAGTTTGTTAGTACTGCTCAACTTTTCAAAAGCTTTCGACACTATTAATCATGAATTGCTTGTTTCTAAGTTGAAATATTACGGTTTTGAAAATGAATCTTTTCTTCTCATTAAGTCATACTTATCTAACAGATTTCAAACTATATTTTCTAATAATACATATTCTGATCGAGTTAAGTTACTTTCTGGTGTACCTCAAGGTTCAATTTTAGGTGCGTTACTCTTTCTTATTTATACCTCGGATATACTAACATCTTTAACTTTTTGTCAGGTCCAAGCATTCGCCGATGATACAGAAATATATTGTAGTTTTTATTCTAATAATTACATAAAAATTGAGACCAATTCTTAAAATGACCTAAACATTTTAAGAGAACACTCACAGAGTAACAACTGACATTTAAATCCATGTAAATCGTGCCTTTCAATATTTGGAAATAAAAATAAAGTTGATTATCGGAAAAACACACTTAATATATCAACAAACGACTCAAAACTAAATTTTGTTGACCCACCTAAAAAAATGTTTCAAAAAACTTATCTGTCGTTAAAAATATTATATAATAACACATGTATTAAAGAGGAATTTAAGAAGTGAATCCCTTGTTTTGTTCCAATTTTAATTATTGTGACTTTATCTATGCATTTTGTTTGGATCAAGAGAGTAAATCTCGAATACAAAAAGTCCAAAATACCTGCGTGCGATTTGTGTATAGTGTCAAAAAATATGAACATATATTACATTTATTAAGGAAATTCCCTGGTTACGAATGAATACTCGACGAAATCTTCACTTTTGTACTTTTTTATTTAAAATTATTAATGATCCTGCTTCTCCTTCTTCAGTTCGACAGCGGCTGCTATTTCGTAGTGATATTCATAATGTTAACGTTAGAATGAGACATGGCTTGACTATGCCGAATCACCACAGCGCCATTTTCAGCGTGGATTTTCATATAATGCTGTTGTAAAATTCTATAATGTATTACCATTTGAATTTTTAGAGTTAAAGTTTAATTTGTTTAAATCCAAATATAAAGTGCATCTAATGAATTAGTAAAAAAAAACTGATTCTGCATTAATTGAAATTTTTTAAATTCACACTTAAATATATTATTATTACTTACAAAGCAAAAATAAATCTTTTCTGTTCAGTCAGGTATTTTCATTAAAGCTATTGATTTTTTTTACTTGAGTATTGTGGCAAATCATAAACTATCCTATGAACCGTTAGAAGTTTTTTTTTGTTTTGCTTAGTGTTTACTGTTACATTATCGCCAAGGAAATATGTAAATTAATAATTAGTTTGTCCCTGCCTGGTTAAGTTGAATAGCTATTAAAACTAGACTACGCCAGGCTTTAACAATCCATTTCTTTTTATATACTACCTTGTACATCTTTTGAAATAAAACTCATTTATTATTATTATTATTCAGATTTTTTACGTTGATTTTTTAGATATTTTATTTGGCCACTATTTTGTTTCACCGTCTTAAATTCGTACCACAATTTTACCAGTTTATCTCTATACCACACATTATACTTGCCCAAAATTTGAAGTTAATCTAATCTAAGTAGTTATTTAGGCTGATTTTTTAAATACTTGATCAGGCCGCCATTTTGCTTTGATGTCTTGGATTTGTACCAAAATATTAATTCTATGTAACACTTGGTTTTTCAGCAAACTTTTTTTACGAATACAAACATTTCATTTGGCCGCCATTTTGTTCGGTCATCTTGAATTCGTATCACAGTTTTACCAGTTCATCTGTACACTACAATTAATTCTTGTACAAAATTTAAATCAATCTATTAAGTCGTTTTTTCAGGCTGAATTTTTAAATATTTTATTAAGCCGCCATTTTCTTTCTCCATCCTGGAATCGTATCAAAATTACACCAGTTGATTACCACGTAATACTTTCAGGCATCTAGAGACCCTAAAACGTAAAGGTTTGAAAAAATCTCGGAGGGTGATTTTTTGACGATTACAATACTTTTTACAAGGGAAGTAAAAACGAAAATGCCGCTGGTCGATGGCATCTACATTCAAGAGCAGAGGTCGTTACATGGGGTATAAACCTAATGAAGGATTTCAATAGGGAACGATATACGGACTTTAAAAAAAAATAATATATACAATCTACCCAAGGCCATGCCTATGAGGAGTGCAAATGTCGCAAGGCATATAATAATTCAAATAATTTAAAATAAATCTAAAGCATATCAAACAATTTTAATATTTAGAAACAGAAGAGATAACAGATTATTTGAGTTTCAAAAAACATTTTAAATATATGATTAATGTAGAGGGTTTTTGCTTGCCACTAACATTCGGATTTTTGTAGATACATATACAAAAACCTAAATACAAAAGTTAACTAAAAATGTCCAATATTTTTAAGTACAGTTCCCAGATATACAGTGTTTTTATTTTTCTGAAACCAACGTCAACTTTTCTAAAATGTAATACCCTGTATACTATATGTCCATCAAATGGGCCCCGAGTTGCAATTATTGGGTCAATGGGAATATATTAGTTCCTATGGCAGGGCTCAAATGTAGTATATTTATAATTAGCAATAAGATAATTATTTGATGGGCATAAAATATAAGGGTGTTATAAAATATAATAATATTTACTCTATTCTCACTGATAACACAATCACTACAATGTCATATCAATTTTCTAAAAAAAAAATAAACCAAACTGCTCATTTTGTGGAAATATCAATACTCAACAGCCACCATCTTATATAAAACCTTCGGGAAAAAAATGTAAAATAGGTCTCATTAGCAGCAGAAAAAATAATTTTTCATACAAAAAAATAAAATTAATTTGAAAAGAAAATACTGAAAAGTAAAAAATAATATTTTTGTTCATTATCTTGGAAATTTGATTTTACGAAGCCAGTGTACAACTAAGACCATTTTACCTCGTACATAACAAAAACGACATTCATGTCTTAAGAGTCTTAATGCCTAAGACCTAATGTGCCCATTTAATGTTTTTATAAGTTTGACGCCGACTTCATAAACTCAAATTTCCAAGATGGAATAAAATATTATTTCTTACATTCCAAAGTTTCCTTTTGAAGTTAGTTTTATATTTTTATAAACAGTTTTGTTTCAGTCTTTTTAGTTTTATTTTTAAGAAGTTTTATTGAAAAGATCAGGCTAAACGTTTTCGAGGCCTAACCCCTTGTTAAAATTTTGCTAGCAGGACGGTAAAAAATTGTCAAAAATTAAAATGATTAGCAGAATCAGAATTAAACTTGTGTCCCTAAAAACTGCGAAAACCATATGAAACACAGTTTTGGATCATCTTTTATTTCAGTTGCAACGCCTTCCCCACCAGATATGTTCCAGTTACCGAAACAACAAATATGTTTTGTGTCCCGAATCAGTTAATCTTATCAACATTCAATAAGACTTATTATTATCTACCAAAACTTCTTTACTTTTTTGGAAACATTACAGTTCATACATCAATTTTGACAATTTATGTTCGCCTGTGTCTTTTTAAGGGTGTTCCTAAATGTCGAGTAAATATAAAAGGAATTAAAGGATTATAAATTACAAATTCTCTATTTTCGTGATACAGAGTGCGAAATTTAAAAAAAAATACGTTTTTTTGTTAATCATTCCATAACAGTAAGAGTTATTTTATTAAGATATGGCACAAACTCATATATATTTAAAGGCTTCATTTTTACAGTATCAAATAGTTTTTATTTCAATCAATATGGCGGAAGAATTGAAACGTTAAAAAAATTATTACTAAAAAATTAATTATCATTTACCTCAAATTTAGCATAAAAATCAAATGTTACTTAGAATGATGATATGAATCCAGGGCAGCAAAACAACATGGCGGCCTACTAAAATATTTAAAAATTCAGCTTGGAAAAACTACTTATCTTAATAACTGGTCCGAATTAAACATGACGGAACAATATGGCGTTGTGTGACATAGTCAGAAACTGGTAAAATATTGGTATGAATCCAATATAGTGGAACAAAATGGCTCCCCATAAACATGCTTGAAAATATTGTATATGTGTTACTTAAATGACTATGTACCGAACTAAACTGGGTCACACTTCACTCGCCCTAATAATTGGAAAGATTCATAACGAAGTAAGATCCGGGTAAAGCGATTTTACCATTTTTTCTTATTTAAAATAGTTTGGTAACTTTCTATAAATTGATTATTTTTGACTAAGCCTAAGAGAAAATAATGAAAAAGAAAGTAATAATTGTTATTTCTCTAAACAATAAAGTGGCTTGGCAAATCCTAGAAGGAACTCACCAACAAGAAAAAACTGGACTCATCCGAGCTGAATAATGGATGGGCATATTTCACCTGGTAAGCCTAGAGAGGACTTGATGTCAGAAGTTAAGCGGAATTGCCATATAATATTATAGTATAACAATAAACTCCAGGGTTTGAAAGAAAAACGGTTTGAAATTTTTTCATTCCACAAATCGAGAAAAAAGAGCTGCAGACAGAGCAATGGATAAATAAATTATATTAGATAAGATGCACCCGCCAATATATATATGTACCAGGTAACAAAAAAATGCCACCAGCATTACAACACACTGTAAGAAATGTCTATAAAGCAGTGTCGAATAAAGAAGCCACTTTATTTAACATTTTTGCAGCTATCCAGAATGAATCTGGCTGGATGCAATACACATCAAACATCTCAAGCTTATAAATCTACTTCAATTTATCTTTCTTCAATCTTGACATTAATAATTATTCCACTGAGGCACCTACACAACATATATCGCCAGAGAAAGGTCAAGCAACAGAAAGTTCCTTAGTCAACTTTATCAACAAATATTCCGTGATTTAATCTTAATTTTTGTATTTTACGAAATCAAAAGTCCTACTTCATTTCTTTAAGATTATTATATTTAAGTTTATAAATTTCTTACCTTAAAAATAGGTTAGTTTTTCTTCTGTTCTGATGGGTTTTGAAGCATTCTTCATCTTCTATGACTTCTTTAATAAAGCAATAAGTTCAATAAAGCTCTGCAAATTGTGCACTGTTACTCGCAGGGTTGGGAAACCACTTTTTTGAATTTTGATCAGGGCTGTGCTCAAAACTGGTTTTAACCGGTCAAAATGGTTAAAAACCACTTTTCAAATTATAAACTTAGAAATCATAGTTTGCCAGTAGGGCTGGCACTCGAGCGCGATCAGGCTTTAACCTGTTTAAAATTAAAAACTTTACCAGTGTTTTGAAAAGCTCTATATGATTTCTTGCTGTATTGGAAACTGCACCTGAATAATTTAATTTCTTGTGCTGTTAGTGTTACTTGGTGCCTTAATATGTCAAAAGTAAGTTATTTAATTATAATGTTCATTTTTATATAAATGACCGTTTTTTGCATTCCAAAATGTCATCCCTTTTTCTCATTAGGAAACAATAAATATACTTTTTACATTCTAACATGTATACGTAAAGCTAGAATCGTTCTATTGCATATTATACGGGGCGTCAAATGACGAATATATAGTATTTTGATTTAGATATTGTCATGGTGTTTGCGATAAAATTGTTTCAATTAGTACCTAATCCATAATATCAAACCGCCCTTACTTTTGTTACTATATTTTTGTTTCTAATTTATTTACTAATTATTTAATTAATAATAATAAAAATATGTAATATTATACAGGGTAGCCCATTAGTCTGAGGAAGTACAATATCGTTGTTGTTGTGATACGAAAATTTTTTTTTATAAATGTATGGTTTCTAACGTGCATATTCTAAAAATATTTGTATATATTCAGGGTGCCCCAAAAAAGGCTGACAGGCAAAAATTGCATTTTTTAAATGGAACACTCTATATTTAATTTGACATCTCGATTCTATTAAAAAAAAGAACTTTGTGTTATATAATATATCATACTCCTAAATTCAATTGTTTTTGAACTATTTAAGTTTGACAATTGAAATTTTCAGAGTTTGGAAGGCTGAAAACCTAAACCGTTTACCTTAGAGCAAAACGGATTGCACATTTCTATCTTAATTAAATTTTTAAATTTTAAAAATTTAAATTTCATTTTATTAGGAAGATAACGACCAAATTTATGCCATACGAAAGACCATAATAAACCAAGGTAAGAATGTGCAATTCGTTTTGATCTAACTTGAACTGTATAGATTTTTCAAAAATAATTGAACTTACGGATATGATTACATGTTTTTTATTAATTTTACGTTAAAAGAAAATCTATTTCTCTCTAAAACGCCGTCAGTGACTGAAAGAGACGTCTAAAGCCTATAAACATAAGCTTCAGCGCCACTGTGCCCACCCCTCCACGGTATTCTGGAACTTGAACCTTAAACCGATCGCCCGTCGCGTTCGGGCACTCGGGCAGTCTGCAATTGAATGTTAACGGGGATTGTTTGATTTTGGTTATTGCAGTTGGAGCCGTTAGCGAACAGTTGAAATTATAGTAATATCGCTACATTCTAAATTTAATAGCGAATACTGATTTAATGTACTTAGTAATTGGTAGGTTTCCAATAACATATACATGTTAATGATACTGAATAAATATATAATATTGCCAGTACTATCAAAATAAACAGAACTAAGTAATTCACATCATTTTCAGATTGTTTTTATTTCGCGAATCAACGAACTAGTTAGGTAATAAACCTATTTATTTTAGATACCACAACAACGTACCAATAATGGATCGATCGATCTCAGGAGTTTGGAAATATTTTAAAAAAGAAAAATCTAGCGAAACTGCGCAGTGCACTTTGTGCCCAAAATGCTCATCGTGCAAGGGGTCCAGTACAAGCGGACTAGTAAGACACCTTCAAAGTGTTCATAAAATGGCTGTAACAGCGTCTTGTCCTTCCACGAAAACTACGTCTTCCCAACCCATGGCAATAGCCTCGACTTCCGGAACGGTGCCCTGCAAAAAGCTGCGGAAAGAAGGCGATATCACGAAATGTTTTACGAAACCTCAGCAGTTTCCCGAAATTGCGGTGCGCTTGACTGTAAAATATGGTATTTCAATACGAGCCATAACAAGAAGCCAGTTTATTAGAGAAGCTTGTAGAGAAAAAATCTTATTCTACTCAAAACTGAAGCGGCTGTAACAAGTCTGATTATTGAATATTATAACGAAATAAAAAATAATATGATTACCGACTTGAAAACATATATTAGTAACGATAACCGGTTAAGTCTAATGTTGGATGAGTGGACTAGTGTCAGAAACCGACGTTACTTAAACATCGTCCTTTGCAGTCATGAACAAAAACTGTTTAATCTAGGTCTCGTTTTTATTTCTGAGAAGTGTGGAGCTGCCGAAACAAGACAACTTATTGAGAACCGCCTTTCAGAATTTGAAGTTAGTTTTATGAAAGACATTGTAGTTAGCACTACGGATCGCGCTAGTGTGATGAAAAAATTTGGAAAGGAAAGTCCAACAGTAATGATGCTATGCCTTAATCACGCCTTACACCTGGCTATATCTGACATATTTTACACAAAGGTTGATGTTAAAATCGATACCGATATCGAACAAGATTCATATTCTTGCGATTCTGATGAAGATAATTACAGTGACAACGATAGTGAGGCCAGCGCACAAGCCGCACAAATCAGCATCCCCGAGGTAAGAAATGCTTTGGATGATACACATCAAATAGTTCGAGCATTCAGAAAAAGTCCATTAAAGAATGGGATTTTGCAGAATTACGTTAGGCAAGAACATGGCAAAGAACTGCAGCTAAATTTAGATGTAAAAACGACATGGAACAGTTTGGTAAATATGATCGAAAGAGTTCTTATGTTAAAGAACAGTATAGATTTAAAAGAAATTGGAGAGAAGAGAATGTGTCTGTTCTAGAAAGATTACTAGAAACACTCGATCCAGTGAAACTCGCTGTTGAAGCACTGGGTCGAAGTGATTCAACAATCTTAAAATACGACATTATTTTAAGTATATTACTGCAAAAATTGGGAGGTCTTCAGAATCCCTTCTCTAATGCTCTCGTCGAAGCACTAAAACTGCGAATCGGTGAGAGAAGAGACAACCAATTGTTTACCTTAACAAAATATTTGCACAATCCCAGATCAGTTGATTGTGTTGATAATTTATTTGGAAGAGAATGTACAGCTTCCAAGGAATCTGTTCTGGTCTTTGCTGAGACGTTGTTCAGTCGCCTTTTTCAAAATACTACATCAGATCTAAATAGCTCAGACTCAGACGATGATTTGACCTTGACGGTAATTAAACACAGTAACAGAGAATTACCATTTGAACAACAGCTGAACAAAGCAATAGAAAATGCACATAAACCTGATTTTGGTATTTTTACTAATAGTTCATACCTGAAGCTGAAAAACGAATTCCAATTATTCGAGTCTACAGGAAAACCCACCCCCAATCTGCTAGACCTACTTCAACCGATAGTGACAGGGTATTTTCTGTTGCCGGAAATTTTGCAACAAAAGTGAGGAACAGGCTTTCTGATTCTACTCTAAATGCTTTAGTATTTTTGAAATCCACTTTTCTCTAACAGACAAAATTTAGGAATAAATTTCTATTTTAGAATTGTTTACCAGTTTTTTGTGTTATTTAAATGACTTTTAATCATAATATTTAGAATGTTTATTTTTTTGTTATTTTGTTAACCTACGCTGTATGTTTAGTTAATACTGTTATAACGAAGTTTGTTTTTTGGTTATT
Source organism: Kuschelorhynchus macadamiae (assembly GCA_030620095.1). NCBI lineage: Eukaryota > Metazoa > Arthropoda > Insecta > Coleoptera > Curculionidae > Kuschelorhynchus > Kuschelorhynchus macadamiae. Next base: position 1,510,737 of record JAUTXW010001011.1, read on the forward strand.
TGTTTTATTTGATTATATTTATCGACCATGAATAAATACATCTTTCTTTACTTAATAATTTTCATTTAATGTGACTTTCCCGTGAAACCGGGAATGAAAAATTCGCTCCCGGGAATCCCGGGAGTAAAAACAAGTCGGGAAATAAAAAACCCTATTAGACACCGTACCACATTTATATAAAACTTTTTTCATATCTTCATTAACAACAACGATATTGAACTTCCTCGGATTAATGTGCCACCCTGTATATTTATTCTTTAAAAGTACCTGGCTTTCTCTTATATATTACACATTACATACTAATGAATCCCATGATTCAGGGTAAAAATGACCAAAAATCGTGACTTCTTATTTAACCTTCTATATATTATAAACAGTAGTCGATCAACAGATTGACATATCTATTTACTACAGGTCATATAGACTCCGATAGACTATTTCAAACACCTTCACTTTTCAATTAGACCTGCCAACATGTATATTCAGATAAAGTAATCAAGATATAGTATAAAAATATATATTCTTACATAAAGTATTTTTTGAATTTTTTTAATCAACTTATTCAATTCAAAATATTTAATTTTTCTGCAGGTGTTAAAACGAAGTTTTGATGATGATATAAGGATCCCGTATAGTTATATTTTGACCAAATAAGCGAGAACAAAAAGGTGACTGGCCAAATATGTAAAGTATGTAATACCATAGTAAGCAGTAAAGCACTGCGGCTAAAAAAACATTTTGAAAAATGTAGATGTAAAAAGAAAGGTTTAACAAACTAAAACTTAAGCAAAAATCTAGACACAAATGATCTGGAATTAGGTTCAAGTACTAGCCATACACATGATAATATAGAAGAAGAAAACAATTCAGATGATGAAATGATGATTTTTTTCTTGATTATGTAAATATAACTTATGTTGATTATATGTTTCTCTTACACCAAAAGAATAATATTTTTGTTGTTAATATAAGTTTTTTTTTGGAAAAATGTATTTACTGAATAAATAAGTTCCATGTTGGATAAAGTTTTTTTGTCTTATTTACGATTTATACTTTCTTAAAACCTTGCAGTTATTTATAACTAAACGCACTTAATGAAAATAGTTTTGACCATTCACAGGATCACTTTTAATCCTGTGAATTTGACCATTTTGACCACTGACATGGTCAAAACTGATTTTGACCAGGGCGGTTTTAACCAAAGTTAAAACCGCTGGTTTTAACGACCCTGTCTAAAACCTGCTAACCCTGGTGGTTACTCGATAATAATTTTTGTACTTCTCATAACAAAGTTCTTTGTGAAGGACCAATTCTCCATTCGTCTTTTTTTTTTTAAGTGATCAGTTTTTGGCAGGTTTTTAAATATAGTAGCATAGCTATTTCTTCCTTAACAAAATCAGAATCAGTTTCCAAGTCTAACAAATTACGCAAATATGTATACATCATAGTAGATCTATATTGTGGGTGTAGAACTGCATTTCATATTTCGCACTACCCCCAGTGTGCGCAGTTCACTTTACCCTGCGTCACACTGCGCCTCAAGGTTCACCCGGCCTAACGCAAGGATATCACTGGAACCCAAATAAACAAATAGGTATCTACATTATCGTAAGTAGGTACATACAATTAAATAGTTTTTTGCTATGGGGCGTTTTTTATATGTTTACAGCAGAAATTGAAAAACAGCCGCAGCGGTAGGTGAGATTCGTTCCGCTTTGCCGGATTGTGTATTTTGGATCATTTAGTACTTGACCTGTATTTTCACGTGTTAAAATATTTGTAGTCATTTACCTTTCAGTGTTATTCTATATTAAAATAGCTCAACAATAAACCTACTTAATAGTAATTGAAAAAAAAACTTTCTCAAAATTAGTTTTATGGTAGTCCCGCTAAGCAACGATTTATAGCAGAACTCAACGATTATCCTCTACGTTCACGTTTATCCATTTCTATCTTCCGAAGTTCCTTCATTGCGCCATAATCCCTTTACAAAGCAGAAAGGATTTAGTAAAATGATTTCACTTCATTTGAATTTATGTTTTCGAAGAATTTACATAAAAATGCAAATGTTTTACAGTTTTAATCTTTGCGATAAACCTCGAATATGAATCCAGGGTAGACTTTTTATACGAGAATAAATTAAAAACGCCATTTCCAATAAAGGAAACTGGTTTTTATTGTGCCTCAATACGTCCTGTCCACCAGAGTTTAATCAATTTGGATTGCGATGATGTTAATCCACTTTTGTGGCTCTAATTTTTGAACGCAAAGTGCAAATATGAATCGACGTAGGTTCGGTTTTAAGCTCTAATTTCGGATAAAATGTTGCAGTTTGCTATATAGCATGTCTGAAACTCGACACATGCATTAAATTATCGCCCCTTGGGAAGAATTACTAGACAAGCACCCACAAGGAAAATATTGTACGTTTCGTGAACCAAAAAATCAATTTTCAAATTATTACAAGTTCAAATAAAATGTATTTAAAAGTGTTTCAGGACAACTCTAAGATCACCAAATAACAAACTTCATTTCATAATTTTAATAGTATGAACCCAACAAACCGGTGAAAAGAATCGGTTTCCGCACTAGGAACGCGTCCGCCAGCATTGTTTGAGTATAATAGGCTTTAAAGAAAGGTAAGGTAGACTAAGCCCTTTACTTGGTGGTAACTTTGCTATTTTTGTATAAACAGAATTATATTCTAGAAATTTTGACAAATGTGTCAAACCTTTATATAAAATTCGCGGATATCAAAAAGGCAAATAATAGGTCATTCCTATTATTGGTCTAGATCACTCTGATAATTTTCTTATAATAGATTTTATACAAAATATCTTTTTTAATATAGGACAAGTTAGGAAGCTAATAAAAACATATACCGGGTGAGTCATTTAACTTGAGACAGTGATTTATCTTAAAAACGATGGCTTTTAGAAAAAAATGTTTCAAGTAAAAGTCGTTTGGTGTCGAGAGGAAAGCAAAATAGCAGTATCTGTTTTTGACCTTGACTTTCATTTTAAGATCATTTGAGGTCCTTTTTTTTAATGGGTCACTCTGTATATTATTTTATTGTTGGATTCTATGTAAAATTCTAAACATAGTTTATGTATAATGTTCTATACCTAAATTCGGTTTAACCGGAAGTTCGAAATTTTTAACTTCCAGTTAAACTGGAAGTTGGTCTCATACAATAGATAATTAAATAATAAGATAGGAAAGTGCAAACCGTTTAGATTTTACAGCTAGTTAGTGTTCAAAATTTCAAATTTGAAACATCAATATTTTGAAAACAATTGAATTTAGGTATAGTACATTATAAACATACTGTTTAGAATTTTACGTAGAATCCAAAAATAAAATAATACACAGTGTCCCATTGCCATCTTGTTTTCTTTTCGACACTAAACAACTTTTATTTGAGACATTTTTTTCTAAAAGGCTAAGCTAAATGTCTCACCCGGTATATGTAGTTTCGGCTTTCATCCTAGGAATATGTACATCTCTACAACTATGTTCAAATTTAAATAAAATATTATATTTTTACTCCAAAACGAACTTTTTTTAGTGATTTACATGAAGCTAGGGATAAGGGGGGTATAACTTAATTATGTATATTAGTCTAATAATTGTAAATCATAGCAACCTAAAACGTAAAATATATTCATATGGAAATGTAAAATTAGGAACTTATGAGGGAGGTATTGCGAATTACAGCCTTGATTTACTATTAATATTTTGAGAGGCCTCTCCTGCATTCGACATCTGAATAATTTTGCAAATTTAGACTCAGCGGAAAATGTGTAGTTAGAAATTCAACACAATTGTCGCCTTGTTCTGCTTAAAAAATGTTAATTTCAAAGAGTCTAAACGTATGCGGTGAAGAGAGGAAAGCATATATAAGGATCGCCAATTTTACTCAGATAAGATACCCCGGCTGGTTGATATTAATGAATTCAAGAGTGTAGTTCCTTAAGGCACAAATCTTCACAAAATTATTTCTGTTCTTTTTATGTTGAATGGAATACTCTTTTGTATGCTTTCATCAATAGCATAATGTAATTCATCAATAACGAATGGTTACGTTTATTTACCTAAATTTGATCTGTCAATTTCTTCTGTTAAATGTTAGTACTCTCAGTGAGACTATGTACTGACCAGACCCCGTAAACAATAAAGTCAACCACAGATGTTGGTAAATCTCGTAAATTGATCTTATAATTACGTAGTAATGAGTAGAACATGCAGCGATATAAATAAACAACTAATGAACCACCAGCAAGACAAGAGACCTTCAGAAGTTATGAAGAGAAGTAAAGTTTCAAGTAGGTAAAAACTGCAAAGTAAATCTCATGTGGATCTAAGGAAATGTATTAGTTAAAAAATTAGTAGTAGGATAAAAATAATTAAGTAGTATATTTGAGGATCAATCAAATAAAACGCAATAAATCTACTTTGAACAACTTAGGTTGACACAGTACGCCTATGTTTGAAAAACTCATCTATCAAAATCAATAAAATTCTTGTATTGGATCCAGATAAAATTCAACATCGACGTCAATATTTGCTTTAAATTCTTCGAACAAAAATATTGTGGATCCACATGCCCAAGCGATGTACCATGTTAATGTGAAAACCTTCAAAATGAAGATTTCTGAATCCAATCTTAACGAACTTGGTGATGACGCATACCATATTTTTTATTCGGATTGACTATGGATCATCATAGTGCAAACAACAGATGCTTATGCTATGCCAAAAAAGGAATCTCCAACCATCATAATCTATACCAACGATATAACTTCAAAGCGGAAATACTTAAAAGTAGATTCTAATCCTGTTAATGAAGAAAATTCATATAAGGAAAATAGACAACTATGGTACTTTCCAGCCAAGAACACTATACTATATATAATATGGAGATTTCGAGAGATAAAATGATGTATAAACTGTTATAGTAATAATATGAATCAATAGTTTAATAAAATAAACATAACTGGTGTCTCTTTTTTCTAATGCGGGGCTTTCTTAAATCGTTGATATATTTAAAAACAGTAAAACTCGTCGCTAAAAATCGTAGTGATGTTGATATGAATCATGGCAATATTTTTAAAATTGTTTTATTAAAATAAATAGGGGTTTAGGATAAACAAAGATATTATCCGCAATGAATAAAAATAACAGACAGACAACAACCCCTAGAAACATTTTAAATGGTTCATATAAGTAAAAATTCAGTCGTATAAGTGAAAATTCATTAATATAAGTGAAAATTAATTGCCAGAAACAAAATCAAATTTAGCTGTAGTGTTATGTAACAAAGCTATACAATAATTTCAATAGTAAGTCAGTATATCATTTAAGGTAAAAACCCATTGCTACAAAAATATTATGAAAAAAAGCTTAAACCTCAGTTTCAAGGAAGTTTCTAATAAAATGAATACTGGCTTTTAATATTTTCGATGTGCCTAAAAGCTGTTACAGCTTAAAACCCATCGTTAAAAATGACAGTGATATTTAATTGAGTTACTGCAATGTTTTTAAAATTGTTTTTTTTTAATGAATAGTGGTTAAATAAAGGTTTTTTCCGTAATAAAGAAAATTTAAAATAATAGATATTCGACAAAACTATCGAAAACATTTTAAATACTAAAGTGAATCTCATATAAGTTAAAAATCATTTTTGAATAAAATGAATCGGGGCATTTAAATATTTTTGGTATGTTTAAAGGCGGCCACTTAAAACCCATCGTTTAAAAAGGGAGTGATGTTGAATTTAGCAACACTGCAATGTTCTTAAAATCGTTGTATTAAAATATATAGTAGTTTAGAGTAGGAACTTCCCGTAATAAAGGAAAGTAAAAATAATAGACATTCAACAGTGGGGTTTAAAACTTTGTGTGTCCATTCGTTTTACACGCCAGCGATAAGGCCAATGATCCCTTATAGCGCTCTTGTGTGGTGGCCCGCAGGACAATATACAGAAGGAAGCTTGATAAGCTCCAGAGAATTGCCTGCCTGGGCACAACTGGAGCCATAAGAACCACACTGACTCGAGCAATGGAGGCCATTCTGAGACTAAGTCGTCTACACTTGCTTGTAGAGGAAGAGGCTGTTCGTTTAAACGACTAGGGTCATTGGATATACAGAGACTGGAATTTTGGGCATACGCGAATCTGGACTAAACTGATCAGATCAGAACCTCTCCTAGCTAGGAGAGATGCGATTATTCCGATCTCAATAGCCTCTGAGAGGTTTCGTGGAATTGTTTTTGACAGCGAACAATGGAGGCATCCCCCCCGTCCTTCCTCAAACCGGAGGGCCTTGTCTGGTTTACAGACGGCTCTCTAATGGAGGAGGGATCTGGGGCGGGAATCTATGGGGAGAGACCCAGGACAAAAATTAATCTTGTTCTTCGACGGTATGTGACTGAATATCACGCTGAGATTACACCAATCGTACAGGAAAACCTTTCCAGAGGATATCACGACAAAAACATCTATTTATGGTGTGATCGTCAAGCAGCGATTAAGGCTCTGTCTGCCCTCGAGCAGGATCAATTCGCTGCTAACTGCAGGAGAGCCCTAGAAAGTCTGCATGAGTCCAATAGGGTTAGCGTCATTTGGGTGCCTGGTCATCAGAGTATTGGGGGTAATGATGGGGAGGATCAACTGGCTCGGGAAGGTAGCACCACTGCTTCAACTGGGCCGGAACCTGCTCTTGGAATTGCTCCTTCAGCTGTCAAGGCTAGGATTAAGAATCGCACTGAATGCTCTGTGCTGAATGGCACGAGCTAGCAGGATTAGACAGTCTAAGGTCTTCATGTCAGGCACTTTTAGCCGTTCTGAGACTGATAGACTTCTAAAACTGAACAAAGTCCAATTTATCATCATTACCGGGGTCCTCACTGGTCACTGAGTGGTAAATCATATGCATAAGATTGTATTCTGCAACGATCCATACTGCAGGTTTTGTGCTGGGGTAGATGAAACTACCGAGCCTCTGGTCTGTCAATGTGACGCTTTAGTCAACGTCAGACTGCTTTGCTTAGGTGATATCTATAGCCCGAGCTTGTAGGACGTGCTCGACCTAAAAGGATCCTTTCCTTTTTAAAACGGAGTGGCCTCCTGGGGGGATAGCACAATGGGCCCCAGTGAGTCTAACTGCTGCCCTTGTCTGGTTACCCATCTAAGTCTATGTCTACAGACATTCAACAGAACTGCCTAAACTATTTTAATTAGTAATAATTATAAGTTGCCACAAAATATCAATTTTGGCTTCATTAATATAAATTATATTTTATATATTTTATTTATATTTACATATATAAATTGTATTCACATAGGATAAATATAAATTAATTAATATATTAAAAATAAAATGAATCGTGATTTAAAGAAATATACTTCTAGAATTGAAGAAAAGCGAAACTGATAGAGAACACAACGATCGAGGGTAAATTAAGCAATAATTAAATTTCATACAAGGACATAAATGCATTCTCAAAATTGTAAGAACATCTTAATCTTAGCTGAAGATTATATATTGAAAAGAAGTTACTTACTCTCATATAAAGAGTAAAATCATTCTTAAATTATATTATGAAAAACAAGTTCAAAACTCAGTTTCACGAAAAATATTTAAAAAATAAATCGTTTTTTTTTAAAATATTTTTGGATTACTTAAATGAGGTCACAACTTAAAACCAATAAAAAAAATGGCAGTGATGTTAAACTTAGTCATTGGAATGTTCTTAAAATTGTTTTATTAAAATTAATAGTGGTTTACAGTAAACAAAGGTATTTGCAGCAATAAAGAAAATTAAAAATTATAGACATTGGAAGTAACTATCAAAAACAACACAACATAGTAAGTTAATTTCATATAAGTGAATAAAACAAATATTGCCAGAAAATACCAATGTAAGATTCAATTTTTGTAAGTGAACCTGATAAAAGTTAATCTTCATTCAAAGAAAATATTATTAAAAAAGTTCTAGGTTTAGACTTTTGTGAACTTTTAGTAAAATGACCCGTGGTTTAAACGAATATATTTCTAGAAATGAAGAAAAGAAAGATGGATAAAAACCAGAACCACTGAGAATCAATTAAACAATAATTGTATTTCATAAAAGTCATAAATGCATTCTTAAAAATATTATGACAAAAAAATTAAACAGCTTCACATAAGGTGTAAGAACAAAAGAAGATATAGTACTGAAGAGCTAATGGGCTTCAACAATACAGGGAACGTATGCGTCTGGCCTTCCGACGAAACCCTTAGTTAATATGTAGGTTTAAATTTAAGTGTATTTGATGGTGAGAGTATGGACGCGGAGGGGGCATGTCCTATCTTACGGGACTTTTCGGGTCTAAGTACTCTCCGACAAAAGAGTGTTGATTCCAGATAGGAACAAATCTTCGGTGGAAAACGGTAGCGATTTTATAACGCAGTTCCTTTGTCTGCAATACCGACTCCTGTGTCCTAAAATGGGGCGAAAGGTAGGATTCTTACAGCGAATTTGATACGATAATCTCAGCAAAGTGCCTGTTTTTTCGAGGAAGGATGCAAAGTCAGACTTTATCATTTGCCTCCGCAATTACATGTCGCCTAAAGATATTTTAGATAGCTTCATTCTTCAATCTAAATTTAACGTTAAAATTTCAGGGAGGAAATACATGTATATGCCAGTCCTGTTAATGAAGAAAATTTATATAAGAAAAACATACAACTGTGACACTTTCTAGTCAAGAACAATATACTGACGTCCTTAATATGGAGATTTCGAGAGAGAAAATAATGTACAACTGTTATAGTAATAATATTAATCAAAGTGTTAATAAAATAAGCATAACTGGTGTCTCTTTTTTTTCTAACGCGGGGCTTTCTTAAATTGTTGATATATTTAAAAATAGTAAAACTCGTCGCTAAAAATTGTTTTATTAAAATAAATAGGGGTTTAGAATAAACAAAGATATTATCCGCAATGAAGAAAAATAAAAATAACAGACAGAGAACAACTCCTAGAAACATCTTAAATGGGTCATATAAGTAAAAATTCGTTCATATAAGTGGAAATTCATTGCCAGGAAAAAAATCAAATTTAGCTGTAGTGGTATGTAACAAAACTATTAACAATAATTTCAATAGTAAGTTAGTATATCATTTAAGGTAAAAACCCATTGTTACAAAAATATTATGAAAAAAGGCTTAAGCTTCAGTTTCAAGGGCGTTTTTAATAAAATGAATACTGGCATTTTAATATTTTCGATGTGCCTAAAAGCTGTTACAGCTTAAAACCCATCATTAAAAATAACAGTGATGTTTAATTGAATTACTGCAATGTTTTTAAAATTGTGTTTTTATTGAATAGTGGTTTAGAGTAAATAAAGGTTTTTTCCGTAATAAAACTATCGAAAACATTTTAAATACTAAATTTATAAAAGTGAATAAACAAATTTTGTCTGAAAATATCAATTTTAGGTTTATCTTTACATAACTCATCTATCGAAAATAATTAATTTTGTAAGTGAATCTCATATAAGTTAAAAGTCATTTTTTAATAGAATGATTTGGGCCATTTGAATATTGTTGGTATGCTTAAAAGTGGCCACGACTTAAAACTCATCGTTTAAAAGGGGAGTGAAGTTGCACTTAGTTACTGCAATGTCCTTAAAGTGGTTTTATTAAAATAAATAGTAGTTTAGAGTAGGAACTTTCCGTAATAAAGAAAAGTAAAAATAATAGACATTCAACAGTGGGGTTTAAAACCTCGTGTTGCTACTTGGCTTTACACGTCAGCGATAAGGCCCATTATCCCTTATGGTGCTCTTGTGTGGTGGCCCGTCACTCGTAGGACAATATATAGAAGGAAGCTTGACAAGCTCCAGAGAATTACCTGTCTGGGCATAAGTGGAGCCATAAGAACCACACCGACCCGAGAAATGGAGGTCATTTTGGGACTAAGTCCTCTACACTTGCTTGTAGAGAAAGAAGCTCGGAAGGCTTTTTGTACGTTTAAACGACTGGGGTTGTTGGACACAGAGACTGGAATTTTGGGCACACGCAAGTCTGGACGGAACTGATCAGATCAGAACCTCTCCTAGCTAGGAGAGATGCCATTATTCCGGTCTCACTAGCCTCTAAGAGGTTTCGTGTAATTGTTTTTGACAGCGAACAATGGAGGAATCCCTCCCCGTCCTTCCTCAAACCGGAGGGCCGTGAACCTTTCCAGAGGATATCACGACAAACATATATATATATATATATATATATATATATATATATATATATATATATATATATATATATATGATGTGATCGTCAAGCCCCGATTAAGGCTCTGTCCTTGAGCAGGACCAATTCGTTGCTAACAGCTGAATGCAGGAGAGCCCTAGCGAGGCTGCGTGAGTGCAATAGGGTCAGCCTTATTTGGGTGCCTGGCTATCAGGGCATAGGGGGTATTGGGGGCATTGGGAGTAATGATGGGGCGGATCAGCTGGCCCGGGAACGTAGAAATACTGCTTTCATTGGGCCGGAATCTGCTCTTGGAATTGCTCCTTCAGCTGACAAGGCTAGGATTAAGAATCGCACTGTCGAAGAATTCCATGCTCAATGGCACGAGCTAGCAGGATTAGACAGTCTAAGGTCTTCATGACTTTCATAAGGCTCTTTTAACCGTTTTAAGACTGATAGACTTCTAAAACTAAACAGAGGCCAATTTAGAATTATTACCGGGGTCCTAACTGGACACTGGCTGGTGAAATATTACCTGCAGAAGATTGTATTCGGCAACGATCCATACTGCAGGTTTTGTGCTGAGGTAGATGAAACTACGGAGCATCTGGTTTATCGATGTGACGCTTTAGTCAACGTCAGACTGCTTTGCTTGTGGAACCCGAGCTTGACGGACATGTTCGAGTCAAAAGGGTCCTTTCCTTTCTAAAAAGGAGTGGCCTCCTTGCCTGAGAGGTTTACTTGGGGGGATAGTGCTGCCCTTGTCGGGCTCTCTGTCAATGTCTATAGACATTCAACAGAATTGACTAAAATATTTTAATTAGTAATAATTATAACTTGCCGCAAAATATCAATTTTGGCTTTATTTATATAAATTATAAATATTTATACATATATATATATATATATATATATATATATATATATATATATATATATATATATATATATATATATATATAAATAATTTTAAATCTTAAATTGATTTCATATAGGTTAAACATAAATTAATTAATATATTAAAAATAAAATGAATCGTGATTTAAACAAATATACTTCTAGAATTGAAGAATAACGAGACTGATAGAGAACACAACGATCGACGGTAAATTAAGCAATAATTAAATTTCATATAAGGTCATAAATGCATTCTGAATATTGTAAGAATATACTAATTTTAGCTGAAGATTATATACTGAAAATAAGTTACTTACTCTCATATAAGGAGTAAAATAATTCTTAAATTATATTATGAAAAACAAGTTCAAGACTCGGTTTCACGAAACATTTTTAAAAAATAAATCGTGCTTTTTTAAATATTTTTGGATTACTTAAAAGATGTCACAACTTAAAAACAATCGTAAAAAAATGGCAGTGATGTTAAACTTAGTCATTGGAATGTTCTTAAAATTGTTTTATTAAAATTAATAGTGCTTTAGAGTAAACAAAGGTATTTTCAGCAATAAAGAAAATTCATCACAACATAGAAAGTTAATTTCATATAAGTGAAAAAATAAATATTGCCAGAAAAACCAATGTAAGTTTCAACTTACATATATAACTCAACTACTGAAAATAATTTTAATTTTAAGTAAACCTCATACAAGTTAAAATTCATTCTAACAAAATAATATTAAAAAAAGTTCTAGTTTTAAACTTTTGCGAACTTTTAGTAAAATGAACCGTGGTTTAAACGGATATATTCCTAGAAATAACGAAAAGAAAAATGAATAAAGACCAGGACGATTGAGAGTAAATTAAACAAGAATTATATTTCATAGTCATAAATGCATTCTAAAAAATAATATGAGAAAATACTAACTTCAGCTGGAGTTTTATCTATCACAACTATTGAGAAAAAATTCAATAGTTAGTTCGCTTCACATAAGGTAAAAGATTGGGCACTAGTACAGAACATTTAGTACAGAAGATCAAATGGTCTTCAACAATACAGGGAACAAATGCATCCGGCCTTGCGAAGAAACCCTTAGTTACTATACATGTTTAAATATAAGTGTATTTGATGGTGAGAGTATGGACGAGGAGCGTGCATGTCCTGTCTTACGAGACTTTTCGGGTCTAAGTACTCTCCGACAAAAGCGTGTTGGTTCCAGATAGGAAGAAAACTTCGGTGGAAAACGGTGGCGATTTTATAACGCAGTTCTTTTGTCTGCAATACCGATTGATTGTCTTCTATAATCGGGCGAGAGGAAGGATTTTTATAGCGAATTTGAAACGATAATCTCAACAAAGTGCCAGTTTTTTCGAGGATGCAAGGTTAGACTTTATCAACTGCGTCCGCAATCACATGTCGCCTAAAGATCTTTTAGATAGCTTCATTCTTCAGTCTGAATCCGGATGTCTCGTGTGCAAGACGGTAATGAATTATAGCGACGTGGTTTGGGACAAGAGGTTGGCGCTTGTGGATAATTATGATTACAATGATAATATTTATTACTGGATACTGGTAGAAATAAAGCGTAATTTAAGTGTCTTTCGCTGTTTTTGACATTTATTATTGTTATTATTATATTACAACGCTTAAAAATAACATGGTGGATCTTAAGTCCCGAAAAGCGGTGATGAGGAGATGGAAAAGTTTATTTCTGTTCAAGCTTTGTATCTCAGCTGAAGGAGAGATTACAAGAAATTTGATATTCTCGATAAAAAAATTAGAGAATGTTAGTCAGAAGATTTTCAGCATCACAAATATGTTAAAAAAAAAACAGTACAGTTATATACGAACTTCAAGAAAAAATCGACTTCCTCGATCAGAGGAGTAGGGGAACTAATGTGCGTGTTTGTAGTGTTTCCAAAAAAGATGGTGAAGATCTCCGCCGTGTGGTATCTGATTTGCTCTCTTCGAAATTAGATCTTACAGTTAGACTTGAAGATATCGACGCAACATTTAGGGTTGGCAAGGGAACTGAAAGCTAGCCTCGTGTAGTCATTGTCCAGTTTTTATCTTATGTGAAACGTAATGAAGTGTTTTTTTGACAAACAAAAAGTGCGCGGATCCCCGATAGTTCTTTACGAGAATCTGTCCCAAACAGATTTGGGCTGTTAATGGCAGCCAAGGAAAAATTTAGAAAAAAACAAGGTTTGGTCCTCTGGTGGAAATATTTTTGTAATGTATTGTCTGGGAAGAAGCACCTAAAATCCATCAGTGAAATTTAATATTCATTATTATTTGCTGTCCATGACTTTATCGTCATAGTCGAGCTATAAATCATATTAGTTTAAGGAGTATTATGTATTAAATCTTTTTTACTCTTTTTTTTTATGGTAGGCTATTGAGTTTATGTACTAGAGGGAATGCGAATTTATTTACTAAAGTAAATTTAAATGGCTTGATAATAATGTATTAGGAATTTCGTGTTTTTAGTGATCTTATAGATTTACTATGTTTCAAAGATTAATTTACTACTTTTTTTTCGGATTATGCTAATTCATGGAAATACACTATTATTAATACATTTTTTAATATTCGCTCTTTATTCTCTGATTATATAGCCGATGAGCAGATTGATGTTATCGGGCTCTCTGAAACTCAAGCTCCGTCCTGAAATCTCTGATAATGAAATTAATATACCAGGTCATCGGTGGGGTCGTGTTAAGCGTGATGGTCGTGGAGGCGGAGTTGCTTTGTATGTGAAAACCCATTTTAAAGGTAAATTACTGTCCTGTACTATCCACGAGGAAATAGTTTCTTGGAAAGCGTCTGGATTAATATAAAAATACACTAATATACACAAATAACACAGTAAGAATATTTGTTTGGGCTCTTTATAAAGACCTCCTAATTCGAATATTAGCTTATGCCTCGAAGATTTAGAAAATTTGTTAAATATTTTTGTGCCGAAATTTAAATACGTATACTTAGGTGGGGGTTTCAATGTGATTTTTTTAGGTCCTAATTCTAATTCATGTACGCTATTTATTTTTTTTTCAAATAAATCTTGTCTAAATCAGCTGGTAACAGACCCTACACGAATAACTGAGAATTCAAGTACGCTGGTAGACTTAGTTATTCCTTCAGATCCTTCAAGTTAGATGTTTTTCTAAACTGTTATGTTATTGATATGTCAGATATCTCCGATTATTTCCTAGTAATTAAAAAATAAATCGCCCATTAAATTTAGAACTTACAAGGATTTTAATAATTTTGATTATGAAAACTTTCTTAGGGAACTTTGTAACCTAAACTGGGATAGATTTTATAATTCAAATAATATTGATGAGATATTTAGTGAGAATATCGAGAATTTGCTTAACATACATGCACCTTTTAAAATATGTAGATGTGCAAAAGTCCCTGCACCCTGACTAACACCTAATTTGAAATATATGATTAAGTTACGGGAAAAAACCTAAATCAAATATAAAAGAACTAAAATTGAGATCGCGAGAAGTGAATATAAACAGTTGCGTAATTTTGTAACCTTGGCTGTACGAAAGGAAAAAATGGTCTTCCTAAATCATAAATTTAAAACGGATCCAAAGAACTTTTGGCTAACTCTAAAATACATGAATGTTACTTCTAACAAGCCTGGCTTTTTGGTTACGTTTCTTCGATGGCACGTATTTTTAAATAATTTCGAGAAAACGCCCCAGGCTTTTTGGCACAGTCGTTGATTAAAGGCACATAATGTAATGAACATTTTTTTTATTTTTTTCGTTTTATGTGCATGTGAAGATAAATAATATTGTCAAGTGTACAAATGGATACATCGTAAAAATAATTTAAAAAAATTACATTATTTCGTACTTTTAGTGCGTTGCATATGTTCATTTGCAAAAAAGTGACAGAATACATATTATTTTGAACAATTTTCTGCAACAGTTGATCCAATTTTATCTTCAAATGTGAATCTGGAATCAGTACAGAATCCGGCGCTACATTTGCAAAAACTCTACAAGGGATTTATCGAAAACAAATTAAGAACCAAAACATTACTAGCAATTTAAGTTTTGACTTTCAGTTGATAAATGGCTCAGTTTATAGTGAAATACTGTCTGGAACGTTATGCTTTAAGTATAGTCTAAAGAAATTCCAAAGTATAACGACTTACAAAACATTTCAGTGCCTCAAAATATACGACTAAAAATATACGATTAGTGCATCTTAAAGAATACGGTCTATTCTTCGGCTTAAATTAATAATCTTGTTTCCTCATTGGAATTTATAAAGCAGAATACGAACTCTTCCGCAGAGACGAGATCATAATTTCTGTTAAGTACGCTTTTGTAAGACTTGAATTGTCTTTATCTTAAATAATTATAAAACTACGAACTTATAAGTTTTAGTCATTAGTCATGAGCAATGATGTGGATTAATCAAACAGTTTGCATAATTATTACTTTCAGGATAAAAATAAGTTCTCCAGGGGTTTCCTCTGGGTTTTTCTGTTTCTCTGGTAATGGTAGGAGGTGTAATTATAATAGGTTGACGAACATTTTTTATACTTATTATATGGAAGACAGAAACATCGCGAATAACAAGAAAGCCGCCCACACTGGACATAATCTCAACCAGAATTCTAACCATTCTGCGGAAGCAAAAGAAGGTTTTTACTACCCTCGTATAAGGGAAGTATTGTAAGCGTGAAAACAAGTTTTCTCAATTCCGTCGGTATGTCTGTCTGTTCGCGGCATAGCTAAAAAACTACTAACCTGATTGACTTCAAATTTTGGTAAAATGATTTATCATATGGCTATTACCTGGCCACATTTCGGTAAAAATCCAAGACGGAAAAACAAAATGGCCTAGTGACATGTTAAAAAAAATATTACTAAAAAATTACCTATTGAATGTTCTTCAAATTTTGGTGCGAATGCAAGATGGCTGCTTAATAAAATATTTAAAAATTCAGCCTGAATAAACTACTTTATAGATTGATTTCAAATTATGTGCAATAATTAACTGTGGTATAGAGATGAACTAGTAAAATTGTGGTATGAATTCCAGATGGCGGCCAAATAAAATGTTTGTAATGGTGAAAAAATCACCCTCCCACGTTTTACATATCTTCACGTATTAGTCGTCTATATTTAATGACTAAATAAAACAATATTTTTTACTTTTCAGCGTTTTTTTTTAGAAGCCGTTTCTTTTTTTTAAATATTTTATTTCTCACTTTTTAGTGATTTTTACAGTTACATTTTTAAGAATATTTATTTTATATATAATTTGTAGTATATGTATATCCAATTGTATATAACAATACAAAAAGTAACGAATAGAGAAGTAGTTTGTCCCATCATCCCAACATCGGATCTCTACCAATGTTTGGATTAGATCCCTACCACTGTTTCCTTTTACCTATGCCAGACGTGACTTCTGGGTATAATTTAAAATTAATTTAATACTTTTTACATTGACACATACCGCCATTTTGTTACATCATGTTGAATTTGTACCAGTTTATCCCATTTTCACATTTAATTTTTCCGCAAAATTTAAAGGCAATTGAACAAGATTTTTTTACGTTGACTTAAAAAAAAATATTTGGCCGTCATTTTGTTTCGCCATCTTAAATTCGTACTACAACTTTACCAGTTTATCTCTATATAACACTTAATTCATGCACAAAAAATGAAATTATTTTAATAAGTAGTATTTTCAAACTGATTTTTTAAATATTTTATTAGGCCGCTAATTTGTTTTGATATCTTGAATTCATATCAAAATATTACCAGTTCATTTCTATGTAACATTTGATTTTTGTGTAAAATTTGAGGTAAATTGGGTGATTAGTTTTTTAGTAACAATTTTTTTACTATTTTTCCGCCATATTTGATTTTTACCAAAATGTTACCAGGTCATTCTCATATGACCATTAATTTTTGTAAGTCGCTTCTAAGCTATGCCTCGAATTGACAGATAGACAGACAGATCGACAGACTGACCGACGGAATTGATAAAACATATTTTTTGGCATCTAGAAAAGCTAACACGTAAAGATTTGTAAAACCTGAGAGGGTGATTTTTCACGATTACAAACATTTTATTTAGCCGCCATTTTGTTCGGCTATCTTGAATTAGTACCACAATTTTACTAGTTGATCCCTATACCATAGTTATTTATAGTATTAGTACCAAAATGTTACCAGTTGATTCCAACATAATACTTGATTGTACAAAATTTCAGATATACTGAATAAAGTAGTTTTTTAAAAATAATGTTTCGCCATATTGGATTTTTACCAACATGTTACCAGGTCAGCCACATATGACCTTTAATTTTTTACCTAAATTTAAAGTCAATAGGGTAAGTAGTTTTTTAGGTATGCCGCGAACAGGCAGACAGACCGACGGAATTGGGAAACCTTGTTTTTAGGTATCTAGGCACCCTGAAACGTGAAGCTCTGAAAAAATCTCGGAATGTGAGTTTTTCACGATTACTATACTTCTCTAAAAAAGTGGTTCATTCATACATTTTTGTGTGTTGGAGATATTAAAAAATGTAATCTTTCAAATATATATTTCAAATTTGTCAAATTCCGTGGGTATAATTCTTTACAAGAACCATATATATATATATATATATATATATATATATATATATATATATATATATATATATATATATATATATATATATATATATATATATATATATATATATATATATATATATATATATATATATATATATATATATATATATATATATATATATAGAGTGAATCCTAGTCGTGACTGACTAATTAAGCAGAAAAATACTAAATTAGTGGGGATGCAGTCAAAGAAAACCAAAGGCCTAGTTCAAAAGATGAACCCTTTATTGTATAGTCAAGCTTTCGGGATTATTTACCCCTTCTTCAGGACATTTCTACAAAAAATTTTAGAAAAAGAAAACCACGTTAGTAACTAATTCTAGAATTTTGGCTTTTTATATAACTCACCAATGTGGGTTTAAAATAAAAGCAAGATTGCATTCCATCAAACAAGAATTTATGTAATGTCTATTCTAAAACAAACCATCACACTTTGGAACATTTAAATTACGAAAATATTGTTATTTAACTGTTATTACATGATTAAAAATTTAAAAAAAATTGAGGGATTATTGAAAACGAACGTTCATGAGGAACGCCATTATGTTACTTAAAACAGGTTGTGTTGCCGTATAAAACGATTTAATTTTTAAGATGATGAAATTACAAGGAAAACAAGGTGTGTAATAAGGATAGAGAATTGTTTTGTTAGATGTAAGCGACAAAGAAAGGAGAGAACTATACGACTGAACGTCGGTTACTCTGAACACGCGAAAGGTGATGGAGTGTTGCCTACATTAAGTGAAGGGCTATATACTGCCCAACGCAGTTTTAATCTCTACTAAATTTAAATAAATATATTTGAACATGAGAAGAACAAAAAATTAGTTAATGCTTTTTATTGTGCCTAATTATCTGTTATGGAAACATAATTTTATTATTAAATGATGGAAGGGAGATTTAAGGAGTTATATTAAGTTCTATTTTTTTTATCATTATAAAAATTTTGAAACAAGTAGAGGGACGGAAAACAGAGAGAAACTCTTTCACTCGTCAGGGGCGGGAGCGTCCAAGCACTGGTATTTGTTTTTATGTAATTTTAGGATGTAGCTGTAAATGGTACTCAGACCTTGAGTATCACTTTTTTTATTCATCACTGGATCCTGTGAAATTATGTGAATCATCTCTAAGAACGTGCGTTTGTAATATGATGAGGCTCTGTCAAGAATCTCAACATTATTCCAGTTAAGAGAATGGTTGTTATTAATAAAGTGTTCACTCAGTGCACAGGACGGTACCCCTCTCCGACAGTCACTTTTATGAGATGTGATTCTGCCCTTAAGGCTCCTAGACGTTTGCCCTATGTATACTAATTCACATTCGTTACAAGGAATTCTGTATACTACATTGTGGTTTTCAAGAGAGGACAAAGGTGTTTTAGTTTTTGTGAAAAGAAGAGATAAAGTCTTTTGTTGTTTTCTCGCTATTTTCACATCTGTATCTTTAAAAATATTGATCAATTTATTAGTGAGATTATCTATGTATGGAAGAGAGAAAAAACGTTGTGATGTATGAGGAGAAATATCATCCTGAGTCGACAATTGTATATTTATGTTACTAGGTGTGTTAACAGAAGAATGAGAAAGTAGTGGACTTGGATGAAAGTTAGGATCTCTAAAATTATCAGTTATGTTGTGTTCAGTTTGGAACAAAATTTTTAGCACTAGCTCTGGGGGGTATGAATTTTCTAAAAAAATGGTTTTTAACTGTTGTAACACTTGATGTCTTTTAGTAGGATGAGAAAGTTTAACGGCTCTAGTTTTCATGCCTATAATTAGATTGGTTTTTGTTCTAGCAGGGTGGTAGGAATAGTAGCTGATGAATCTGTTAGAACAGTATGGTTTTCTATACCATTGTGTTAGTAAAACATTGTCATCTGACCTGATGACTAACATGTCGAGGAAAGGAATGCTGTTGTTTACTTCCTTTTCACATGTAAATTGTATGTGTTCATTAAATGAATTAAACAGATCAAGAGCAAAATCTATTCTATCCCTGGGGAGCGCAAGTAAAAGATCATCTACGTAGCGTTTGACGAACGGTACGTGGAAAGGCATAAGATCTAGGCAATACTCAATTAAGTCATCCAAGACATAGTTGACTAGAATAGGAGAAATAGTTGACCCCATAGGTGTACCAAAAATCTGTTTATAATAACTGTCATTAAAAATTAGGATATTAGAGTCAAAAATAAACTTCATTAATGTTTCAAATAGTTCATAATCCATGCCACAAAATTGGGATATGTGTTGCCACTTTTCTTTTAGACTATTTATTATGACATTCAATGGCAGATTAGTGAAGAGCGAAACAACATCAAAACTGACTATTACATAATCATTAGGTAGTTGATAATAATTAACAAAACTACTAAAGGCAAAAGAGTCTTTGACATAATAATCATTTTCTGTATCATATGCACGAGTAAGGAAATCAGAAATATATGAAGCCAATGCACCGTTGGGACAATTAATAGCGGAAACTATAGGTCTCACAGATAGTGTGGGCTTATGTATTTTAGGAAGAGTGTAGAATCTATGGGCTACCGTGTTATAGGTAGTCATTTTAGTTGCCATTACTCCATCTATGATCCCTTTGTCCTTAAGTTGTTTAGCTAGTTTAGTAGAGATTAAACTGCGTTGGGCAGTATATAGCCCTTCACTTAATGTAGGCAACACTCCATCACCTTTCGCGTGTTCAGAGTAACCGACGTTCAGTCGTATAGTTCTCTCCTTTCTTTGTCGCTTACATCTAACAAAACAATTCTCTATCCTTATTACACACCTTGTTTTCCTTGTAATTTCATCATCTTAAAAATTAAATCGTTTTATACGGCAACACAACCTGTTTTAAGTAACATAATGGCGTTCCTCATGAACGTTCGTTTTCAATAATCCCTCAATTTTTTTTTAATTTTTAATCATGTAATAACAGTTAAATAACAATATTTTCGTAATTTAAATGTTCCAAAGTGTGATGGTTTGTTTTAGAATAGACATTACATAAATTCTTGTTTGATGGAATGCAATCTTGCTTTTATTTTAAACCCACATTGGTGAGTTATATAAAAAGCCAAAATTCTAGAATTAGTTACTAACGTGGTTTTCTTTTTCTAAAATTTTTTGTAGAAATGTCCTGAAGAAGGGGTAAATAATCCCGAAAGCTTGACTATACAATAAAGGGTTCATCTGTTGAACTAGGCCTTTGGTTTTCTTTGACTGCATCCCCACTAATTTAGTATTTTTCTATATATATATATATATATATATATATATATATATATACACTGTGTCCGAGATAAGGCGGGCCACTATGGGGAAAGTGGAAACGGCAAGAGATACAACTTTGGTTAAATGGGAGAAAAGTTGCGTAATCAAGGGTCTAAGAAAATGGCGTTTTCAAATTCCTGAAACATTTTTCGGATTTTGAGATATTTTGAAAAAATTGGATTTTTTGATTTTACGAACTATTTTTTTTCTGGCGTTATTATTTGCCCTAGAGCGAAACCAATAACAATTCTCCACCGCAACTTTTAATGCTCTTTAGGACGACGTTATTAGTTTTTTAATCTGACGTTTCGTTTTTGTGGGACCATCATCAACTTCATTTTTTTAAATACGGCCCTGATATTCTGATATCAGATTCTGAAAGCCCTTTCTATTTCGAATTCAACGATGTTATAACACTTTATGGTTTAATTGCGTTTTAGTCTTTTTTTCTTGCCTTACACAAGAAAATTCCTATTACGGACCTGTACACACCAATACACATATGAAAACCGAAATAGTATTGACGACTTGACTTTTTTTTTAATGTAGATTAGTTTTAGGCCAATAATGGACATTTCATCTAATATAAAAACATCATTTTATTCGTAATCATACAGTCATATGAAAAATTCAAATTCTGCAGGTATTTTCTCGTGTACCATTCGCAGTATGAACGACGATAATTTTCCAAATACATACATACGCAAAAATTAATTAATAGAAGACATGACTAATTATTGCGCACTAAATTACACAGTAAGCAAATGTGTCAAAAAATCAACGTTACTGACAATTATTAAAGAAAAGCAGGCTCCGGAAAACAAATGAATGTGTTGATGGCCTCTTATACATTTGAATTGTCAGCTAACGTTGATTGTTTGACACATTAGCTTACTGTGTAATTTAGTGCGCAATAATTAGTCATTTCTTCTATTAATTATGTTTTCTAACGAAGAAAAGTTTGACATGGTGGCGTGTTTCATTTCATCCAACAGAAATTGTTCTGTTGCGGAGCGTTTGTATTTGCAAAAATATCCCGAAAGAAGACAGCCAAATCAAAGGACCTTTAGCAAATTAGTGGCAAACCTTAAAGCATATGGTTCTTTCAAAAAACCTGTAGTTTCGCGACAAAAGAAGAGCAATGAAGAAACAGTACATAATGTTTTGTTAGCGGTCACTGAAAATCCCTGTACATCAGTCCGATTGGTCGAACGAAATGTTGGTATACCAAAATCAACGACGCATTGTATTTTACAAAAACAAAAGTTCCATCCGTATAAGTACAGAATTTGTCATGGACTTCGACCAGGCGATTTAGAGCGACGTCGCTCATTCTGTGAATGGTACACAAGAAAATGCCAGGAGAATATGTATTTTCCATATTACATAATATGGTCTGATGAAAGTATGGTTACGAATAACGGTATTTTCAATAGACGAAATGTTCATTATTGGTCTGAAACCAATCCACGTTTAAACAAAACGTCGAGGCACCAACACCGCTTTGGTTTTAATATGTGGGCTGGTATTATTGGCACAAGGATTGTAGGACCATTTATTTACAACCACAACCTGACATCAGAGCGTTACCTACATTTGCTGCAAAATGATTTAGAGGATGCTCTCGATAATATGCCTCTGGCGACAGTTCGCAACTGTTGGATGCAGCAAGATGGTGCACCTGCACATAATTCCAGAGCCGTTCGAGCATATCTATCCATGAGATTTCCAGAGAAGGTGATTAGCACGCATTCGGAAACACCCTGGCCAGCGCGTTCACCCGATATAACCCCGCTTGATTTTTTCGTATGGGGGTTCGTTAAGAATCATGTTTATCAGCGAAATTTTGCTACAGAACAAGAACTGAGGGGGTTAGTTTTGGAAGCCTTTGCTAATATTACTCCACAAATTTTGGCTAGGGTGTTAGAATCAACGGTTAGAAGGTGCTATCTATGCTTAGAAAACGACGGAAATCTTTTTGAACATTTAATATAAATTTAGTTGTTTTGTTCGTATTCCCTTGTTGTTGCTTTTTAATTTTTAGATCTTCTGCTAAATTAATTGTATTTGATCTTTGTTTATTCTATTAAATTAGTGCATCAATTCAACCACTAGATTATTATTAAACACCTAAATGACATAAAGTGTCATATGTTATGGCTAATTGTTTATTCTTTGAAATTAAACTAAACTGAACTTAACTAAACTATGTACAGGTCCGTAATAGGAATTTTCTTGTGTAAGGCAAGAAAAAAAGACTAAAACGCATTTAAACCATAAAGTGTTATACATCGTTGAATTCGAAATAGAAAGGGCTTTCAGAATCTGATATCAGAATATCAGGGCCGTATTTAAAAAAATGAAGTTGATGATGGTCCCACAAAAACGAAACGTCAGATTAAGAAACTAATAACGTCGTCCTAAAGAGCATTAAAAGTTGCTGTGGAGAAGTGTTATTGGTTTCGCTCTAGGGCAAATAATAACGCCAGAAAAAAATAGTTCGTAAAATCAAAAAATCCAATTTTTTCAAAATATCTCAAAATCCGAAAAATGTTTCAGGAATTTGAAAACGCCATTTTCTTAGACCCTTGATTACGCAACTTTTCTCCCATTTAACCAAAGTTGTATCTCTTACCGTTTCCAAAATCCCCGTAGTGGCCCTCCTTATCTCGGACACAGTGTATATCCTGCTACAATTTTAGTTATTAATAAAAGCATATAAGCGTAAAACTTCCGCAAAGAATGATAAAAATTGTACCTAAAGAGGGAGAATAAAACAAGGGGTCTAAGTTTCATTTTTAGTAGTACCTTCCAGATTTAAAAAGTGTGTGAAGGATCGAGCAGTTTTTGAGAAAATTAATTTTGAAAATAATAAATATTCAAAAAATACACTGCGAAATCTGTCTTTTATTACGTCACGATGATGTTGAGAACACAACTTCCCTACACTGTTGCCAATGCCTTCCAATTTTCTTAAAAATTTAGATTCAAAAAACCATTGCATAGATGGATAGCTGATTGCATAACCCTGGATTTATCTTTGTTTTGTTATAAATCCGTTAAAAAAAAACAAAATCTTAAATCCGCTGCAACTCCCACCAATTACACCATTTTAGAGTATGCGCGTATTATAATGTATAGCTTTAAAGATAATTTTAACGACAAACCTGGGCTAACCTAACGCTAACGGGACAGATCCAATTAACAGTATAACTGTTGTTAAAAAATCTTTGTTTTAATATAGACTCGGAATTTTGTTGGAGCGCTTCCGCGCGCTTACTTTACAGCAAACCTAACCATTGCTAACCTAACCTAAACATGATTTTTATTAATCAAAATAGTTTTGTTGAAAAAGTCACCTGCCAGAACGGGGATTAATTAATAATAATTAATTAATAATGCAAGACTTACATTACATTTACTCTTGAAATCTGGCAACAGTGCTTTCACTTAACATATGAAATACTATATTCTTCAATATATTCAAATCATAATTTTTTTAGGTTGCATATATTAATATGCATATTTTTACGATCGTTTTCATGTTTTGTTTAATTTAATATAAACATATGGTTTGTTTTTTGGTAAACTATGGTATAATCACAAGATACATGAATTTTTAGAGTACTATTTGTCGATAATACCTCAAGATTATTGATAAAAACGTGAATATTATGGGTACGTATAGTGCTATGAAACCAAAACAAGTTCTTTTAGAGATTTTTGACTCTTCAAAGGTTAGTTATGTTATCCTATTTACTATAATCTTTCAAAAAATTGTAAAAATTCTGGGTTTATAATGTTCACCTTCACCTCCGGGAAACATTACAATCTTACTATCTAAATGCTACACAAATACTATTCATTTTTAACGTTAGATTAGGTCATTGTATTATATCTTAAATTTCTGTCGCCGATTTATCTATTTATTTTTAAATTAGAAAATCAATGCTTTTTAATAAATAAATTATAACAATTTAATTAAAGACACTTACATTTTTAAAAATGTTGCACCAACACGCTATCTACTTGCACGGCAACGACGAATAAGTTTTTTACAAACCACACGGTACACTAATGTCTTTCATCACAGGAAAAAGAAAAATTTAAAAAATTTAGCCCTTGAAATACGTACATAAATTGTTGCAACTACCTACACAGGAACATCACTATAGTATAAATCTCAGCGTCCGAATAAGTAGGTATAGATAAAATAGTTTTTTGCTTCCCATCGTAATGTTTTCGTCCGTTTACAGTCACAAAAACAATTTGCGCGCAATAAGATTTATTTCGTGTTGCCGGATTTTGCAATAAGGTTCATTCCGCGGTCAAATATTTTTTAAATTTTGCAAATATTTTAAATAGGTCATGGTGAAATCGTACTAGTTTATCTCACTTTCATATTTAATTTTTCTGCAATATTTAAAGTCAATTGAACAAGATTTTTTATGTTGATTTTTAAAAATTGTATTTATATATTATCAGTCTTTACCTACACCGCAAATATTTCCGAGATATTGAGTTTCTGAATGGTTTTCGTTAACGATCCTCTTGTTGCTATGTTAGAGTGGTGTATTATTTGGGGTTGGAGCCCATAAAAAAAACAAAAGCCTTTTTTTAAGTTGTCGACGTTTCGCAACTTTATTAACCATTCTTAGGACACATATAGATTTTATATCCTGCACGAAACCCACATTATCAGTCTACCTACTCCTGTAGTCCACAAATATTTCCTAACTCCAAATAATATATCACTCTAACATAATAACAAGATCGTTAACTAAAACAATTTAGAAACTTAATATCCGGGCAATATCTGCGAACCAACGGAGTAGGTAAAGACTGATAATATGGGTTTCATCTGATAATACATAAATAAAATTTTTAAAACTCAACATAAAAAAATCTTGTTCAATTTACTTTAAATTTTGCAGAAAAATTAAATATGAAAGTAAGATAAACTAGTACGATTTCAATATGATGTAACAAAATGGCGGTATGTGTCAATGTAAAAACTACTTAACGAATGTAAATTATGCCCTAAAATCTATGTTTCCTGAGGATGCAACAATAAAGTTGCAAAACGTCGACAATTTCAAAAAAGACTCATTTTTACTGGATCCTAATTTCAAATAATACACCACTCTTAAAAACAAGAGGATTTTAACGAAAACCATTTAGAAACTTAATATCTGGGAAATATATGTGGACCAACGGAGTGGGTATACTAAGGATGCAACAATAAAGTTGCGAAACGTTGACTATTTAAAAATGAACATTTGTTTCTTTTTACCGGTTCCTAACACAACTCTAGCAACAAGAGGATTATCTGGGAAATATATGCGGACCAATGGAGTAGGTAAACACTGATAATATGGGTTTCATGCAGGATATAGGATATATATTGTATATATATATATATATATATATATATATATATATATATATATATATATATATATATATATATACATGTTATGCAGTTTTGTCACCAAAACATCTAAAAATGGTAGTTTTAGTAGTAGAGGAAAACAACAAACTACCATTTTCAGATGTTTTGGTCACAAAACTGCATAACGGACATTTCGAATACACCGTGTATACAAAACCAACACATACAGACAGATATCTAAATGCAAAATCACATCATCACCCAGCACAAATTCAAGCTGTGGCTAATACCCTAATATCCAGATCCGTGCGATTAACTGAAACACAGACGAGACAAAACGAACTTAAGGTAATATCTAGTGCTTTAAAGAAAAATGGCTACACAAATCGCACCATAGAGAAAGCTATTAATGCACAGGTTTCCCGAACAACGAACAACAAAAATTATGAGCCGGGAAAGCAACGAGTAGTCTTACCATATGCAAACAGACAGAACCTGAAGAATTCTTAGGAAACACAACATACAAACAATACACAAGCCACAAACAACTATAGGTAAACTACTTGGAAACCAAAAAGATAAAATCAAACTAGAAAACCACGGAGTATACAGTATTCCGTGCCAGGACTGTGAAAAGTTGTACGTGGGGCAAACTAACAGGCGAATATCAGCAAGAGTGAAAAAACTCAGCATCAGAAATAAACAAACAACCTCAGCTTTATTCCTACATCATCAGGAAACCGGCCATAAAATAAATTTCGAAGGGTGTAGGGAGATTGCCAATATAGAACATTATAAGACCAGAATAATCCGAGAAGCCATAGAAATTGAAAAACAAGGTGATTTGAATAAAGGGACGAATCATTAAAACTACCAACAGTATGGAAGACAATAATCGACAAATCTAAAATCGCAAAAATTCAAGCGCAATTAGCGCAACAACAACAGCACTATCCGGAAAACATAAATAACGACCAACGCCTGCGCAGATATAACCTTCGGCCCCGAGGGGGGGTATAAAAGGAAGCGTCGCGGTCACCAACAATTCAGTCTCTATTCGGTCGAGAGAAAGAAAGCTTCGAAAATGTGATTTTGGTGAAACATCAGCAAAACTGTTTTTTTCAGAACGACAGTAGTGAAATTTTTTATGGGGATGACTTGGTAACAGTTTATAAAAATCCAATATGGCGCAATAAAATGGCGGGTTGGTGAAATCTTAAAAAACTAATTATCTAATTTACCTCAAATTTTGCATAAAATTAAATGTTACACAGAATGAACTTATTTAATTGACTTAAAATTTTGCACAAAAATTAAATGTGATATAGGCATAGGTAGAAACTGTTTAGTACGATTCCAAAATGGAGTCCAATAAAAATGTTTGAAGACCTTAAATGTGTTAATTAAAATAAATGACCATTTGCGGAACTAAATTGGGTCACATTTCGCTATTCCTAATAAAAGGAAAACGAGGAAAGCTCTGGGTAAAGAAAATTTACCTATTTTTTTTAATTATGTATCTCTTTTCCATAACGAGACCTAACTGGACCGGACTTACAGCTCAACGTGGGCTCCGAAACACGATTCTCGGCCACTCTTTCGACCCCGGCCTACACTTCATCCATGAGCTGTTGGATTACAGTGCAGTTATGGTCTTTACCAAGTAAGTTTCCGGCTAGCAAGTTAGTATCATCACCAATTTCCCCTATCCATCCCATGAGATATCCGACCTCATCTGGCCTCCAACCGGCCGAAATGGGATGACGCCTCATAAATAGATTTTATACTTGACTGTAGATTTTTGCCTCTAAATTCGACACTACGACTTAAAAAGTCTCTGCGCCCATTTAGATTCGATCCAGTCTATGCAGAAATCAACACATCGATGTCGAACGCTTTACCCACTCTAACCTGCATAGGTATTTTTGTATTTATTATTATTTAATCTCCCTTAGTGTATATTTCTGACCTTAAATAGAATCGATGTACCAAACCAACTTATGGCCTGCGACTGGAACAAGTTAAAAAGGGGATAGTTTTATTACCACGAATGAATAAAATTGTATTATTTTTAGCTGGGTAACTCCGTAGAGGGAACAAAACGTAAAATAAAATCCCAACATCCGTACAGAGACATTAATTTCTAGCAATACAACAAAAACAAACAACGTATAATTTTCAAACTTAGTTTCACGAAAAAGCTCGAATATAACTTGACAGAGTAAATTTGACCGCAAAATTTAGTTGAGGATTGCTTGCGGTTTGATGTAGTGTATAATGCTGCTAATCTGGGTCTTAGTTTAAATAAGACGTAGGTCCCAAGTAAATACCAATCCTGAACTTGAATTTTCTTTTGCAAGTAAAGAGAATCCCGAAAATTACTTTCAGGCGATGGGGCGCTTTTAAGCGAATTAGTCCGCAAATATTTTTTTAGTAATTGGGCACAGTATAGGACGCTTCTGAATTAGTAATAGCGCCCTTATTGCTAAATATGTATATTACCCTTTTATAATTTTGCTTATATAATACGTTCGACTAACTACTTCACTTTCAATAATTTTCAATACCCGGAAATGTCAAATCAGTTTGTCAACGACAAACATGGGAATTTGAAGAAACTTTCGAATTGTTACTGTACAGACAAAATGTATTTAAAAGTGTTTCTCATAACTAAGATCACCAACGAACAACATGAAGCCGGGCCGGCAAAAGTAACTGGTTTATACACTACTAGAGTCGTGAGCGAAAGCATTGTGTGCCGACCAATCTAATCTAGCGGGTTATCGGGATTATAGATTTTGAAGTTACATGTAAGTCCTCTTATTTAGTGGCCACTTTGCTGTTTTTGTCTTTTGAAGTACATTTTAAAAGGATGTTATATTTATATATACTTTCCTCAAACAAATATTTCGAGTTTAACAGACTACAAAAAGGATCTGAAAGTAGGGCTGTCAAAATTATTAATTGTGGCCTGTTAATGTGTAATTTAAAACTAGCCGATTAACAAAAAACGATTTTCGTCTAAATCTTTATAAATGAATGGCTATACGGGGTGTCAATTAACGTCGTGGACATATTTCAGAGGGTGATAGTACTCGACAAAATAGGAAAAAAATGCTAATTTATATATGGTCATAAACGCACCATTTTCATTATACAGGGTGTCAAAGTTTAAATTTTTTTCTCTAGTACAATCCGAAATATTAAGTTCAAATTTAGTACATATATTATTTTTAAGAACCCCTATAATAAAATATCAAAACTGCCCGTCTAGTATACAGGGTGTTACATCTTTTGTGTCACATACAAGTTTACCTTTCGGAACTTTTTTTGGAGCACTCTGTATGAATTCTGATATAAAATTCTCTGTTCATTTCTTTATCTCTTTAGCCGTTTGCATTAGCATTCGACTTCTTTGTGGAAATTGCTATCGATGCAAATTAAATGTAGGCGAAGTAAAGCAAAAAGTGAAAAAACTGTTTTTATTTGAATTATTTTAAGTAATGACATATTTTTATTTTAAATCATCCGACAGGATAATGAGCAATCAGATAAAATTCTTAAAGTTGAATTAAAAACAAAACAAAATTATAAAAGGTATAGAAAATATCCTCCTCTTGCTAAAATGCAAAAATCAAGTCTTCGCTTCATGGACCGATGACTCTGTCAAATATTCCAGGAGTATAATGGCACATGAAGCCATTATTCTGTTTCTTAAATCTCCTTCTGTCTGGATTGGGGCTGATACATCAATGTTTTCAAGTGTCCCCAAAAAAAGAAATCTAGGTAATTCAGATCTGGGCCATGGCTGAGGTCTCCCTCGCCCTATCCAAAGGTTGCTAAAATTTTGATTTAGGAACTCCCTCACCTCTATGCCGAAATATACTGCCACATCATTGCTTTCTAAGAAGAATTGGTACATGTTCTAGCAATACTGTGAGTTCGTCTTCTAGAAATTGACGATAATATCGCCCGTTTAGCCTTGCTGGCAGAAAAAATGGCCCTATCAAAAAATCTCTAATAATGCCGGCCCACACTTTTACTGAAAAGTGCTGCTGGAAATTACTTCCGCGCATGAAATGCGGATTCTCTTCTGCTCAAAAGTTATTGTTATGAAAATTATTTATGGTATTCCTTCAAAAATTAGCCTCATCGCTAAGTAAAATCGTGTTTCCAAATAATGGATTTTGGGCTAGCATTTGTAGGAACCACTGGCAAAAATTTAAATGTAGTGGAAAATCACGTGGGAGAAGAGCATGAATCCTTTGGATGTGGTAAGATACATTAAGTTGTCTACTAAAATTTTCCAGACAAGCACAAATAAAATGTTAAGTGTTGCTGCAATTTTTTCCGTACTGGTAGCAAGATAATTTTCTACTGCATTCAATACTGCTTCCTCGACTTCAGGAGTCCTAACCGTTCTATTTGCACCTATGTCGCTCACGGTACACATACAATATTTTGTGGGTATTAGATATTTAATCACACATAAATAGTAAGAAAAATTAAAAATGGGAAAACTAAATTACTGGATGTGAAAAGTGTAAACGACGTTTTTGGTCCTAAATGATCTTGCCTCTGAAAACGATAGGTATTAAAAGTAGAAAAATATTGTTCCCTATAATTTTATTTCCCAAAGCCCTGTCTAGATACAAATCGACCCCTTAGGACACAATGACAGCCTATTATTATTAGTCCTATTTTATTTGAAAGTTTGACCTTTATAATGGCGTTTATGATTCTATGTCGGTAACACTTGGTGCTCATGATTTAAATGGGATTCTATTGGCATGATATTGGAATAAACTGTCGATAACGATAATAAAAAAAATATTATTAACAATAAAGTGAGCATACAAATATAATTAATTAATAATTAATTAAACTAATTATAAATGATTTTCAGCAATTGCGTCGTTTACGATATTTTGTCAAGAATCCATCGATATGATATTCTGTCTATTAAAAATTCATTTATTGGCACTTCTGAAAAAAATGGTCTTTAAAATATCTATATAAGTATTTCTTTAAGTCTACTAGGTCACCTATCATTAATTACCACAAAATTAAATGATTTTTGTCCACCTAAAAAATTGGCACTTTTCCCCCGTGTGCGACGTTAAAAAATTATGAAAAAATTGCTTTTTAACCAAGAAACCAAAACCAACTTCTTACTTAATTAAAACCTACCGACAAGTAAGTGTATCTGCACCCAGAATCTTAGCTAGGAGGGCTTCATCCCCCCCCCCTAAATCATAATGTTAAAACAAATTTTAATAAAAAATAATTTACAAATTCTCGTTCTAAAATAAAAAAATCGGTAAATTTCCTTTACCGGAGACTTCTCTCGGTATGAATCTTTCCTTTTATTTGGAATGGTGAAGTGTGACCCAATTTAGTTCAGTACATAGTTAATTAGTAACACATATATACTATTAAGAAATCGTGGTTTTTGGGATTAGACCGTGCCAAATTGGAACTACTATCCGACGTTTCGCTTTCGATTGCACGAGGCATCTTCAGGAAGCTGAAAACTAAATTTTCTACATTGACACACACTGCTATTTTGTTACGTCATGTTGAATTTGTACCAGTATATTATGCAAAATTTAAAGTCAGTTATTAGGCAAAATTTAGAGTCAATTGAATATGTTTTTTTTAACGTGGATTTAAAAAAAAATATTTGGCCGCCATTTTGTTCTGCTATCTTGAATTCGTACCATAACTTTACCAGTTTATCTCTGTATCACAGTTAATGCTTGCACAAAATTTGAAATGAATCTAATGAGTGTTTTTTTAGGCCGATTTTTTAAATATTTTATTACGCCGCTATTATTTTGCTCTTATATTCATACTAAAATGTTACCAGTCCATTCCTATATAACACTTGATTTTTTTTTGCAAAGTTTGAGAAAATTGGATAATTAGTTTTTTCGGTAATATTTTTTTAACGTATCACTAGGCCGCCATCTTACTGGATTCTTACCAAAATATTACCAATATGACCCTTAATTTCTGACTCAAATTGTACGTCACTCTGAGTAGATTTTAAGCTACGCCGCGAACTAACAGACATTTAGTTTTTTTATTTGTTTTATTAAGCCGCCATTTGATATGTGTGCAAAATTTTTAGATACATTGGACAAGTACTTTTTTAGTAATACTTTTTTTAACATTTCAGTAGGCCGCCATTTTGTTTTGCTATGTTGGATTTGTACCAAAATATTACCATGTCATTCTCATATAGGCCTTAATTTTTGACTAAAATTTGATGTCAATCTGGTGAGTAGTTTTTCACGATTTCAAATATTTTATTTGGCTGCCATTTTGTTCCGCCGTCTTGAATTAGTACTACAGTTTTAATAAATCTCGGAGGGTGATTTTTCACGATTACAATACTTTCCTTTTACGAGGGAAGTAAAAATATATATTTTACTGTTATTTGAATAATATCTTTAGCAGCCAAATAACGGTTTTACGTTGTAGAAATAGAGACTGTCCGACCCTGTTTACCTATTACCAATCATAAGGTGTCATGTGCGGCACTCGTGCTCGTACAGTGCCCACGGCGGCGTCATGAATATTAATTTTATTAGTTAACAAGTGTATCTCTAACGTGTTTTCTTTGTACAGTAAGACAAGCGCATTTAAGTTTTGCAAGTTTTATGAGAAACTTTTTCTTGGTTATTTTGTGCTATGAATTTAAGGTAAGAAAGAAATAATCTAGATAAAATCTTGTTTTGATATATTGAAAAGTAATCGTCACTTGAAGTTGGGCTAATAATTTTAATTGCGTTAAAGGCTTTTTTTAGGTCTGTGACTATGAGTTTTTCAAAAAAATCGTGCACTCGAGAAATTTCGGGAAATAATTCAAGCTCTAGGGAGATAACAAGTGATAATATAACAAAAGACTGTAACTTTGTCGGAAATTTTTACGGCAGGCACCGTTTTTTCGGAAAAAAAATATGACCTTAAAAATGAGCTATAGCTGGAACGATTTTGCCTTAGAGTAATAAAAACTCATTTTTATGAATATTTTTTTGCCAGAATAAAAAGAGGACTGTGAATATCTT
Organism: Kuschelorhynchus macadamiae; assembly: GCA_030620095.1. Taxonomy (NCBI): domain Eukaryota; kingdom Metazoa; phylum Arthropoda; class Insecta; order Coleoptera; family Curculionidae; genus Kuschelorhynchus; species Kuschelorhynchus macadamiae. Next base: position 1,544,267 of record JAUTXW010001011.1, read on the forward strand.
ACGAATAAAAGAAATTAAATAATTAGGTACTTCTATATAAGTTAGTCATAAATGGAATGAAAAACAAATAACAACTCTGTGTGCCTTAAAATTTACAAACTGGTAATGAATTCGAAAATTGGTCGCAAATGTAAAACGCCATCGAAAAGCTGGTGACGCTTCAGCCGAGCAACACTTCAGTGTTTTGTTTGTATTTTACCGGTCATCGCAAACTTCAATTAATCAGTGATAATGATTTGAACACAGTAAAGATAGGAAATTACAACGGTAAAATAAAATCGACAAAACGACTTGTTGGTTTTTTGTCGCTGTAACCACGATTTGATTGGTTGAAATAGTAGAAATGCCATTTTTTTATTGGTTTGCCTTTAGTTAGTGTAATAGTCATACTACTTAATCCCCCCTCCGATTTTTTCTTAGCTACAGCGTTGTTTGCACCAAGATCCACCTCTATAAACGTGAATGGGAGGGCACATTATGTAGATACATTTTACACTTGCCTGTGTGAATGTTTACCTTTAAAATCGATTGCACGAGTAAATAAAGTCTATTGTTCCAGCCGCATTCGAACCTGGCCATATACGAGTATCATACTTTAGTTGTATAACGCTTTACACGCTTGGCCACCTACCCTGCTTTAACACTGGAATATAATTTCTTGAAAGACACTTCGCGGCCGTTTGTCACTACTCAGGGACGAAAACGTGGTGTGAGGCGTGTCATTTCAGAAAACCATGTTTTTCGACTTTCCGGCGGGCATATTTCAGAAACTATTAGAGATAGGACATTGAATTGGATATGTATTTTGAGACGAAACATTTTTCTATACCACGTTTGACACCGAAGATATGGTACCGCAAAGTTGAACCAAAAAGTCAACAACATTTTCTGGAAGGATGGTTCTCGCGGTCACAGAACCCTATTGTTTTTGGTTAGGTTTCGATTTCGTTTGACGATTTTACGAATTTTTTCGTTCATTTTCATTTTTCATGGAAAATATCTAGGAGAACAAAAACCTAAATGCAACTCTGTCGGAAAAATGGCGAGAAAATAGAAATTTTTAAGAAAAACAACAAATTTTTCTATAGTCATAAAAAATTAATTTTTTTATCACTTTTTCTTTTTTATAAAAAAAAGTAAGCATTCGAAAGTGCTTAAAAATCTACATAAAATGAACTATTTAGAAAAGGTCCTGGATTATATACAGGCGGTGCACTAACGAGATGAAGTTTGTACCAATGTTTCCAAGAACGGGTATATTTTTTAGCATTATCCTGTATTACAAGGAAACTAATATATCTAAGCCGGTAGGGTATTTTTTTACGAAACAAGATATTTTTAGGTAGACTGTGCGCAAATTTTGAATTTAAAACTTTAATGGTTAAATAACTGCAAGTTTTTAAAGCTGATAATTTAAATTCCAACTTTAACTTCATTTTGCCGCTTACTGTGAATATTGAAGTCAGACCCTAGGATGGAGCATTTATTTGACTACAAAAAAGCTGTAATACAATTTCCCTCTAACTACTCAGAAAGTGGATAAAAATTCGATTTAAAGAAAAAAGTGCATCATATCATATTTAAAGTAAATACTTCTCTGATATTTTTATCGCTTCAATGTATGTTTTATGTGCATTTACTCCTTAAATGGTCGTTTTCAGGATTAATATTTTAAACTTACGAGTTTAAGTGTATGTGAATTTCCACTGTGTTCAGAGAATGATCTTGTAAGAAGAAAACTGTGTTTTGCAACGAGAATTTGCCTTAGTTATTAAAAAATCGAAGAAAATATAAACGCGGTTCAAGGCATCTGCCCAGGAAGTTTCTGTGAAGTGACCACCATCTCCGTTTTATAATTTAAGTGTTTGGTTATTAATTTTTTAAAACAAAAATCGAAGTTTTACAATTAGTAACATCCTAGTATCATATTTTACATATCTTTGATAAAGGCGTTGTATTTTAACAATATGATGAGTATTAATTATGTTTTAAACCATTTTTATTTGATTAATACTAATAGGTGTAAATTTGAATAAGTCTTCCGAAGAAGTTATCGACTTTTAAAATTCTTATTTTCGTTACTGATTTAGTCAATGTTTGAACTATACGATTAAATTTTGTATATTCATTACCGGAATGGGTAGATTTTTAAGCTTTTTGATCTTTTTATTTTCAATATTGTATCTACTTTTACCGATTATTTCTGAAAAATCTTAAAATCGTGCGTGTATTATGAGGAGTACACATAATTAACTTTTCGAAGTATTTTCTTACAATGTCTGATCAGATACTTCAAAGACAGGCATATACAGGGCGTTACAAATTTAAGGTACGAACATTGGGATCCCGGAAACGGTAAGAGATACAAGGACGGTTAAATTAGGATAAAGTTGCATAATTTAATGTCGGATAAAAATTAGTTAACATAGTCGGACAATTTTAAGTATTTTCGAGGATATCCGTAAACAAACCGGAAATCATCTGCATACTGCATTTGAAGAGATAATAAAAAATAAATGTTTACTTCTTTATGGTAACTTTTCCTTATCTACAAGATGGTGCACCTAGATTTGAAATCCGACGTTTCTTCTCCGAGGTCTCATTATCAGCTTAATTTTTTTTTAATACGGACCTGGAATTTTTATTTTATGTTTTATGTAATGCACTTATACATTTGGGGTATTTAATAACTTCGTTAATGAATTTGGCGAGACTAGCGGACGTTTGTTAATCAAAAATAGCCGTCAAAGTTTTGATAATAGTAAAATAGGATCGAAAATAAGTATGTAGGACTAGACACCTAAGGTCACGTACACGACTAATACATGCACCCAGAGTCTACAGGGTCAGCCTGATATATTACTTGTTTAAAACTAAAATATATAGGTATCAGTGACATGGTATTTCAAAGCCTAAAATGATGTGCCACCGTAATTCAATTATATTGTAGTTACCAAAATATATTGAAAGTGCAAAGGTTAATAAATGATTTAATGCTACTGCTACTTCCAACCATAATAAAACACAATACTTTTAATATAATCCTCTTATTTATTGTTGGCATTCTGAAATATGTGGAAAATGTTTTCATTAAAAACTATATTGTTATGTTCATATAAGTCTGTTTCGGCGTTTTAGGATTAAAAAGCCCACGTGAGCTGCGAAATAATGCTATGGCCCAGAATCTCACGGATGAACGGTAGAGAAGTCAAAAATAAATAAAGCTATTTTCAGTTGTTAATACATGGTTGCCCTTCATCAAGGATTTAATTTTTATTAAATGCTTATGGCTAAATAGAATAACAAAAAGTGAAATAACAAAAAGGTATTTTTAATATTTGTGAATCTAAACAATGACCATTTTAAAAATAGACTCAAAAAACAAGTTTTCAATTGTTTTTTCCAGCACCGACATTCAAATTTATTAAATCTTATGTCTTACCATTTCTTGATACCGTGGAAAATAACTTTGACAAAATGTGTAAAAATTTACGAGAAAAGTGGCTACATGAATAATAATTTGTTATTACTTGGGCAGTACTTTTTTGTAATGAAAGGTCAGTGTCGTCACCTGTTTTGAGTTGGATTTTACCAGATTGATAAACTTGTTGTGAGGTGACAAGATTAAAGCAGCCAGGGGCGTGCGGTGAAATTTTAAGAAAAGGAAGCAATTTTTAGAAACTTACCTATTTGTAATGTAATTCGATTCTTCGATCATTTTTTGCAAATTCGTCAATGACGTCATCATAAAAACGTCGAGGCTCCGACATATTTTGGAGAGAAGTTCATTTTCAATGGACAACAGCGATGTATGCGAAAGTCTCTCCTGCCTCGTTGAATCTCTCACGAATTTTTTTTTACGTTTACGTGTTGAAAAATTGCGTTCTACTGATAAACTTGTGGCAAGTATTGTCAATGCTAATTCACACAATTTCGACACTTCGGTGTAGGCATCTTCCAGATCCTTGTCTTTTAAAAATTGCATTAGTGCCTTGGCGTTATTTTTTGCGCTAATGTCATTAGTTTTGTAAATCACTTTTAGTTCAGATCGCAGTAACACTCGGTCGAAGAACTGGAAATAATGAAGAAGAGATTTAAACGCATCTTCTGGAAAAGTTATTCTTTTAAATGCATCAAAATTGCAGAGCTCGATGAATTTAAAATCATTTAAATTGTTAAATCTATAGTTTATTTGTTGCTGATTTTGATCGATTATTTCATAAAAGAGGCGTCTATATGATGTCTGAACTTCTCCCACCTCGTCTGTTCGAAGACGCTTGGATTGTGGCTCTACATTTAACGTCATCGTTTTCTCCCAAAATAGGTCAGTCATCCCTTTTTTGGCTTAACATGGACCTAAAATCATCTACTTTTTTTAGGCAAAAAGCAATATAATTTGTTTTAGTTTGTAATATATTAAAAACATTGTCTGAGAATGGAAATATTTCTGAAAATATGTTCAACAAATAATTAAAATTAAAATCTCGTTTCAAACAGTCCAAAAACCCCCTCGAACTATTTATTGCTTCTGAGTCCCACGTTTCATTATTTTCTATTATATTCTCAAATAGTTCAATCAGTGTTTCACGATTTTCGGATACTGTTAACACAAGTCTTCCATTATAGTTCCACCTAGTAGGAGCTACTTTGGGCAATTGTTTGTGGAGTCCAAAGCTTGTGTACGTTTTGTTGACTTGGAAAAAAAGCAGCCATGCCACTTAAAGTAACCAAAAATACTTTACACTCTTTAATGTGATTGATGGACTGGGATAAAACTAAATTTAATTTATGAGCAAAACAATGGACAAACACAGCACTTGGGAAAGTTTCTCGATCTTTAGCTTGCAGACCCCCTAATTGTACTGCCATCACTGCAGCTCCATCATAGCTTTGATCAACTAATTTTTTCTCTCCATTAATTTCTTTAGTAACGTTATAAACTACGGTATAATGCATCTGCTGTACGATTTTCGGACACATTCTTAAAACCTAAAAATCGCTCTTGAGTACGTCTATTTTAACGTGGCGTATTACTATAGATAATTGGCTACAATTAGTGATATCAGTTGTTTCGTCCAGAACAATAGCAATGAACCGCGCCTAGCCAATCTCCTGCTTAATTCTTTTTAGAATAATGGTTGCAACAGTAGAAATTAAATCATTCTGGATTCGATTCGACGTTCCGCGAAAAACGCTAGACTGCTCTAAATGATTTTTTAAGCAATCATCATATTTAGCCATTAAACTAAGTAAATCTTGAAAATTTCCTCTATTTGAAGAAACCCTTGTTTCGTAATGACCTCTAAATCCCAATTCGTGCTGTCCGAGAAAACAAACAACATCGATAAGTCTTCTTAATATTTGCCTATTTTTATCGACTAGTACATTGTGTTGGCGGTGACTGATTTCCAACTGTTTATTAAGGGCGTGTTCAATTCTGGTTTTGCCGAAGACTTTTTTTTTATGACGCCCTGTAAATGCGCTTTGGACATAATGTGTCTTTTTACAGCTTTATGGAAATTGTTTAAATCGGAAAAACCAGTTTTATTCCAGAGACCATTTTCATTTTCAATAAGTTATCTTGGCCAAAAAAAATAATTTACTTATATTTTCACACCCTGTTAGCCATTTAAATTGTTCGTATTGTTTTTCCGGATAATACAGTTTTTCATTTTTGTGGTTCAATTTTTCATAGGCGGTTTTGCCCTTCCTTTGGAAATTATCGCACCATGCACGACGCGACGTATCACACAACACACGGATAGCCGTTCAAACAAAGAACCTAGTCTAACGATAGCCACCGCCACCACTTAAAGCACGCGACTGAAATGCAAAAATTGCAAACAGCCGGTGGAAAGTTCAATAACCTATGGCTCGATTCACAGGAAATCAAGCATTCAGGACTTGGCTGCAGAGAAGCTAGCGGCCCGCATAGGTTCTATTCGATATTCTATTGTGGCTGGGTCGGAGTCAAGGCCGCATTTATTATGGGCTTGATAATTAAGATAATATTTTAGCATTTTTAATATAAACTAAATTAATTGTTTCCTATTTCAAAAATTACATTTTAGATGTTTTGTAATTTTTTTTTGGGGAAGCACTGCTTCCCTTGCTTCCATGGACTGCACGCCCCTGAAAGCAGCGCTATAGGTACATTCAAGTTTTCGTTCTTTGAAGTGTACCAAATTTTCTGTCAACTATTTCGTTACAATTCGTTCGTGTTTAGCAATCATTATTATTCCTAATTGGCGTCTTAAGTAATAAACAAAAGGAAAAAGTCCACAGCACAGTTTTATCAGTCTGAAAATGGTTTGATAATATGAGAGTTGTCACTAGATGCTTCATCTTGTTGAAAGCAAATGTCGTTTAATTAATTTAAAATTACGTTGTCAAGTCATTCAGGTATAACATGTTCAAGAATTCCTAAATAGCGATTCGCTGTCATACCTCTTTCATAGATGCGATATGTTATTTCTCTTCCTATATAAAATGTAATATATACATAGTATACAGTAATAAAATATACCACGCTAAAACCAAACCATCCTTATTGTTCCTGTTCAAAAATATCATGATGGTTTTCTTGGGACAAATGCCGAGTGTTACTGTGATTAAAGAAGCCAGAACTGGAAAAGTGGGTTTCATCGGACCATATTATTGATCTTTATTATTATTATTATTTCGAATTTATTCAACATACCAATTGCGAAAATTTAAACGTCAGTCCGCATCGCCAGGATGCGTATTATATGCATATCGTCAATATTCTCTATACCCGAGTCTTGCAAACACCAACTTGTTTTTCTACGACGCGAAATTTGAAGGCTCTGACTCCACAGAAGCCAAAACATTAAGATATCTGTTTCTTGATTTCCTTTATTATACAATTTTTGTCTCGGATTCATAAAATCTTTCAATATAAAAAAAAATAGTCAACTTCAAGAAAAGAACCACCTTACAAAAAAGCGCTAAAAATTAAAATATAATATTTTATGTATTCCTTAAATATAGACATTTTGAAGTCTACGCCCAAAACAGCCCCACCCAGCCATTACAAAATATAGCTGATATATTTGATATTACATTACATATAAACGAAATATATAGCTAGCTTTATATCTTTTACAACTGATGCTCGAATTACTTACTTTCAGGGCCCCTTTGTGGAACTGCTATTTCCAACCGATCGCTGAGCCCAAAGTCAAATGGCAATATTGTCTGCTTATAGGACATTTATAAATGTCTGTCCAAATAGACCAATAACAAATTCGCATTTCGAGACATGCGCAGAAATATTTTGGGGGCCTTGCAAGTGTTGGCTAGGTTAATGCATGAAGATTTTATTGAAGTCCGTGTTATAGAAGATACATCTAGGTAATTCGTGTATGTATATTTTTTTGATATATATTATTACAGATTAGTGATTATTTGAGCGCCGACTTTAAAATGTTTATATTTGAGGAATAAATAAAATATTATTTTTTAATTTTTTGCTATTTCTTTTTGAAGTCGGTTCCATTTTTTAAAAATATTTTATTTGTCACTTTTTAATGATATTTTACAAGTTATATTTCCGAGAATATTCTAATTTGTAGTATATGTATATCCAATGTTATATAACATAATACAAAAAGTGACGAATAGAGAAGTAAACGAGACTACTAAAATTAGATTTTATAATAATAACTTAAGGAAAATAAATAAAAGTAAATTAGTTTTGACAGCTACGTTTTTTAAGTTAAACATATTTAATACTTTCGAGATAGATAACATTAACTTATGATTATATAGTGTCATTTAATATAAATTACTGTCAAACGTTTCTTTTACCACCACCTATATAAAACATACCGAATGTTCATTTTTCGAAAATGTCAAGTAAAATATTAGATTTTGAGGTCACAGTGTCATGGTCACCCTCTATACATAAAATTACATAATGGGATAGCAAAAGAGATACCTTTATGCAAATGGGGTTGTACCTCTATTACATACCACAATGTTTTAGTTTGAAAAGGACATTTAAAAAAATGTACATTTAATTATGAAACTCGCTGCCATTATCGCACTTATACATGTGTTTTTTAGACAATATGCGCGAAAAAAACATAAAAAAATACATACAGGTCGAATTTAGACCCTCCTGCTTTTTCGAAGTCGGTTAAAAATATCTGGGAAAGGCTGCCTTTGAAAATGAAAATTGCTCTAAAAAATTGGTAATTAAGTTAGGACTCATCTATTTAGGTATAATTCATAAACAGATTCTTTTATTAACCATTATTTAAATAATAAAATATTGCACAACAATTAGATTTCCACATATGTTCAAAATGAAGGCAGTAATAATTGTCAATAAAGCTTTTGTTTTCCACCGCGTACTTACAATCAAAGCCAACTTGTAAAATGTTTATTATTTTGTTTATTAATTCCAAATTGTGGGCTTATTGTTTAAAATAAATATTGGGTCATATATTTTTCAAAAGCGTGAAAGAACGTTCTTTTAGCTGCTTTATAATATTCAGGTTGTTCCATTTAAAAAAATACAAGTTGGGTCTGTAACTCAGTATTTGAGGCTCCTAGAAAAAAAAAACTAATTATGCCATTGTATTCTACGTTAAAACTCTATAACAATCGAAATTTTCCATTTCGCCCTGTATTTCAAAAACGAAGGCCATGCAAATTTTGTTTACAGCATCTTTCAGTAGCACAGCGAAAACAACATCCCTCTATCTTCAATAATAACTGAGAGATCAAAAGTATCGAAAATGGTACATGTACTTTTTTGTCAAAAGCCTGGTAGATATATATTTTCTCACAAATATTACTTTACACATAGGGAAAAAAGGCCTTAAAAATTCAGTAATATTTAAAACCTGTAAAAGAAAACAGTTTACGAATTAATTTTTCTCATAACCGTTTACTTATAATTTTGATAAAGTTTAGTTTATATCAAAGAATGCCTTTAAATATTAACAGCAGTTAACACTTTTTCAGCTCATCTTGGCAGCTTTTAATATTTCGTTTAACCTAATTTTAACAAACCATTATCTATAAGTATGGGTCGCTGAGGATATTACAAAAAGGACAACTTAAATAATTGCATGAGTGGACAAAGAAATTGAATCCACTGAAGAAAACTAGTAAGCTACAACATTTAAACAAAAAGTTTGGTGGAAATTACGCTTCGTCGCGTCATAGCTTTAGTCCAATGCCGTTGTTTTGGCACAAGCGCCGTCATTCGCTTACAGCACCGTTATAAAATTTTTATTTAAGGATGTTTAGAACGGGTATTAATTTAGCTATAAAGGGAGATATTTGGCCAATAAAAAATGTGCAAAGGCTCTTTTATTGTCGGTCAGAAACTCAGGAGTTTTGTATAAGGTAAATGAGCAGAAAAACTACAGGATTTGCTTCAGCTGACATTTATTTTGATTCATAATCAGACACATAAATAGTTTTGTCTTACAACGATTTAAATGGTACCCTTAGAACTCCGGAGAAAACTCCCTGTGGAGTGAAAAATGAATGGGAGTTCAGTCTTACTGGTAAAAGTTTAGTTCTATTAAGTACGCGTTAAGGAAAAGATATCGAAATTAGAAAATAAAAAACGTTTGTTTTAATTCTCATTTCGATACTTTTTTCTCAACTTTTTAAAGAATATGTTAAGAGGAGTTAGTAGTTGCAGATGCAGATATTGGATTCTTCTTTTCAGGTCAAAACAGAAGACATAAACAATGGAAAAATATTTTAAAATGAAATCGTTTTTTTGCCAAAACTATTGGAAATGGCAATGTTTTCACATTTAATATTTCAATTGATATAAAAAATATTTACAAAGCCATGAATATCCAATATCTGTTTTGATTAAATGCAATCAGTATACAGGAGAAGAGGCCATGAAAAAGAGACATCCAAAATATATATTCTATCTTCCTATTTTTGATGAAATACACTAGAAATTACAAACCGAAAATATTATAGATTGACAATAATTCGGTAATGTTCATATTTTTACGGGAGAACTTTCTATAAGATTAGGAGAAACGAAATATAACTTTCATTCAACTTCAGTGTCAGTACTAATACATCTACCAGATGCAAATCCTCTCGATACGGAGTGGGACCAGTCGTTTTTCCAGTTGGCAAACGACAATATATTCCACGTCGTAACGAGTGTCTGTCGCCATTAAGGTCACCAAATATGGATATATGGCGAATATTAATAACTTGTATATAAACTAAGCGTCAATTCAAGGGGAACACCCCATTATTTTGCCTAAATATAAGGCACAGTTTCTCAAACACTACTTGATTTTCATGATTTTGGAAATTTAAAGTTATTTTATTGACTTCTAAATAAATAGTTACCAAATGTCTTTGTTTTTCAATGGTTAATACTATAATGAGTTAATGAAAGTAATGTATTTCTTACAAAGTTTTAATGTCTTCTAATTTCTGAAGCAGTTTAGACCTGAGTCGATTCAACCAAAATATCGTGACGTGTTTGGGTTTTTGTGAATAAATGCGCCTATTATGATTTAGGCGCCAATTTTAGGAAAATATGGTATCATTCCACTTGTGCTCTGTATAATAGCAACCGGTTTTTGTGAATAAATGCGCCTATTATGATTTAGGCGCCAATTTTAAGAAAATATGGTATCATTCCACTTGTGCTCTGTATAATAGCAACCGATATTTGAAAACCTGCTATTGCAAAGTTTCATCTGACAACTTATACGATGTGTGTTTTAGTTTTTATCACATTTTTACTTAGATTTGTATGTACAGGGCGAGTCAATGATAGGGAAAGTTAATTATCTCATTTGTTTCCTCTAGTTACGAAAAAATATTAAAAACAATAATACGGCTAACCATCGCACCACGAGTAAATACATCAAAGTATCATCCCTTTTATATGGAACAAGCAGGCGTTACGCCCGCCTGCACGGGCGTATATAGAACTCCTTTTTAGACGAATATTGACTACGCGCTTAATACTCCTATATTTATGTTTAGCATTAAATATTTATTCTTCATTATTGTTGCCGTGACCTTCGGGCACATAATCCCTTGCTAACCTTGACTTAGCCGACCACGCCCAAATCAAAATTTTTAAAGATACAGAAAAAGTTTCAAATAAACGTGTCGCTTCATCTAGTTATTTAAATTTGGTTATTATAAAAAGTTCGAAAACCTAACCTAATTTAACCTAAAGATGATCTTAGTCAGCAACGCTATAATAATTTTAAACATACAGAAAAAGGTTTTAAATAAAAAAGTTTCGTTTTGTCGAGATATTTAACTTTAGTTATTACAAAAAATGTGGAAAACTAACAGTTTTCCAGAAAATTGCAAAAAAAAATTTTAAAAGTTTGATTCACGGTTCCGCAAAAATGAAAAAGATACGAGCACGTGGGTAGAAGGATGTAAAAGACACCCGAAAAAACTTATCAAATAGAGATTCTGAGCTTCATAGATAAACGGTAAAGGTCAAAAACCAAATAGTCAAGGTCAAATCTTTGAGATGGGATTTTTTGCTTATTTTTCCCGTAATCCGAAACTACGTCCGATCACGTTTTTCTTTTTTTGAAAATCGAAACTTTTAATGTGTACTCCACCCCATTTATCTAGGAAACAGCGGGAAAAAGAATAAAAAAAACAAAAACAAAAAAGTACCGTCTGAGGATATTGACCACCCCCTGAACCCGAATCCGCGATCCGTTTTTTTTTGTCGCTCCTTTGAGGACCTGTCAAAATGACAGCTGTCAAATTTTGACAAAAAAAATGTAATTTTCGGTTTTTCCGGAAGACTCTACGTCCGACTGGTAACTTTAGTTTTCGATATATCTTTGGTTTCGACGTAATTCTGATTTTGCCCATAACCCTCTCCGCTCCTTTTATAGATAAAGACTACACCAACTTCAAGACCGTGATTCTGAACAACGAGCAAATTTTGTACCATCATAAATGGAGCTAAAGATGCCGATCCAAATTTTTTGTCCAAAATAATATTTTCTGATGAAGCTACATTTCGCAGAAATGGAGCAGTTAACCGCCATAACATGCATTATTATTCAATAAATTATTTCATCTTGGGTCCGGGAAGTTTAAAACCAAAACCATTGGTCGCTTAATGTATGGTGTGCAGATTAAATTTTTGAATTATTAGTTCATATTTTTTCCGCGAATCGCTTAACAGTCCTACATATCTAATTTTTTTGCAAAACAAATTATTCCAACATTTTGAAGAATAACTTTGAAAGCGAATAAAAATGTTCAACAAGACGGAGCTCCTGTTCATTACCATCGAAAAGTTCGGGAATTTTTAAACGATGGTTACCCTACCCACAAAAATGGATCGGCAGGGATGGATTCATTTAGTGGCCCCTCGATCATGAGACGTAACACCTTTAGACTTCTTTTTGTGAGGTTACAAATAAAGATCTGTTTATGTAAATTCCCCCTCAACAGATATGGAAAATAGGATACGGGATACGATGACGCTCTTTATGCTAAGGCGCCACTGGCAATTTTTTACAAAACTGAAAACTAGTATTTTTTTAAAATTGAAAAACTACTAGGTTCAGTTATATCACATTATTAATAAAAAAACTTTTATTTTTATCTAGATTCTAAAAATAAATTAAAGAATAATGTGTTCCATTTAAAGAAAGCATTTTTTTGAACCACCCTGTATACTCAAAAATAATTTGAAACTCTGCACCCCAACATTCCTTAAAACTATTTTATTTAACATTTTTTTCGTAATTTCCGCAACAAATGAGATAATGAACTTTACTCTATCGTTGAACATTATTTTTCTAAATCAACTAAGTAAGCAACAATAAAGAAACATTCGAGTGACTTCTTCAACTCCAAGAAGCATGCATTAGACTAAGTTATAAAAAAAATTGTGGAATAAATTCCGATTCGCGCCTTATTAGATACGTTAATTAGACACACAACGACACCTCACGAAAACTATGTATTCGAGAATCAAAAAACTTCCTTTTTTGACTTTAAGTTTCAATCAGTTAAGTCTCCATAATGTAAATAAAAAGTTATTATTATTTTACTAGTAACATTAATGACCCAAATAAAAAACTTTTATAAAAGACCTTTGGGTATAACATATTTACAAATGGATCCTCAATAGACAAAAAACCGCATGTGCTTTTTGTCATAGCACCATCAAAAAAATATCAAAACAATTACCTAATGAAGCATTAATTGTACAGATGAATCTATGAAACTGAACTAATCACGATATTGTAGAAATAGGTTACAGGCGAATAATATTAGTATTTGCTTAGCGTGGGCAAAAATAGATAATACTTTGAACAGATGATCCATCCATTGTAAAATAAAGCAACCCCTAAATGGATCCCAACTTTGTATTGTATTTCGAATAGCTGAAATCCATCAAGAGATTTCCGCGCAGCACAATGCCCCGGGTCGACGCTGTTGGCCTGACCTAAACAAGTAGAGGCTTCTGGCAAAACCAGATTACATATATATTACTTGACTTAAAATAAGGTTTCTTTATTATTGAATATTTTATAGTAGTTGATTTAGAAAAATAATACTTTTTGATAACTATATTCATAAAAATCGAAGTAAAATGCGGTGAATCCTCGGATAATTTATCCTTTGAAATTTTACAATAACAAGTTTACTATTATATGGGTTATAAGTGGAGTGGTGCCATATTTTCCTAAAATAATCGAAATCATAGTAGGCACAATTTTTCACAAAAAACAAAAAAATTTATCGCCCTTCATATGTCAGATTTAGATTGCTTCCTGACAAATTGGTGTCAAAAATTCGTCAGCATTGCTTTCTTTCACCTTGTAGTATAAAGAAGTGAAAAACAACATTTAGGGTCAGTCTACTTAAAGTCAAAGAGTAACGCACTTAAAATTTCCATGATCATAGTTTTTAAAAAACGAGCGCCTCAAATTTAGACAATGAATAGATACTTAGGTTAGTAGGTGCAAACTGTGACATTGACTTAATAAACAATGTTTATTGCTCAACATATCTGCGGTGCATTTCCTATAATATAAAGGATAGATGATGTTTCCACATTCGATTGCCACTTTTTTGAGAAACGGCTCTTAAAAAAATCCTTGTTTTCTGGAAGCGACTAAGTTATAGCTATCACTCGATTGGTGATAGCCATAAGTTATTTTCAGGACCAAATCGGTACTAAAAAAGAGCTGGAAATATACAAACAGATCTTTCGTATCTCCTATAATTGCGCCAAAACCCTCTAAAATAGATTTTACCATTTTATACAAAAGCTGTACCTGATACAACAAAAATGAAAATTGTCGTATAGACATATTTCGGTTCTCGTTCTAGATACATTAAACTAAAATAATGAACGGACAATAGTGGTTTAATATATACGAATTTCTCTTAGCCCCAGTCAAATTCAACTTTTGGTTTCCATTAATTCGCGAAAAGGTGAAAATGATTTTATTATTTCCGATATATTTTACACCCTGTATAAGTTTTTAAAAAGTATGTAAAAAAATAAAATAAAATACACCTGTTCAAGCGTTTTTTTTAAACTAACCGTTTTTTAAATAAAAAAATATTATTATATTTAAGAAGTAACACCGCCCTTGAAATATGATTTTTGAATTTTTTTTCTTATTAAACCTCCACATCCTAAAATAAACCTGTATGCCAAAATTCAGCTTTTTACGTCAAGCGGTTTGAACAGCATCGTGATCAATCAGCGGCCCGATTTTTTGAAACACCCTGTATAGATTTTTAAGAAATTTTAAAATATGTAAAATCATCAAATAAAATATACCATTTTAGGCTTTTTTCCAAAAAACCAACCGTTTTTTAAATAAAAAATATAATAATTAAGGGGAGGTCTCACCCTCTTGAAATTTCAGTTTTAAAAAATCCTTTCCTATCAAACCTCTACATCCTACTATCAACCTGTGTGCCAAAATTCAGTCAAGCGGTTTGAGCAGAATCATGATTAAGCTGTGACCCGATTTTTTGAAACACCCTGTGTAAATTTACAATACAAAAAATAGTGTTAAAAGGTCTCGGTCACCAGACGATCATTTACAAAAAAAAATCGTATAAATCGGTGCAGTACAACTCCCTCACGAACTTGCTGAAACATTTGGCTTAGTGTTTTAAATATATAGATGAGATTGCAAGGGTTTCTCCGTTAAGCTAAACTTTTGGGAAACAAAACACCGCGAAATGTTGCCTATTTAATTTTTTTAATTATAACATAGTGCATAGGTCACTTAAATTTTCACTCTTAGAGCATTAAATTCTGCGTCGAATAACCTCCTTAAACTTTAAGTTTGGTTCAGTGGGGGTGGGTTGGACCTCCGTGTTTCATGTGGTTATATCGTAAAGTGCTATGCAGGACTTAAATCACACATTTTTTTTAATACTAATAATTCGATATTAAGAAGATGATAACCGAATTTATTTAAATTTAATACCGAGTTGGTCTTATGTGAAGAAATGTAGGTTTTTACTTTAAGTTCTCAGGTGATATTGGTCATGATTTCAAGTGGACACTAGAATTACAGCACTCTTTGAACTCGATGAAAAAGTTACATGGTTAAATAAACTACCAGGATCTCTTAGAGGCCACCTGGCCTGCTCCTTTTATCTCACTCTCCCCTTCCGCACTTCCATCCGCGTTTTTTTGGCTCACAAGGTTTAGCTCAGAAACTGTCGCAAACTCATAATACTCTACTTGGAATTCCCAAAGCGAAATAAAGTAATTTCCTGCATTTCACGAACTAATGGAAGGCACGGCCCTTGACGAATTTGACTGGACTATCTACAGTGTGTGCAACGTAAGCGGCTCAATAAAAATAGCTGTATCTATTAACAATACTTCTTGTAACGAATTAATCCATCCTAAACTAATTTTATGACAAAAAGACGTTGGTAATATATTGCGATATAAGTTTATAAAAAATTAACTATGAATCCGTTTTAAACCGAACTAGAACATCCAAATATGGATCCACCTTCTACAAAAAAAATAATTATAGGATAATTATTAAAAAGATTTTAAAAATATAAGAAAAATCATACTTTTTGATTTTCTCTTGTAAATGATGGGTCTTAATTTGAATATTTTACAAAAAAATATTGTTAAGGCTATAAATTAATAAAAATGAGCTACATCTACCAGTTCATTATCGAACTCTAAAGTTTGCTGAGATCTTAGTGCTTACATGGAACACCCTGCATCTTGTGATGATTAGTAAATAATAGTATACAATACCTTGAAAACTATGTAAAAAAATAGACATAAAAATTTCCTTTTCGGGAAATGAAAAATATATTTTCCCGACTAGCCGAAGTAGTTATGAAATATAACTTATTTTTTACAATTGCCAGTCAGGAACTATCTCACACATTTTGATAGATCAACTACATACTTAAATTAATAAACATTTAAACCAAAGATTACTTTGGCTTTGTAAAAATAGAAAGGCATTTACCAAATTATTTCACAACATATTTGATCTTAGTGAATTTAAAATGATCATCTTCAGTTATCAGGAATCAATATTTTATTGTTTGTCATGGATTGTCAGTTTTGTTTTCGTCATTTCACTTACTTCCATATTAATAAAACCATGTAAAAATTAGACTATCCAAGAAATGTGGTCTTAGAGAGTTGGGCCATTAAGATGAAATTTTAAATTTTAATTGTTTGATTATTAACGTTTCCTTTCCTAATTGGGCGGGAACTATAGCTTAACGTGAGCTCAGAACTACAGTACTCGGTCACTCGATCACTAGCCCGCATTCAACTCTCGAGTTACGGTCAGGAATGGGCGTTTATTAGATAGATTAGCGACACATCGAATAACAATAGGTGAAAAAAATATCGATATATTAATAGTTATCGATAAGTACCGACAGGTCCCCAGGAACATAGATAGTTTTGGATAAAATGATTATACATTTACAAAGAGTAGGACCTTTTTATGCTCATCAATAATTTCTCGGAAATATACCGCTAGGTAGCAATAAACTATCGATAGGCAGGAATACCTATCGATAAGTCGATAACTATCGATACATAAAATACATTCTACCTATCGCCTGTCGATAAAATCTAATATCGCCCATCCTTTGTTACGATGCAGCATTTGGTCTTTATCAAGTGACCTAACTGCTAATAAGTGTGCACTTGCATCAACTATCTAATCTAGCACACTAACTGACACGAATGGCTTGGCGCATGATTCAGATACATTTTACGCTTGCTTGTTACAAGGGCCAAGCGGAATTTATTAAAAATAAGAAAATCTCGCAGGCCGTAAAACACAAAACATACAGTGTTATTTAGACCAATTCTTTATATGTCATCTGAAATTTAGTTGTTGGAGTTACGTAACGAAACTCAAGTTACTAATTTTTTAAAGTGACATAACAAATAAAAAATGGAGTTAATCAAAGAGCATTTTCGAATAATGATTTAATACGATTTCAAAAAAGGTTTAAGCGCTCGTGAGTGCAAAGAGAGTTTAGATTCAGCTTTAACTAGCTACAATTTACCGATGACATAAGGAATTTAAATACGAAAGAAATTCTGTTCAGCATCAAAAAGGAGCAGGGCATCCTACTATGGCTGTTACCGACAAAAAGATAATTGAAGAGGGCAATAAAGCCATTTATTCCATTATGCGGTAATAGAGCATCAAGACTCGAACATCCGCTGTTAGAACAATCATACACCATCGCCTGCATTTAAAAAAAGTGGTCAGTTGTTTTGTGTCGCATCACCTTTCTGACTTCCAAGTCTATAAGAATGCCATGAAACTTTAGATAAACTTAATATTATTGGACCATCCTGTACACGCTGAAAAATTCCACTTTTATAAAATAACACAATTGCAAAAACTTTCTGATGGTGAATTCTGCTATACGATGACTTTTTAACACCAATCCAAATTTAATTCGTTAAATAATGTTTTCCGGATTCCACTTTAAATGGAACCGTCAACCGGCATAATTGTCGATATTAGGCGAGGGAAAACCCTAATTGCATACGAGAACATCACACTCAATTTCCACAAAACTTAACGTTTGGCCTGAGATAATAGGTAGCAGAAATTATCCCGGCTTCAGCGCTGTTGTTTCCTAATCTTCGTAAGTTCTTCTTTACCACTGTAAAATACTTTTTTAAATTTACACCCTAAATTTTTTTGTTTAAGATAATAATGCAGTGCGAAATAATGATATCTGATTGCATCAGAATGGTGCGCTCCCACACTACGCTCGGGAATATTTTGACAATGTGTTTTTGGAAGGTGGATAGGGAGAAGGGGCGGTATTAAATGGCCAGCTCGGTCCCCAGACATGACGCTCCCTTTTGTGGGGGCACCTCACCATGTAGAAATATCGAACACACTAGTAACAGTCTTCTAAATGATTTAAATGCCTTTCCGCAATATTTAGTTCACACAGCACAAGGGACAACAGTTTAAGCACTTTGTCAAAATATACTTTCTTTAATTGCAATTAGGTATTTAATATTTAGTATTTTTAGTACCTATTTAAAAAATAATCCATTGCGCAAAAACCCTTAGTTTAGGAATTAAATAAATCTTAGGAAACATCTTTAGAATAATTACTAAAATCGGAAAATGTAGTAAAATACAGTGTATACCATTAAAAAAAAATTAAAGTTCTTATTAATTACTGAAAAACGGTAAACTTGGCAATGTTGCAAATATCACCCGCGGCTTCGACGCATTTCCATACATGGGTGGTCCAAATTTAATTAAAATTGGATGAGCGGTTCTCCAGATTTTTAGAGGTTTCCAGACTCTTGTTACATGGTTAGGCATGGGGGAATCAAAATACAGCAGCAGCAGTGTGAAAAGCATTTCTCTCATTTAATGACATTTACATTTTGTTGAAAATAACACAACTTTTATAATTTTAATATATGCTTTCGAATACTAAAAAAAAAGTTTAATTAAGCTAAGATTAAATAAATCCAGCTTAGAATGTTGTTATTTCGATCTGAAGGATACTAAAAAGTATCTCTCATTTACTAATATAATTTGCGTTTTTATTAATTTACATTTTGATAAAACGGTGGTACAATTTCTTCTTATAGATTGTCCCGGAATTTGGACTAATAAATCTGGTAATCCTAGCTTTAAGGATATTAAAGTAAGTTATTACTCTTAATTCAAAAGGCAATAACAATATATTTCCAAATTTGCCCCATGCCTGACAGTCCATTACGTAAATGTGAAGAAATAAGGACTTAAATTCTAGTAAAATATAATGCTTGTTTTCATGTGGATGTTATATAGGTTTTAATATCCACTCTAAAGAAAGCATTACGATATAACAGAAAATATTATGATAAAAGTAAAAAAGCATATTAGCGAACACAATAAAAGTGGCAAACTTATCAGTATTTGTCTCATAAAGAATGTTCCCATAAACTGAATTTATACGCGAACTTGCTGAAGATGTCATTTTAATGCAGCCTTATAGCTTAATTATTTAGAGCTATATAAAAATTAACATCGTTAAAATTATTTAATGAAAACCGTGTAGATTTATTTTGTACAGAGATCACAGAGTTAGTATATAAGTACAGAAGAAGAGCGCCGATTATAATTAGCATTCTTTTTAGGTTTAATAAGTCTTGGGTGGAAAGGGCCTAAAGCATCTTCGTTTGTTGACGAGGGGGAACCATGGTGTTCTGCCAATGTGTCTAATCCTCTGCATGATGCAAATATTCCTGTGAAAGAAAATGTTACAATCACTGCCTCCTATTATATCTAGATCAAGTCAAACGCAATGTATCCGCCTTTAAAAGTATTCAACATCTGATCTGCGCAAGCAACATACTTGAATAAATTTAAGTTTTATGGGGTTCTCGCTTATTAGTAGAGATAGAGAGATGCGCTTTTCACGACACCGTGCTACTTTCTACTGAAACTAAAGATGCCACAAACAGATCTTAGCTAACCCTCATAGTTTCTGTTTTACAGGGTGATTTTGAAAATTTGTCGTTTTTCAGGCACCCCCCCTCGTATCTTGGTTATTTCAAAAGTTATTGTAAATGTGAAAACGGGTCTTCATAGAACTTTTTACGTAGAATGCAGTAGCGTGCTCACATTTTTTCTAAAGGTTATACTTTTTGAGATATTGGCATAACTTGCCTTTTTAAATGGGACACTCTATATATTTTTATCTTATTATATCAGGCTCGCTGAACGCTTTAATAATATATATCATAGTCTATATTTATTTTCATAAATAATGCCGCAAAATGCATTTTTCAATTTTTTTTTCGTAGGCGGCCATGGATATTTAACCATCGTAATGCCGAGAACAAAATCCTCGCGCTGCTATGTCATTACAGTTGTTGTCATTCCAATCTTCTAATTAATTACTGTTATATATTATTATCTATTATTTTTTTATTGTATTGTTTATTGATGTTTTTGTTATTGCTGGTCTTGTTATTATTGTTACATTGATTGTTAATATGGCTCAGAACAAGAAATTTGAATATTTTGAAAAATGTGATATGAATAATTGCTTCATATTGTCTAATGAAAACGCCGATCAGGCTGCAGAGCTTTATCATAACATGTTATTTTTGTCATCGAAATATGTATTTTGGAATTTTATTTTTGCGTTAATTTTGTTACAGATGTCCTGAAAGAAGACAACCCGATAAAAGAATATTTAAAAAAAAACTCTTGACCACAAGCCCACAACAAAAAGAACGACGAATCTGAGCTCAATGTTTTAGCTCTTATTCAAGCAAATTCTGACACATTATGTAAAAAAATGAAAAAAAATATAGAGGTACCCAAAAACCACTGTGCAAAGAATCCTAAAAAAACATAAATTCACATCGTACAAATTCAAATTAGCCCATCGTTTGCACCCTGGTGAAGCTGATCGTAGATTGGAGTTCTTCAGATGATTTTTAGGTATGAAAGCAGATTATGATTTTAACAACAAAATTATTTGGTCGAATGAGGCACATTTTTCAACTTCGGGAATTTTGAACCGACACAATACGCGCTTTTAGGAAAATGTCGTTTTTCCTAGAGAACGTCAGGGGAGATTTGACTTCAATGCTTCCTGATTTATTTTTAAGAGAAAAATTATTTATAAAAGTTTTGAAGGAAATCTAAATTCAAAAAGGTACATATTTAAAATTCTAGAAGAAATGTCTAAGCGAATTCTGGAAAATATCCCCCTGGCCCAACTGAACAATAATTGTAAATTATATTTTTTTAGCTTTTGTTAAAGTTTATCTGTTATGTTTTTATTATTATTCCATTAAATAAATTCGTTACTCCCGTATTAGTAATTTTACTTTTATGATGAAAAATGTTTCCTTCAATAAAAAAATATGATTTTGATTTACAATGGTTAAATATCTATGGCCGCCTACGTAAAAAAAATTGAAAATTGCATTTTGCGGCATTATTTATGAAAATAAATATAGACTATGATATATATTTTCAAAACGTTCAAGGAGCCTGATATCATAAGAGAAAAATATATACGGTGTCCAAATGTTTAGTTTCAGGAAAAAGTAGCACGGTGTCGCGAAAACCGCATCTCTCTATCTCTACTCATAAACGAGAAACACCGTAAAACCTACGAAAATGGGACACCCTGTACATGCCAGAGACAAATTTAAGTATACTAAAGACTAAGCTATAAATTAAAATTTTAATAATTTTAGTAAAAAACGCGTTGCCTCGAAATGGTGTACCGCTTAGAAATGATAATTTTATTGCCTTTGATTGTCAACTATACACTATTTACTGGCAAAGTCAAGCAACGCTTTGACTTTGAAGATCACGCCTTGGTCTGAATATACTGTTACTTGCCCTTTAGCCAGAAAACAAAAGTTGTGGTTCTCGACGAAGTGTTTGTAAATATTGATTATCTTCATTTAAAGATCGAGGCCCTCTGATTTGAGGATATTCCTGATTTTAAGAGTACAGGTACTTCTCATTTTGAGTTTCTTCTTGATTTCTTAAAGAAGATCTGAGGTTCTCGAAATTTGAGGACTATTATGTCGATTCACAAACTGCTAAGTTTCAGGGTTTGAATTCTGAGATATTTTCATTCGATTGTGAGTTAAATGATTTTACATGAGATTAAAATTAATTATTTTGTGGTTTGTGATGCATCGAGAGCATATGATTTTAACTGAGAAATATGTATATTTGGGTGCTACATTCGAATTTTTACGGAAAAATTAAATATAGAATGACAAAAACAGAAGTACATTTATCCATTTTCGACCACTTTTTACGCAAATACCGCGGAATATAATTTTTTTCCGACAAAATGGCTTTATATCGCCTTGCATTGATCCTTTGTCTACATAACCACAAAATTTGAAATGGTAAATCGTAGTCATGTCTGCAGAGTGTTCTGCAGGGCGGGAACCCTTTTGAATCCGTTTTTAACCAAAATGTAAGGTCGGACGTGCAGGAAGTTTTTTCTAATACGTAGGTATCTTTTCATATCACTTTGAACTTGACGAGACCTTGTCACGGATTTTTCATTTTCTGCGTGCAGTTCGCCCTTAAACAAAATTATTTTCTTGGATTTCTCAAATTGATAAATTTTGTGTGAGCTTTGACCAAAAAAAATGAATGAATGATTGAAATATGTCAATTAGCTTATATACGAATATCGTTTCCTTAAGGTGAGAAGGTGGTTACGATCTATTTCTGCAAATATTAAAATACCATATATATAAAAATAAAAAATCTTTCTTAAAGAACGACATCGACGCACGATCAAAAGGTGTTTACAAAATATACCGCCGTTTCAGAAAAAAACTTGAAATCACTTGAAACATATCCAACACTGCACGAACTGTTTAAATATCATGTTTAATTTCAAGTTGCTAATTGCCATAAATTCATTGTTATACTGTTGAAACACATTCAGTTCTGCTAAGTACATCACGTTCGGTAGACATTTTTAAAATGTATGCAAGCTTCAATGCTCTAAGATTTGTGTGCTGTAAAGGGCAAAGTCCACAGGTAACAAAAACATAGATCAATACTATAAAACATACTAATAAAACAAAATTTGGCATACCTTTGCTCCAATCTCGATCCAAACTAGCAATCGAAAGAAAAGGACTTATTCCAGAATGCAATAATCCAATACACTGGGTTAATTGTAAAAGCTCAAAATTAACTCCAGCTTCCAACACGACATCAAGAAGTTGGCATGTAGTATATGGTGTCCACATAACAAAAAAACACAGTGCCATAAGCAACATAAAATAACCCAGTCTTTTGCGATTTCTAAGACTGCTTGGTACAGTGTTTTCTGCTACAGCAACATTATCAGGAGTGTCCACACTATCGTGCTGAAAATTGTATGCATATGAATATCGAAATATGCTTATTTTATGCTAAGCTGGTATTTGGTGATTGGTGTATTTAGTAAATGTTTGGATATTAAAATTATGCTGGTCTTTCAATGGAGGTTATGGCTGAATAAAGCACAATTTAAAAGACAGCCACATTTAGACCGATCACAAATAAGCATTTGAGAATGCATGATTTTTACTGACCACATACTAAAAAGTATATGCTAGATTACTTGTAGTTATCCCATTTGTTAAGTACACCATAAGAAAAGGCCGACTTTATTTAGTAAAAACTATACAACACACCTACGAAAAGGATATTTGATCAACTCACCTTTGACATTCCAGCCACGATGATAACGTGAGATTTTGTGTCCTGAGGTTTCTTGCTTTGAATAATCGGCATAGGTAGGGGTAATTCACCATGCCTAGCTCGGGCCGTCAGAGATACAGCTGTTAGATTCGAATATAGAAACAAATGGCTAACCAGAACCTGTAATAATAGAAAAACGTGTAAAATGTGAACGAAAAAAAATCGTGTTAAAATCGTATTTGTATAAAAACATAGATTCTAATAAACCGGAAATATAAAAAAATCGGTAAATTTCCTTTACCCGGAACATTCCTCGTTATGAATCTATCTTTTTATTAGAAATTGTAAATTTAGTTCCGCCCATATTCATTCAAACATTTTTATTGGGCGTCATTTTGTTCCACCATATTGGATTCGTACCAACATTTTACCAGTTTTTATCCACGCCACACTTGATTTTTGGGCATAATTTAAAATAAATTGAATAACTAGTTTTTACATTAATTTTTTTAAGACCTCCATTTTCATAAGTAATGTTAAATTCGTACCAGTTCATTCGTATATCACATTTAATGTTGAGTTGAATGAAAATTTTAAAGTGAACCAAATATAAATTTTTTTACGTCGATTTTTAAAGATTTTATTTGGTCGTCATTTTGTTCCACCATTTTGAATTTGTTCTACAATTTTACCAGTTTGTATGTGTACCACAATTAATTACTGCACAAAGTTTGAAGAAGTCAATCGGAGTTTTTTAGCTATGCCGTAGAAAGGCAGACCGACAGCCAGACAGACCGACCGACGGAATTAAGAAAACATGTTTTTCGGCATGTAGGGACCCTGAAACATGAAGATCTGAAAAAATCTCGGAGGGTGAATTTGTCACTATTAAAATACTTCTCTTCTACGAGGAAAATAATTACAAAAAAAAACAAAAGGAAATGTTTCTTTGAAGATTAACAGGCCGTTTTAAAGGCAGCCATTCTCGAAATACATATAATTTAGGTTTTTTATTAAAAAATAAGTACCACCAGTGTACTAAATTTTAATGTAACACGAAATTTGAATCCCAATAATGGTTTTTACCTTGGGCACAGTTGCATAAAATCCCTTTAATGACTCCAGTTTATTACCCCTCGTTTATTACAATATTTCTGCACTCTGAGGTACAGCGGACTAATGGGAGGCAAACACATATCTGATGACAGTAATACACCGTCTTTATCTATCTGAAACTGCTTTCCATAATTTATGCAAACATTTACATAATCACTCAATGCCTGATAGGGAATGAATTCCGAACTTTAAAAGAAGATTTATTGAATCGTAGATTCATACAAATTTTATATAAATGACTTTATTTTACGTTCTGAAGGAAATCGTAATATATTAGAATTCATTTCTTGGGGCAACTTTTTTTCTTAACTGAAATTTTTTTAGATTAATTATTTATTTATTTTTTACACTCTCATTTATATACTTCACTACATTGACTGAATAGCAGTGACTATAACATTGACTAAATATCCTAACTTATTTCATTGACTTGGCGTATTATTTTAGTATTTATATATTAAAAACTTGCTTTAATAATAAAAAAAAAAAACACTACGAAAATACGCCATGACTGTTTATGAAATATTTAGTGACTTTATATTTTTATGTTGGTTAACCTAACATTTAAAACTGCTGCGAGAAATTTACATTTCTCTTTCAAATTTTGAGTAATATTTGAAAATTGAAAGTTAATTTTATCTTTTTTAATTTTCGACAAAAAGAGATATTAAGTCCTTTATGGCTTTTAGTTAATATTTAAAGTTGACATTTTAATCTTAAAACATGAAACTCCTATATGTACCAGTTTGCGTTGGTTCAATCGCTTTTTTTCATTAATTATTATATTTTTACGTACTTTGTATAACATAACTGAACATGTAATCTATACGCAAATGAATAAATATATCTAGTGACGCCTGTTGCGTTGTTTCAATCTCTTTTTTTCATTAATTATTATATTTTTACGTACTTTGTATAATATATCTGAATATGTAATCTATACGCAAATGAATAAATATATCTAGTGACGCCTGTGGCGCCACTTTTTTGCCTGTATAATTTCAGCCTGTAATGTTTTATTTACATATTGGTATTAATATTAAACAGCCACTGCCATACTTCTATGTTGGCTTTAACCTAGTACTACCAGATGTGGATCCATCTATCGGTACCGATTATTGATGCGAGTGCCAATTCTAGAGCTATAAGGCAAAACTACCGTCAGGTCACTATCATGGCTTTATTGACTAACCTGATGCTAACCCGGGCGGATCCACCTAACGGTATCAAATATTGATTATAAGGGATTTTCATTTTTTTAACAACTTTCTAGACACAAATAAAAACAATTATAGTAAAATTTTAAAATTTTTGACTTTTTAAATCTAAATAGTTTGTGCTGCTTAAATTGCTTTGGTTGTGTTACCAATATAAAAATAAAAAAATCTTTAATATAAAAAAGTAACTAAATCAAATATTTTGCTTTATTCAATCAATGTTGGAATAGCTCATTATCATCAACAGCCTTTTCATCCACTGCTAGATATCAGTCTACCTCTCGCACATACTTATGGTGTGTATCTGTTTTTTACACAGGTATACAGGGTCCGGCATTTTTTCAAATGAAACACCCTGCATATTATAAGTCTTTTTAATAGTGAATGCAACTAGATCCAGAGCAAGAAAATTACAACATTCAAGAAAATTTGCTAATAATGATATTATTCAATTTGTAGAAAATTTGGAACGTCTCTATCAATTAAAGTTTACCTTATTAACTAAGTGGATGCTAAGAAAAACATAATTTTGTGGTAAACCACGACATTCATCAATTATTTATGAGTTATGTTATTGGTATGCAAATGTTTAGTAAAAAGAGTGTTTCTCAAAAACATGTCGATTGTCTTTTAAACTAGGAGAACTCTATTACAAAAACTGATAAGTTTGAAATTAATAATAAAAAAAAAACAGTTTTAAATTTTACTTTTTTATTTCCTACCATGACGAAATTACTAGAAAAAATATCTTAATCTCAAGTTTCAAAAAGCAAAAAGACAAGGAAAAAATCAAAGTAAATTAAAAAATAATGACGCATTTTTAATACAATTGAGACTAAATAAACATCTGTAATCACATGCTGAAAAGCTAAGATTAAACGGCTCGACAGATTTATAAAAACCTAATTTAATTTTGTATATGTATGTATGCGTAAAATTGTATTTTTTCTTAACATTATTTGAATAAAATGCCTAGTTGCGCCTCAACTAACACAACCACATCAACATAAGAAATATTTAATATGAATGGATTCAGAAGGCTTTATAGAAGCCAAAAAAAAATTGTTTTGCACATTTTTACTTCCCTCGTAAAAGGGAAGTATTTTAATCGTGAAAAAGTCACTCTCCGAGATTTTTTTCATCTTCGGGGTCTTTAGTTCGCGGCGTAGCTAAAAAGTACTAATCCGATTAACTTCAGATTTTGGCCAAAATTAAGGGTCATATAGGGATGACCTGGTAACATTTTGGTAAAAATCCAATAAGGCGAAAGAAAATGGCGGCCTAGTGAAATGTCAAAAAAAAATTATTCAAAAACTACTCATTCAATTTATCTCAAATTTTGCAAAAACATCAAGTATTATGTTGAAATCAAGTGGTAAAATTTTGGTATAAATCCAAGTTGGCGGAACAAAATGGCGGCTTAATAAAATTTTTAAAAATTCAGCCTGAAAAAAACTACTTAATGGATTGATTTCAAATTGTGTACCATTACAGTTTTGGACTCAACTAGTAAAACTGTGTAACTAATTTAAGATGGAGGAACAAAATTGCGGCCAAATAAAATGTTTGTAATCCTGAAGAAAATCTCCCTCTCAGGATTTACATATCTTTACGTTTTAGCACCCCTAGATGCCGGTCTGTGTGTCAGTTCGCGCAGTTCGCGACATAGCTTAAATACTACTTACCCGATTGACTTCAAATTCTGACCAAAAATTAATGATAATATTTTGGTAAAAATCCAATATGGCGGAACATTATTTAAAAATGTTTGTTAGAGTGGTGTATAATTTAGAGTTGAGATCCAGTAAATAAAACAAATGTTTTTTTTAAATTCTCGACGTATCGCAACTTATTTTTTGCATCCTCAGGGCACATATATATAGATCTTATATCCTGCATGAAACTCATAGTATCAGTGCTTTTACTCCGTTGTTCCGCAAATATTACCCAGATATTAAATTTCTAAATGGTTTTCTAATCTTTTTGTTGTAATGTTAGAGTGGTGTATTATTTTGGGTTAGGATCCAGTAAAAAAAAACAAAAGACTATTTTTAAATAGTCGATGTTTCGCAACTTTCTTGTTGCATCTTCAGGACACATATGTAGATTCTATATCCAACATGAAACCCATATTATCAGTCTTTACATATTCCGTTTGTCCGCAGATATTTCCCAGATATTAAGTTTCTAAATGGTTTTCGTTAACGATCCTCTTGTTTTTATGTTGGAGTGGTGTATTATTTGGGCTTAGGATCCAGTAAAAAAAAAAGACTTTTTTATTTTCGACGTTTCGAAACTCTATTGTTGCATCCTCAGGATACATTTATATCCTGCATGAGGCACATATTTTCAGTCTTTACCAACTACGTTATACCGCATATATATATATATATATATATATATATATATATATATATATATATATATATATATGCATGAAACCCATATTATCAGTCTTTACTTACTACGTTGGTCCGCAGATATTTCTCAGATATTATGTTTCTAAATGGATTTTGTTAACGACCCTCTTGTTTTTATGTTAGGGTGGAGTATTTTTTGGGGTTAGGATCAAGTAAAAAACACAAGTTTTTTTAAAATGTCGACGTTTCGCAACTTTATTGTTGCATCCTCAGGAAACATAAATTATATGTCCTGGGTATCAGCAGGATATTATCAGTCTTTACCTACTCCGTTGGTTTGCAGATATTGCCCAGATATTAAATTTCTAAATGGTTTTCGTTAGCAATACTCTTGTTGTTATGTTATAGTAGTGTATTATTTGGGGTTAGGAAATATCTGCGGACCAATGGAGTAGGTAAAGATTAATATGGGTTTTATGCAGGATATATATATATATATATATATACAGGGTGGCCCAACGAAAAGGTCCCACCCTTATTTATGACTTTCCTGGTATATTTTGGGAAAAACGCTTGGACACGTCAATTTTGATTTTTAGGGGGACGTCTTTTCATGTATGATTGTATAATACAGGGTGTTCCAAAAATAAGATATCGCATTACACTTGACATTTTTAAATGGAAACCCCCAATTTTTTTTCTATTTTTGGATTCTCCAGGAAGTTTTTAGTAACTTTTGTATAATAGAGTTTATACCTATCTTCAACCATTTTGAAGTTATTTGAATAATTGAATAATATCAAGTATTGATAAATTAAATTCAAGAAAGGGTCAAAATAACGAAACTTTATTATCAAAACGGAAACATTGCAAGGGCTACTGCCCGGTTGTTTAATACGTTACATTCAGTCAAAAATATTAACCATAAGTATGTGGCTAAATTAATAAGAAAATTTGAAGCAACTAGATCTGTATCTAATATTCGCCGGAATCAGGAACACTAAACCATTTACAGTTTTACATTCACATTAAAATTTAAACAAAAATTAGTTACTTAGCTACAATGTGTCAAAAAGTCAATGTGGTAATAAATGTTGAAAGTGGTGTCCGTTTACCTCCATGCAATAATAAATATTTTG
Source organism: Kuschelorhynchus macadamiae (assembly GCA_030620095.1). NCBI lineage: Eukaryota > Metazoa > Arthropoda > Insecta > Coleoptera > Curculionidae > Kuschelorhynchus > Kuschelorhynchus macadamiae. The sequence continues at coordinate 1,573,825 of JAUTXW010001011.1, forward strand.
CTCAAATCTATTCCTAACATTTTCACACATTTCTGGAGTTATTTGTCTGCATTCCGCCGTGATCCGCTCCCGAAGATCTTGGATGGAGTCTGGCTTCGTACTAAAAACCTTACTTTTTATATGTCCCCAAAGAAAGTAATCTAAAGGACTCAAGTCCGGAGACCTTGGTGGCCACTCAATGGGGCCGCGCCGTCCGATCCACTGATTTGGGAAATGGGTGTCCAAAAACTGTCGTACTGGAGCTACATAGTGCGGTGGTGCACCATCTTGTTGGAAATGAAGAAAATTTTCATTATAATTAACCTCATTTTCTATTATTTCGGTTATTCGTGGCTCTATTGTATTTTCCAACATGTCCAAGTACAACTCCCCCGTCAAGTTTCCAGGAATAAAGAAAGGTCCTACAATATGATTTCCGAAAATGCCGGCCCAGACATTAATTTTTTGTGGGTATTGCGAATGTACCTCTCGAAACAAATGTGGATTCGAGTCGCTCCAATATCGACAATTATGTCTATTTACAGCACCATGTAAATAGAAGGTACATTCATCCGAAAAACAAATGTTAAATAACAAATTTGGGTTATTGTTCAAACGTTGTGTCATTAATTCGCAAAACTCCAACCTTCTATCATAATCGTCTTCATTAAGCTCATGGACAAGTTTAGTTTTGTACGGGTGAAATTTATAGGATTTCAAAATTCTTTGCACTGTTGAGCGTGTAAATCCTGAAGAAGTAGCCAGACCACGAGTACTTTGGGTGTTGTCAAGAGCCACGTGTCCCAAAACTGCTATTTCTCTGGCTTCATTTCTACTTGGACGATTTTCCTGATTCCGGCGAATATTAGATACAGATCCAGTTGCTTCAAATTTTCTTATTAATTTAGCCACATACTTATGGTTAATATTTTTGTCTGGATGTAACGCATTAAACAACCGGGCGGTAGCTCTTGCAATGCTTCCGTTTTGATAATACAGTTTCGTTATTTCGACCCTTTCTTGAATTGAATAAATCATTGCAAAATATTATAATAGAACTAGGCAACTTAACGATTTCAAATCAAAGATAAAGTTGTTCTATGATTTACGATGACATTGACGGATGCTAAATTTCTTGCTGGTATCGGTGATTATTATTTTTTTCCGTATTATCAGTACTAAATTAAATGAGGCGAATTTTATAAAAAAAATTAAAAAAACTTCAAAATGGTTGAAGATAGGTATAAACTCTATTATACAAAAGTTACTAAAAACTTCCTGGAGAATCCAAAAATAGAAAAAAAATTGGGGGTTTCCATTTAAAAATGTCAAGTGTAATGCGATATCTTATTTTTGGAACACCCTGTATTATACAATCATACATGAAAAGACGTCCCCCTAAAAATCAAAATTGACGTGTCCAAGCGTTTTTCCCAAAATATACCAGGAAAGTCATAAATAAGGGTGGGACCTTTTCGTTGGGCCACCCGTATATATATATATATATATATAAATCTTTGTCCTGAGGATGCAACAGTAAATTGGCGAAACGTCGGTAATTTTATAAAGGGTTTTTTTTTACTGGATCCTAACCCCAAATAATACACCACTCTAACATAACAACAAGAGGATTGTTAGTAAAAACCATTCAGAAACTTAATAAATGCGGGGTAACGGGACTGAAAATATGGGTTTCAATTTAACAATTACCAAAACAAAATTTTTAAAAAATCAACGTAAAAAAAACTTGTTCAATTGATTTTAAATTTTACAGAAAAATTAAATGTGAATATGGGATACTTATTGAATTTATTTTAAATTATGCCCAAAAGTCAAGTGTAGAAAGGAAATGGTAAACATATTGGTGGAATATAACAAAATGGCGCCCAATAAAAATGCAGAGACAGTATATGTAACACATATATACTGCGACCATGTACTGAACTAACTTGGATCACACTCAACTCTTCCCAATAAAAGTAACAATTCATAACAAGGGAAGTTCCGGGTAAAGGAATTTACCGACTTTTAACTACATTATACAAAATTTGTCGGTTTATAAGATTAAAATAGGGCCAAATTTTTTCACGACGCTTCTATCTTAACTTTAGAGTTTTCTAAGTGATAGCGGGTGAACCTAGCGGCATAATCGGGTCTACTTGCTGCGACTCTAACAGCTTCATTATAGAAAAAATGACACTGAAAATATTTTACATAAATATTAACTTAACATGAGTTGACATTCAACGTCCACGTTGCAACCTTAATGGAAAAATCATTTACGAATTTAAAACTCTTGTTGTCTCGATATTTTAGCGCAGTTTCGGCCACATGGCTGTTTTATTCCATAATGTTGACTAGGACTCCTTTCTTACGAAAACGTTACATATTTGTAATGAGGTATGTAATCGCAACCCCATTTGCTGCAGTATATTATATAACCAGAATTAATAACTTTTAAAAAATACGATTGTTATAACATTTTTGATTTATGTCAGATGTGTCTGTTCAATGTGGTTCTTAAAATTTTATTATTATCTGATTGACGTCAAAATTTTACTTAAAAATCAAGGATTACATGGGGATGAAATTGTAGCATTCTGGTAAAAATCCAGTATGGCGGGACAGAATGGGGGCCTCACAAAACGTAAAAAAAAATCTTTATTAAAAAAACTACCTAGCGTATGATTCTGAAATTTTGCTCAAAAATTAAATAATAAACAGGGATAAACTGATAAAATTTTAGGGCGAATCCTCTATGATAAAATATAATGGCGTCTTAACAAAATGTTTAAATATTTTGTAAAATTCTATTTCCTAGAATAAAACATTTTTTAGGGAGGAAAATAATAAATGACATACTTTATTTTTTATAGTCTCTGTAAATGAAATTATGAAAAATAAATATTATTGATAATAATATAAAAATTATATATAATTATTAATATAAAAATAAAGAAAATCAGTAAATTCGCCTTTACCCACAACTTCCATCGTAAAGAAATCGACTACATATAGATAACAAATGTTGCTTGCTTGCTGCCTCAACACAACATGAATTCGTAACGTTCTTTTTTTAGGCTATAGGATGTTTATGTCATACGATAAGAAAGCAGTGAGGCACACTTAAAAAAGTTGTATTATTATATGATTGTGAATATATATATATATATATATATATATATATATATATATATATATATATATATATATATATATATATATATATATATATATATATATATATATATATATATATATATATATATATATATATATATATATATATATATATATATATATATATATATATATATATATATATATATATATATATATATATATATATATATATATATATTGTATAAAGAAAAGAGGTATATATATATATATATATATATATATATATATATATATATATATATAAGATGTTCTTTAACATAAAATTATCCAATTTAAAAAAGATGTTAAATCCTCCATGAAGCTTGGTCTTTTATAGACTTATAGTTAAACATTAAATTGGCATAAACAAAACTGAAATGCAATCGTAAAAACTCAATGGCCAATGAAAATGTGATTTTTTTAACTCAGAGCGTATAAAACGGGGGATTTTCAAAAGGAAATTAATTGCATATAACCGCATTAAAATCTTTCTCCCTTCACGGTTTAACTTTTATTTCGGTAAGAGATAAAACTGGCTCAAACTCTCAATATTCCAAAAAGATTTAGAAGCTTTATCATATGTGATGTAAACCACTAAAAATGGTAAAATTTGATGCTTGGTAAAATAAAAGTTGCATGAATAATAATCAATAGAAATGCATATATTATGGTGTAATTCATATATTTCATTCTGTTTAAGTTCAAAATATACAACTAATTACACTTATTTTCTACTGCTACTGATAGTTTAATTTATTTTATCATTTTCATTAAATTTGATATTAAATTGCAGAGAATTATGTATATAAAATGAAATCACACCAACATATTCAAAAATTATGTTTTCTCTACCACCCCTCTTCACATGATATATTTGAGAAAATAATGTATGTAGACAAATGACAATTTAATTACTAGTAAATTTTATGGCAATTCGGAGAATGAATTTTAATGCATATAAGTCAATTTATACAGATAAAATAACCCTTGTGTTTATCAATATGTATACATATTAATCAATATGTATACATATTTTCTCCGGTTTTAGTTAAAGTTCTTAGAAGAGATATCGTTAGGGAATAATCATCACCTAATTAAAACTCTTGCAAATATGAGGAATAATTTCCTATTCCATAGTTTTGAAGCTAAACTCTCCCTACAATACGTAAGCGGTTAACCAACATTACCACTTGGGAATTGGAAATAACTGCATTCCGTATTTTACGTAATAGTTCCGTTAGAGACACTAGTAAGTTTTGCAAATAAGAGATTTTTTGATTTCATGCATTCTGTCAATATATAAATCAGGCGAGAGAAGAAACTGTTCTGCTTTTAAACAGTCAAGTCACATCGACATGTTCGGTGTATTATAAGATTAATTCTTATCCAACATGGCGGCTGTGGGAAATGTCGTAATTTTTGCTGCTGAATTATCGTAAATTTTGTTGTATCATGTACTCTTATAAATAAAGTGTTTGCATTGTGTCTTGGATAATTGAGTAATCCGACTATACATAAAACAAAACTCACAATTTCTGTGTGTTTATTTGGATTTTGGACCAGAAAAATTTCGCAAAATTATCGCCAATTTTGTTGTGTTCAAGTGCTCTTATAAGTGAAAATTTTTGCATTGGGTGATGGATAACCGATTAATTCAGCTCTACGTAAGGGAAAACTAATTGGATTGTGTTGTTTAATAAACCTAAAAGTAAATAGTGTTCCAAATGTTTCCGGCAACATCTGGTGTTCCACAGGGTAGTAACTTGAGTCCCCTGCTGTTCACAATTTTTATAAACATTCCATCCTTCATGTATGGTACAAGCAGCTGGTGCAAAATACCCTATTTGCGTACACGAGGCCTAGAAGACCAACTACGACGAACAAATCGAGGATAGTGACATTGTAACCGTCACAAATATCTATGAGCTTAAGAACAGACTTTTGAAGAAATTACTTAAGGAAATGGAGTCCAGATGTGACGTCCTGACAGATAATTGTAATCTTCTGAGAGAAAAGGTCAGTTTTTAGAAATTACTGATGAAAATAATGGAAAATTACAAAGTGAAAAAACCTAAGCAAATCGAAAACCGGACGATTACGCTTTTCCCCCTACGACATCGACCACAAGATTTGCAGCCGCATCCAATACTGCCAATGCCACAAAACGTAGACGACAACAAACTAATAAAATGCGCGAAATACAGTAACTAGGTAAACACTAAGGCTATACAGGGTGTTTCTTAATTGAGTGTCAATATTTAAGTAGGTGATTTTTGGGTCCCTTTTAAGAAGAAAACTTCATATAAACATATGTCCTAAACGGTGTAAATTTTGAGATACAGGGTGTTAAACTTATTATACCACTCTAGATATTGTAATGAAATTTGGTATAGAGGTACTATGCATCTAGTGGAATTTTTTGATGTAGAACATTTTTTTTTATTTCCACCAGTGGCGTCCGTACGGAATCCGACCTGCATATTTTCCCAGACATTGATGGTACGCCACTGATTTTTTTTTAAATAAAAATTATTTTTTAAATTCCCATTCATTTTTGAGCAAGTTTGATCTCTTGGTAATTTTGAGTTCAACGCACTGTTTTCGTTTTAAAAAATAAAAACCGTTTCTCTGCAGAGTTTTAACAATATCGCTAATATGACAACACCAATCGCCATGGCATGCAAGGAATTTTTTTTTTGACTGAAATTCAAGAAATCAAATTTGCTTTTGAATAACTAATACCCAAAGATTTCAAAATTATTATTTGAGCTTATAATTTTTTAACACGAAACTATAAAATACTATTAGTTCGTCAATAAAGAAAGATTACTAATAATAATTATTATTGTAGTAGGCTTTGGCTGTCAGAATTAATACTTCTCTTGTAACTTAATTTGACAGTTCAGCTTTCAGATTCAGTCAGGTTTAATTAACTTTGTGTTCTAAATATCTGATATATCTGAGAAAAGAATTGGTTGAGTTTACCAATGAAGAGTTGGCAGACATGCATTACATGTATGGTTTGGCTGATGGCAGTTCACCGGAACTAGGCGATTATATCAAGAGCGCTTTCCTGGTAGAGTCATACCAGATAGGCGAATATCTGCAAATGTGCATAGAAGGTTGACTGAAACAGGTACATTCAAGACAAATAATCAATTAAAAGGGGCCAATCGGACTGTAAGAACTCCAGAAATTGAAGAGGCAGTATTAAATTCCATAGATGAAAATCCTGAACTGAGTACTAGGAAAATTGGAATTAACCTAAATATTTCGCACATCCTAGTTTGGAGAATTCTACATGATTTTTTTATACCCATATCACATTCAACGAGTGCAAGCCTTACTTCCCCGAGATCTTCCTTTCCGAGTTAATTTTTGTGAATGGTTTTTGGAAAAAATTGCGCTTAATCCCTTATTTGATCGCGAAATAATGTTCACAGATGAAGCGAACTTCTCCAGAAACGCTATCAGAAACTTCCACAATAATCATATCTGGGCCGACGAGAACCCCCATGCCATTGTAGAACATCATCAAGAGCAATTCTCTATAAATGTTTGGGCTGGCATTATCGAAAATCATCTAATTGGAACTTTTTTCCTCCCAGAAAGACTAAATGGCCATAATTATCGCCGGTTTTTTGAGAACGATTTGCCGATATTGTTAGAAGATATACCAATTCTGATTAGAAATAGAATGTGGTTCATGCACGATGGCGCGCCCGCTAACTTTAGTATTGAAGCTAGAGAATATTTGAACCGCACATTTAACAACAGATGGGTAGGTCGTGGCGGACCCCAACCATGGCCTCCTATGTCCCCAGACCTAAATAGTTTGGATTTTTTTCTATGGGGACATCTTAAATCTTTAGTTTACCGCACCCCAGTAAACACTGTAGAGGAGCTGAAGGATCGTATAAGAGATTCTTGCGATATTATCAGAAACACCGAGGGTATCCTTCAGAGTTCGCGACAACATGAGGAAAAGGGCTGAAGCGTGTATTCTCCAAGGTGGTAGGCATTTTCAACAACTTATCTAATTTTTTTCTTCTATTTTGTTTCACAAAGTGTGCTGTCAATTTGTTAAAACCTAATTATTTTTGTTGAAATTATTAATTATGTACCTAGTTGTATTAGTATAGTTTTGTAAATAACTTGTTATTGTTGAAGAATGTCATATTATTTTAATAAAATTTATAAAAAGTATTTATGAAGGAACAGACTTCTGAAAAACATTGACATGGTGGTCCTAGATTGGTGGCTGAAGACTACATACTATTATCTACAAATATCTCTCACTAAGATAAAGCGATTTCTGATTTTAATAAGAATGGACATAGTAATTACTTTCACGCCACTGATTTTTCTAAAATAAAGCATTTTTATTGATTCATTTGTTTGTTTTTGAAAATGTTAGTATTTATTTTCGACAAGATTTGATTTCTCGAGTTTAATACAATAATATTCCTCTGCATGCATGGTGATATCCGTCTTATGACCAGGATTGTTTCTACCATGCAGAGAAACGGTTTTTATTTTTTAAAACGAAACCCGTGCGTCCAACACAAAATTACCAAGGGATCAAACTTGCTAAAAAAAGAATGGGAATTTCAAAAATAATTTTTATTTAAAAAAAAATCAGTGGCAAACCATCAATGTCTGGGAAAATATGCAGGTCGGATTCCGTACGGACGCCACTGGTGGAAATTAAAAAAATGTTTTACATCAAAAAATTCCACTAGATGCATAGTACCTCTATACCAAATTTTATTACAATATCTAAAGTGGTATTCGAGATATTATCGAAAAATTATGAAATTATTGAAAGTTTAACACCCTGTATCTCAAAATTTACACCGTTTAAGACATATGTTTATACGAAGTTTTCTTCTTAAAATGGACCCAAAAATCACCTCCTTAAATATTGACACTCAATTAAGAAACACCCTGCATAGGTAATAGCGAGGACGAGTGACAAAGGAATAAAGCAGAGAAGAAGGTGCGTTGTTGAACGAAATGATAACACAAGCAACAATCGAGCTGTGCCCAAGCCTGTGTCCCATCACGTATCCAGGCTTCAACCGAATACCAATCCGGACGATTTAAAAAGAATTTGCCTGAATATTATGATATCGTAGCTATTAGTGAAACCCGGCTAACAGATGGTATCCAGAATATCGAGCTATCTGACCAAAGGTATAATGTTATAAGGAAAGATAGGAATAGCAACCAAATGAGAGAAGCTGGCGTTCTTGTTGCAATACAAAAATAGCTTAACTTTGAGGTTATTGAAACTAACTTGATAGTGAGTGTACTTTAGTGAAAATTAAATGTAGAAAGTTAATATTTTATCTGTCCTGTGTGTACATTCCGTCAAATACATCTAGAGAAGGTTATTTAAATTATTTTAATAGTTTTGAAAAAGTCTTATCTTATAATGTGAGTGTTATTGGGTGACCTAAATTTACCAAGATATGGGTTCACCAAGGAATGTGAATGCCTTTTACTTCGACAGTTCCTTAGTGTTAATGATCTGGAACAGTGCAATGCAATTGCTAATCATATAAATAGAAAACTCGAACTAATACTATCTAATATCAAGGCTACTAATGTATCTAAGGGGCTTTCTTCCTTGGTGGATAAAGATTTATACTATCCATGTCGTTGCATTGAAATTCCCATCAAAACAGATTGAGAATGGCATTTCCATAATCTATTTCTATGACTACACTCAAGCGAATTTCCTTCTTTTACATAATTTCATAAAATCTATCGATTGGTCAAAGATTTGACATATTTTGCAATAAACTGTTTGCTTGCATTGAGCAATCAATTCCCAAGAAACACAAAATTATTAGTAGAGGTCGGAAGTGACTGAAAAATGCAGTAATTAACTCCAGTACTTAAATCTGGAACTGCTGACAATATTAAAAACTATCGACCAATAAGTGTTTTAAATTCTCTGGCAAAGATTTTCGAAATTATATTGTATAAAGATTTAGAAATAAAAACAAAATGTAAATTATGTCCACAGCACCATGGCTTTGTTAGTGGAAAGTCAACGGTGTGTTTTTACTGAGTTGGCCTTCCAGGCAGTGATGTAAGGAAATCAGATGGATCGTATATACAATGGTTGTGCTAAAGCCTTTGAGAAAGGGGACTACCAGAGGTTGGTGGACCGGCTGGTTGATTTTAATTTCTCTAGGAACGTTTACCTTTTTCGTGAATCCTATTTGTCTTTTAGGTCACAAGTCGTCAAAGTCGGAAATGTGACATCACATGCTTTTCCGGCAACATCTGATGTTCCACAAGGCAGTAACTTGGGTCCCCTACTGTTCACAATTTTTACAAACGCATTGCCTGATTAAATACTGAAATTTTCTTCCATTTGCTGATGACTTCAAGATCTTCAAGACCATCTCAACAAAATCTGATATTATATTAGTACAAAAAAACTTGAATTCAGTGTCAAAATGGTTTGGAGAGAATGGAATGTTTCTCAATGTAGAGAAATGTTGTGTAATGACATTCACCAGAAATACTTACTCTTTACAGAACATAATTATTTAATGAACAGTGCAGCCCTTGAACGAAAGTATGGTCGTGTGGATCTTGGAGTCAATATGCAACCTAACTTAAAATTTAATTGACATTACCAATCTATCTCTAACAAGGCTTTGAAAGCTCTAGGACTTGGAATAAGAAACACAAGAGATTCTACTAAGATAGAAAGCATCATTCTTTTGTACCATGCGCTAGTTGAGATCGCGGCTAGAGTATGATTCAGTTGTTGGGTCGCCTAGGGCCGAATCTAGCAGTGATCTCATCGAGCGTGTTCAGAAGAGATTTTTGAGGTACTTAAATGATAGGGCAAACAATGCTTACCCATATATGGCATCATATAATTCAGTGTTCAAAGGCTTTGGTTTTGACACCCTGGTAAAACGGAGGAAAGTCCAATATGTGCTGTTTATTTACAATAATATTCATAACTTAAAATACATAGCCTGGTTTCTGATAAACTATATACAATTTCTTGTATTGTACTAAAGACTAATTTAAAACTTATAACTAAGAAAATATTTAGAGTCAGTGCTAATAGTTTATATGTACAAACATAAAAAAGTTACATAGTCTCAAACTGAGAACCTCTTCATTTTTTGATGTCTGTTAAAACTTATAATGAGGGTAGTCAATTAATTAATAACGTTTTATTCATACCAAATGTTTATTTTTCGAAAATGTCAAGTAAAATACTAGATTTTGAGGTTGCACATTTTCATCACCCAGGTCACCCTGTATACATAAAATTCCATAACGGGATAGCAAAAGAGATACCTTTTAGCAAATGGGGTTGTATATCTATTACACATATTAATGCTTTAGTTTGAAAAGGGTCTTTAAAAAAATGTAAATTTAATTATAAAGCTCGCTGCTTTTCGCCCTTATATCAGTGTTTTTTTAATATTATTGTTACAAATAAACGGGTGAACGGATTTCAAATCAAAGTCGGCCAAGCCGTTTAGATAATATGAGCGAACAAACATGAAAAAAATATATAGAGGTCGAACTGAGAACGTACTCCTTTTTTGAACTCGGTTAAAAAATATTTTTTAGCATAAATCATAACAAAAAGTTCAAGTTGTTTCATTTGGTATTGAGAGTTTCACTAAAAACGGACCTTTTCTTAATTTTTTTTCCTTAATGGGGTTGAAAGTTTATGGTATGGTTATTGGTATGCTGGGGTATATAAGGTGTTACGAAAAAGCGTGCAAAAAAAGCTTGTATTTTTAACAGATTACCCTGTATCTTATTTGGCTACGATATGGACTTGTTTTTGGTACTTGTAAATTTCGAAGATTTGATATATTTATACTCAACTTAAAACAATCTGTAAAATTCCTTCCGAATTTTTTCTTTTGTCTGCAGAAATGATTATTATTATTATATGTGTTACTAAATGACTTTGTGTTTGAAATTTACCGTTTTTTTTTCTACAATCGACTCTATATTGTAGTGCTTTTATATCTTAATGCATTACTAAACCGGATCGCCCAGCATCCTGGATTTACTTGATACTTCTTCAACCTCCAATAAGCCGGAATCAAGTTGTCCTTATGTCCGGTATCCAATTATGAATTAACAATCTCAAATTACTCAGTATGTGGCGATAAGACAGTCAGAATTTTTGATCAAATATATGCCTTCTTGCAGTTATCCTTGTAAACAAAACCAAATAGAATTCTAATAGCTTCAGATTGTAAGCTAAACATTCGATGCAGTTCTGCAATGAAATGGCATAGGAGACACAAACTTAAAATTATTTCTAACGATAAAGAGGTTTTTCAATACTGCCAACACGAGAAAAAGAAAACAGATGTATCTATAATATTTTTATAGTCATTGTTTGAGTGAAATTTATTATAAACTTGACAAGTTGTTCAGAATAAAAACTATTTAGAGTCCCCCACTAATTCCTAAAAAAGACTCAACCTAACACATTTTCAAAAACAATTTTGGAATAACTACATAAGAAAATCGATTTTTGTCAATATGCATGATACATTTTCGGGTTCTTAACTCCCAAAAGATTTAAACTGGTACAAAAATAAAATGTACCCATAAACACAATTTTCAATAAAAAGCGAATATTCTCTTAACGCGTTCTTAAAAGACGATAAGTTTTTAAAAAGGATATATTTTATGTAATCGCTTAAAAATCTCTTTCATAGATGCCATCCACTTATTAATTTTTCTTCTGCGAGATAAGCTAAAATTGGCAGCTGAGCACGTTTAAGTCGGCGGAAATTGCTGTACACAGTCGATTACCCACAAATTTTTTCTGGAAAGCTGTTAGATGATTTATCGAACATAATATTAACCATTATGAAGCGAAAACTCAATGAATGAAGTAAGTACAAGCTCTGTTTCATAGAATTAAATGTTCATAACATTACATCACGCTTATATTTTATTGGCAGATAGAACAATACAGGCTTTCGCCGACGCACAGTTGCTTATGTAATATTTGACAAATTATTAAAAAATTAAATATGGAAGTGAACTACGTCTTGTTGATATTTTTAACGACATAATCCAGAGCACGTATCTACATCTAGTCGCCAAAGTCTCTTCAATTCCCACATGCATCTTTGTAAAAAAGTGCTCAACAACTGTGTAAGAATGTGCAAGTTTCCGTAGCAAATATTTTACTTAGGTTAAGATGTGAAATAAATAGAAACGACGTACATCCATCAGAACCATCAACATCAAAATATGATTGTTGCAAAACTTCTGCGTCAATGAAGAACATTGCTCCGGTTTCAGCGAAAAACGGTAAATTGGAAAATGCACAGAAATTTAAGAGCGGGCCTTCTCGGTTCAAAAGGTGCATTTCATCAAATTCTGTTTTATGATACGAACCTGAAAATTCAGACACTGGACATAAATAATTTAACATAAAAATAAAGAGTATTGAATATTTTACTTAGGTTAAGGTGAGGAACAAATAGAAATGATGTACATGCATCAAAACAGAACATGAATTTTATTGAAAACCAATTATTACATCGCAAATAAAAACTAATTACACATAATATTTATGTAATATTCTTTTCAGTCCTATTTATTTTTTCCTCTCACATTCCTGCTTGGCCAAAGCAGATTGTTTTTTTCTCTTTGGCGGTCCTACCAGCGATACTCTTTGATATACCAGCAACTTGAATAGTAAAACGAATTGTATTTAGTATTTAATATTTTACTTAGGCTAAGGTGTGGAATAAATATAAATGATGTACATGCATCAAAATCATCAACGTCAAAATATGTCTCTTGCAGAATAACGAGATTGCAAACTTTCTGCGTCAAAGAAGAACAACATTGTTTCAGTTTCAGCGAAAAACGGCAAATTGGCAAATGCAGAGAACTTTAGGAGCGGGTCCTCTCAGTTGAAAAGGAGCATTTTTTTTTATATTCTGTGATATGAAACGAACCTGAAAATTCAGACACTGGACAAAAAGAATTTAACATAAAAAATTAAAAGTATTGAATATTTTACTTAGGTTAAGATGTGGAATAAATAAAAATGATGTACATCCATCAAAACAGAACACGAATTTTATTGAAAATCAACTATTACATCGCAAATAAAATAAACTATACATAATATTTATTTATTCTTCTTTTCAGTCCTATTTATTTTTTCTTCTCACATTCCTTCTTGGCCATAGCAGATTGTTTTTTCCCTTTGACGCTACTACCAGCGGTACTCTATGATATACCAGCAACTTAAATAGTAATAATGTACATGCATCAAAACCATCAACATCAAAATATGTCTCTTGAAGAATTACGAGATTGCAAAGCTTCCCGGTTGAAAATGAGCATTTTTTCAGACTTTGTGATATGATACGAACCTGAAAATTTAGACACTGGACAAAAAGAATTTAACAAAAAAAATTAAGAGTATTGAATATTTTACTTAGGTTAAGATGTGGAATAAATAGAAATGATGTACATGCATCAAAACCATCAACATCAAAATATGTCTCCTGGAGAATAACGAGATTGCAAACCGTCTGGGTCAAAGAAGAACGACACTGCTTAAGTTTAAGCGAAAAAATTCAGACACTGGACAACAAAGAAGAACGGCATTGCCTCAGTTTAAGCGAAACACGGCAAATTGAAAATGCACAGACATTTAGGAGCGGGCCTTCTAGTTTAAAAATTAGCATTTTTTGGGATTATGTGATATGATATGAAACTGAACGGCAAGACAAAATGACAGGTATTGAATATTTTACTTAGGTTAAGGTGTGGAATAAATAGAAATGATGTATTTGCATCAAAACCATCAACATCAAAATATGTCTCTTGCAGAATAACGAGATTGCAGACCATCTGCGTCAAAGAAGAATGACATTGGTTGAGTTTAAGCGAAAAACGGCAAATTGGAAAATGCAGAGAAATTTAAAAGCGGACCTTCTCGGTTGAAAATGAGCATTTTCTCAGATTCTATGATATGATACGAACCTGAAAATTCAAACACTGGACAAAAAGAATTTAACATAAAAAATGAAGAGTATTGAATATTTTACTTAGGTTAAGATATGGAATAAATAGAAATGATGTACATGTATCAAAACCATCAACATCAAAATATATCTCCTGCAACAAGATTTCAAACCTTCTACATCAAAGAAGAACGATATTGCTTCACTTTAAGCGAAAAACGGTAAATTGAATAATGCACAAAAATTTAGGAGCGGGCCTTCTCCGATAAAAATGTGTAATTCTTGAAATTCTGTAAAACGAACCTGAAAATTTGGAGGCAGGAGGATAAGACAAAATGAAGAGTATTAAATATTTTAATTAGGTTAAGGTGTGGAATAAATATAAACGATGTACATGCATCAAAACCATCAACATCAAAATATGTCTCTTGCAAAATAACGAGATTCCAAACTTCTGCGTCAAAGAAGAGCATCGCTTCAGTTCCAGCGAAAAACGGCAAATTGGAAAATGCAGAGAAATTTAGGTGCGGGCATTCTCGTTTGAAAAAGAGCATTTCTTCAGGTTCCGTTATATGATACAAACCTGAAAATTCAGACACTAAACGACAAGACAAAACTAAGAGTATCAAAATATTTTAATTAGGTTAAGGTGTGGAATAAATAGATAAATAGAAACAATGTACAGGGTGGCCATTTTATGGTGATACAGTACCTTATCTAGAAAACGGTAATAGTTACGACAAAAAGTTAAATACAAAAGTTGTTTGGATTTAATTAAATTTTTATTTTATTTCACTTTTGCTTATACAGGGTGTTTTGTTTTGACGTGACACATGTCAACTTTCTTAATTTAAATAGGATACCCTATATATTATTACATATTTCGATTCTACTGTTAATTTGCGAAAGTTTTTATAATAACATCTATATTTGAATTCGTTATCGTTTTTGAGTAAATTGAGTTTTTAGAATTTTTTTTAAAAAAACATATTTTTTTAAAAAAAAAATTTTACCTATAAAACTTTAATGGAACTGACTAATATCCTAAACATACATTAGTAAGAGTTCAATTCAACGAGTTTCCATGCTGGTCTTACCAATTAATATACAGGGTGTTAAAAATGGAGAGCAAAACAAACAGAACTTTAAATGTAAAAATCTCCTGTTTTTCAAATGGAACACCCTGTATGTTTTTATTTCATCTGATTCAGCGTTTAATTACCTATCATTACTCATATATATGTCCTATACCTAAAATGAAGAGTTTCGATTTTATTAGTCGTTTTCTGATTTGACTATTTTTTGTTTAATATAAGTAAACAGATGAAGTGGGCTAAAATAAAAATGTCGTAAACCAAGTCTTATTCTCATTTCCTTAACACAGATAGCGACTATAAATAATGTTAGAAAATACAAATAAAAGTGAAATATTATGTAACTTATGTTCTTATTATTTAATGTTTACGAAAATAAGGGAGAGACAAAAAAAATATCTTGTGCCACACGGTATACTAATTGAGTATTAAACATGATTAAAACAGATTATATCAATATGGCCACCGTCCATTGCGATACATGAAGTGTAAATAGCCTCCATTTTTCGAATAGCGTTTCTTACCGAATTAGATGCATTAAAATTATTGATCTCTTCCCTGATTTTTTATTTTAACACATTATAGAAATGAATATAGTAGAATACTAGATTAGATTTTTATACTTTATTTTTTAGTGCACCCCACAAAAAGAAGTCTAAAGGGCTTAAATCAGGGCTTCGTGGTGGCCAGGATATTAAACCATGTTTTCCTATCCACAATGGAAAATGTTGATTAAGGAAATTTACTACCGGTGCAACCGTGTGGTAAGGGCCGCTATCCTGCTGAAAAATGATATTTTCTCGAATATTTGCTAGCAAGTCGTTGATAAGGGGCATGATTTCATTCCTAAGCAGCTCCAAGTATCTTTCACCATTTAACGACCTGTCAAAAAATATTGGTCCGAAATACGATCGCAAATAATTCCGCACCACACATTTACGGTTTGACGGCCTTGTTTTTTAATTGCTTTTATTAGATGTTTATTAGTTTGAGACCAGTAATGAGTGTTTTTCCGATTAAAAATACCCGCCGTATTAAACGAGGCCTCAACAGTACAAAGCACTTTAGAAAAAAAACACATTTTCGAACTGCCGGTCCATAATATCACAACAAAAAGTCAATCTTTCATTAAAGTCTAATTGTGATAATAAGTGAGTTGGAAGAAATTTATAAGGATGATAACCATTCACCTGCAGTGTTTTTTGAATACTTCTTCTACTGACAGTGTCTCTGCAGCATCTCTTTGGGATCTTTCATCATCTTCCTCGAAATAAAGTAAAATCTCCAGTTGTTTTTCCTCAGTGAGAACAAAATTGGGACGATTTTTCTTAGAGTTTTTAAGGACAACATTTTCCAAATCACGCACAATTCGAAAAATATAGTCCTGGAGGGAACTCGATTATTAGGATATTCCCTCGAATATCCTCTAAGGGCTAACCCTGGTCTTTTATTATTTTTTATGAAACAGTTGTATAATTTCAAACGTTCATCTAAACTATATAAAGCCATTTTTTAACAAATTTCGCAGCAAAAATTTGTCAAAAACGACAAACAGAACAAATGTCAACTTAAGTCAACAATTGCATTAGGCTAATTCCTAAGCCTATCTTGA
Source organism: Kuschelorhynchus macadamiae (assembly GCA_030620095.1). Taxonomy (NCBI): domain Eukaryota; kingdom Metazoa; phylum Arthropoda; class Insecta; order Coleoptera; family Curculionidae; genus Kuschelorhynchus; species Kuschelorhynchus macadamiae. The sequence continues at coordinate 1,590,684 of JAUTXW010001011.1, forward strand.
TTTTTTTAGTTTCTGATCTCATTTACTGGCAAAATTCCGGGAAAATCAGAAAACGGCTAATAACATCGAAACTGTTCATTTTAGGTATAGGACATATATATGAGTAATGATAGGTAATTGAACGCTGAATCAGATGAAATAAGAATATACAGGGTTTTCCATTTGAAAAACAGGAGATTTTTACATTTAAAGTTCTGTTCGTTTTGTTCTCCATTTTTACCACCCTGTATATTAATTGGTAAGACCAGCATGGAAACTCGTTGAATTGAACCCTTAGTAATGTATGTTTAGGATATTAGTCAGTTCCATTAAAGTTATATAGGTAAAACATTTTTTTTTTTTAAATTCTAAAAACTCAATTTACTCAAAAACGATAAAGAATTCAAATATAGATGTTATTATAAAAACTTTGGAAAATGCAGAGAAATTTAAAAGCGGGCCTTCGCGGTTGAAAATGAGCATTTTTTCAGATTCTATGATATGATACGAACCTGAAAATTCAAACACTGGACAAAAAGAATTTAACATAAAAAATCAAGAGTATTGAATATTTTACTTAGGTTAAGGTATGGAATAAATAGAAATGATGTACATGCATCAAAACCATCAGCATCAAAATATATCTCCTGCAATATAAGGAGATTTCAAACCTTCTGCGTCAAAGAAGAACGATATTGCTTCACTTTAAGCGAAAAACGGCAAATTGAATAATGCACAAAAATTTAGGAGCGGGCCTTCTCCGTTAAAAATGTGTAATTCTTGAAATTCTGTGAAACGAACCTGAAAATTTAGAGACAGGAGGATAAGACAAAATGAAGAGTATTAAATATTTTAATTAGGTTAAGGTGTGAAATAAATATAAACGATGTACATGCATCAAAACCATCAACATCAAAATATGTCTCTTGCAAAATAACGAGATTGCAAAACTTCTGCGTCAAAGAAGAGCATTGCTTCAGTTCCAGCGAAAAACGGCAAATTGGAAAATGCAGAGAAATTTAGGTGCGGGCATTCTCGGTTGAAAAAGAGCATTTCTTCAGATTCCGTTATATGATACGAACTTGAAAATTCAGACACTGAACGACGAGACAAAACTAAGAGTAAAAAATATTTTAATTAGGTTAAGGTGTGGAATAAATAGATAAATAGAAACAATGTACATGTATCAAAACCATCACCACGAAAATATTGCAGACTAACGAGATTGCAAACCGTCTGCAACAAAGAAGAACGACATTGCCTCAGTTTAAGCGAAACACGGCAAATTGAAAATGCACAGACATTTAGGAGCGGGCCTTCTAGTTTAAAAATTAGCATTTTTTGGGATTATGTGATATGATATGAAACTGAACGGCAAGACAAAATGACAGGTATTGAATATTTTACTTAGGTTAAGGTGTGGAATAAATAGAAATGATGTATTTGCATCAAAACCATCAACATCAAAATATGTCTCTTGCAGAATAACGAGATTGCAGACCATCTGCGTCAAAGAAGAACGACATTGGTTGAGTTTAAGCGAAAAACGGCAAATTGGAAAATGCAGAGAAATTTAAAAGCGGACCTTCTCGGTTGAAAATGAGCATTTTTTCAGATTCTTTGATATGATACGAACCTGAAAATTCAAACACTGGACAAAAAGAATTTAACATAAAAAATGAAGAGTATTGAATATTTTACTTAGGTTAAGGTATGGAATAAATAGAAATGATGTACATGTATCAAAACCATCAACATCAAAATATATCTCTTGCAACAAGATTTCAAACCTTCTGCGTCAAAGAAGAACGATATTGCTTCACTTTAAGCGAAAAACGGTAAATTGAATAATGCACAAAAATTTAGGAGCGGACCTTCTCCGTTAAAAATGTGTAATTCTTGAAATTCTGTAAAACGAACCTGAAAATTTAGAGACAGGAGGATAAGACAAAATGAAGAGTATTAAATATTTTAATTAGGTTAAGGTGTGGAATAAATATAAACGATGTACATGCATCAAAACCATCAACATCAAAATATGTCTCTTGCAAAATAACGAGATTCCAAACTTCTGCGTCAAAGAAGAGCATCGCTTCAGTTCCAGCGAAAAACGGCAAATTGGAAAATGCAGAGAAATTTAGGTGCGGGCATTCTCGTTTCTCTCTCTCTTCAGGTTCCGTTATATGATACGAACCTGAAAATTCAGACACTAAACGACAAGACAAAACTAAGAGTATCAAAATATTTTAATTAGGTTAAGGTGTGGAATAAATAGATAAATAGAAACAATGTACAGGGTGGCCATTTTATGGTGATACAGTACCTTATCTAGAAAACGGTAATAGTTACGACAAAAAGTTAAATACAAAAGTTGTTTGGATTTAATTAAATTTTTATTTTATTTCACTTTTGCTTATACAGGGTGTTTTGTTTTGACGTGACACATGTCAACTTTCTTAATTTAAATAGGATACCCTATATATTATTACATATTTCGATTCTACTGTTAATTTGCGAAAGTTTTTATAATAACATCTATATTTGAATTCTTTATCGTTTTTGAGTAAATTGAGTTTTTAGAATTTTTTTTAAAAAAACATATTTTTTAAAAAAAAAATTTTACCTATAAAACTTTAATGGAACTGACTAATATCCTAAACATACATTAGTAAGAGTTCAATTCAACGAGTTTCCATGCTGGTCTTACCAATTAATATACAGGGTGTTAAAAATGGAGAGCAAAACAAACAGAACTTTAAATGTAAAAATCTCCTGTTTTTCAAATGGAACACCCTGTTTATTTTTATTTCATCTGATTCAGCGTTTAATTACCTATCATTACTCATATATATGTCCTATACCTAAAATGAAGAGTTTCGATTTTATTAGTCGTTTTCTGATTTGACTATTTTTTGTTTAATATAAGTAAACAGATGAAGTGGGCTAAAATAAAAATGTCGTAAACTAAGTCTTATTCTCATTTCCTTAACACAGATAGCGACTATAAATAATGTTAGAAAATACAAATAAAAGTGAAATATTATGTAATTTATGTTCTTATTATTTAATGTTTACGAAAATAAGGGAGAGACAAAAAAAATATCTTGTGCCACACGGTATACTAATTGAGTATTAAACATGATTAAAACAGATTATAAAAAATTTTCAATATGGCCACCGTCCATTGCGATACATGAAGTGTAAATAGCCTCCATTTTTCGAATAGCGTTTCTTACCGAATTAGATGCATTAACATTATTGATCTCTTCCCTGATTTTTATTTTTAACACATTATAGAAATGAATATAGTAGAATACTAGATTAGATTTTTATACTTTATTTTTTAGTGCACCCCACAAAAAGAAGTCTAAAGGGCTTAAATCAGGGCTTCGTGGTGGCCAGGATATTAAACCATGTCTTCCTATCCACAATGGAAAATGTTGATTAAGGAAATTTACTACCGATGCAACTGTGTGGTAAGGGCCGCTATCCTGCTGAAAAATGATATTTTCTCGAATATTTGCTAGCAAGTCGTTGATAAGGGGCATGATTTCATTCCTAAGCAGCTCCAAGTATCTTTCACCATTTAACGACCTGTCAAAAAATATTGGTCCGAAATACGATCGCAAATAATTCCGCACCACACATTTACGGTTTGACGGCCTTGTTTTTTAATTGCTTTTATTAGATGTTTATTAGTTTGAGACCAGTAATGAGTGTTTTTCCGATTAAAAATACCCGCCGTATTAAACGAGGCCTCATAAGTCCAAAGCACTTTTGAAAAAAAACACATTTTCGAACTGCCGGTCCATAATATCACAACAAAAAGTCAATCTTTCATTAAAGTCTAATTGTGATAATAATTGAGTTGGAAGAAATTTATAAGGATGATAACCATTCACCTGCAGTGTTTTTTGAATACTTCCTCTACTGACACCTGCAGTGTCTCTGTCAGCATCTCTTTGGGATCTTTCATCATCTTCCTCGAAATAAAGTAAAATCTCCAGTTGTTTTTCCTCAGTGAGAACAAAATTGGGACGATTTTTCTTAGAGTTTTTAAGGACAACATTTTCCAAATCACGCACAATTCGAAAAATATAGCCCTGGAGGGAACTCGATTATTAGGATATTCCCTCGAATATCCTCTAAGGGCTAACCCTGGTCTTTTATTATTTTTTATGAAACAGTTGTATAATTTCAAACGTTCATCTAAACTATATAAAGCCATTTTTTAACAAATTTCGCAGCAAAAATTTGACAAAAACGACAAACAGAGCAAATGTCAACTTAAGTCAACAATTGCATTAGGCTAATTCCTAAGCCTATCTTGATTTTTTTAGTTTCTGATCTCATTTACTGGCAAAATTCCGGGATAAATCAGAAAACGGCTAATAACATCGAAACTGTTCATTTTAGGTATAGGACATATATATGAGTAATGATAGGTAATTGAACGCTGAATCAGATGAAAAAAAAATATACAGGGTGTTCCATTTGAAAAACAGGAGATTTTTACATTTAAATTTCTGTTCGTTTTGTTCTCCATTTTTACCACCCTGTATATTAATTGGTAAGACCAGCATGGAAACTCGTTGAATTGAACCCTTAGTAATGTATGTTTAGGATATTAGTCAGTTCCATTAAAGTTTTATAGGTAAAAAATTTTTTTTTTAAATTCTAAAAACTCAATTTACTCAAAAACGATAAAGAATTCAAATATAGATGTTATTATAAAAACTTTGGAAAATGCAGAGAAATTTAAAAGCGGGCCTTCGCGGTTAAAAATGAGCATTTTTTCAGATTCTATGATATGATACGAACCTGAAAATTCAAACACTGGACAAAAAGAATTTAACATAAAAAATCAAGAGTATTGAATATTTTACTTAGGTTAAGGTATGGAATAAATAGAAATGATGTACATGCATCAAAACCATCAGCATCAAAATATATCTCCTGCAATATAAGGAGATTTCAAACCTTCTGCGTCAAAGAAGAACGATATTGCTTCACTTTAAGCGAAAAACGACAAATTGAATAGTGCACAAAAATTTAGGAGCGGGCCTTCTCCGTTAAAAATGTGTAATTCTTGAAATTCTGTGAAACGAACCTGAAAATTTAGAGACAGGAGGATAAGACAAAATGAAGAGTATTAAATATTTTAATTAGGTTAAGGTGTGAAATAAATATAAACGATGTACATGCATCAAAACCATCAACATCAAAATATGTCTCTTGCAAAATAACGAGATTGCAAAACTTCTGCGTCAAAGAAGAGCATCGCTTCAGGTCCAGCGAAAAACGGCAAATTGGAAAATGCAGAGAAATTTAGGTGCGGGCATTCTCGTTTGAAAAAGAGCATTTCTTCAGGTTCCGTTATATGATACGAACTTGAAAATTCAGACACTGAACGACGAGACGAAACGAAGAGTAATAAATATTTTAATTAGGTTAAGGTGTGGAATAAATAGATAAATAGAAACAATGTACATGTATCAAAACCATCACCACGAAAATATTGCAGACTAACGAGATTGCAAACCGTCTGCAACAAAGAAGAACGACATTGCCTCAGTTTGAGCGAAATACGGCAAATTGGAAAATGCACAGACATTTAGGAGCGGGCCTTCTAGTTTAAAAATGAGCATTTTTTGGGATTATGTGATATGATATGAAACTGAACGGCAAGACAAAATGAAGGGTATTGAATATTTTACTTAGGTTAAGGTGTGGAATAAATAGGAATGATGTATATGCATCAAAACCATCAACATCAAAATATGTCTCTTGCAGAATAACGAGATTGCAGACCATCTGCGTCAAAGAAGAACGACATTGGTTCAGTTTAAGCGAAAAACGGCAAAAAGGAAAATGCACAGGAATTTAGGAGTGGGCCTTCTCGGCTGAAAAGGAGCATTTCTTCAGATTGTATAATATGGAACGAACCTGAAAATTCAGAAACTGGACAAAAAGGCTTTGACATAAAAATTGAAGAGTAATCTTTTACTTAGGTTAAGGTGTGGAATAAATAAAAATAAAAACGATATACATGCATCAAAACCATTAACATCAAAATATGTCCTTTGCAAAATAACGAGATTGCAAACCATCTGCGTCAAAGAAGAACGATATTGCTTCACTTTAAGGGAAAAACGGCAAATTGAATAATGCACAGAAATTTATGAGCGGGCCTTCTCCGTTGAAAATGGGTAATTCTTGAAATTCTGTGAAACGAACCCTAAAATTTAGAAACAGGAGGATAAGACAAAATGAAGAGTATTAAATATTTTAATTAGGTTAAGGTGTGGAATAAATATAAACGATGTACATGCATCAAAACCATCAACATCAAAATATGTTTCTTACAAAATAACGAGATTCCAAACTTCTGCGTCAAAGAAGAGCATCGCTTCAGTTCCAGCGAAAAACGGCAAATTGGAAAATGCAGAGAAATTTAGCGGGCATTCTCGTTTGAAAAAGAGCATTTCTTCAGGTTCCGTTATATGATACGAACCTGGAAATTCAGACACTAAACGACAAGACAAAACTAAGAGTATCAAAATATTTTAATTAGGTTAAGGTGTGGAATAAATAGATAAATAGAAACAATGTACATGCATCAAAACCATCACCACGAAAATATTGCATACTAACGAGATTGCAAACCGTCTGCGACAAAGAAGAACGACATTGCCTCAGTTTAAGCGAAAAACGGCAAATTGGAAAATGCAGAGAAATTTAAAAGCGGGCCTTCGCGGTTGAAAATGAGCATTTTTTCAGATTCTATGATATGATACGAACCTGAAAATTCAAACACTGGACAAAAAGAATTTAACATAAAAAATCAAGAGTATTGAATATTTTACTTAGGTTAAGTTATGGAATAAATAGAAATGCATCAAAACCATCAACATCAAAATATATCTCTTGCAACATAAGGATATTTCAAACCTTCTGCGTCAAAGAAGAACAACATTGTTTCAGTTTCAGCAAAAAATGGCAAATAGGAAAATGCAGAGTAATTTAGGAGCGGGCATTTTCGGCTGAAAAGGAGCATTTCTTCAGATTCTGTTATATGATACGAACCTGAAAATTCAGACACTGGCCAAAAAGAATTTAACATAAAAAATGAAGAGTATTGAATATTTTACTTAGGTTAAGGTGAGGAATACATAGAAATGATGTACATGCATCAAAACAGAACATGAATTTTATTGAAAACTAATTATTACATCGCAAATAAAAATTAATTAATTAAATAATTACACATAATATTTATGTAAACTTCTTTCATCTTCTTTTCAATCCTATTTATTTTCTCTTTGACAGTCCTACCAGCGGTACTCTTTGATGTACCAGCAACTCGAATAGTAAAGTGAATAGTCATAGCCAAGGATAAAAACTCCTTATGTTTCAGTTTTGCAATTCTCATTTTTTCACGTAATGTGGGCTGAACTGGAACGAACAACACAATACAATTTTCCTTGATTCCATCTCATCTGTCAGGAAGTCTATATCTCTCTGAAGGGATTTTATTTGCAGGCGGTTCAGACGAGAGATAGCATATCTAAAAATACAATAATATTTAGAAACATATATTCTTATTGAACAGCATTATAAGAAAAAATTCAGGAAATAAGCAACTTTAATTAAATATTTTACTTCACACTATTGCAAAAGATAATTTAGAACCTCGATTATTACTAAAACAATGCCCAAATATGATCAGAAGTGTACTTACCTACTTAAAGCCAGAGAGACGTTATGGTAGTACTTATATAACAAAAATTCTAATTTTTCCTTTGTTGGTGGACCAATCTTTCTAGTAGATTTATTGATTTCAGACATAATTATTTAGTGCATTGTGTTGTTTATTTGGAGCGATTATACTCTTGAAGAAAAAAAATGTCTTTGATGCTGAGCTACAAATTGTCAAAACTAAAATATTCATATATAACCTAATTTTAAACGAATCTGTATAACTTAAAGACTACATTTAAACAGAAATTCGTATAAGTCAGTAAGATTCATAGATTATTGCAGGACAGAAGCAGCAAAGAAAAGCACCAAAGAAGCTGAGAAATTGACCATCTAACCCTTAACCTATTATTAGTTGCAGCTATACAAATTATTAAATAAATAATGTGTTAAAAGTGTTGGTATAGAACTTATGGTTGTAAATTCAGTAAAATAATTGTTTTTCCAAAATAGTCTTCAAATGTATAATTTTTTGCTTTAGAGCGGAATTATAAATCGTATAACCATGATAACTGGTATAATTATAATATAGAACTGGACAAAAACCAAAGGTTTGTTTGGAAGTCTGCATTTTTAAATACAACTTATTCATAGATAAATATATTACATTAATAAACTCTTCTGCCATTGGGCCTCTTATACAACCTCTCTGAGAACATTGCCTACGTTAGACTAGCCATGAACTAAATAGCAAACATAGCGAGGCAGATTTATTTGTAGTCCTCAAATATTATAGCAATAAGCAAGCACAACTCGTCCCGAAGAGCCATACTCAGCCACAGGTCTGCAAACAAATGCCATGAAAAATTGGTAGATGTCCTCAAAAAAAAACCTTATATCAATTTCTTGGGTTAAACACACTAATAGTGTAGAGGCAACAAAGAAACTTATCGAATTAGCCAGGGCGGTAGCCAGTCTAAATATTTTTGTATTGTTAGATGCAGCAATGTTGCAAATGGATAGAAACAATACAGTGAATTTAAAAGATGAGATGTAACAGGTGCGTGTTAAATAATATTTCTGATGTTCAAAAAAATCTAATTTTAAACTTACAGCTGCCATAAAAAATTTCAAAAATCAATATTATATATAAATGCGCAACTTAAACAGCATCATCCCCATATGACCCTTAATTTTTGACTATTTTAGCTATGGCGCGAACATACAGAATTAAGAAAACATGTTTTTCGGCATCTTTAGTTAATTAATCTTAAGTTAGATTTTTTCACAAATACAATACTTCCCTTTTACGAGGGAAGTAAAATTTTAGTCTGTTTCATCAGCGAAAATAATATCGGAGAGTGCCGACCTGCGCTCGCGAGCGTAAGGAATGTCCCCCTAGATGACGTCATTATCTATTGTAAATTAATAGGCTGGCTGTGTCACTTTCATGGACAACCCTTCCCAATACAGAATAATTTATTTAAATCTCAAATGGTGGTAGTAATTAGCATAGTTGCAGAGTTCTCTATTGTTAGTAATTTACTTTTTAAATATTATAAACATTGAATCATATATCATGGAGTTATGAATAACACGTTGATACTACCAACCTAAACTCAATATGAATGCAATAAAATAACCACGAATATAAAAAACATGCTGTTTCTTCGTATCTTTTAGAAATTATTAATAATATATTTTAATTCGGATAAAATTTAAAATTGCCATTTTAAATAATGAAACAAACTTAATTCAATAATTGCTTTATATCCACAATGTAGTCAAGTGCTACGAATGTTGCTGTACATGTTAATTAACGAAAATAGAATAATCCTTCTCATCACCAGTATGTATAGATATTTGCTATTTCTGTTTGAATTCCAGAATAGCACAGACTCATCTCTTAAAATACCGATCAAAACGAATGATAATATCCTACATAATATAGAGAAATAGTTTATATAGTACGTATGCCTTAAGCAAAATTTATACTTGGAATCACAGAGTTCTTCAGTTTTTAGTTACACTTTTAAAATAAAACCTCAGGCACACTTTGTTCTATTCTTAAGCATATTTTAAAATGATCCGTCAGAAATGCGTCAGCTAAGGAACCGTTTTCTTTTTGTATTTCCTTTTTGTCAAAACGTTTTAACATTATGTAAAGGGTTTCTGTTTATATTTTGGACGAAGTCTACAAGTTCTATCTTAAGATCTTAAATACAAAAGTTTTGATATTTTTAGGGGTTCGCTTTATAACAAATAACACAACTTTATTAAACTCTCAGTAAAACAGAATTAATAAACATTACGCTAACACATCTAATATAAAACTAACTTAAATCGCTAAAATTCCTTTCCTTATATTTGCAATTAAAATTCACCGACATGTTCTAGAAGGCCGTCAAGGAATTTACTGAAATCTTCCAGAAGGCCCTCGATATAGGATGATAGGTTTGTTAACTCCTAGCCGACAGACAGGAACGTTTGATGACTGATTTGGGTAGTTTTCGCACTACAAAGTAAATAAATGACTTTCGACTTTGCTATTTTAAATGGAACAGCATTGTATACACTTTAGTATAATATAAAATTATTAGACAATCGTCAAAATTGCTGTCCGGTATTGTTTGAACTAGGGCTTGTAGTCAATGATTCCACAAAAATTCTTAAAACTTCTGATGGTCACGATGCGTACGAAAAAAATCGAAATTTAAAGTGGATTTTTAATTTTGTACAATATAAAATAAAGTTTTTAGTTTAGAAGGTTCTTCTAGGAAAGTATCAAAGGCAAAAACTTTGGTACTAGTAATGATAAAGTAGAATCAATTATATCTAATGATGTAAAAATATCCTTTTCAGAGGAAATTCAAAATCCTCCCTTGAATTCAGCAACTGAGAAATCCAAATGTAATAAAGTTATTTGTTGATAGACTGCCTAGTAAAGTGGAAGAAATTGTTGATAATATGAAGAGTTCAAGGGCTTCAGGCTGTAAATTCTCTTTGGCACCTTTAATCTGTAAAATCATTTAATCATAGATAATTGGTGAAGTGCCTGCAGGATTTAAGACTCCAGACATAAAACCAATTTTTATGTCTGGAGGTAGTCAGCAACTTTTTAATCCCAGGCCAATATCGCTTTTACCTATAGTATCTAAATTAAAAAAATATATTGTAGAGAAACCTTTATTTTATTTCGATGTGATGTTGGTTTTTTTTTTAATGTAAATGGCAAGTAGGCTTCCGAAGATCAGGTGGTACTAGGTCTGAAGCTGTTGATTTGGTATCAGAAATTCAGATGTCCTATGATAAACATAAGAATACGCACTTGTTTCTCTTGATCTTTGGCATACATTTGATAAAGTGCAGTTTTCGATTCGTTTTAAAAAGTTTATTTGATCAGTATCATTGGCATTGTACATAATTAACAACCGATTTAAGCCAGCGTCAGCGAAAAGTTTGCAGAAAAATATTTATTTAGTAAACGACTTCCCTAAGGTATTCACACTTTGCCATTAGCGGTTGGGCTTAACAGGTTTCTCCACTGCTCCTCATAAATGCGACCCTTAGGTCTCATTCATGGTGGCCATTTGACACTCGTCAAAATTGTTGTCCCGTTCTTTGTACTGGCGTTTGTAGTCAATAGTTCTCCAAAAATTGTAAATAGAATAAATTATATGTAATGATGTAAAGATATCTCGTCCCGGAAATAGCGGACACTTTCAAGGAAAATACAAAAAGCATTACCTTGAAATTAGGAACTGAATCCAAATCAAAAGTAATAATGCTATTTGTTGATATACTGCCTAGCAAAAAGTATAGTTGAGAAGCTTCAGGATGGGATGATACTGCTGTGTCAAATGTAAATTCTCTTTGATACATGTAATCTATAAAGTCATGATTAGTGTTAGAGAACCGGTACAGTGACTGGATAAATTAAGATTCTTAATGTAAAACCAAATTTTTAAGTCTGGAGACAGTCAGCAAAATACTAATTATAGACCAATATCGGTTTTACTTGTATTATCTAAAAACGTTGTTCCATTTAGATGTTATTTTTAAAAGATAATAAATGGCGATGAAGATCACGTGATACTACTACGCAGATGTTTATTTGGTTTTGAAATTCTATGATATAGAAAAAAATGCGCATGTTTTACTTGATCTTTGGAAAGCACTTGATACAATGAATTTTTTATTTCGCTTTATAAAGTTACTGATTAGTATCACTGGTATTGTCCTAAAATGGTTTATACATTCTTTAAGTCTGCGTCAGCAAAAAATATGCAGACAAATATTTGAACAAATAACTTCCCCAAATTGTTCACACTTTGTCGCAAGTGTTGAAGCTTAGTAGATCTCTCTAGGGGTCGTCATAGATGCGGCCGTTTGATCTCATTCATAAGTGACATAGTATGAGAGTCCGAAGCCAACCCAAATAACCAGAATCTATTCAGTAATAAAGGCTGCCATTTATTAATTAAGTTGTTATGTACGGAGAAGGATTGAATGATTTTATTAAATTTATTATTACTTATTTTCGAACAAAAATGCTGGTAGAAAGCTATATAGAAGTTTGATCCAGGTTCAGAAAAATAGAGACAAAAAATGTTAAATTATTGTAGATTATGCAAACATTTTAGAAAGATATTCAGCTGTTTATTTATAATTAAATTGCCAAAAGGTAAGCATTCAATTTACTAGATAAAGGCCCCCAAGTGGTAGACTCCTGCAGGAGCTCCTAACAGATGCGACCGACAAATTTTATCCACGCATGGCCTAATTTCAGAAGCCAGAGCTAAACGGGACACAGGACTTAATCCAAAGTGCAATATTCCATAGCGATGGATAAATGGCACCTGGGCCCCAATCAGATCTCACGAAGAGAGAGACTGGACCGTTCCAGAGAACTAGCCTTATCTCAATAGGCCAGCTCTGCTGAGGTGGATCCCCTTTCCAAGCTAGTCGTGGGAAATGTATGGATATAAACCTGTACCGTGGTTGACTGACTGACTGACAAAAATCCCACAGCTTAAACCGGTGAACCTAAAGATTTAAAATTTGAAGGAAATATTCCTTGAGTACCCTAGGGGTGCTCTATGACGGTATTTTATAAAATTCCCTCCGGAGGTGGTAAAGTATGGAGAAACATTAATTTTGTTGTATCGATTTGAAACTTTGCAAGCGAATGTAATTCGAATGACAATACAATAATATAATACAACAATAATACATATAGCTACTCTGATCATGACATTAACCGACTTCAAAAAAGGGGGTTATCTATTCTGCCCTACGTATTTTTTCTGTATGTATATCGATTACTCCGCGATGGTGTGAAAAATTTGAATGAAATTTCCAGGGTTTATTCAGGATATTGCCGAAGTGGTCCCATAGCTATTAAAAAATGGCGGAATAGGGCCATTTTGAGCTGTTTACGCGAGATGCTACATTAAACACTCTATGCGGTGACCATTCTATCCAGAAAAAAGTATGTACAGGACTTGCTCAGAAGGCCAAAGCCATACTGCTCTAGTTCGAAGGCATCACTTGAGACCAGGATGCAGTCAAACCAGGACCAGGCACTCAAGCCAAGACAGTGTTCGAAGGGCACAGACTAGGGACTGAGAAGAACAAGCAGCCAAGTCCACGAATATGGTGTCCGCAACTTCTAATCTGATGGGAGGATCACTCATTAGTAGATCGAAAAGAATCTGAAGGACAAGGCAGGACATCGCAAGTCATTATAATAACTTCAAATTCAAAATCCCCAAGGCTCAATTTAGGGCTCTTATTTTTTAATTTGTATCAATTCTTTATTAAATTTAAAAATAAGAGGTATTTCATTTGCTACAAAAATAGGGTCAGTTAAGTTGTCCCCCCCCCAGTCAAAATTTTAAAATAATTTTTACGTCACACTTTTGCACACCAACTGGCGGGAGACAAAGTTAAGTCACCAAATGTTAATTTGGTGACTTAACTTTGTCTCCCTTGGTTAATTTGTTAATGTTTTTTTAATGTCATTCGAAAGTACGATTTTTGGACACCTATTGACGATTTTTGCACACTTGCCTAGAGTGAGATATTCTACTTTATACAAATAAAGTTAGCCCCCTCACCAAATCTTTTAAGTCTCTTTTGATGCGATACGAAAGTGTCATTTTTGCACACCTATTACCAATTTTTCCACACTTGTCTAAAGTGAGCTATTCCACTTTGTAAAAAATAAAATTAGTAATTTTTTAATGTTTTTGAAGCGATTTGAAATTTAAAAACGTTAAAGTTTCGTGGGGGGGCTAGCGTTAAGTTAGCCCCACACACTTAACTTTGTTCATATTCTCACGGAAGTTGGTATGTAAAAATTTTACTATAGTGTGCAAAATATGTGCAAAAATGTGACGTATAAATAATTTTAAAATTTTGACGTGAAGGGGGGGGGGGCAACTTAACTGACCCATAAAAATAATACTGAATGTAACATGAAAATAACTGAATTGAGGCTAATTGATTTTTTGAGATAAATAAATAAATGCCTACTTAAACGACCTTATATTCTTTTTCGATTGACGTTGATTTTATTTAAATAATTAATACCTGGATAACAATAGCTTATAGAACTAATAACTTGATGATGAATCAAATACTACCACAATGGACTACCGAAAAGTAAATGAGGAACATTTATGAAACTGTAGCAAATCACAACTCTGAAGTAATGGCTAGGAAAAAGTTTTAATTGAATGCTATAAGATCCGTTTGCAATCTTTCTTCATTTAAACAAGTAAACTCTATATTACATTCGTTCAAACTATACAATTCTGCTTTTTTCTTTTTACACGTTCGTAGTACCTTATAAATTTATTATAATAAAGAATTTCTCAATTTTCATCAAGTTATCTTATATGTTACTTGTATTAAACAGCTCTATCTGTGATAATATATACAGAGTACCATTTAAGACTAAGAAAATTAAACTTCATCAACACGGCAAAATATTTGCCTGTAATTAACTGTGACATTGAATAATGGAAAATGTTTGACTATCTATTTCTTAGCTGTCACAACACTTTTATACATTTTTAGGTAAATGAGATATTTGCTTTCGAATGCCAGTCAGTTTTTGAAGATGACAAGGAATAAGTGCAAAGGTGAACCACAGACCCGCTAGATATCAATAAAATACACTAAAAATGTAGATAAATCGAGGTACTCTTTTTTTCTATTTAAGGTTGTTTGAAATGCTATGCAGTCTTTGGTTTTTACACCAAACTCCCCGATCATTGTAAAGACCACTCCTACTTCCAAAGGGTGAGGATAAGGCCTCGCCAAAGCCGATGCAACATCAGTTGTGATGGCAACACTCGCCCAATAGTGAGTACTCTCTTCGAGCACATTTTGCATTTCTTCCGCTTTTTTGTTCGCAGTCACTCCTGTCGAATTGATGACAGATGAAAGAAAACTTACAGGACCCCCCTCCCATCGTCCAAATCGTCATCCGAAAGTGCCTCTATAGACTACACACAGTATCGAGATCCATGAACAATTCTAAGAGCTCATGCGCCAGATTCTTTGCTCAGATGAGATACTTTGTACACGACAAATTGCCACCGCCGAATGCGACAAGTGTGCACAAGGCGTAATCCTGTTGGAAATGAAATCTTTCTAGTTTTATCTTTGATATTGACACTTTCGCCCTGTGGGGGTTCATCAGTGGGCGAATGTTGCCATCACAACTGATGTTACATCGGTTTCGGAGATGCGTTATCCCCACCTTTTGGAAGTGTGAGTGGTGTTTACAACGATTGGAGAGTTTGGTGTAAAAATCAAATCAATCAAGTGAAAATAAAATTATAAATTATGGTTGTATTTCATTAATTAACGTAAAACATTCTCTGTATGCAATGGTCTTTTGGTGAAAATAGTTCATACGATCTATGTAAATGCCTAAGACTAATAATGTTACCACCAATACCAGTTTCATTGGTGATTCTGACTTGGATGAAGACAGTGTCAACACGAGTCTGGTGGTTTTCAGCAAATTAGTAGCGCAGTACAAACAACTACGCAAACCGTTTGCCTTGTTGTAAGCTTCTTTATCACAATGGAAGAATTCCTAAATCTCAGTTAAGTACTCTTTTTAAAATAATTTATCGATCAGGTCTGGCTTTTCGAGGGTTTCGCAATCTGCTGCATGTCACTGATGAGATGAGTTATATACACACATGTCTACATTGGTGTAACTTTATATAAATTCCTATAAACTGTAATGTATTTATTTCTTTTTTAATTTATTACCAAGCAGTTATATAGATCCATAAAATCTGGTATCTGAATGCAGTGGAATTCTGTACGAAGGAATTTGTGGTTAAAGGTGAATTTACCGATTTTTACGTCCGTCGTAAAAGAAAAGTATTGTAACCGTGAAAAAAATCACCCTCCGAGATTTTTTCAGATCTTTACGCTTCAGGGTCCCTACATGCCGTTTCTCAATTCTGTCGGTTTGTAATAAAATTATGTAAAAAAATGATTACTAAAGAACTACTTATCCAATTTGCTCCAAATTTTGTAAAAAACTCAACTGTTATGTAGCAATTAACTGGTAAATTTTTGGTACGAATCTAAGATGGCGAAACAAAATGGCGACTCAATCAAATATTTAAAAATTCTGCCTTAAAAAACGACTTACTGGATTGATTTCAAATTGTGTGCAATAATTAATTGTAGTATAGAGATGAACTGGTGTAATTGTGGTATGAATTCAAGATTGCGGCCAAATAAAATGTTTGTAATAGTGAAAAAAGTCAGCCTTTTATCAATTCCGTCTGTCTGTCAGTTCGCGGCATAGCTTAAAACTATTTTCACAATTGATTGACAATACTTAATAGTCACATGAGGATGACCTGGTAATATTTTGGTAAAAATCCAATATGGCACAAGAAAATGGCGGCCTAGTAAAACGTTAAAATATTATGGCTGAGAAACTGGTTATCTAATTTACCTTAAATTTTCCACGAAAATCATATATGTTATATAGGAATAAACTGGTAATGAATCCAAAATAGCAAAACAAAATGGCGGCCTAATAAAATATTTAAATAATAAGCCTGAAAATTTTGTGCAAGCATTCGGTGTGGTATAAACGAAAACTAGTAAATTTGTGGTACGAATTCAAAATAACGACAAAATAATTGGCGACCAAATAAAATGTTTAAAAAATCAAAAAATTCTTATTCGATCGACTTTAAATTTTGTACAAAAATTAAATGTAATACATAGATAAGCTGGTACGAATTCAACATGACGGAACAGAATGGCGATGTGTTACTGTAAAAACTACTTATTCAATTTATTTTAAATTATGTCCAAAAGTCAAGTGTGGCATAGGTAGAAACTTGTAAAATTTTGGTAGAAATTTAAAATAGTGCAACAAAATGGCGCCCAAAAAAATATTACTAAAGGACTGTTTATCAAACTAAATAAGGTCACACTTCTCTATTACTAATAAAGGGAAAGATTCATAACGAGGGAAGTTCCGGGTAAAGGAAATTTACCGATTTTTTACATTTATCTTTAATATTTTTACATTATTATTTATTTTTCGTAACTTTATTTACATAATCCATAAAATAAAGTCCACAAAAAGGTTTTCTTCCAGGAAATGAATTTTATTAGGCCGCCATTTTATTTTGCCATATGGGACTGGCATTAAAATTTCACCAGTTTATTCCCATTTCATACATTTTATTAGGCGGCCATTTTGTATGACTATAATGGCTTCACACCAATTTTTTTCTATTTTATCCCTATATTACTCGTGCAAAATTTTTCAAAAAATTCATTCGATTAGTAATGTCAATGATTTTTTAAAAATGTTGTTCTGTCATACTTGATTATCACCAAAATGTTACCATTCCATTCCCATATGACCCTCGATTTTTGACCAAAACTTGAAGTCAACCGGATAAGTAGTTTCTGACTTATGCCAAGCACAGGGAAATTATCTTTTTCGGGATTTGGGGAATCTAAAATGCAAAGATCTGTAAAAATCTCAGAGGGTGATTTTTTCACGTTTACAATACTTCCCTCTTTTGAGAAAAGTAAAAAATCAAAGAAATAGTTTAGACATTCTTACAATATCTAGAATACATCGAGTAACCCAATACCTCGTTTTAAAAATTTTTTTTACCAAAAATCAAGGCCTGAGCGGGGCATAGGCAAGAGGTGCACCGAACATGACCCCACATTTTATCCCGTAACATGATTTTTTTAAACATCCGTATACGCTTATTTGCAAAAAAGAGAACCATTTTTTTTAGACCTCAATTAGTTGATAATTGTTGCTTTTCATTGGCATTTGTAAATGGCGATCCCGCAACATTTTTTGCGCGCGGCCACGCAAATTGTCGCGCCACTCTACCAAAAATAAGTGAAAGGCCCTGAACTATCACATCCTGCAAATTCCAAACCAAACCTTAACTTTAAATGAAACTTTACAAAAACTGTAGCTACAATACAATGCAGATAACATGCGTTAGGCAAGTCTCGCCTAGAGTTAATGTCCCCGCAGCGTTTAAAACGGTCTGAATTGAATAGTATATATTTGCAAGTGGAGGAATGCACTTCACGAACAGGGAGAGCAGCCGGGGCGGCACGTCCATAATCAATCCAAAGGATATATGCAAGAGATTTACAGGAAAATTATCCTGCATGAGAACATCGAAGAAGAGAATATATCAGGACATCAAAACAAACTTGGAGAAGAAAGTTCTTATTGTATTGGTATTATTGGGTCGTTAAAGACCGACAGGGTAACAGTTTTAAAATAATGTCAGCATAAATAAATATGAAATTACATTATATTTAAACTATAATTAGTTTCAAATTTTGTGCAAGCATTTAGTGTGACAAACTGGTAAAATTGTGGTCCGAATTTAAGATGGTTGAACAAAATGGAGCCCAAAAAAATCATCGCAAAAAATCTTCTTATTCAATTGAGTTAGTTCAAATTTTGAAGAAATATTAAATGTAATATAGGTAGAAGCTAGTACGAAGTCACCATGACGGAACAAAATGGCGGTCTTAAAAAAATACCGTAAAAACCACATATTCAATTTATTTTAAATTATGTCCAAAAATTGGATGTGGCCACGTGTAGAAACTGGTAAAATATTGGCAAATCTAATATGATGCAACAAATTGACGCCCAATAAAAATATTTGAAAAGACAGTATGAGTGTTACCAATGACTATGTGCGAAACGGAATTAGGTCACTATCGCAAATTAAAAAAATAAAATCCATAACGAGGGAAACTCCGAGTAAAGGAAATTACCGATTTTTTTCATATGTGTAGCACTAATATATCTGTACAATTATTCTAACCTCAAATATGCGAGTTTCAGTTAACCGTGAGA
Organism: Kuschelorhynchus macadamiae; assembly: GCA_030620095.1. Lineage (NCBI taxonomy): Eukaryota > Metazoa > Arthropoda > Insecta > Coleoptera > Curculionidae > Kuschelorhynchus > Kuschelorhynchus macadamiae. The sequence continues at coordinate 1,609,774 of JAUTXW010001011.1, forward strand.
AAGCATGGTACCGACCTATCTCTCCTTACCTACTTGGGAGGATTGGTGCGAGCCATCTCACCCCTGTAGCCCTCCCATCATTTTCTCGCCAAGACCCCTCAATTTTCCTGTCAATAAAATCAATTTTTTTTTTAGGTAGGTCCCATGACAAACAGCTAGTTTTGTTGGCTCGTAGTTTCTATTGTGATTTTTTCATAAATAGAGAGTTTTCACGACTGGTTTTCATGTAAATCTACACTTAACTTATATAAGCACCCAAGCTATCTTTCGAAAAGACTTTTTTTCGGATGCCAACCGATTACAAAAGAAAGGTCAATAGCTCTAGATATATATATATATATATATATATATATATATATATATATATATATATATATATATTTACAGGGTGGCTCTCCCAATTAACCCTTATCGAAAATATTTTTTTTTGTAATCCACTAATAATTCCAAAACTTTTCGTTTCAACTTTTTTTCTCTAAATTGTCAAATAAAGGGAGGAGTGAGGGGTAAACATTGGATTCAAAGAAATTAAATAACTTTTGTTTGGATTAACCGATTTTAACGATTTTTTTTTACGGAGATTATGTGTAAGTTTCTTCGAGAATATTATTATTTAGATTTTATTTTTTTTCCTAGCCGCTAGATGGCAGTTTATGACAAAGGCGCAAACTTTTCTTATTTTCTCTAAAATTTTAAACACAGTGATTATCCTAAAATCCAGTACTGTTTATAATTAAAACTTCAAAAGAGGTTGCTTACATTAATTAGGTAGGTAACTTGTTGGCACAAGGCAAAAGTTAATGAAGACGTGCTCGTAAAAAGAAAACAAAATATGTTCGCAATTAGTATAGTTACTACTCTGTCTGAAGCTGGAGAGATAAGTTTATAGTTTTATGTAAATTACACCTGAAACTATAAAATAAAAAGTGGCTCCCATATCCCAAGATTTGAAAGTGTCAATATGTATAAATCACTTCTTTGAGTTAGTAGCATTATATTAGTGCATGTCTGAAGGGTGTAGACACTGGAGCATTTTGAATAAAATTCACTTGCATCATCTTTAATTTAAATTATTAACAACGTTCCAATTAGAGATGTATCTCCGATCGTCATTAAGGGTAAACTAAGAGCTAAGTCTAAAAATACAAGCTTATACAGTAGAGTCATGTGCAATGATAAAAGTGAAGGTCTCCAAACATCTGGAATAGAGATACTAGGCTTTTTCGATGCATACCGCTTCTTTAAATTTCATTTTCTTCCAATGTTGCTCATTATGAAGGATTTTAGCTTTGGCCCATTGGATTTTATAGATGTCGTTCCAGGAATTTTTAGCGTTACCCAATCTTAATATTTCCCCCTTCTTTGTATGCTTGATAGATACAATTACCTCTGTCATTTGTGTTGTAGAGAGGGATGATCCCATAGGAAGACCATCATCTTGAGTTTAGAACTTTATCTTTAACCTGAAAGTCAATCAAAATACAAGAGTTCTAACCACACTACACCACAACTTGTTACGTTCTGAAACGAAAGTAACTTATCCTAACCGAGACTATTTATAGGTAAATGTGGTCACACTTGATTGCACCCGACTACACCGTTGTCAAGTAAACAATAGAGGGGACTAGGGAATAGGCCCTCTGTCTTTATTTAGTGTTTCTTACTACATTTAACTATTTCTATGCTCTCAAATGCATCCAATAATCTATTATTAGATACATTTTTAATCAACTTAAGATTATTTATTCCTATTTGGTGATTGTTTTCTAAAGCATGTTGGGCAACGCTTGACTGTTCTGTTCTTCCGTATCTTAAATGTGCCATGTGTTCTTTAAAACAAATGTTTATGGAGCGTTTAGTTTGCCCAACATATTTTAGATTGCAGTCATCTAATAAGACAGCTAATTTCATAGATGCCACTTCTCTCCTTCAAGTCGACTTTGTCTTTAGGGTTTCCAAGGAGATTTTTTAAACTGTTCTCCGTTTTGTAGGCTACTCTAAAACCTCCGTTTTTAAATTTTTTCTAGACCTCGCGTATATCTGGGAACATATGGGAGTACTGTGAACTTATTGGGAGCCTCAGGTGCTTGAAGAGTAGTGGCATCTTTTAACATTTTCTTATGCTTATTTCTATTTACTAATTTATCTACAAAATTATCATTATATCCATTACTTTTAGCTATATTTTTAATCCGATTAATTTCATTGTTAAAACGTTCTTTACTTAGTGGAAAATTTGTGGGACACTCTTATTTTATTTTAGTTTACATCTAACATCTGATGAAGTCACAGTGTTGGCGAAACAATTGTCATTATTTTTGTAAAATAAATTAAGTGGAAATTTTACGCAAGTGTTTTTTGTTTACTTTGTTAATATGAATTTCCATCAAGTAACGGCTAGTTCTGTTCAACATAGTGGAAAATTGACTAACCTCTAAAATTTTAAACACACTGGTATTTTTTCTTTACTTAGAAAAAAAGAACATGAAAAAATACATAAACTGGAGAAAACCGTGGGTTAATATCTTTATTCGTGTCAGAGTTATTTTGAAATAACTTTATTTTTTGACAAAATGTGATGTCACTCTGATGAGGTACGCTGAGCATAAAATTTTGCATCAAGTGTGTAAAATTACTATTTTTTAACTAATATGAATATTGTAGCACGAGTCTTAGCGAGTGTCTGAAGTAATTTGTTAATTTGTATTATAAATTTTTAGTTACTCTAGGCACTGCTTTAAAAATGAAATTTAAGCGTCTCGAATAGTGGATAAGCGAGTGCTTTACGCACGGTTGTAGAAAAAAGTATTTTAAAATTTAATTTGAATGCCTAAACCATGAGTAGAACCGCAAAATCAATTACGTACCTTATTAAAAAATAAATTTAATTGCAATGAAACTATAAAAACCACACATTAAAATAAAATTTGTAATAAACTTCTAACATGTTCAAAATGTCTACCATCCATTTGAATACATTCACTGAGTCTATCAAAGGTTGAAAATACAGCGGCTTCCATTTCCGCCCTGGATATGCTGTTGATAGCATTTTGGATTCGATGAATCATATCTTCTCGTGTTGTAGGGCGAGTTTTGAACACTAGATCTTTAAGCCTACCCCACAAATAAAAATCAAGGGTCAAATCGGTATACTTTAGTGGCCAAGGAAATATTGACCCCCTTCCAATCCAACGATTGGTAAAACGTTCGTCCAAATAATGTCTAACATTTCGGGAAAAATGGGCAGGACAGCCGTCGTGCTGAAACCACGTATTCCTTATTACAGCCAAGGGTATATCTTCTAAAAGTCCGGGTAAGTCATTAATTAAAAAATATAAATAACTTTCACCGTTTAAACTTTGTTCAAAAATGAACTGGCCTATGATTTTACCATCAATGATTCCGCACCAAACGTTGGCAGTCCAACGGTGCTGATTATTCGCTTCTCGCATTCAATGTGGATTGGTATCCGTCCAGTAGTGCATATTATGCAAATTTAGTTTACCAGTATTAGTGAAGGTAGCTTCGTCCGTCCATAATATCCTAGATAAAAAATGCTCGTCTTCGTTTACCATATTACGAAGCCAATAGCAATGGTTCAGCCTATTGTCAAAATCCGTCTCTGATAACGCTTGATGTACAATAATGGTACGGATGCATTTTAAATCACGTAAAATCTGGTGCACTGACCAGATAGATATTGGTAAGTCTCTTGAAATTTCACGTATATGGCGTGAGGTAAACCATGAATGTAAGCCAGGACATTTGTTATATTTTCCTCATTTCTGGCGGGGCGATTTTTTCTTTGGACAGGAAGAGGCTGTGCTTGACCTGTTTCTTTTAACCGTCTTGCTAAACGCCTAAAGACTTTCCAGGAATAATGACGTCGATCCGGATAATGTAGAGCGTATTGGCGCGAAGCAATTAATGCGTTGTTCAGCGGTTTTCACCAGTTTATGTATTTTTTCATGTTCTTTTTTTCTAAGTCAAGAAAAAAATGCCATTTTATTTGAAATTTTAAAGAAAATAACACAATTTTCAGACTTGGTCATAAAACGCCTAGAACTGGAAACCGCTGTATTTTCACCTTTGATAGACTCAATGAATGTATTCAGATGGATGGTAGACATTTTGAACATGTTAGAAGTTTATTATACATTTTGTTTTAATGTGTTTTTTTATAGTTTCATTGCAATTAAATTTATTTTTTAATGAGGTACGTAATTAATTTCGCGCTTCTATTGATGATTTAGGCATTCAAAATAAATTTTAAAATACTTTTATCTTTAACTGTGCGTAAAGTACTCGCTTATGCACTATTCGAGACGCTTAAATTTCATTTTTAAAGCAGTGCCTAGAGCAACTAAAAATTTATAATACAAATTAACAAATTACTTCAGACACTCGCTAAGATTCGTGCTACAATATTCATATTAGTTAAAAAATAGTAATTTTACACACTTGATGCAAAATTTTATGCTCAGGGTAGCTCATTTCAAGTCTTAATGAGATGACAGCATACCTAATAAATGCGGAAAGCAAATTTAAAGTGAGTGACATCACATTTTGTCAAAAAATAAAGTTATTTGAAAATAACTCATTCACGAATAAAGATATTAATCCGCGGTTTTCTCCAGTTTATGTATTTTTTTAAGTAAAGAAAAAATACCATTGTATTTGAAATTTTAGAGAAAATAACAAGTTTGCGACTTTGTTATAAACTGCCATCTAGCGGCTAGGAAAAAAATAAAATCTAAATATTAATATTCTAGAAACTTACATATAATCTCTTTAAAACAAAAAAAAATCGTTAAAATCGGTTAATCCAAACAAAAGTTATTTAATTTCTTTGAATCCAATGTTTACCCCTCCCCCTCCCTTTATTTGACAAGTTAGAGAAAAAAAGTTGAAACGAAAAGTTTTGGAATTATTAGTAGATTACAAAAAAAGTATTTTTGATAAGGTGTTGCGCCCTCTAGCGGCAGACTTATAAAGTCGAAAATAATTTACAGCTTTTTATTTTTGCCGATTTACTTATTAAATTTTTTCCCCGATAACCTAAGGCAAATACTTTCTGAGATACGGCCGAGAGCCACCCTTAGTTGAACACCCTGTATATATATAGATAGATGGACGCAAGAAATGTTTCAATGTGCAATGCAAGCTGTGAGGACAGAAATTATGGGGGTTCATGAAGCTGTGTGGCAATTTGCAGTACCTTGTACTATACTGCGCAGAAGAGTGAAAACAGTCTATAAAGGAAAAAATGGTCATGGTCCATCATGGGTGCTTGGAGATAAAAATGAAAAAAGGAATCATTGTCTATATAACAGAAATGCAGAAGCAGGGTTCACTCCAAAAAGAACCATTGCATCGGATGGCATACCAGCTAGCCCAAGAATTCAAGATTAAGCATAGCTTTAAGAAAAATATTTAACTGGCTGTACAAAATTGGCCGAGATCATTCTTGATGCATAATTCTGATTTGTCGATCTGAAAACCACAGGGCGTGGTATTTGCTCCCGCAAAAGGAATGAACAAAAATTACGTCCCTGTCTACTTTAAAACATTTGAAACTTATTTGGAAGACCAAAAACTCCTTGACATCCGAGTCTTTAGTAACATATTTAACATGGACGAAAGTTAAATTGTAGGCTTTTGCTAAAGAAGGATCCAGAAACGTAGCCTCGATTACTTCTGGTGAGAACGGGGAAACAATCACCGTAATAATTTGTAATGGCGAAGGAACAATTATTCCAACCGCCTGTATATTTAAAACGAAAAATAAAAAGCTGAGGTAGGAATATGCCTCCTGGGTCCATGATTTATATGTGAGAAAAATAGGCCTAAACAGTTTATCCCTCAGAGATCACAAGTTCTCGTGATTCTTATTCTCGATGAGCACACATGACACTGTAGTTCCGTGAAAATACGCTGAAGCTAATAGCGTCATTACTATGTCTCCCAAATCACACTACTCAGTTTCTACAGCCACTAGATGGTGTTTTTTAAGGTAATCAAGAATTACTGCCAGTGCAACACCGATCAAGGTTACAGTTGGAAAATTGCTATCTGAAGCACGAACAAAAACTGCCACGGTGCGCAACGCAACATCATCTTTTCGTGCTACATGTATTATTTTATTTAAGAGTAAAGTAGTACCATAGCATGCGTTTTTAACAAAAAAATGAAGCCAATGTGTTGACAAACGATCGGTACCTCCAACAGACATGACATGCCCAGCACCTCAAAAGTAAATGTGGTGCGTAAACGAAGACGTCAGGTTGCAATGTGAAAATATTCAGAAAAGAAAAAGCAGAAATTAAATGAACAAATAAAGTCCAATGACTTTTCAATAAAGAACGGTAGATCATAAAAGAACACAGGAGCAAGTCCTCTTAAGATAGTGATGTTGATACGATTTTAGCGAGTGATTCGGAAGATACCAATGAAGCTGAGAGTGAGTACATAGGCTATAACAACAAGTACAAAAAATTGACTACAATATGTTAGAGACGGATACTTACCAATTTGGCATTACGCTTTTTGTAGTAGATATGTTAATTTAATTAATCATATATGTCTTATAGCATTTTATGTATATTATAAGCTATGAAGGAAAAACTGTTCATTTGCTGTATCGGTTTCTATGCGCCAAATCACCCATACTACATATGGAGTGATAGCTTTTTCAGTTGATCTACATTTTTTGTTTTATAGTGACTTGTGAAGTTCAGTAAATATTAGTATTTTTATAACCATCGTTTGCATTTTACTGTATATGACCTGACATAAATGACAGTAGTAACAAATTATAATTTTCAGTCTTTTACATTGATTTGAAAAGAAGTGCACCATCTCTCCGGACTTTGTCCTACGCGCAGTTTTACCTTTATGTATTACTGTCTACTTATGACCTTTGATGATACGAACAAAGGTCTAATTTTCTAGTGTATTGAAGCGTTTCGATCGCAAATATTGTTTGTGGCAAACGCATTTCGAATAATTCAAATGACAGAGAGTATGTTATATGAAATTGTTGATTACTGTTTCTGTATCAGACTGATATTGTTGCTGGGGGAATAATATAGGTTCCATTTCGATACATTTTCACGCTAAACCACAAGTTATAAGAATTTAAGTTTTAAAGCATTCTCCATTCCTTAACATTTACTGCTTATTTCCCACATCATTTTAGCCATTCCTTTGTCATTTTTTATAAGTCATAACATTTAATGTTAAAAAAGAGCGGTCCCAAGCAATCAAAAAAAAATATTTTAAATCCCTAATGCGCTCTCATATGTGTCCTATAAAGGGCCCACTAATATCGTTTATTGGACCATAAAGGCTTTTATGGGGGCTAATATCTTCACGCAAGTTCACAGTTTTATCGATATTCAATTTGGATCTACTATAAGGAATACAAAATAGGAACTAAAATAAAGACTAAAAACATGCGAAAATTGTGATATTATTAACATTGTTAAGTTATCGACACGTTTTATAGTTCTAATAAACAATGTGCAAATGCTTTTATAATATGCATTAATTCTAATGGTATTAAAATGTCCACGTTTTGCTTAATACCGGTGAAATTATGAAGTTTTGTGAAAAAATAAATGGGATAAATTACCAATATAAATTATTTCTAAAATCCTGTAACACGGTCTCCTAACTTGCACTATTTTATATTTGAATCAAAACTGGAACCCAGGAATGAAAAGCTTCGGAACAAATGCTACAAAATATCCTTGGCATTCATTAGGGATGGGATTATTTTGATATATTGATATAACAGTATAGCAAAAAAATAAATAACTATCGATAGTTATCAATAACTATCAATACTTATCGAAATATCGAGAATTATCAATTATTATTTTATAAACACAATTTATTTTGGTATTTTTTTTCTACCGTTTAATGTCTTACATATTTTTAAAGCCACAGGAATTAAAAAGTTTAAATACTTCGTGTGCAGGCAAAGATCTACACACAAATTATTCAAAAATTTTAATTCCTCGGAGCCTGTGAAATATACCAGGTTAAACATATAGAGGTGACTTGTATGTTTGTAAATGATATGGCACATATTAGATGTATGTTGGGTTCCGTAAAACTTTCTTAAATATTATAGTATACAGTGTAACTTATTAATTAGTGCATATTATATCTTAATTTAATAAAAATAGTAATAATAATAACAAACGGCCTGCACCACTCACGCGCACCAGTGCGCTGTGCTACCGGTTATGAAATCGAGGTGCAGTCCGCATTACCACCATATTGTATTTGTTATAACTATTATTGATTTTTTTTTTCTTTGTAATTTGGTTGGTAATAAAACGTTTTTGAATTTGAATTTGATAATAATTATAAAACAGAAACCAAAAATCCTGCGAAAAATGCTTTAAATATAATTTAAGTTGTTAATTTAGATGGTAATACTTTTTTTATTTCCCTCGTAAAAGGGCAGTATGGTAATCTTAAAAAATCATCAATCTCCAAGATTTTTTCAGATCTTTACGTTTCGAGTTCCTAGATGCCGAAAGACATGATTTCATAATTCCCAACAAATTGGCGGCCTAGTGAAACGTTTTACTTAAAATTTTGGACAAAAATCAAGTGTTACATGGAAATAAACTGGTAACATTTTGGTATGAATATAAGATAGTAAAACAAAATCACGGCTTAATAAAATACTTAAAAAATCAGCCTGGAAAAACTACGTATTAGATTAATTTCAAATTTTATACGATTATATTGATAATAATCCAGTATAATCGAACAAACTGGCGCTCAATAAAATGTTTGTAAAGACAGTATATATGTGTTACTAAATGACTATGTATTGAAGTAAATTGGCCCACGAGGGAAGTAAGTTCCGGGTTAAGGAAATTTACCGATTTTCTTTGTTTTATTATACTTTTTCTATTTTACAAACTGTTTAACTTATTTATTTTTCAATAGGTCATACATGACAGAAACAGGTAAACATATATTATAGGGTATCCACTATAATATCGACAAAATTGCGTCGAAATATATTCTTCCAAATAACAACGTGCAAGACTAAAACTAAAATATTAATATATAGAGAGCTAACTTATTATATTACCAGAAATGAGTTTTAATAGTACTCAGAAATCGCTCCTATATTTCTTATGTAGTTTTCATAACTTTGAAGATGTAAAAAAGTCGATATCATCAATATTAATATGCATATTACTACTCGACAGAGGGGTGAATTCCGAGCTGAATCAGTGTGCCTGAAAAGCAGATGAAATAATTCGTTCACCCTTAGAACATATGGAATAATTAAAGGAAATCCGAGTTTTGTATACCAAGTTATGAAATATTTTAGACAAGAAACGCATATCAGAAGGTATCCTGCAATCAAAAACATCAGTCGAAAGTGGTTTCGGGCCAGAGAAACATCGTTCGACGGATTGAAAATCATAAATGAAACTATTTTGGATACGCTCTAGCCGGTCCGCGAAAGTACTCTGGTTAGGACTCCTGATAATGGAGGCAAAATAAAGTTTGCTTAGAGCGTAAGACTTATATAAACAGATAATTGATTTGACATTATTAAAGGGCTTATATTGTCTTGTAATATAGCTTAACATTTTGGAGGCGACAGAATCAACATGTAGATCGAAAACCAGTTTAGAGTCGAATAAGTCATCGAAGTCCTTAACACATTTAAGACTTTTCAAAGGGGTGTTCCTTATATGCTAGCTTTTAATTCGTCTACATGAAGCAGTATATTATAGTCTTCAAAACAAGATTTAATTATGTTTATATAAATAATGAAAAACAGAGGTCCCAAATGGGATCCTTGCTGGCCACCAAATGTATTGTGTGCATAACTTTGAACACTGCCATAACATTTGTCCATTATCCATTATTGGATGTACAAATTTGCCTTGCTAGAAATGTAATACTAGATATACACAATAAGGTCAAATAAATGCACTGTCTAGATCTAACTACTATTAAAACATAGTCATGCTAAACAAAATTAAACAAATCTACGGTAAATAATTGTATCATTAAATATTATTAACTGAATAAAGTAAGATAATTATATTGCAACAATGTATACCGAATATATAAAAACTGCCAACTCACCGTTAAAATTGGGATGGCATTAACTACAATCACTTTCAACACAATGGTTAACGGAAACCAAGAAAATTCCCTGCGGCGCGAAACCGCTTCCAATAAAACCATGAATGAAGCAATGACCCATGTTAGTGCGACAATATATGGCAACGTTTTTTCTCTGGTGATTTTTCTATTTAACGGTTGGAATTTTTTCACTACGCAGTATCTGTCTACGGCAACACACATCATGGATAGCGAGGCGCATGATGCAGGAAGACCCTGTAAAAAAAAAGAAGATACCTAGTTAAATTGATTTTATTAAAACACTTAAATAATAGTTTGTGAGCCAGTGAATCTTAGACATATTTTACTTCAGCAAAGCTGGACACGCTGAAATGATTTATCGTTATTATATTGTCTTCCATCATAAAATTTTACATAATTATAACAACACTGATAAACACAGGTTTTGTCACGTCGCAAAATTTTAGGTGTTTCTAATGTATTTTGAAACCTTAAAATCAAATGCGAAAACAGTAGATATTCCATAACTTATTGCATTATGTGGCCACGTTTACAGGGGGGGGGTACCTATGACCGATTAAACAAGTGTGTTCTTGTTTATTACGTCTAAACAGCACGTCTCGGCTCTTGCTAATATGGAGTTTAGTAGCAGACTAACGATATCCGAATTGGTTACGAACTTTATTTCGGAGTTAAAGTTGGAGACCAAGACCAAAGCATGGACACCTCATATGTGTTGTAAGAAGACGTGTGCAAATCATAAAATGGCTTTTGCAGTATCAATGGTTTGGAAAGAACCGAAAGATCATATTACAGATTGCTATTTTTGCCTTACGAATATTAAAAGTATTGGACCAAAATATAAGCACACTATTAAGTATTTTAATCGACCCAGAGCTTTATGGCCCATCAAGCATAATGATAAACTTTCTGTCCCAAAGCCCTCAGAATCTTGAACCTCGGATTAAGAAAAAGAATCTACTAATAGTTCAGGTGATGGAGAGATCGTAAAGGAAATGACAACCGACCCTTTATTAGATGTACCAGAGTGTTCAGGATTGCCGCATCTGATTGCACAAGGCGAATTTAATGAGTTAATGCGAGATTTAAACCTGGCAAAATCGCAGTCAGAACTATTAGCTCCAAAGCGATGTAAACATTACTTTTCACCGAAAACGGCATTATATTATTCAAATGTCATTAATTTGTTTAACGCATTAGGACGGAAACATAATCCAAATGATTGGCGTTTGTTTATCGATTATTTACTTACTTTAAAGGTGGTATTGGTTTACAATGGTAATAAATATCCATCTGTACCTATAACTCATGTAGTTCATATGAAGGAATCATACGCAAACATTCAAGTTCTTCTAGATCATATCCGTTATAATGAATATGATTGGGCCATATGTGGAGATTTAAAGGTAATAGTTCTTCTTCTTGGTATGCAATTGGGGTATACCAAATATTGCTGTTTCCTTTGTGAATGGGACAGCTGTGCGATAGATCGTCATTATGTACAGAAAAAGTGGCCACTACGCACTAAATCCAGAACTAAAAAATGTTACCAAAGAACCACTAGTTGATCCCCAAAATGTATTACTTACACTGTTGCATATAAAGTTGGGATTGATGAAGAATTTTGTTAAAGCAATGGATTGGAATTGAAGAGGGTTCTTGTATCTAAAACAAAAATGTTCCAGGTTTAGTGAAGCAAAAATTAAAGAAGGTACATTTGGGGGTCTACAAATAAGAGCAATAATGAAAGATGAAATATTTGACAATCTGCTAAAAGAAGCTGAATTGCGACTTGGCGCACTTTTAAATTAGTTGTTACAAATTTTCTTGGAAATGTGAAAGCCGAGAATTACGAAGATATTTTGAGTAAACTACTTAACGCTTATAGAGGAATGAGATGTAACATGTCTCTCAAAATTCACTTTCTGGGCTCTCATCTCGATTTATTTCCAGAAAATTTGGGGGCAGTAAGTGACGACCATGGGGACCGGTTCCACCAAGACATTTCTGCCATGGAAAAACGATATCAAGGCAAATGGAATGAAAGTTTGCTTGCTGATTATTGCTGGACATTGTTAAGGGGTATCAAAAATGACATGATTATAACGTACATTTAACATGTAACAGTAATAAAATAGATTTATAACAATATTTTGGTAGAAAACAATGTTTAATAGAAAAAAAACCATGGGTGATACAAAAAATCTAAGGAGATATTCGGCTTTTCGGCAAGTCTTACTTAACGGTAGGAATCTTTTCACTGCGCCGTATCTATCTACGACAACATACATCATGGATAGGTGGCGCATGGTAGAAGAAAGCAATGTAAACAAAAAACATATCTAGTTAAAATTGATTTGAATAAAACACATACATAATAATCATAGTTCAAGAGCCAGTAAATATTAGACATATTTTCAGTAAAGCTGGGCTTGCTAAAATGATTTATCGAGGTTCTACTATCTTACATCATAATATTTTACATAATAATAATAATAATAATATAGCCATCAGGAAAAAAGTTGGAAAGATCCCTAAAACTCTCAAGGACCTCGTGCACTAATTGGAATACCGATATTAGTTGCGATAATATAAGGCAAAGTTTTTTTTTGTGATTTTTGTATTTAACGCTTAAATTTTTTCAATCAAAGATAGCGTGGCGCATGTTGCAAGAAAACAATGTAAACAAAGAATATACCTAGTCAAAATTGATTTGAATAAAACCCATAAATAATAGTAGAGCTAATGAGTATTACTCATCTCAGCAAAGCTAGGCATGTTGAAATGATTTATCGTTATTATACTATCTTACATAATGCTGTATTAAATTATACTATTTTACATAATAACAGTATAGGAACTCAAGAAAATTGGAAGTAGTTATAGAAACCAAGATACTTTAAATTACAGTATATCCGTTTTAAAGCAAACATTCACTTAAGGCAAGAGACCTTGGAACAACCTTTAATAAAGCTATCTCTTGTGATTCACATTTTCAAACTGAACTGAAAACTGCATATTTACCCATGAAAATGTATATAAATTTTTAAAAAAATCTTCCTCCCAAACAAAAGTATTTGTTATGAGAGACTCTAAATAATTTCATTATTTCAGTACGGTGATGTTAAATATGGAGATTCTTTATCATGTCAAACAAAGAAAATGATATATATCCAGTTCAAAATCGCTGATAAATTTTATTAAAAATCAGATATACGACCTGTCATTTCCCCCTGTTGCGAAATCCACCTTATAAAAGGAGCATTTATTTCGATTTTTCGCCTGGTTGTGGTGTCCAGAGCGTTTTTAGTTTAGGATAGGGAGTTTTAATTTTTTTTACTTTAAAATTTTAAATAAAACAAGTGTTGTCTTAAAAGTGACTTTCTTTTCATGCAGTCTATATACATAGTGGGGGATGACCAAGTACTGGTACCTACGAATAAGACCCCATTCGAGATGTTCTTTGGTTATCCACGGCGCTGGCATTTCTATTTGCCAGAAGAAAGCCCTGTTGCCTTCGTGGTTAGCCAGACAATCCCAGAGGAGCCAGATATAACCCGACCTGAGGCACAACCATTGTTAGACCCTGGACACAGGTAGCAATGTCCAGTCTTGTTTAATTAGTTCGCTGTTGCTTCTTTTTACTCCCAATAGTACAGGATAATACTTGATTTTTGGGCAAAATTTGGGATAAATTAGATAAGTAGTTTTTTCGTAATAATTTTTTAAAAATTTCACTAGGCCGCCATTTTGTTTCACATATTGGATTTTTATCAAATGCTCCTCGTATAATCCATAATTTTTGACCAAAATTTGAAATCAATCGGGTGTGTAGCTTTTTATTTATACCGCGAACAGACAGACTGACAGACCGACGGAATTGAGAAAACATGTTTTTCGGCATACAGAGACCTTGAAACGTTAACATCTTAAGCAAGTAAAAACAATCTATTTTTTTTAAGAACAAAGTTCAACATGAAAAGATATAAAAACGAAAATATGACATTTTATGACATCTATAGGAAGAAAGGCACCCAGAAAGGAACAGGCGACTAAAGCGGTAAGCCATTAAAAAAGCAAAAAAAAACACTTTGCGGGTGAAGCAACTATCTGGTTTGTACTGATCTTGTTGATCCAGGCCAGGTATTAAAATATCCTAATTGCCAGAGACCTGGAGGCATGCACTTGTTCAACCATTACCAAGGCGATCATCTGTATGCTAATATTTTTTAATATGAAAAAATTGCTATTTTGTGCTGAATATTATTAGAATGTAACAGAAATTGTTTAAATTTTAACTGTTCATTTCAATTGCCGCGAATTACATTACATTATTTGAAAAGCAATTGTATATTTCAAAATATATATGTAGCATACCAAGAGTTATTCAAATTAAAACTGGAAACCCTAGGTAATCAATCACTTTTAACAAGGAAACACGTGCCGCCTGTTGGTAGGGTGAAATTCAAAAAAGTTTTAATTCAACTATTTTCAGTTACACGCCACCTGTCTATTAAATAAAATACGAGCTAGACATGGGAATGCGTGTTCCAAAAAAAATGACGTACACAGTTTAAAACTGAGTACAAACGCAGGTAAAAAATTAATTAAACATGTAAGCAAATCCAAATGCGGAAAATAATTTGTGATAGAGGAACTTTCAGGATTCCATTTTTTTTTTTCATTTTAATGTTATTCAACATGTGACTACTTTCAAAGAAAAGTAGTATAGATGAGAAGATGTTGAGTAGTAAGATAAATTATTAATAAAACTGTTAATTTAATGGATTAAAAAAAATAATATTCTTAAATAATATTAACGGAATAAGGCTATAAGTAACGAACGTGAAGAATCTTTGTACAATGTTCAAACATCAAAGAGGAGCACGTTATTATCAGTCATGGTCAGGAAACCACTTGTGTGTTATCTGTGGAATCTAAAAAATTACATAATATATTACATAACAAGTGTTGACAGCGAAAGTCGTCAGATGAGGAGGTATTTAAGAAAAGGCGACTTTTTATTTCTATATAAATTTCAACACTAGTGTTAAAATAACTATTTATACAAGTTACAAAATGAGTGTCTGTTTCTAGAAATCAGCGCGACTGGGACCAACACCTGCCCATGTTTCTGTTGGCTTACAGAATAGCTGTTCATAATTCCTAGGGCCAGAGTCCAGTCCAGAATTGTATTTGGAAGAGAACTACGACTGCCCTGCGACTTAATGTCTAGATTGACAGTTGAATAAAGAAAAGAAATTCAAGAATATGCGGATGAAATCCACAAACACCTTGGATTTCACGAGGTAACACGTGACAGCTGGACGGCGGAAATAAGCTGTGTTAGCCCTGAATGAATAGGGCGAACTCCTCACCATATTTCCATGAGAATAACTTGGTTTGGTTATACAATCCTACAAGAAAAAATCGGTAAATTTCCTTTACCCGGAACTTCCCCTGTTACGAATATTTCCTTTTATTAGATGTTATCTTATTCCACCATATTAGATTTGTACCAATATTTTACCAGTTTCTATCTACGCGACACTTGATTTTTGGCTATAATTTAAAATAAATTAAATAAGTAGTTTTTACAACGATTTTTTTAAGATCGCCATTTTGTTCCGTCATGTTAACTTCGTACCAGTTTATTCCTGAAAAATTTGAAGTCAATTAAATAACAATTTTTTTTACGTTTATTTTTTAAACATTTTGTTTGGTCGCCATTTTCTTCCGCCATTTTGAATTCGTATCACAATTTTACAAGTTTATCTCTTTATTACACTTAACGATTGCACAAAATTTGCTATTAATATAATAAGTTGGTTTTCAGACTTATTTCTTTAACTATTTTATTAGGCCCCTATCTTGATTCTATACCAAAATTTTACCAGTTCATTTCTATGTAACACTTGATTTTTGTACCTATTTGAATAACTAAGCTAATTTTTTTAACATTTCACCAGGCCGCCATATCGGATATTTACCAAAATGTTATTTCCAAAAGCAATTGGCTTCAGTAAGTAAGTAATTTTTTAACTATGTCGCAAATTGACCTGCAGACAGACCGACTGAATTAAGAAAAGATGTTTTTGGGCATCTAGAAACGGTAAAACTTGAAGCTATGTAAAACCTTGGAGGAGGATTTTTTCACGACTACAAACATTTTATTTGGTCGGCATTTTGTTCCGCCACCTTGAATTCGTACCACAATTTTACAACCTCTATATCACACTTAATTCTTGCACAATATTTTAAATTATTCTGATAAGTAGTTAAAATATTCTATTAAGCCGTCATATTAGCCTGTGGCCTCTCTAAATGCTTTTACTTTATTTTTTAGTGTACCTATACAGTGCGTCCCAGATTCGCTTCTATATATAGGGATCTCGGCTCCTATTAGACCTTCAGCAAAGGTGGGAAAAGTTTTAGAGGAAACTTAGTGCATTAGATATCCGGCTTCAGATTTACGATCGATCAATTGGTTTCGGAATTATCGACGAAAAACTGAAAATGACAAATTTTGTTTTTCGCCAGAAATCCAAAACGGAAAATTTGACAGCTGTGAAAATGTGACATTATTGGGATACTTTTTTAAGGCGAATAAGATGGAGTGTATGACATGTCTCCATCGTCTTTTTTTATACCGCAACCCACCTCAACTTTCATTTTTCTTATGGCCGCCATATTAGTTTTTTCGATTTTTAGAAAGAGCGTAAAATTTCCAGTCTAGTGATAACGCACACGTGCATAAAAGATATGAGTATTATCGAAATATCCAACTTTGCAAAGTTAGGTCACAATTTTTTCTAAGGAGGCCATGATTTATTTGTCACAAGATTACATTAATAATTAATGTATTAAACGCATAAAAAGTTCTTTTCTACTTCCTGCCTGGGTTACATTAATTTACAGATTTGCAAAGTGACATCCATTGCATCCAGACACTTTTGACAATTGGTTACTGTCTTTCGTATAACCCTGGCAAGTGTATTTCCGTTAATATTTCTAAATGTGTCCAAAACTCTTTGTCTCGGGATTTCTATGGTCGCAGGGGGATCAATTCATAGACTTCATTCTTCGTGTGACCCCAGAGGGGTAGAAATCCAAGGGCGAGAGGTCAGGGGATCTAGGAGGCCAAGATAAGGAAATAATTATTTCATCAAACTGCTCTCTTAAGAAATTCCTGACTTGAATGGTGTTGTGAGCCGGACATTCATCCTGTTGAAACCAGGTTCTTCTAAACTCATCTTCGGTTAGAGTAGCTCGTAAAGCCGGTACGATAGGTATATTTGTCCGTTTAGGTTGTATTCAAAACAAAAGTCCTACAATTCCTAAAACCTACTCCCATCGGACCACAAGACATGATTTGAAAAATAGTAGTTTGCATTACACTTCCTAGTATACCACTAACAGTAGCATGGTCGTCTTGAAAAATCAGTTTCCTTAAGTCCTTGAACTATTATGGGTTTGTATGGATGGTACTTATTCTTTTTTCTTTTTTAACACTATTTGTACCGTTGAGATTTTGGCACATAAATTCCCTGTTCTACAGTTCTTACCGATGCACTAGGGCTTTCGATGATAGCTTGTAAAATGTTTCTGTCTCGATTTTCATTGTCAATATTGTATCCGCTTCTAGGTTGTTCGAAGGCTCCGTGGTTAATTAAATTAACTACGATTTTTCAGAATTGGGTTTTATGAGGCTGCCGTCGTTCGGGGTACATCTCTAAATACCTTGCTGAGGTAATGTCGGCGTTTCTGTGTTACTGCAAGTACAGCGCTAACATGTCAAACTTTTCTTCATTTGAATAGGCAATACCGGTCATTTTCAACAAATCTCGACAATTTGTGTGTCAGATTTATGATTTTATCGAGTGAAAAGCGTACTGCTTCTTAAAACACAACTTTGATACTTTCAATTATTTAATGTCAAAGCCCACTTTTGTTACAAATAAATCATAGTCTCTTTAGAAAAAATTGAGACCTAACTTTACGAGGCGTGATATTTCGATGATGGTCAAATCTTTTATGCACTGGTGAGACATGAAAATTTACGTTCTTTCCAAAAATCGAAAAATCCGATATGGTGGCCATAAGAAAAATGAAAGTTGAGGCGGGTTGGGGATAACAAAATACCATGGTGACATGTCGGACACGCCATCTTATTCGTCTTTAAAAAATGTCCGAATAATGTCACATTTTCACTTGAGCTGTCAAATGTATCGTTTCCTCTAAAACTTTTCTCATTTAACCTTTGCTGTAGGTATAATAGGAGCCGAGATCCCTATATAGAGAGGCGAATATAGGACACCCTGTATTATGAGGAAACCATTACAATCATGTCTTATCCTTTTTATTATCCCTTATTATAAAGGCTGGAGCTGCGGACACTTAATAGCATCGCTTGACTTCGCCTACGATTCGTCTAAAAAATATGAATATTTATATAATGTTTGTAGACAAATCTGTAACAGAAAGCGTTATTTGCTTATTTTCTTCTTCCAAATCACCACGCCATCAAAATGTAGCTAGCGCGGATTTTCAGTTGGTGGATTATTCAGTTTTGTCTGGTGTACAGCTAATGTGTGTCTTAGGTCTTAGCACCCTTCTATTTAATACTTTTATAAAGACAAATGTTGAATTTCTAGATACCAACATTTATTCTATGCCGACGACGTCAAAATATTTTCTAAAGTCTATAAAAAGATCGTTAAAGTTAATTAGGTTGGTTAATTAGATTACAGCGTGCCTGTTAATGACCGCTGCGAACAAAATAATATCCAATTTAATATTGGAAAAGGCAAAGCTGTGTTAAACTATAAAACCGCAACTAATTTGACTTTTGCTATTGCTTCGTATAATATTTTTCATGATTCCGGTGTAACGTTTGATTAAAAGTTGTCTCTTACGTCTCATAACTATAATACTAGAGTTCCATAATATTTGCTTTCGCAGTTCTACTAAGAAACTTAGCCAAATTAAAGCCATAAACTTATTGTACTGCAGCTTTATTCGATCCGAACTTGAATAGGTGGTTTCGTTCCCCAGTATAATGAAATGTTTCTAGAATAAATCTTTAGAGGAGCTTTTACAAACTTTAAACTCTAATAACCATGGTATATTATACTTATAATGGAGTTAGGTTAGGTTTGACTCATTTTTACGATTAATCTGTTCCACGAAACAATTCTCTAGAGTTCTCGCGTTTATATAAATGTGAAATAAATGAGATTAAAAATAATAATAATAAAATTATTTCAAAAGATGTACAATGTAGTATATAAAAAGAAAAGGATTGTCAAAGTCTGGCGTAGTCTAGCTTTAATACCTACTCAACTCAACCAGGCAGGGAGAAACTAATTATTAATTTACATATTTCCTTGGCGAGAATGTAACAGTAAGCACTAAGCAAAAGAAAAAAAAACTTCTAACAGTTAATAGGATAGTTTATGATTTGCCACAAATACTCAAGTAAAAAAAATCAATAGCTTCGATGAAAATACCCGAGTGAATAGAAAAGAATTATATTTGCTTTGTAAGTAATAATGATATATTTAAGCGTGAATTTAATTAGTGATCAATTATTGCAGAACCAGTTTTTTTTCTGCAAAATTCATTAGATGCATATTATATTTGGATTTAAACAAATGTAACTTTAAATCTAAAAATTGGTAACAAATTATAGAATTTTACAGCATTATAAAAAAATCCACGCTGAAAAACGGCGCTATGGTGATTGGGCATAGTCAAGCGATGTCTCATTCTAACGTTAACATTACAAATATCACTATGAAATAGCAGCCGCTGTCGAACTGAAGAAGGAGAAGCAGGATCATTAATAATTTTAATCAAAAAAATACAAAAGTGAAGATTTCGCTGAGCATCCATTCGTAGTCTCTTAATTTCCTTAAATAGATGTGATATATGTTCATATTTCCTTACACTATACTTACACCAATCTCACGTAGGCATTTTGGACTTTTTGTATTCGAGATTGACTCTCTTGATCCAAACAAAATCCATAAAGTAACAGTAATTAAAATTGGACAAAACAAAGGATTCACATAAATGTCTTTTTAAATTCCTATTTAATATATGTCTGTTATTAGATAACATTTTTAACGACAGGTAAGTTTTTTGAAATTTTTTTTAAAGTGGTCCTTGAATCTAAAACGAGTATCCAACAGTAAACCCAAATTTTTCGCACAATTACTATATTAAGTGTGTTTTTCAGAAAATCAACTTTATTCTAATTTCCAAAAACTCGAAGGCACGATTCAGATGGATTTAAATGCAAGTTGTTGCTCGGTAAGAGTTCACTTAAACTTTTGGATCATGATTTATATTGGTCTCAATTTCTATGTAATTATCAGAATAAAATCTGCAATGTATTTGTGTATCATCTGCGAATGCTTAAACCTGTCAAAAAAATAAAGATTGTAGTATATCTGAGGTATAAATAAGAAAGAGTGACGGACCTGAAATTGAACCTTGAGATTCACCAAAAAGTAACTTAACTCGATCAGAATGTTTATTATAAGAAAATATAGTTTGAAATCTGTTAGATAAGTATGACTTAATACGAAGAAGAGATTCATTTTCAAAACCCTAATATTTCAACTTAGAAACAAGCAATTCATGATTAATAGTGTCGAAAGCTTTTGAAAAAAGTCGAGCAGTACTAACAAACTATTCATTTGCTTGTCACAAGCTCGAACAATATCATCTATTATGTTAGTAAGAACTACTGTAGTACTGGGTGTTGGGTATAACACTATTGTTAAAGAAATAAATATATATTTGATTGTGCATTATTTTTTTCAAATATTTTTGTTATAGAAGAAAGTATACTCTTTACACGCAAATCATTACATTTTTTTTGGATTTGAAGTTTTTGATAGAGGTATTCCTATTGATCTTTTTCATTGAACAGGGAAATAATTTACTTCTATACAAGAAATAATATATTGATCAATATAAGAGCTACAGTACTTAAGCATTACAGCTGAAATGCCATCAATCCCAGTTGCATTGGTATTTATACTATTTAAAATTTTGTTAACATCAGATATTTTAGCTAACTTAAATGAAAATTTTAAATTGTGGTTGTAAATATTGTCTTTAAAATAGTTAACCTTTTCATCGCAGACTGATACATTTTGTATAAATGTAGCAAAAAAAGAATTTATTCCATCAAGGTAAGACAAATTACAAGGAATTCTAGTTTATCTGTTTTGACAAATATTAAAGTTTTTTACAGCTGACCACAATTTTCGGGAGTTCTTTTATGTTCCCAACGTATATAATTTTTTTTCTCTCTTCATTTCAGACATAGTAAAATTTCTTAAATACTTATAAGTAATCCAGTCTTCATGAAGTTTAGTTCTCTTGTTCTTCTGCAATGCACTGTCCCTTTGCTTCATAAAAACCGTTGTATTTTCCATTAACCAAGGCGCTTTAGGTTTAGTTATTCGCGACTCCCGTATTGGAGTGTGTTTATTAGGCAAATTCAAAATAAGATCATTAAATATTTTTATTTTATTATCAATGTCATTTTCATAAATTACATTCATCCAAGGTAGGTTATATGTGATTTAAAAAATTATTTAAATTAAAATTTTTAAAACATCGGTATTGAATTAATTGAGGACAAACTGAAACTTTTCACAAATTTACCACGCAATAAATAATTTTATGGTCAGTTACCAAAGACTAGTTTATTACAAAAGTGAGTCAATTAACGTACTTGCAGTCCTGCATATCCGAGTAGGTTCTTCTACGATTTGTACAAGGTTATAATTCTCAAAGAGGGAAGTTAATGGGTTTTGAAAGTTTAGCAGATTGACCCAAGCAAATAATTTTGTCTACGATAGGGAATAATGAAGAAAATATGTTATCGAAATCTGGTATCAAATTTCAAAGAAAACCTTCTTTAACATACGAGAAAAGCATACGTTTTATTTTCAATTTTAATTGCTAAGAATTCCAACTGTACATTTCACTCCTCCCCCTCTGTTCACACGATCTGTTCGGAAAAATTGATAATTCGGAATTTGAAAGAAGGATAAGTTATCCCCAACAGAAAGCCAGGTCTCAGACAAAAATATCATGTCAAAATAATTATCCTCGACTAATAATCTAAATTAATTGAAATTGAAAATCTAACATTTAAACGAGCCACTTTTATATCAACAATCAGATTAATTAAACTAAGATTAGTTATGCAAGTTTTTTCTTGTGGCAAATTATCAATAAATATAAATTACAACAAAGTACCAACACAAATCCTATAATTAGTACTTATGTTAATAAAATTATTAAAATAAAAAAAAGCAAACAGATACTCTGCAAATATGTTTTTTTGGTAAAGGGAACTCGAAGAAAGTAAAAAATGTATCGGAAAAGGTAGTTTCAGCCTATTTTTCACGATTGTCAGATGCATATAAACCTTAAAAGTCCAGAATATGTGCAAAGGGAGATATGGAACGATTTATTAGAGAAAGCTGAAAAAAGCATCATAGATAAATTAAAACAACGTAATTTAACCTAATGCGATTAGTAAATTATACAATGACTACAATAAATTCATTAAAATCGATTGAAACCAAGTCTTTCTTTATTAGATAAAAATTAAAAGTTTATTGAATGTAAAATTCTTCGTAATTTTTGAAAATTGTTAAAAATCAAAAACAAAATCTAGAAAATATTTACTACAAATAGATACGCAATTATTTAATGTTGGCAGTAAGACCAGAAATGAAGACCTATTTACAGCATAAATTTAAGTTCAGAATTAATGAAAAATATAACGAACTGCAACAAATAAACTTTATAGAACATAAAAAAAATTATTTCATAAATCCCTCTCCAAGGTTAACGATATAAATAAGTTTTTTTTATTACACGTGCTCATACATTTTTTCAAATTTCATTTGAAGTTTGATCTTAAGGAAATAGCTGAATACAAAGTTTGGTTATTAAAATATTAGATTTCTGAGATTGACATAAGTATTCTTTTAATTTTCCACTTCCGGTTAGCAATTACACATATGCCAATTTCAGTATTTTTCATGAAAAAAATCCCTAATTATCAAGAGTGCAGAATTAATGTTAATTCCATTTCTCTACTGAAATTGCAAATTAACTGGTAATAACTACAAATCTAACAGCAAAAAGCTGGCCCGTGCTTTCACTAACATAACAGTTATTTATAATTAACGTCAATAGCTGAAATCAAACGGACAAATTTAGTTTATTCTATCAAAACAGTCCTATACAGCGAATTAATTCATTCATTTAAGAGCTATTATGTTATAAATTACTAACAAATAATTATTTCGAATATTTTAGGTTAACTAACTTAAAAAAAAATCAATTTTGTGGACTAATTAAAAAAATATTTGGCTAAAATATCTTGTGATCGACTTGACAAGGATTATCTGTAAAAAAAGAGGCTTATTAAAATTATAATTGATTCGTAAATTTAACCAAATACAAGTTTAATAGGTATAATCGTTTCTGTACTACTGTAACTACACCTGAGGCACTCGAGGGGTGGGGGGATAAAAACTCTGCTTAGCGACGTTTTTCGGGAAATTTGTGGTTTGTGCTATTGAAAAAAAGTTCAAATGAAATATGTAGAAAAGAAAATTGTGCATATTTTTCGTCTACGACCAATAGTTTCCGTACTACGGCGCGCCAAAGTTGGGAGTTGATTTGTAATTTTGAACAAAATCAGAATTTCATCGCGGATTAAGAATATCAAACCATTCTATAATTTTTTTTTCGGAAAGAGTAATGCTTTCTCATTTTGCAGATGCCGGATTTTAGACATTTGATCTTATACAATAAAAGGTACGAATATTTTGAAGCGCGTCGCTACATACTCCATTATGGACATTTTTTAATTGTCTTTATCTAAGCTCAATATTTCCTTATTATTGTTGTCCTAGGCGCCACATTTATTATTTTTGAGCATTAGTGGTCATGAATATCTTGATTGGGGGTATAAGATACGTTCTTGTTCGACCTCGACTTACTATTTATTATGATTCGATATTGTAGGTTCTAAAAATGGAAATATAACACACACAAACTTGTGCGGTTGACTGCTAAAGCCAGAGAGATCCCGAATGTTTATTTGCGCAAGTCGGGTAGAGGAAACAAGCATGTCTTCTATTCGCCTCACAGTTTGCGATATAGCGATGCTTCTGCGAAAAATATCTTTTTTGTGCATGCCTTCAATGGATGTGACACTACATCAGCGTTGTTCAATCAAAGCAAGATTCGATTCCTCAAAACTTTAGAAAAAAACTCAACATTAACAGACGCGATTCAGGTATTTGACGACCCCAATGCAGAATTAACGGAAGTCGTTGCAGCTGGCGAACAGTTTATGTTGAGGCAGTACGGTGGTAAACGAACTTTGGACGTCTCCAAAAATTCATTCAGTCTCGCGGCGCTGCCACCAACATCCGATACGTGTCATCATCATTCATTGCGTACTTATTGTCAAAAATAGAGTTGGCGGAAGTTAAGAAACCTCCAGAAGTTTATGGATGGCGAAGAACACCCACAGGACTGAACGCAATACGGACCAACTACAGAAGTTTTTACGCCTGCCTGTGGTTACCGCAAAGAAGGATTAAAATGTTCGGTTCTGTGTTTACACTGTACTGGAACGTCCTGCGACAACATTCCCGATTAGATACAGGACGATGAGAATCAACGAAGGCGAGTCAGCTGCACAACGTCGCAAGCGACTCAAACTTTGAAGTTAAAAATAATATTTTCTTGTATCATGTATGCATAAAAATAATAAATGTGGCGCCTTGATCAACAATAATAAGGAAATACTGACTGCGAGTTGCCAATTTCTTGCATTTTAAAGACTTTATTGAATTTTCTGTTAACAGTTCAAGTAATATGTACTGTTGTAGATTTCCCTCAAAATTTGACTGTGAATAATTGTGCAGTGTTTATTTTTCCCTTTCGCTCTCTATATAAGGGTAGTGGAAGGGTTCGAGAACTGTTCTCCGGGTACCTCCGACCTTGAGGAAAAAGGTGATTGGAGATCTGGAAATCACGAATCCGGCATCCACGTTCCCTCAGGGACAAAGATTTCGAGTGATGTAGGCCCCTAGGAGCCAGGATCCAACTACAGAAGGATGCAAATATAATTTGCCTGAGGCCTGCACATGCACTCCATCCGTTCCTATGATGACCCTGGCTGTCACATACAAGATATGAGAGAAAAAAAACCGTGATTGTCAAGTTATCAAAGAGAGATCCCGACTCCCGGACTAAAAACGGTTAAAAACAACCCTGAGAAAATAGGTATTTACTTTCTGCGGCTGTAACACTTAATTTTGCGCAAAATGTAAGGTAAACTCTTACTTTTTGATCAAAATTGGAACTCAAACCGGTAAGTAGTTTTTTAGCTAAAGAGACCGATGGATAACTAGAAGATACGTAAAACCTGGGAGGGTGCCATTTGTTCCGCCATCTTGGATTAGTACCACAATTTTACCAGTTTCCTATACTATAGTTATTTCTAGCATTAAATTGAAATCAATCTAAAAAGTTGTTCTATCATGGTAATGTTTTAAATATTTTATAATTTATTTATTATCTTGAATTCGTACCAAAATTTTAACGTAGTTGATTTCTACGTAATTTTTGATTTTTTTGCGAAAATTTGAAGTAAATTTAATAATTAATTTTTCAGTAATATTTTTTTTAACATTTCACTAGGCCGTCTGGATTTTTAGCAAAATATTACCATGCCATCCCTATATGACCCTTAATTTTCGAACAAAAATTTGAAGTCAATGCGGTAAGTAGTTTTTTAACTATATCGCAAACAGACAGACTGACCGATGGAATTGAGAAAACGTGTTTTTCGGCATTTAGAATCCCTGAAACATGAAGATCTGCAAACATCTCGGAGGGTAATGTTTTTCATGACTACAAACATTTTATTTGGCCGCTATTTTGTTTGGCGTTCCTACCACAACACCAGTTCATCTCTACATCCTAGTTAATTTTTGTACAAAAATTGAAATTAATCTAATAGGCAGTTTTTCAGGGTGATTTTTGAAATATTTTATTAGGCTGCCATTTTGGTTCGTCACAGATTCGCACCAAAATTTTACTTATTACGTAATACTTGGTTTCTGTTCAAAATTTAAAGTAAATTATATAATTAGTTTTTAGTAATAATTAATTTAACATTTCACTAGGCCTACATTTTCTTTCGCTATATTGGATTTTTGCCAAATTACCAGGTCATCCTGCGTAGTTTTTAGCTATGCTGAGAAAAGACAGACCCACACCGACAGACAGATCGACGGAATTGAAAAAACATATTATTTAGCATCTAGAGAGCTAAAACGTGAAGATCTAAAAAAATTTTGGAGGGTGATTTTTTCAGGATTACATTACTTCCTTGTTACGGGGGAAGTAAAAATAAAAATATTATGACACTGCAATTTAAGTTGATGCCGTTATGAACCGAACGGACGTATCTCTATAAAAGGAATTGTCTCATGACCAATAGCATATTAAACATTAAACTAAGAAAACTCCAATACGAACTGACGCCGTTATGGAAACAAAGAAAAACAATATAGTTGATGTCTGATTTATTAAATGTATAAAGAATTTAGTAATTAGTCCTAATCTCAAAAAATGTCTATTGTAAAAGGAATTATTCCAAGACCAACACCAAAAATAGAATTCTGAAAACTGCCATACGAACTGACGATACTGTTAAAATGGGTGAGCAAAGGTATGTTTTGGGTATGCAATATATTTCATTCATATTCATATTCATTTATGATATACATTAAAAGATCTGCTATTGATTTTAATCCCCAAAAGAAAAACATTTTAGCACATGGAATAGTTTCAAGATCAATATATCTACTTAAAAATAAAAATATTATGAAACTGCAATACGAATTAAAATCGTCATGAAGAGTAAAAAATATATATTCTCTATTTATTATCTATCAAAATTTCAGGTGTTTGTCCTAATCTCAAAAAAACTTTACTGTAAAGGGAATTGTCCCATGAAAAATCGCATCTCCTAAAGATAACATTCCTGGTAGCATAACAGTCTCCTGAGAAGAAACCTTTCGAACTTACGGCCGCAACGTCAAGACCTTTAAGGCGAAAAAACGTTCGAATGCACTGTCTGCAAGAAGTACATGAACTTAGTGTCCCTAACCCCCGCCATAAGAAGTATGAATGCCAAAAACCACCGAAGTTTTCTTACCATGCAGTTCCTTCAAAACCAGATCTCAGATTACTTTAAGGACTGATTTGATTAGGTTGCATAACGTTATTATTGAAAAGAGTACCATACAGTTTTAGTCGCCATGAAAAGTGACAAAAGTTTTAATAGAATAATATACAATAAACAAAGTCTACTGAAATGCAAAGAAAGGTATTTTTTTGGTCAATATTCGCCAAAATGCTGCAAATAAAGCAGTTATATATGTAAAAATATGAGTGAGAATAGCCTAAATAAAAATCCTTACGTTTCCCTAAACCATAATTTAGTTTTTGAGATAAATCGGATCAGAAACTAATTAATTGTCGCCCAAACTGATATCTCCTGTCAACAGAAAAATCTAAAAATTATCCGGAGAACAAATTTATTGAAATTCTACAAAAATTACTATTTTGCATGGTTAAAAATAAAAAATGTGGCTACTATATCTGATAATTAGATTTTACAAACACGACTTTCCAAAATACAAAAGAAATTATTGATTTTTTTGTCTAATATTTTTATGGTTTTACATATTTAATCGAATTTTTAAAAATAATTGTATATTTACTTTGTCCGAATGATCTGTGGCAAAATTGAGTTTACCGATGAAAGTCAATAATCGAAAATGCCAAACGAGATTTTGGTGAAACCTCTGCAGAATTTGCAAACCAACGGATGTACTCCGGAGCCAAATCAAAAATCCGCGAATCTCTAAATATGTTGTAAACGTAAATAATCACAAAAAAAATAAATGACCAGGCTATGCCACCATTCATTTTAGGTCACATGGATACTCTTCAAAAAAGCCATGAAATGTATTGAACTGTTACTTGGAAACAACACTTTGTGTTTAGCCCTGTATGATCTAGAAATGTTAAGGCAACAATACATTCGGTATGGCAATACGTACCCAAATATTCGGACTGTACTATTAACAAAAACCCATGGCCATTTAAAATTTACAAGGTAACAAAAAAGAGTCACAATTTCCTTGGAACGTTTTTCTTGCGTGTCAGTGTATATGTATTAAAAATTCAGCTCTTGGTCCTAATCTCGAAAAAAGAAATCCTATGGTAGAATAAATTGTACCAAGACCAATAGCATACCAAAAATGATATTCTGAACTGTCATATGAACTAATGGTGTTATTAGAATCAGTAATTAAAGATAGGTTTTAAAAATACAACGAATTTGTATCATTTATTATTTGCATTAAAATTATATTATTGATTTTAATTTGAATGAAGAAAAGCCTGTAGTACAAGGATTAGTTCCGAGCTCAATCCTACTAAAAAAATAAATTATTATGAAACTGCAGTACGAAGGTCATTTGGAAATGAAAGAAAGAAAATATGCTCAGTATCTACCATCTACATGTACTAAAAATTCAGTTATTGGTCTGAACCTCAAAAAAAGCTTCACTGTAAAAGGGAGTGTCACATGACAGTAGCATACCAAAAATTAAACCGTAAAAACTCCAATACGAATTGATGCCGTTATGGAAGGAAAGAAAGAAAGAAACGCAATAATAAATTTTAGAATCTATCACCTCTTAAATATATTAAAAATTCCGTGATTCGTCCTAATAGTAAAAAAGGAAAGTTCTATGGCAAAAGGAGGGAAAAGGAATACCAATAGCATATCAAAAATAAAAATTAAAAGACTGCCATACGAATTGAAGATGCTGTTGCAGTACGTATTAAAAATTCAGTCAGTCATCCTAATCTCAAAAACAAAATGTTTATAGTAAAAAGAATAGTCCCAAGACCAATACCAAAAATAGGTTTTCGATATTTAATGTGTTTTATCATTTATGTCGTACATTAAAAGATCTGTTATTGCTTTTAATCGCCAAAAGAAAAATGTTTTAGCACAAGGAATAATTCCGAGATCAATACATCTACTAAAAATTAAAAATATTATAATACTGCCATATGAATTAAACTCGTTATGGGCATTAAAAAAATTATATATTGTGTTTTAAATCTATTAAAAATTCAGGTATTGGTTCTAATCTCAAAAAGAAAAGCTTTATTATAAAAGGATTTGTTCCCCGGGCAATAGCATACCAAAAATAAAATTCTGAAAACTGCTATACGAACTGAATATTTGTTACATTGGAGAAGTAAAGATACGTTTTAGCACAACGAATACTTCAGAGACGAATATCTACTAAAAAATAAAAATATGCACCTGAACGAAAGACCGTCAGTTATCTATCATCTATTAAATGTATTAAAAATTCCGTTATTGGTGCTAATCGCAAAAAGAAAAGTTCTATGGTAAAAGGAATTATCACAACACCAACAGCATATCAAAAAAAAATTCTGTAGAGTGGGTAAATGTACATTATGTAAATGCAATGAATTTTAATCATATATTTAATGTATTCAAAATTATGTTATTGATTTTATTTTAAATAAAAGAAAACTGTAGTACAAGGAATAGTTTGGGGACTAATGTATCTATTAAAAAATACAAATATTATACGTAACATCTACTAAAAATTCAGTTATTGGTCTTAACCTCAAAAAGAAAAATTCTGTGGAAAAATGAATTGTCCCAAGACCATACGACAAATAAATCTCCGAATACTGCCATAAGAACTTACGATGCTGTTACAATAGCTAATTAAAGATAGAATTTTGGTGTGCAATAATTTGTAGCATTTATTATATGCAATAAACTTTCTGTTATAAATTTTAACCGCCAAAACAAAGTCGTTTTAGCACAAGCAATCAATATATCTATTAAAATGTAAAAGTGTGAAAACTCTATTGATGCCGTCAAGGAAAAAACACAGAAAGAATGGGTAAGGAAAAATACGTTATCTATATGCAAGCATGTTTATCATTTAATATATGCACTAAATTGTTTATTTAATTTAAAACCTGTATCACAAGGAATAGTTTCGAGACCAATTTATCTCGTAAAAAATAAAAATATTACGAAACTGCAATTCAAATTGATGCCGTTAAGAAAAGAGAGAAAAACAATATAGTTACTATCATGATTTATTAAATATATTATGTATATGATTTCTTGAATGCACTACATTAGACCATTATACTAGGGAATGTGTTCTACATTACCCATTGCCTTCTACGCAGTTGTGTCGTGTAGTGTATGTGTTGAGTAAGAGACCTTGTTACTGTTCGCAGTCGACCCCAAGTCTACGAGGAGAGTCGTTATTTTATTATTCCAACGACCAAAGGCACCTCGGGAAGGTACCGGATCAGGCATATCGAGCACTCTTTATTTAAAAAGTACCGGCTACGAAAAGTCTCGAACCCGCGCCTTCCGGGTGGAAGCCAGATCTCTTACCACTGAGCCACCGAGGTGTCTATTTTAATTAACATTTATGACGTACATTAAAAGATTGTTATTGATTTTAATCTCCAAAAGAAAAATGTTTTAGCACAAGGAACAATTCCGGACCATATGTACAAAAAAATAACATGTTCTATATTTATTAACTATTAAATGTATTAAAAATTCAGGTATTATTGGTCCTAATTTCAAAAAGGAAAAGCTTTATTATAAAAGGAATTGACCCACGGCCAATAATATACCAAAAATAAAATTCTGAAAACAGCTATACGAACTGAACATTTATTACAATGGATAAGTAAAGATACGTTTTAGCACAAGGAATACTTCGGCGATAAATATATGCTAAAACTGCCATACGATACATTTTCCACATGCAAAAAATTTTTATTTATAATATGCATTAAAAATTCTATTATTGATCTCAACCTAAATGAGAAGGACCCTGCAGCCCAAGGAATAGTACCGAGATCAATATATCTACCAAAAATTAAAATATTATGATGAAACACTGTTATGGAAAAGAAGGACAATTTAGTTCGTACGTATGTATAAAAATTAAGGTATTGGTCCTAATTTCAAAACAAAACTAATGGCAGAAGGAATTGTCCAAAGCCCAATAGCAAACCAAAAATAAAATTCTGGAAACTGCCATACCAATTGAAGTTGCCGTTAGAATGGGTAAGTAAAGATAAGTTTTGAATATGCAGGCATTTCTATCATTTATTGTATATATGAAACATTCTGTTATGATATTAAGAGCCAAAAGGAAAACGTTTTAGCATAAGGAATAGTTCAGGGATCAATATATAAAAAATAAAAAATATTTTGAAGCTGCAATATTTGAGGACTTTATCATAAGAAAGAAAGGAAATAGTCACTGGTTATCATCTATTAAAATTATTAAGAATCCAGTTGTTGTTCCTACTTAAAAACACTTTTATAAAAGGTATTGTCCATACCAAAAATAAAAGTGCGAAAACCCTATGAATTGACGCTGTTAAAAAAAGGAACAAACAAAGATAGAAAGGGTAAGGAAAAATACGTTATCTATATACAAGCAAGTCTATCATTTAATATAAGCATTCAAATGTTTATTTAATATAATATAGAAAGAAAAATCTGTCCCACAAGGAATAGTTCGAGAACAACATATCTCGTAAAAAAATTATTAACCGAAAATACTGTCTAATTTAGCTTCCTTATACCATTTACATAACATTTATTTTCCTTCTCTAATGTTTAGATGGTGATGATCATACCTTTACTAAGTTTAGTAAGTTCTGTTACTTCGTTTCTAAGTTTCATTTGTCAATTCTATCGACTATCAATAGTTTGGCCGGAAGTTTCCGACAAAAACCAATAAAAAATCCTAAGAAATATGGAAACTTTTCGACGAATTTTCTGTTAGTATCTTGTTAATCTACATCCTGTTTTCATTTGTATAGGTACTCAAACTGATAACAAATATTATTCCTCACATGAAACACATTTACTGATTTAATAATACTCACAACTCTCAAAAACTTGACAACACAAATGCATTAACAAGCGCAATTTGCAACCGTTCTTCTATTTAAAGATTTATGTCGTACATTAAAGAATCTGTTATTGCTTTTAATTGCCAAAAGAAAAATTGGGGATTAATATATCTACTAAAAAATAAAAATATTAAAATACTGCCATATGAATTAAAATCAATTGTCTCACGCCTAATAACACACCAAAAATAACGTTCTAAACACTGCTATACGAACTGAACATTTATTACAATGGACAAGTAAAGATATGTGTTAGCACTAGTTGGTCGTCAAAAGAAAAATGTTTTAGCACAAGGAAAAGTTCCGAGATCAATATATAATAAATAAAATAAAAATATTATAAAACTGTTATATTAATTAAAATCGTTATGGTCATTCAAGAAATATATATTCTGTATTTATTATCTACTAAATCTATTACAAATGCAGGTAATAGTTCTAATCTCAAAATGAAAACTATATTATAAAAGAAATTGTCCCCCGGAAAATAAAATTCTGCGAACTGCTATACGAACTGAACATTTATTTATTACAATGGACAAGTAAAGATACGTTTTAGCACAAGGAATACTTCACAGTTAAATATCTATTAAAAAAGAAAAATATACACCTAAAAGAAAGACAATATAATAAAAGTCAGTTATCTACACTCACCGGCACAAAATTTCGCCACTCTAAAATTTTGACTAAGTTCAATGTTTTATAACTTTTATAACGATTTTCATGATTTTGTTATCAGTTTGTAGATCCATTTAATGTGTTTTTCTTCATTTATTTTGTAAAGTAGCATTTTTCGATTAGACTATATTATACAGGAGTAGATCAAACTGTTGTTTTTTGTCGTCACTTCAAAACACCCTGTAGAAAAATTGAGGTAGATAATTTTATTTACATACTGTTTCTGGTAATCAATAATGTATTCTAAACATTTCGTTTTTTGATTTATACCGTTACCTCATTTCTGCTTCGAGCTGCAGATTTTTTATTAAAACAATGTTATTTTTAGAAAATGCATGTCAAGCTTTCGGTTAAAAATTATCTACGTTGGCTAAGTAGGTGACAGAATGTTTGACAGTGACAATATTATAATTTGTTGTATGTAGTATGTCAATATGGTATTAACTCTAGCAGACGTGCGTAAAATTGTTGCGTTAATAGAGGATGGCCGTAGCAAAAGTTATGTCGCTCGTACTCTGAGAATTCCGAGGTCTACAGTTCGAGATGCCTGGAATAGGTACTTACAGACGGGAACTTTTACAAGGCGGCAAGGCTCTGGCAGAAAAAGAAAAACCACTGCAGTTGATGATCACTTTGTCGTCGTTAGTTCTTTAAGAGATCGAAGATCTACTGCTGTGTGTCTAAAAAATGACTTGCAAATGACTAGTGGAGTAAATGTAAGTGAAAAAACGATACGTAGAAGATTGGCAGAAGCTGGTCTTCATTCACGAAGGCCAGCAGTATGTCCACAACTCCTTCCTCGTCATCGGCAACAGCGACTAAGGTTTGCAAGATTGCATTCTGACTGGACTCTAGAACAGTGGGGAAACGTACTATTCACAGATGAATCCAGGGTTTGTTTGAGGTCGCCAGATGGTCGTGAGCGGGTATACAGACGTAGGAATGAAAGACATGCTGACTGCACCATATCAGAACGAATCTCATATCATGGCGGTTCAGTTATGATTTGGGCGGGTATTTCTACCGAAGCACGAACCGATCTTGTATTTGTTGAAAATGGAACCCTAACCGCACAGCGTTACATTGAGGAAATAATCCAGGAAGTGGTTGTTCCATTTGCTCCTTTCATTGGGAACCAATTTACATTAATGCATGATAATGCTAGACCTCACGTTGCACGTATAGTGAGCGAATATCTGGATGAAGTTGGACTTCCAAGATTGGAATGGCCCGCATGTAGCCCGGATCTCAACCCAATCGAACATCTCTGGGATCAACTTAAAAGGGCCGTACGGCGTCGTCCTGTGCAACCACAAACTTTGCAAGACTTACGACTGGCGCTGGCCGAAGAATATCAGGCTATTCCTCAGGAAAGAATAAGTAACCTTATTCAATCGATGCCACGAAGACTGCAAGCTGTAATTGCCGCGAGAGGAGGAAATACACGTTATTGAATTTTTATTGTTAATTATCTTTGTGATATACCTTGTGTTTTTCTTAATAAAAATAGGCTTCAAATCAGCGTTCCTTTTAAAATTTTGCAGCTCGAAGCAGAAATGAGGTAACGGTATAAATCAAAAAACGAAATGTTTAGAATACATTATTGATTACCAGAAACAGTATGTAAATAAAATTATCTACCTCAATTTTTCTACAGGGTGTTTTGAAGTGACGACAAAAAACAACAGTTTGATCTACTCCTGTATAATATAGTCTAATCGAAAAATGCTACTTTACAAAATAAATGAAGAAAAACACATTAAATGGATCTAAAAACTGATAACAAAATCATGAAAATCGGATAAAAAATAAAAAAGTTATAAAACATTGAACTTAGTCAAAATTTTAGAGTGGCGGAATTTTGTGCCGGTGAGTGTATAATCTATTAAATGTATTAAAAATTCCGTTATTAGTCCTAATCGCAAAAAGAAAAGTTCTATGGTAAAAAGAATTATCACAACACCAACAGCATATCAAAAATAAAATTCTAAAGACTGCCATGTGAAATGAAAATGTTAGAATGGGTAAGTAAAGATACATTACGGAATTACAATGAATTTTAATCATTTATTAAATGTATTCAAAATTATGTTATTGATTTTATTTTAAATAAAAAGAAACTGTAGCATAAGGAATAGCTTGGGGATTCATATATCTACTAAAAAATTAAAATATTATTAAACTGCCCTGCGAATTAAAACCATTATGGAAAGGAAGACAATGTTGCTAATACGTATCATCCATTAAAAATTCAGTTATTGGTCTTAACCTCAAAAAGAAAAATTCTGTGGAAAAATGAATTGTCCCAAGATCAACAGCATATGACAAATAAATTTCCGAAAAACACAATTCGAAAAACCACCATACGCCTTTAAGGGCCAAAAGAAAAATGTTTTAGCACAAGGAATAGTTCCGAGATCAATATATCTAGTAAAAAATAAAAATATTATAAAACTGTCATATTAATGAAAACAGTTTTGGACATTCAAAAAATGTATATTCTGTATTTATTATCTAGTAAATCTATTACAAATCCAGGTAAGAGTTCTAATCTTAGAAAGAAAACTTCATAATAAAAGAAATTGGTCGCCGGGCAATAGCAGTCAAAAAATAAAATTCTGAAAACTGCTATACAAACTGAACATTTATTACAATGGACATGTAAATATACGTTTTAGTACAAGAAATATTTCAGAGATAAATATCTACTAAAAGTAAACATATGCAATTGAAAGAAAGTCAATATAATAAATATCAGTTATTGGTACTAATGCGAAAAAGGAAAGTTCTATGATAAAAGGAATTATCACAACACCAATAACATATCAAAAAAGAAAATCTGAAGACAGCCATACAAACTGAAGGTGTTAGAATGGGTAGGTAAAGATGCATTATGGAATTGCAATTAATTTTAATCATTTATTAAATGTATTCAAAATTATGTTATTGATTTATGTTTCGGGATTAGTATATCCACTAAAAAATAAAAATATTATTAAAGTGCCATGCGAATTAAAACTATTACGAAAAGGAAGGACAATGTTGCTAATACGTATCATCTATTAAAAACTCAGTTATTGGTTCTAACCCCAAAAAGAAAAATTCTGTGGAAACATTAATTGTCCCAAGATCAACTGCATACGACAAATAAATTTCAGAAAAACACACGAAAAACCACCATACGCTTTTAATGGCCAAAAGAAAAATGTTTTAGCACAAGGAATAGTTCCGAGATCAATATATCTACTAAAAAATAAAAATACTAAAATACTGCCATATGAATTAAAATTATTATAAACTGAATTGTCCCACGGCTAATAACACACCGAAAATAACGTTCTGAAAACTGCTATACGAATTGAACATTTATTACAATGGACAAGTAAAGATATGTGTCAGCACAAGTTAGTCGCCAAAAGAAAAATGTTTTAGCATACGGAATGGTTCCGAGATCAATATATCTACTAAAAAATAAATTATTAATTAAAATCGTTATGGACATTCAAAAAATATATAATCTGTATTTATTATCTATTAAATCTATTACAAATTCAGGTAATGGTTCTAATCTCAAAATGAAAACTATATTATAAAAGAAATTGTCCCCCGGACAAAAGCATACCAAAATAAAATTCTGAACTGCTATTCGAACAATGGACATTTCTTACAATGGACAAGTAAAGATACGTTTTAGCACAAGGAATACTTTAGAGATAAATATCAACTAAAAAAATAAAAATATGCACCTGAAAGAAAGACAATATAACAAATGTCAGTTATCTATCATCTATTAAATGTATTAAAAATTCCGTTATTAGTCCCAATCGCAAAAAGAAAAGTTCTATGGTGAAAGGAATTATCATCACAACACCAACAGCATATCAAAAATAAATTTCTGAAGACTTCCATATGAAATGAAGATGTTAGAATGAGTAGGTAAAGATACATTATGGAATTACAATGAATTTTAATCATTTATTAAATGTATTCAAAATAATGTTATTGATTTTATTTTAATTAAAAGAAAACTGTAGCACAAGGAATAGTTTCGGGATTAATATATCCACTAAAAAATAAAAATATTATTAAAGTGCCATGCGAATTAAAACAATTATGGAAAGGAAGGACAATGTTGCTAATACGTATCATCTATTAAAAATTCAGTTATTGGCCTAACCTCAAAAAGAAAAATTCTGTGGAAAAATTAATTGTCCCAAGATCAACAGCAAACGACAAATAAATTTCCGAAAAACACAATTCTAAACACCACCATATGCTTTTAATGGCCAAAAGAAAAATGTTATAGCACAAGCAAAAGTTCCGAGATCAATATATCTACTAAAAAATAAAAATATTAAAATACTGCCATATGAATTAAAATTAATTGTCTCACGCCTAATAACATACCAAAAATAACGTTCTAAAAACTGCTATACGAACTGAACATTTATTACAATGGACAAGTAAAGATATGTGTTAGCAAAATCAAAAGAAAAATGTTTTAGCACAAGGAAAAGTTCCGAGATCAATATATCTACTAAAAATAAAAATATTATAAAACTGTTATATTAATTAAAATCGTTATGGACATTCAAGAAATATATATTCTGTATTTATTATCTACTAAATCTATTACAAATGCAGATAATAGTTCTAATCTCAAAATGAAAACTATATTATAAAAGAAATTATCCCCCGGACAATATCATACCAAAAATAAAATTCTGCAAACTGCTATACGAACTGAACATTTATTACAATGGACAAGTAAAGATACGGTTTAGCACAAGGAATACTTCCGAGTTAAATATCTACTAAAAAATAAAAATATACACCAGAAAGAAAGACGATATAATGAAAGTCAGTTATTTATAGTCTATTAAATGTATTAAAAATTCCGTTATTAGTCCTAATCGCAAAAAGAAAAGTTCTATGGTAAAAAAGAATTATCACAACACCAACAGCATATCAAAAACAAAATTCTAAAGACTGCCATGTGAAATGAAGATATTAGAATGGGTAGGTAAAGATACATTATGGAATTACAATGAATTTTAATCATTTATTAAATGTATTCAAAATTATGTTATTGATTTTATTTTAAATAAAAGAAAACTGTAGCATAAGGAATAGCTTGGGGATTCATATATCTACTAAAAAATTAAAATATTATTACACTGCCATGCGAATTAAAACCATTATGGAAAGGAAAACAATGTTGCTAATACGTATCATCCATTAAAAATTCAGTTATTGGTCTTAACCCCAAAAAGAAAAATTCTGTGGAAAAATGAATTGTCTCAAGATCAACAGCATACGACAAATAAATTTCAGATAAACACAATTCGAAAAACCACCATACGCTTTTAATGGCCAAAAGAAAAATGTTTTAGCACAAGGAATAGTTCCGAGATCAATATATCTAGTAAAAAATAAAAATATTATAAAACTGTCATATTAATTAAAATCGTTTTGGACATTCAAAAAATATATATGTTGTATTTATTATCTAGTAAATCTATTACAAATCCAGGTAAGAGTTCTAATCTCAGAAAGAAAACTTTATAATAAATAAAATTGTTCGCCGGGCAATAGCATACAAAAAATAAAATTCTGAAAACTGCTATACAAACTAAACATTTATTACAATGGACAAGTAAATATACGGTTTAGTACAAGGAATATTTCAGAGATAAATTTCTACTAAAAAGTAAACATATGCAATTGAAAGAAAGTCAATATAATAAATATCAGTTATTGGTACTAATGTGAAAAAGGAAAGTTCTATGATAAAAGGAATTATCATCAAAACGTTTTAGCACAAGGAATAGTTCCAAGATCAATATATCTACTAAAAATAAAAATTATTAAAATACTGCCATATGAATTAAAATCGTTATGGCCATTGAAAAAATAATATATTCTGTATTTATTATCTATTAAATGTATTCAAAATTCAGTTATTGGTCCTAATCTCAAAGAGAAAAGCACGGCTAATAACACACCAAAAATAACGTTCTGAAAACTGCTATACGAATTGAACATTTATTACAATGGACAAGTAAAGATATGTGTTAGCACAAGTTAGTCGCCAAAAGAAAAATGTTTTAGCACAAGGAATAGTTCCGAGATCAATATATCTACTAAAAAATAAAGTATTAATTAAAATCGTTATGGACATTCAAAAAATATATAATCTGTATTTATTATCTATTAAATCTATTATAAATTCAGGTAATAGTTCTAATCTCAAAATGAAAACTATATTATAAAATAAATTGTCCCCCGGACAAAAGCATACGAAAAATAAAATTCTGAACTGCTATTCGAACTGGACATTTGTTACAAAAGTTCTGAACACTGCCATATGAACTAAAGATGTTAGAATTGGTAGGTAAAGATACATTATGGAATTAAAATGAATTTTAATCGTTTATTAAATGTATTCAAAATTATGTTATTGATTTTATTTTAAATAAATTGTAGAACAAGGAATAGTTTAGGGATTAATATATCTACTAAAAAATAAAAATATTATTAAACTAAAACTGCCATGCGAAATAAAACTATTATGGAAAGGAAGGACAATGTTGCTAATATGTATCATCTATTAAGAATTCATTTATTGGTCCTAACCTCAAAAAGAAAAATTCTGTGGAAAAAGGAATTGTCCCAAGATCAACAGCATACGACAAATAAATTTCCGAAAAACACAATTCGAAAAACCACCATACGCTTTTAATGGCCAAAAGAAAAATGTTTTAGCACAAGGAATAGTTCCGAGATCAATATATCTACTAAAAATTAAAAATATTATAAAACTGTCATATTAATTAAAATCGTTTTTGACATTCAAAAAATATATATTCTGTATTTATTATCTATTATTGGTTGGGCAAGTAAAGATACGTTCTAGCACAATAAATACTTCAGAAATAAATATCTACTAAAAAAGTAAATATATGCAATCGAAAGAAAAAAAAAATAATGTCAGTTATCTATCATCTATCAGATGTATTAAAAATTCCGTCATTAGTCCTAATCGCAAAAAGGAAAGTTCTATGGTAAAAAGAATTATTACAACACAAATAGCATATCAAAAATAAAATTCTGGAGACTGCCATACGAACTGAAGGTGTTAGAATGGGTAGATAAATATATCTTATGGAAAAGCAATGATTTTTAATAATTCATACGACAAATAAATTTCCGAAAAACACAATTCGAAAAACCACCATACGCTTTTAATGCGAAAAAAGAAAAATGTTTTAGCACAAGGAATAGTTCCGAGATCAATATATCTACTAAAAATTAAAAATATTATAAAACTGTCATTAATTAAAATCGTTTTTGACATTCAAAAAATATATATTCTGTATTTATTATCTATTAAATCTATTACAAATTCAGGTAATGGCTCTAATCTCAAAGAAAGCTTTATTATAAAAGAAATTTTCCCCCGTGGAATAGCATACCAAAAATAAAGTTCAGAAAACTGCTATACGAACTGAACATTTGTTACAATGGGCAAGTAAAGATAGGTTCTAGCACAATAAATACTTCAGAAATAAATATCTACTAAAAAGTAAATATATGCAATCGAAAGAAAGAAAAAATAATACATGTCAGTTATCTATCATCTATTAGATGTATTAAAAATTCCGTCATTGGTCCTAATCGCAAAAAGGAAAGTTCTATGGTAAAAAGAATTATCACAACACCAAAAAGCATATCAAAAATAAAATTCTGAAGACTGCCATACGAACTGAAGGTGTTAGAATGGGTAGATAAATATATCTTATGGAAAAGCAATGATTTTTAATAATTTATTATCGCATTCAAAATTATGTTATTAGTTTTAATCGAAATAAAAGTAAACTGTAGCACAAGGAATAGTTTCGGGATTAAAAACAGTAATGCGAATTAAAGCCGTTATAGAAATGGACGTTAATATAGCTAATACGTATCATCTATAAAAGTATTCCGAAAGAATTATCCTAAGACCAACAGCATACGACAAATGAATTTCTGAAAACTGCCATACGAACTGACGATGCTGTTACAATGGATAATTAAAGACAAGTTTTGGTGTGCGATAATTTTTTATCATTTATTACATACATTCAACTTCATTTTAATCGCCAAAAAGAAGTCGTTTCAACAAAATGAATCAATATATCTATTAAAATATAAAACTTTAACGCCGTTAAGGAAAGAAACAAAGAATGGGTAAGGAAAAATACATTATCTATATGCAGGCATCTTTATCATTTAATATATGCATTAAAATGTTTATTTAATTAAATATAAAAAGAAAAATAATAGAAAACCTCAATCCAAATTGACGCCGGTATGGAAAGAAAGAAAAACAATATAGTTAGTATCTATGATTTATTAAATGTATTAAAAATTCAGTCTAGTCTTAATCGTTATGGAAA
This sequence comes from Kuschelorhynchus macadamiae, assembly GCA_030620095.1. Taxonomy (NCBI): domain Eukaryota; kingdom Metazoa; phylum Arthropoda; class Insecta; order Coleoptera; family Curculionidae; genus Kuschelorhynchus; species Kuschelorhynchus macadamiae. Next base: position 1,651,200 of record JAUTXW010001011.1, read on the forward strand.
TTAATTTATTAAAAATTCAGGTATTGGTCCTAATTTCAAAAAGGAATTGTACAACGGCCAATACCAAAAATAAAATTCTGAAAACTACTATAGGAACTGAACATTTGTTACAATGGACCAATGAACAAATCTGGGAGGATGATTTTTTTACGAATACAGTACGTACGCCCTCTTTAGAAGGGAAGTAAATTTGTAAGTTTTTATACGTTTTATAAAAAATAAATATTTAGAACTTAATGGATGTGAAGGGAATCTAATTATAGACCGAAATCATTTGCAAAATGGAGAATTAAAGTATTGTGCCATGACCAATAGCATACCAAAAAGAAAACTTCAATATGAATTGACGTCGTTAAGGAAATAAAGACAATACGAAATTGGAGAGGTTAAATGGAAATGAAGAAGCTTATATTTAGTATCTAGCATCTATTAAATATACTTAAAAAGTCAGCTATTGGTCCAAATTTCAAAAAGAAAAGTTTTAATGTAAAAGGAATTTTCCCACTGCCAATAGTATTTTAAAAATAAAATTCTGAGAACTACCAATGAAGCAAGGATACTTTTACAAAGGACAAGTAAAGATACGTTTTAGATATGTAATTAATTTTTATCATTCATTATACGAATTAAAATTCCTTTAATTGATTTTGATCTAAAAACAAAGTTGTTAATGTTAATAATAGTTCCGAAATCAATGTATGTACAAAAAAATAAAAATATTATGAAATAAACAATAGGAATTGGCGCCGTTATAGAAAGGAAGGACAATAGCCAATCATCTATTGAAAAGTTCACTTATTGGCTCTTATCTTAAAAAGAAAAGTTCAAAGGGAAAAGGAATTGTCCTAAGACCAATGGCATATCAAGAATAAATCTGCCATATGAACTGGAAATATTAGTATGGATAAATCACACTTAATTCTTGCCCAAAAATTTAAATTCATCTAATAAATATTGTTTCAGAATGATTTTTTTAAATATTTTATTTTGTCAACTTGGATTCGTACTAAACTTTTACCAGTTAATTCCTACGTCATACTTGATTTTTGTGCAAAATTTGACGTAAATTGGATTCTCTTTTTAGTAATAATTTGTTTCACATTTCATTAAGCCGTCATTTTGTTCTGCCGTATTCGATTTTTATCAAAATTTTACAAAGTCATCCCCACATGACTCTTAATTTTTGACCAAGGGACCCTGAAATGTAAAGATTTGTAAAAACTTGGGAGGGTGATTTTTTTTTACGAATACAGTACGTACGCCCCCTTTAGGAGGGAAGTAAATATGTAAGTTTTTATCGTTTTATAAAAAAATAAATATTTAGAACTTAATGGAGAATGTGTTTATCATCATCTTTTAAATTTTGTTTTCGCCTTCATTGATGGAATATTTTCGTGATAGATACCCCTTCTAAAAACCAACAATTTGGAAGATATTACAAACATTGTTGATGTTGATGAATGATTAACAAATTTTCGATTCGTAAATCAAATGAATGTTTTCAAACAATAATTATATGCGTTAAAATTCCTGTCATTGGCTTGAATTGCCAAAACTAGCATCTAGAGAGTATCGCTCTCGAACCTACTAATAAATAAAAGGCTCACGGGGATTTCTTATATATAAAAAAACATTTAGAAAAGTAGAAAATTCAACGTCAAAAATACGCCATATTTTGAACTAAAATCTAGGGAATTTTATTGCCGGATAGAAACGCCAGAGACGTTGTTGAGGTAAATAAAAGATCATGTTAACCTAGGAATAACCATAGTTTGCGTATCGTTCTCGGACCGACTCACTAAAAGATAAGAGTATGAAAACTGCAGTACAAATTGAAGCTGATATAATACGCAAGTATAAAAATCCGTTTTAAAAATCAATTATATATTTGCTATCCGTTAGATGCTTGAAGAAGCTTTATGGTTTTTAATCGCCAAGAGAAAAGCGATATGACAAAAGGCATACTTCTAAGACAAATATATTAAAATTCTTGATATTGAAATTGTAATACCAAATGTTACAATATTTAAGCATAAAACTTCGTCTTAGACATTGAATGAAGACAATAAATCTATTTAAAACGTTTGAGAGGAGAGTATGTATATTCGTGTATGTGAGAAAACCTATACAACAATTGAATATTTTAATGGTTAAATGATAATAAAAAAGATGAAATTTTGGCCTTTGCAAAATAAAATGTGGCTTTCCGAGGCAACATGAAAGTAGTTTTCAATTGGCTAGTGATAATATATCTTAAGAAAATTAATTAAATATATATATATATATATATATATATATATATATATATATATATATATATATATATATATATATATATATATATATGAATACAATGAATACAAAAGAACATGTTCCAAACAAGGATTATTTTCTTGTTATGACGTTGGTGTAAGTGGAATGAAAACATACTATCATATATATATATATAATACATGCCGTATCGACTAAGGTTTGCAAGATTGCATTCTGACTGGACTCTAGAACAGTGGGGAAACGTACTATTCAGATGAATCCAGGGTTTGTTTGAGGTCGCCAGAAACATGACTTCGGCTGCGTAAGATGTTGTGCCCTCTTACTAACAATCTGGCAATAAAGGACGAATTATTGTATAATAGATGCTCATTTTACCTTAATACTTTGTGATATACCTTGTGTTTTTCTTTAAAAATAGGCTTCAAATCAGCGTTCCTTTTAAAATTTTGCAGCTCGAAGCAGAAAATGATAACGGTATAATCAAAAAACGAAATGTTTAGAATACATTATTGATTACCAGAAACAGTATGTAAATAAAATTATCTACCTCAATTTTTTACAGGGTGTTTTGAAGTGATGACAAAAAACAACAGTTTGATCTACTCCTGTATAATAAGTTGTCAAATAAAATGAAGAAATTTTTTCATGGGCCTTCGAAAATTAATTAATATATATATATATATATATATATATATATATATATATAATTTGTAGTCTGTTGCCGAGCTCATTTTACCTTAGCTTTACATCTGTTTAGAAAGAAAAGCAAAAATTGGAGGTTAGGGTTATTAAGAGAAAGTAAAAACAAATTTGTAGTCTGTTGCCGAGTAGAATAGCAAACACTGTTAGGGTTATTAAGAGATCAGGTTAACCCAGAAACAACAACTTCTGTACCTCATTTTCAAAGCTACTAAAAAATAAAAGTATGAAAACTGCAGTACGAATTGAAGCTGATTTAATAGGTAAGTATAAAAATCATTTTTAGAAATTAAATAAATATTCAGTGTCCATTACATGCTTTATAACGCTTATATGATTTCTAATGATCAAGAGAAAAGCGGTATTACAAAAGGTATTCTTCTCAGGCACCTTAATAATAATCTTGTAATTACTTTAGGTGTCAAAAAACGCGGAAAAAATTATAAACACAGAAAAATTAGTCAAAACTGACTAGGCTAAATTTGGAAGAAAACAATACAGAGAAAGAATTTCCATTTTCTATAAACCTATAAATACGTAATAAAAAACTCGTTGATTCATACAACGTTGCGTAGCATCACAACACAAAACAAGGATAAATGTGTTACCGGCTTTATTATTCAGGAGATTTTTGCAAGACAAATAGATCTTCTATTCGTCTATTTCTTAGATGATATAATAGGCGCGTATACGATTCATTTTAGAATCTAATGATTCTTAAATAATTAGTTCTAATCTTCAAAAGAACTTTATTGCACAACATCTCTCCAGGCCGCTATTTTGTAATGTTTTAATAGTTTTAATTAGTCTAATAAATAGTTGCTATAATAGGCGAGTAAAAGAGTCATTTTAGAAATCTAATAATTCTTAAATAATTAGTTCTAATCTTCAAAAGAACTTTATTGCACAACATTTCTCCAAGCCGCTATTTGGGTATTTACCAACAGTTTATCAGGTCATCCCCACAAGATCTTTAATTTTTGGCCAAAATTTGATATCAGTCGAGTAACAAGTTTTTAGCTATGCCGTAAACTCAGACAGACGGAATAAAAAAAAAACATTTTTTGTGCATCTAGAACCACTAAAACTAAAACCATGGAGGAGGTCTTTTTACGACTGCAAACATTTTATTACGCCACTTTATTGTTCCGCCATCTTGAATTCGTACCACAATTAATTTTACCAGTTCATCTTGATATCACACTTAGTTCTTGCATACAACTTGAAATCAGTATAATAACTAGTTTTTCAGGCTGACTTTTTATTAAACAGCAATTTTGTTTCGCCATCTTGTATTCGTACCAAAATGTTACCACTTTATTTCTATATAAAAGGCCATTTTATTCCGCCGTATTGCATTTTTACCAAAATGTAACCATTTCATCCCTTTATGACTTATTTTTGACCAAACATGAAGATCTGTAAAAATCTGGAAGGATGATTTTTTCACGATTACAATACTTCCCTTTTACGAGGGAAGGAGAAGCACTAAAATACGGGAAACTAACTAAAAACAACCTATAAATATAAATTTGTTTATAAATTAAATACTACGGTTCTGTCCTTAAGTCAAGCAGAGCTCTGAACAGATTGATCTGTGTTATGTATAACAGGTTTGTTTAAGATCTGAAAAAGTATTTTTGTCTAAATAAATATTTTTGATTATATTTGATTTATGATCAAAATGACCAAAATGTCATTTCCAAAAATCAACGTCATTTTAGATCCCTAAGTACACATACAGATCCTATGAGAACTGAAAAACGTTATGACCTTGACCGCGACTTTGATCAACTTACACCTGATCTATAGTTTTGGAATTTTATGCACATGTAGGTGGAATGTTAATACTATAATTTGATAACTTTAACCTAAAGTGTGACCTTGATTTCAAAAATTTTTAAAATCACTTTGACCTAACCTATTGCTTTGAAACTGTGTACATATATATAAGATGTAAACAATACAAAAGTAAATATGATAGGCTTAACTTTGACTTTCAACGTGCCTTTAAGTCATGTAGGTGCATTGACAATACAATAAGTTGATAACTTTGACCTTAAGTGTGAACTTTATCAGTCTTTAAAATTACTTCCCTTTAACCTATTGGTTTACTGTATAAGATGTACAAACTTAGAAAAATATGATAATCTTAGCTTTAACTTTGAACGTGGGCTTTAAGTCAATTATTGATCTATTTCCAACTGACCTATTGCTTTGAAATTTAAGAATGTGATATTGACTACAAAGTCAGTTTCAAATTACTTCCACGTTTGCCTTAAACTATGTACATATTTAGGGAAGTTGTAGAGATATTTAATTTTAAATATTTATAATTTGATTTGCCATGTTTTAAAGCCCTCTTTTTTATCTATACATAAAATTAACCATACATAAAGATTTCCCACTGCGAAAATGATAAAAATTTTGCATAAAAGGGTAAGACAATGCTGTCGTGCTATATCAAAAAGAGCATACAATAGATGAAAATTTAACTATGCATAATACACTTTTATTAAAGAACTGATTGTCAAACAACATGCAATTTAAACGAGTTAAATAATTTATTATGGAGCTCTTTTCGTGAATTATACATCTTCAACTTAATTAAATGCTTGCAATTTTGTGCTTAATTTCAAACAAAGGAATAAGGTAAAATTCACTCGCAGAACTCTCCATTAATTTAAAAACGAAATAATAAAGTCGTTAGAGGAAACTGAACTATGAAGTTTTAAAATATTTGTTATCGGCAACAATCAATTCCGCCGGTCAAATTGTACAATAAAATGGAATATTTTATAAAATAGCTTTTCAACAAATTCCTTTATTTAGTGATTGCTCTAGGATTCAAAATGAAAACACAATGGAATCATTGCGAATTTCGTATGTGCACAGGATAATTATTTGGACATTTGGGATTTTTTCCAAATAAAAATATCTAAAAAAATTTAGTGTTTAAAAAAAAATTGGTCAATGGGGGAACTTTTGAGCTATGGAGAAACAAAAGGACAATTTTGGGGTACCGATAAATATTACAAATAAAAATCGGATGACTTACTGTAAATATGCACGGCCTCGAATTGCTATACCGGGGCACTGGGTTCGTTGGGCTCTCGAAAATATAAGTAGACGGAGCTCCCACAGACCCCCGCATATTTTTAATTTTGACCTTTGATTTTGGTGAAAATTTAACTAATTTTTAATCCATTATTAAAAATTATTTGTAAAAACTTGTAATTTTATAATTTTTTTTCGCAATACTGTGCTACTTCTTCTGATGCCGTAAATAAAATTTTCATGGCTGGCGTCGTTTCTGAGATACAGGGTGAATTTGAAATTATTGCATTTTGGAACACTTTAATTTACTGAAAAAGTAAAAACTATTTTTTACGCAGAATCCAGTTTGCTGTAAACTACTATTTTCGAGATATTTACCAAACTTATTTTTTTAAATGGGACACCCTATATATTTTTAGCAGTTCGATGGGGCTCTTTGTAAGTTTTTCAAATTATAGTTGGTATTTATCTTTAATGGTAAGCCTGTAATAAAGATATATTTTCCCAGATTTCGCAGTGTGCCGTGAATTCTAATCTATAATTAGCTAAAACAAATGTATTCCAGCAGCGACGGCTACTTATGTTGATATTCATGTTGAAAATTTAACCAAGTATAGATTAAACAATAATTAATCAATACACACGTTAAACAATAATTATTCAATTCACACACCAACAAAACAACTGAAGACAAAAAACAAAGGTATCAAGCAAGTATTTAACAGTTTGAAATCTAAAATAAACTCTTTATAATATACCTAAATAAGTACATATTTAATATTTAGAAAAATTGCTAAAAGTGGTTATCATTTTTCCTAACACATAATTCCCACATTTTCGTTATTCGTGTTAAGGTATTTAAAAATATTATTGATCGTCCTAGTAAGTTTTGAAATGCGATTGTGGTGACTTCACGCAGTTCTTCCACGGTTCGATGTCGAGTTTTATATACGTTTCTTTGTATATATTCACAGAAAAAAAAGTCGAGCACCGAAAGATCAGGCGACCGCGTTGGCCACGTTAGAGGTTCGTAAGTTCATATTCAGTTTTCCCAAAACGGGCGAATTTTTTGAGAATTTTAGGCAGGTGCGCCGTCTTCTTGGAAGTATATATTATTTAACTGAGCAAGGGGAACATTATCTAACAATTCAGGTATTACATCATGCAATATCTCCAGGTAACGATTTGCTAATATGCTTCCTTCGTAAATTCAATAAATCAGTTCCCTTCCCAAAATAAAACAGGAAACACGAAGTCGTCCCTGTTGTTCCCGCCCAAATATTAAGAGGTGATCTTGATGCCAGATCTGGTATTGTCTGTTGAAGAGACCAGTGCTTTTTTTAATATAGTTTGTGTTAGAGACTTGATCACACCAGCCTCGACGCAGGCCAACATTAATCTCAACAATCTCTCTATTTTCTTACTGTAGGATTTTGGTCTTGGCCGAATAAACGTTCTATTATTATTTAAAATATTCTTAATTCTAGGGCATATATCGGAGAAAGGCTGCCTTCTCTCGGGATATTTAAAGTTAACATGAAAAACCACTTAGGATAAAAAAAGTGGCATATTTATAATTAATGATTTGGTAATATCTACCGGTTAAAATAAAGGTCGGCAGCCTTAAACTCGTTTTCGTTTGACTGAATGTAGCAAACTAGCATGTCATACTTTTCAAAGTTCTCCTTTCAGCCATTTTCAACAATAAAGCACAAATCAAAAATTATATTTGAAGCTGTATTGAAAAAACTTAACCACTCAAAAATTTGATAAGCTCTCTGATTGGCACCCATTAAAGGATTCATATTCTTTTCATAAACCATGCCCGCCTTGAAAATCAAATTTATTGTAAATTGTAAAGTTTTAGAGTTATTATTAAAAATAAATACCAACTGATGTTGTTAATCCCCAAAGCTCTATGCCTAACTTAACTTTAACAACCAATATCATATTTACTTATACCCTATTATATTATATATTCTACAATATGATGAATACAGTTAGTAATTTATAATATGGCCGAACCTTTGGGTCATCAATGGTTACAGTGTCCGGAACATGAAACCATATAAGACATTATTAATTCGTTGTCCATAACCAGAATATACTACTTGGAAGAACCGAACCATCAAAAAAATGTAAGTAACGAATGTAAACAAAGATTGTTTAAAAATCTGATGTTAATCTGACATTTTAAATGTTTACTGTTATTTTCCTTGTAGTTGGATAATTTTATTTAATACATTTTCAGAAAATAACTTATAATTGCAGTCATCAAACCCTACCGAAATATTAGGAAGCTGTGAGTTCAAAGGTACATTTAAGTTATTTGCACATAAAAGGAATAGCAGGTACGGCCCAGAGACACCTACAATGAAAATACCAGCAAATATATTTCTTTGTCAGATTCGATCCAACTGATATTGTTTATGAGATAGGGTGCTTAGTGGTATTTTGATTAAGCTTTCTCTGGGTCGTATTAGTAACTAAAAAAAATGACACATGTTCGTAAATAAATAACTTAAACGAATATTCAAACGAAACATCTGAAGACAAATAAATGTTTGTCGCAGCCAACACCGATAAGCTTATGATTCACAATACAGGCAGGCAGTGGTCGAGAAAAACTCGTCGCAGCAATATATACGTGTTAATTATTTCGGGCGAACGATTACGAATTATATATTGTCTTTGCTACGTTGTTATGATTAATACAGTTTTCGTGTTTAATAGTTTGCTTTTGTTAAAATTAGTGATTAAGAGGTTACAGTTCAGGTGCGAGGTGAACCATTCCATAGTTTATAGTTTATTCGTTGTACGTTTATTACGTTTTTTCTGTTACGTTACGTTTATTGAATTCTTGTTTATCCTATATTCGGATACGAGCTGTGATATTGTGAAAATGGGCAGACATAAAAATTCTAAATTTGTATGTCTGCCTATAAGTAAACAATACTGCTCGCAGGCCCTGGATATATGGGCCTGGGAAAAGACAAAGGAGATTTGGTCAAGGACGAACTACTGTAGACAGGCAAAAGAAATGTCATCCAACCCATTCCGGATCTAAGGCAACTTGGTTGATGTCGAGGAGTTGACAAGTGATTAGGGACCTAATTGGCATTTTGAAAGGACAAAAACCAAGAGGACCAACGGCAAGGAAAGTACATCTTCCCACCTCCCCAGCATCAGAAAAGGGGACCCCAAAAAGTTTCTTCAGCTGACGTACCAACGGGGAATAAAAGGTCTAAAGTAACAAAGACACATCACTAGAGCGACACAATAAAAGAGCTTGAACATCAGGGCCTCCAAGGTTCTCCTCCACGGCGAAGCTAAAAACTACTCACTTTCGTCGCGGACGAGTTAGGAGACCAAGAAGGAGCCGGTCTCATATAGTGCTCCCGCGAAGAGTGCCTATAAGGTAGTCATCAGGACGGATAGATAGGACGGAAGTGTTACTGAGCCTGAAGCCGAAAACATCCGGAACTCCGCTTCAGGAACTCTGGAGTAACTAAACATATCTGGTACCTAGTATTAGCAGAGGACGAGGGGTCCAAAGGCTGGCTTCTAATTAGCTGATCACCACTAATAAGAGAAGGCTGGACGTTTAGCACGGTGCGGGCGTCCGAAGCTTCATCACCGATTAAAATCGGCTTGGAGCTTAAGAGTGTCGGACAGACTAGTGGTCAAGGACGTCACGAAGTGGTTTGCCCTCGACAATAGGACAGTAAAAGAGGAAAACATCTGGAGACAACAGGCGAATCAGCCAGAAGGCGTCTCGCATTCCTTTACAGCAGGGAGACTAGCAAACAGCTTGAGGCCGTCGGTTGGCGACTCCACTACGAGATCGTCCTCATAAAAATCTTTACGGTGACTGTCCGTAGGGGAGATGAGCAGCCAAATAGCTCTACTGATGTCTCCTAGCCAAAGGAAGGTGATGCCGATTCCGATTAGTACGGCTCTACCCTGTCCACTTAGCTCCGATAGAGCAGATAAGGGTGAGTTAAATAAATCTTCAGCAGTCAGATTGCCTCCGCCGAACTGGTTAGCATTATGACTGGAAAATCTGGAGAAATTGTCCCAATTCAGGAACCACCTTACTTTTTTAGGAATCAAATAGTCTCTAGGTGGCCGGCTTTAAGAAAGTAATCGGAGAGAGAGAAGAAAGGCCGAGAACTTGCATAATGGTATCCAAGGAGCTACAGGTCGCACCTTTGACGCATCTAGGGACCAAGCATGCTATTACAATTGTTCTGGAGTATAAGGTAAACGACTTTAAGCTTAAAATAATATTTGGTAGTTTATATCTACCATACGATATCGCGCCTTTACCACCGACGGAAGATTTAATTAAGTTAGTTACCTACGCTAGAGGTCAGCCTTCCAGCCGTTATCGGTTGCGACTCAACCGCGCACAATATAATCTATGGTAGCACCCATACCAAAGCAAGGTACTTCTTTAGTGGAGTATCTAATGTCGGAAAAATCTAGAAGTGGCAAATGTGTATGCGGAGCCAACGTTTGTTAATCGAGCTCGAAGAGAGGTGATACGCATTACAATGATGACGGGTTACTACGCAGACAAGGTAAAGAACTGGAAACTAATGGTATCTCAATGTTCGACCACAGAATTACTCCATTTGAATTCGAATCCAACAGGACGGACATACCTCTCAAACGAAATTCGAAGGCTACCGACTTGGTCAAATCCAAGTTGACCCTAGACGAGTCCATGGGCGAATGGTAGGCCTCTAGTCTCCAAAGATGACTTGGAGGATGAAGTGGCAGCAATAAGCAAAGACATGTTTTAGGCATTTGAGAAATCTTGTCCGCTCACAGAAACAGGCACCTGAAGGGTTCCCTGGTGAAACGAGAACCCCGAACGTCTCAAAAGAAAGGTATAATTATTTTACCTTTATACCAATCAATATAAACTGTAATTTATTTCAATTTCCTTTTCCAGTTATTACCAAACAACTATATGGGTTCATAAATGTGTAATAGGCTTATGACCACATGTCTATAAAAAGTTAAGGTAAATGACAATTTAACTATTTTTTTTTTAAGAGAATATTTTATATATCTAAAGCAAGTGTGGATAAATTAGTCTACATGGCGATATTTTTATTTATTATAACTATAATCCTGTCCGCTCACAGAAACAGACACCTGAAGGGTTCCCTGGTGAAACGAGACCCCCGAACGTCTCAAAAGAGAAGCTAAAAGGACCATCACACAGCCTTCAAGATCAAAAGGCAGGAGGATTGGAAAGCTTATTTAGAAGTTAAAAGGAATTTCAAGAAAGAGCTCAGACATAGCAAAAGAGCAAGCTGGCGGAAGTTCTACGGGGAGCTAAACACTCTGACTCGGCTCGGCTGCTTAATTCCTGGGCTCTGACAAGAAAGAAATAGGTGCTGAAGAAAAGGAATAATACCTCGACTGGTAACAGAGAAGAGACTCTAGATCTTCTCCTCATCACCCACTTTCCAGGAGAGGACAACCAGGCCGCGATCCAAGAAGAGATGCCTAATCCTGAAGCAGACTGGCATCTGATGAGCTCAGCTCTAGCCCAGGAATGCAGATATGCACCAAGTGAGCTAGCAACCACAAAGGTGGTGAGATTAAAATGGCATAGTAGTGTCGAAGGCAATGAGAAAGCAGATGAGTTCGCCAGAAGCGGATCGACGCTCCAATTCTCGGGCCGCCCAGAGTATAAGTAAACAACAGTTCTCGCAGGCCCTGGATAGATAGGCCTGGGAAAAGGGGAATTGGTCAAGGATGAACTACTGTAGACAGGCAAAAGAAATGCCATCCAACCCATCCGGATCTAAGGCAACTTGGTTGATGTGGAGGAGTCGACAGGTCATTCACAGACTTACATAAATTCGTGTCTAGGTTGTCAGTATAACAAGACTCCAGCTGGTAAGAAGCCAGGTAGGCTAAATACAGTTGACAAAAAGGAAGTACCCATGTATACACTTCACATTGATCATCTAGGTCCGTTTGTTACGAGTTTAAAAAAAAACGCTTATTTAATAGTCATTGCGGACGGTTATTGGTTCCCCGAATGAGGAATTACATAAATACGTGTCTAGGTTGTCAGGATAACAAGATTTCAACTGGTAAGAAGCCAGGTAGGCTAAATACAATTGATGAAAAGGAAGTACCTATGGACACACTTCACATTGATCATCTAGGTTCTTTTTTTGTTACGAGTATTAAGAAAAATGCCTACTTAATAGTCGTTGTGGACGCCTTTACCAAATTTGTGTTTCTCAAGGCAGTACCGAGTGCGAAATCCGGACCGGTTCAATAGTTTCTTGATGAGATCATAAAAATATTGGATGTGCCAAGAAGAGTTAATTGTGACAGAGGTACCGCAACACGGTGAAGCAGTAGCACGAAGAAGATGAAGAAGACAACACTATAATAAATAAATTCACCTTTACCCAATACTTCTGTCGTACATAATTCCAATACGTAAAGATGACACAATCTATACAAGCATATAATTATTTTACCTTTATACCAATCCTATATAAACTGTAATTTATTTCAATTTCCTTTTCCAGTTATTACCAAACAACTATATGGGTTCAAAAATGTGTAATAGGCTTATGACCACATGTCTATAAAAAGTTAAGGTAAATGACAATTTAACTATTTTTTTTTAAGAGAATATTTTATATATCTAAAGCAAGTGTCGATAAATTAGTCTACACGGCGATATTTTTATTTATTATAACTATAATCCTGTCCGCTCACAGAAACAGGCACCTGAAGGGTTCCCTGGTGAAACGAGACCCCCGAACGTCTCAAAAGAGAAGCTAAAAGGCCCATCACACAGCCTTCAAGATCAAAAGGCAGTTTTTATAGATCACGTGCTCCAGGAAACGAGAACAGGCTTGTTTGCAGAAGCTGGTACAGAAGAAAATGAGGACTCTATAAATAATTATGAGTACCACAAAGAAGATAAAGAAGACAAGCGAGAAAGGCGAGGTTTTGATAGCGATACAGAACAATCCATGTCAGACCCCGAAGTTACTGAAGTTGCTATGGGAACGGGAACATACTGTTCATTGGATGGCACAACTCAGTCACCGAAATGTGTTAGAAGAAATATGAAAATAAGGGCTGAAAACTTGATAAAGCATTTTCCAAGGACAAAAAGATCTGCGAAAGACCTGAAGGGGGAAATTTACATTTAAGTTTTTTTTCAGATGAAATACTCAATTTGACGATCGAAAATACAAACACGCTGGAATCACTAGAGCAAATTCCCAACGCGAAAGAGAGGCAAAAGGTACATACGTAAAAAAATTGATGAAATGTGGACACAGAATGCTAAAAGTGAAGTGCTGACTATATCCCCGGGTAGTTTCGATGATTTGGTAACTAGAGACGCTGGCTGCCATCCAGAAATTATTTGAAACTTCAAAACATTCGAATACCGATAACCGAAAAATGGTGTATTTTAATTTAGCCGCTAAGATACGTTAGAAGAGAGGGAGACAAAATGAACGGGTAGACGAAGTTAGTATTTAAAATCATAATTATTTACGTGATTTTCATATACCCCAATAAGCCATTTTTAAACCGCTATTCGAGTGTGAGTTAACAAGATCATGTATTTATATTGTGATAAAATTACAATCCAAAAATTATGCTGGAGCTACAATTTCAAATCAGTTAAATTTAAATTAAATTGAATGTCAACATTCCACAGATATGTTCAGCTCCATTTGGACTAAACGTGCTTACATAATTTTCATGGAAACTAAAACTTGTTTTTGAGTGCTGCTGTATTTTCATTTTAAACATTAAACAAGGTATATATTATGTTTCGGAAATTTAAACTTCATTACACCCAATTTGGTATTGTTCAGGTGTTTGCTTTTGTTTATTTGTACTTTTCTTACATAAAGTTGGCAATTGCGCTTTACGCTAAACGAAAATTGAAAATATGGGATGAAAGGGAACTGACTTTATTTTAACACGTAAGAGTCAAGTCATTTAGAGCAAAAAAAAAGTAAATTCACCTTTACCCGATCTTCTCTCGTACATAATTCCAATACGCAAAGATGACACAATCTATACAAGCATATAATTATTTTACCTTTATACCAATCCTATATAAACTGTAATTTATTTCAATTTCCTTTTCTAGTTATTACCAAATAACTATATGGCTTCATAAATGTTTAATAGGCTTATGACCAAATGTCTATAAAAAGTTAAGGTAAATGATAATTTAACTATTTTTTTAAGAGAATATTTTATATATCTAAAGCAAGTGTGGACAAATTAGTCTACACGGCGATATTTTTATTTATTATAACTATAATCCTATCCGCTCACAGAAACAGGCACCTGAAGGGTTCCCTGGTGAAACGAGACCTCCGAACGTCTCAAAAGAAAAGCTAAAAGGCCCATCACACAGCCTTCAAGATCAAAAGGCAGAAGGATTGAAGCTTATTTAGAAGTTAAAAGGAATTTCAAGAAAGAGCCCAGACATAGCAAAAGAGCAAGCTGGCGGAAGTTCTGCGGGGAGCTAAACACTGACTGACTCGGCTCGGCTGCTTAAGCTCCTGGGCTCTGAAAAGAAAGAAATAGCTGCTGAAGAAAAGGAATAATACTTCGACTGGTAACAGAGAGGAGGCTCCAGATCTTCGCCTCATCACACACTTTCCAGGAGAGGACAACCACGCCGCGATCCAAGAAGAGATGCCTAATCCTGAAGCAGACTGGCATCTGATGAGCTCAGCTCTAGTCCAGGAATGCAGATATGCACTAAGTGAGCTAGCAACCACGAAGGTGGTGAGATTAAAATGGCATAGTAGTGTCGAAGGCAATGAGAAAGCAGATGAGTTCGCCAGAAGCGGATCGACGCTCCAATTCTCGGGCCGCCCAGAGTATAAGTAAACAATAGTTCTCGCAGGCCCTGGATAGATAGGCCTGGGAAAAGGAGAATTGGTCAAGGACGAACTACTGTAGACAGGCAAAAGAAATGCCATCCAACCCATGCGGATCTAAGGCAACTTGGTTGATGTGGAGGAGTCGACAGGTCATTGACAGACTTACATAAATTCGTGTCTAGGTTGTCAGTATAACAAGATTCTAGCTGGTAAGAAGCCAGGTAGGCTAAATACAGTTGACAAAAAGAAAGTACCCATGTATACACTTCACATTGATCATCTAGGTCCGTTTGTTACGAGTTTTAGAAAAAAACGCTTATTTAATAGTCATTGCGCACGGTTATTGGTTCCCCGAATGAGGAATTACATAAATACGTGCCTAGGTTGTCAGGATAACAAGATTTCAACTGGTAAGAAGCCAGGTAGGCTAAATACAATTGATGAAAAGGAAGTACCTATGGACATACTTCACATTGATCATCTAGGTTCTTTTTTTGTAACGAGTATTAGGAAAAATACCTACTTAATAGTCGTTGTGGACGCCTTTACCAAATTTGTGTTTCTCAAGGCAGTACCGAGTGCGAAATCCGGACCGGTTTCAATAGTTTCTTGATGAGATCATAAAAATATTTGGTGTGCCAAGAAGAGTTAATTGTGACAGAGGTACCGCAACTCGGTGAAGCAAGCAGTAGCACGAAGAAGATGAAGAAGACAACACTATAATAAATAAATTCACGTTTACCTAATACTTCTCTCGTACATAATTCCAATACGTAAAAATGACACAATCTGTACAAGCATATAGTTATTTTACCTTTATACCAATCCTATATAAACTTTTTATGATTTATTTCAATTTCCTTTTCCAGTTATTACCAAACAACTATATGGGTTCATAAATGTGTAATAGGCTTATGACCACATGTCTATAAAAAGTTAAGGTAAATGACAATTTAACTATTTTTTTTTAAGAGAATATTTTATATATCTAAAGCAAGTGTCGATAAATCAGTCTACACGGCGATATTTTTATTTATTATAACTATAATCCTGTCCGCTCACAGAAACAGGCATCTGAAGGGTTCCCTGGTGAAACGAGACCCCCGAACGTCTCAAAAGAGAAGCTAAAAGGCCCATCACACAGCCTTCAAGATCAAAAGGCAGTTTTTATAGATCACGTGCTCCAGGAAACGAGAACAGGCTTGTTTGCAGAAGCTGGCACAGAAGAAAATGAGGACTCTATAAATAATTATGAATACCACAAAGAAGATAAAGAAAACAAGCGAGAAAGGCGAGGTTTTGATAGCGATACAGAACAATCCATGTCCGACCCCGAAGTTACTGAAGTTGCTATGGAAACGGGAACATACTGTTCACTGGATGGCACAACTCAGTCACCGGAATGTGTTAGAAGAAAAATGAAAATAGGGGCTGAAAACTTGATAAAGCATTTTCCAAGGACAAAAAGATCTGCGAAACACCTGAAGGGAGAAATTTACATTTAAAAGTTTTTTTTCAGATGAAATATTCAATTTGACGATCGAAAATACAAACACGCTGGAATCACTAGAGCTAATTACCAACGCGAAAGAGAGACAAAAGGTACCCACGTAAAAAAAATTGATGAAATGTCGACACAGAATGCTAATAGTGAAGTGCTGACTATATCCCCGGGTAGTTTCGATGATTTGGTAACTAGAGACACTGGCTGCCATCCAGAAATTATTTGAAACTTCAAAACATTCGAATACCGATAACCGAAGAATGGTGTATTTTAATTTAGCCGCTAAGATACGTTAGAACAGGTAGACGAAGTTAGTATTTAAAATCATACTTATTTACGTGATTTTCATATACCCCAATAAGCCATTTTTAAACCGCTATTCGAGTGTGAGTTAACAAGATCATGTATCTATATTGTGATAAAATTACAATCCAAAAACTAAGCTGGAGCTACAATTTCAATTCAGTTAAATTTAAATTAAATTGAATGTCAAAATTCCACAAATATGTTCAGCTCCATTTCGACTAAACGTGCTTACATAATTTTCATGAAACTAAAACTTGTTTTTGAGTGCTGCTGTATTTTCATTTCAAACATTAAACAAAGTATATATTATGTTTCGGAAATTTAAACTTCATTACACCCAATTTGGTATTGTTCAGGTGTTTGCGTTTGTTTATTTATACTTTTGTTATATAAAGTTAGCAATTGCGCTTTACGCTAAACGGAAATTGAAAATATGGGATGAAAGGGAACTGACTTTATTTTAACACGTAAGAGTCAAGTCATTTAGAGCAAAAAAAAGTAGATTCACCCTTACCCAATACTTCTCTCGCACATAATTCCAATCCGCAAAGATGATACAATCTATCCACCCATATAATTATTTTACCTTTATACCAATCCTATATAAACAGTAATTTATTTCAATTTCCTTTTCCAGTTATTACCAAACAACTATATGGGTTCATAAATGTGTAATAGGCTTATGACCAAATGTCTATAAAAAGTTAAGGTAAATGACAATTTAACTATTTTTTTTAAGAGAATATTTTATATATCTAAAGCAAGTGTGGATAAATTAGTCTACACGGCGATATTTTTATTTATTATAACTATAATCCTGTCCGCTCACAGAAACAGGTAACTGAAGGGTTCCCTGGTGAAACGAGACCTCCGAACGTCTCAAAAGAGAAGCTAAAAGGCCCACCACACAGCCTTCAAGATCAAAAGGCAGGAGGATTGGAAAGCTTATTTAGAAGTTAAAAGGAACTTCAAGAAAGAGCTCAGACATAGCAAAAGAGCAAGCTGGCGGAAGTTCTGCGGGGAGCTAAACACTGACTGACTCGGCTCGGCTGCTTAAGCTCCTGGGCTCTGACAAGAAAGAAATAGGTGCTGAAGAAAAGGAATAATACTTCGACTGGTAACAGAGAGGAGGCTCCAGATCTTCGCCTCATCACACACTTTCCAGGAGAGGACAACCACGCCGCGATCCAAGAAGAGATGCCTAATCCTGAAGCAGAGTGGCATCTGATGAGCTCAGCTCTAGTCCAGGAATGCAGATATGCACTAAGTGAGCTAGCAACCACGAAGGTGGTGAGATTAAAATGGCATAGTAGTGTCGAAGGCAATGAGAAAGCAGATGAGTTCGCCAGAAGCGGATCGACGCTCCAATTCTCGGGCCGCCCAGAGTATAAGTAAACAATAGTTCTCGCAGGCCCTGGATAGATAGGCCTGGGAAAAGGAGAATTGGTCAAGGACGAACTACTGTAGACAGGCAAAAGAAATGCCATCCAACCCATGCGGATCTAAGGCAACTTGGTTGATGTGGAGGAGTCGACAGGTCATTGACAGACTTACATAAATTCGTGTCTAGGTTGTCAGTATAACAAGATTCTAGCTGGTAAGAAGCCAGGTAGGCTAAATACAGTTGACAAAAAGAAAGTACCCATGTATACACTTCACATTGATCATCTAGGTCCGTTTGTTACGAGTTTTAGAAAAAAACGCTTATTTAATAGTCATTGCGCACGGTTATTGGTTCCCCGAATGAGGAATTACATAAATACGTGCCTAGGTTGTCAGGATAACAAGATTTCAACTGGTAAGAAGCCAGGTAGGCTAAATACAATTGATGAAAAGGAAGTAGCTATGGACATACTTCACATTGATCATCTAGGTTCTTTTTTTGTAACGAGTATTAGGAAAAATACCTACTTAATAGTCGTTGTGGACGCCTTTACCAAATTTGTGTTTCTCAAGGCAGTACCGAGTGCGAAATCCGGACCGGTTTCAATAGTTTCTTGATGAGATCATAAAAATATTTGGTGTGCCAAGAAGAGTTAATTGTGACAGAGGTACCGCAACTCGGTGAAGCAAGCAGTAGCACGAAGAAGATGAAGAAGACAACACTATAATAAATAAATTCACGTTTACCTAATACTTCTCTCGTACATAATTCCAATACGTAAAAATGACACAATCTGTACAAGCATATAGTTATTTTACCTTTATACCAATCCTATATAAACTTTTTATGATTTATTTCAATTTCCTTTTCCAGTTATTACCAAACAACTATATGGGTTCATAAATGTGTAATAGGCTTATGACCACATGTCTATAAAAAGTTAAGGTAAATGACAATTTAACTATTTTTTTTTAAGAGAATATTTTATATATCTAAAGCAAGTGTCGATAAATCAGTCTACACGGCGATATTTTTATTTATTATAACTATAATCCTGTCCGCTCACAGAAACAGGCATCTGAAGGGTTCCCTGGTGAAACGAGACCCCCGAAGGTCTCAAAAGAGAAGCTAAAAGGCCCATCACACAGCCTTCAAGATCAAAAGGCAGTTTTTATAGATCACGTGCTCCAGGAAACGAGAACAGGCTTGTTTGCAGAAGCTGGCACAGAAGAAAATGAGGACTCTATAAATAATTATGAATACCACAAAGAAGATAAAGAAAACAAGCGAGAAAGGCGAGGTTTTGATAGCGATACAGAACAATCCATGTCCGACCTCGAAGTTACTGAAGTTGCTATGGAAACGGGAACATACTGTTCACTGGATGGCACAACTCAGTCACCGAAATGTGTTAGAAGAAAAATGAAAATAGGGGCTGAAAACTTGATAAAGCATTTTCCAAGGACAAAAAGATCTGCGAAACACCTGAAGGGAGAAATTTACATTTAAAAGTTTTTTTTCAGATGAAATATTCAATTTGACGATCGAAAATACAAACACGCTGGAATCACTAGAGCTAATTACCAACGCGAAAGAGAGACAAAAGGTACCCACGTAAAAAAAATTGATGAAATGTCGACACAGAATGCTAATAGTGAAGTGCTGACTATATCTCCGGGTAGTTTCGATGATTTGGTAACTAGAGACACTGGCTGCCATCCAGAAATTATTTGAAACTTCAAAACATTCGAATACCGATAACCGAAGAATGGTGTATTTTAATTTAGCCGCTAAGATACGTTAGAACAGGTAGACGAAGTTAGTATTTAAAATCATACTTATTTACGTGATTTTCATATACCCCAATAAACCATTTTTAAACCGCTATTCGAGTGTGAGTTAACAAGATCATGTATCTATATTGTGATAAAATTACAATCCAAAAACTAAGCTGGAGCTACAATTTCAATTCAGTTAAATTTAAATTAAATTGAATGTCAAAATTCCACAAATATGTTCAGCTCCATTTCGACTAAACGTGCTTACATAATTTTCATGAAACTAAAACTTGTTTTTGAGAGCTGCTGTATTTTCATTTCAAACATTAAACAAAGTATATATTATGTTTCGGAAATTTAAACTTCATTACACCCAATTTGGTATTGTTCAGGTGTTTGCGTTTGTTTATTTATACTTTTGTTATATAAAGTTAGCAATTGCGCTTTACGCTAAACGGAAATTGAAAATATGGGATGAAAGGGAACTGACTTTATTTTAACACGTAAGAGTCAAGTCATTTAGAGCAAAAAAAAGTAGATTCACCTTTACCCAATACTTCTCTCGTACATAATTCCAATACGCAAAGATGATACAATCTATACAAGCATATAATTATTTTACCTTTATACCAATCCTATATAAACAGTAATTTATTTCAATTTCCTTTTCCAGTTATTACCAAACAACTATATGGGTTCATAAATGTGTAATAGGCTTATGACCAAATGTCTATAAAAAGTTAAGGTAAATGACAATTTAACTATTTTTTTTAAGAGAATATTTTATATATCTAAAGCAAGTGTGGATAAATTAGTCTACACGGCGATATTTTTATTTATTATAACTATAATCCTGTCCGCTCACAGAAACAGGTAACTGAAGGGTTCCCTGGTGAAACGAGACCTCCGAACGTCTCAAAAGAGAAGCTAAAAGGCCCACCACACAGCCTTCAAGATCAAAAGGCAGGAGGATTGGAAAGCTTATTTAGAAGTTAAAAGGAACTTCAAGAAAGAGCTCAGACATAGCAAAAGAGCAAGCTGGCGGAAGTTCTGCGGGGAGCTAAACACTGACTGACTCGGCTCGGCTGCTTAAGCTCCTGGGCTCTGACAAGAAAGAAATAGGTGCTGAAGAAAAGGAATAACACTTCGACTGGTAACAGAGAGGAGGCTCCAGATCTTCTCCTCATCACCCACTTTCCAGGAGAGGACAACCAGGCCGCGATCCAAGAAGAGATGCCTAATCCTGAAGCAGAGTGGCATCTGATGAGCTCAGCTCTAGTCCAGGAATGCAGATATGCACTAAGTGAGCTAGCAACCACAAAGGTGGTGAGATTAAAATGGCATAGTAGTGTCGAAGGCAATGAGAAAGCGGATGAGTTCGCCAGAAGCGGATCGACGCTCCAATTCTCGGGCCGCCCCGGGTATAAGTAAATAATAGTTCTCGCAGGCCCTGGATAGATTGGCCTGGGAAAAGGAGAATTGGTCAAGGACGAACTACTGTAGATAGGCAAAAGAAACGCCATCCAACCCATGCGGATTTAAGGCAACTTGGTTGATGTGGAGGAGTCGACAGGTCATTGACAGACTTACATAAATTCGTGTCTAGGTTGTCAGTATAACAAGATTCCAGCTGGTAAGAAGCCAGGTAGACTAAATACAGTTGACAAAAAGGAAGTACCCATGTATACACTTCACATTGATCATCTAGGTCCGTTTGTTACGAGTTTTAGAAGAAAAAAAAACGCTTATTTAATAGTCATTGCGGACGGTTATTGGTTCCCCGAATGAGGAATTACATAAATACGTGTCTAGGTTGTCAGGATAACAAGATTTCAGCTGGTAAGAAGCCAGGTAAGCTAAATACAGTTGATGAAAAGGAAGTACCTATGGACACACTTCACATTGATCATCTAGGTTCTTTTTTTGTTACGAGTACTAGGAAAAATGCCTACTTAATAGTCGTTGTGGACGCCTTTACCAAATTTGTGTTTCTCAAGGCAGTACCGAGTACGAAATCCGGACCGGTTCAATGGTTTCTTGATGAGATCATAACAATATTTGGTGTGCCAAGAAGAGTTAATTGTGACAGAGGTGCCGCAACTCGGTGAAGCAGTAGCACGAAGAAGATGAAGAAGACAACACTATAATAAATAAATTCACCTTTACCCAATACTTCTCTCGTACATAATTCCAATACGTAAAGATGACACAATCTCTACGAGCATATAATTATTTTGACAATTTAACTTTTTTTTTAAGAGAATATTTTATATATCTAAAGCAAGTGTCGATAAATTAGTCTACACGGCGATATTTTTATTTATTATAACTATAATCCTGTCCGCTCACAGAAACAGGCACCTGAAGGGTTCCCTGCTGAAACGAGACCCCCGAACGTCTCAAAAGAGAAGCTAAAAGGCCCATCACACAGCCTTCAAGATCAAAAGGCAGTTTTTATAGATCACGTGCTCCAGGAAACGCGAACAGGCTTATTTGCAGAAGCTGGTACAGAAGAAAATGAGGACCCTGTAAATAAATATGAGTACCACAAAGAAGATAAAGAAGACAAGTGTGAAATGCAAGGTTTTGATAGCGATACAGAACAATCCATGTCAGACTGTTGTTACTAAAGTTGCTATGGGGACGGGAACATACTGTTCATTGGATGGCACAACTCAGTCACCGAAATATGTTAGAAGAAATATGAAAATAAGGGCTGAAAACTTGATAAAGCATTTTCCAAGGACAACAAGATCTGCGAAAGACTTGAAGGGAGAAATTAACATTTAAAAGTTTTTTTTCAGATGAAGTATTCAATTTGACGATCGAAAATACAAACACGCTGGAATCACTAGAGCTAATTACCAACGCAAAAGAGAGGCAAAAGGTACCCAGATACAAAAAATTGATGAAATGTGGACACAGAATGCTAATGGTGAAGTGCTGACTATATCCCATCCCACTTGCTGCCATCCAGAAATTATTTGAAACTTCAAAACATTCGAATACCGATAACCGAAGAATGGTGTATTTTAATTTAGCCGCTAAGGTACGTCAGAAGAAAGGGAGACCAAATGAACAGATAGATGAACTTAGTATTTAAAATCATAATTATTTACGTGATTTTCATTTACCCTAATGAGCCATTTTTAAACCGCTATTCGAGTGTGAGTTAACAAGAAAATTACAATCCAAAATTAAGCTGGAGCTACAACTTCAATTCAGTTAAATTTAAATTAAATTGAATGTCAACATTCCACAGATATGTTCAGCTCCATTTGACTAAACGTGCTTACATAATTTTCATGAAACTAAAACTTGTTTTTATGCTGCTGTATTTTCATTTCAAACATTGTATATATTATGTTTCGGGAATTTAAACTTCATTACACCCAATTTGGTATTGTTCAGGTGTTTGCGTTTGTTTATTTGTACTTTTGTTACATAAAGTTGGCAATGGCGCTTTACGCTAAACGGAAATTAAAAATATGGGATGAAAGGGAACTGACTATATTTTAACCCGTAAAACTCAAGTCATTTAGAGCAAAAAAAAGTAAATTCACCTTCACCCAATACTTCTCTCGTACATAATTCCAATACGTAAAGATAACACAATCTATACAAGTATGTAATTATTTGACCTTTATACCAATCCTATATAAACTGTAATTTATTTCAATTTACTTTTCAAGTTATTACCAAACAACTATATGGGTTCATAAATGTGTAATAGGCTTATGACCACATGTCTATAAAAAGTTAAGGCAAATGACAATTTAACTATTTTTTTTAAGAGGATATTTTATATATCTAAAGCAAGTGTGGATAAATTAGTCTACACGGCGATATTTTTATTTCTTATAACTATATATTACTTCTATCGTAAGAGGGAAATATTGTAACCGTGAAAAAATCACCCTCTCTGGGACCCGAAAACCATGTTCTCCCATTTCCGTCGGTCTACTGACCTATAGACGTCACAGCTCAAAAACTATTTATCCGGTTGATCAAGAGCTAAAAGCGGATGAAATTGATACATTTCAGTAAGAATCCAATTTGGCAGAATAAAATGGCGGCGTTACAAAATATAAAAAAATCATTATTAAGAAACTATTTACCACATGGACTTAAAAATAAAGTGACACAAAGGGATAAACTGGTAAACATTTTGTGTAAATCCATTATGGCGGAATAAAATGGCGGTTTAATGAAATGTAAAAAATTCAGTACCAAAAACTGTTTATCCAATAAACTTGAAATTCTGCGCAAAATGAAGTGTTGAACAGGGATAGAATGGTAACTTTTAAGTGCGAATCCTATATGGCAAAACAAAATGGTGGCCTAATAAAATGTTTAAATATTCGGTAAAATTCCATTTACTGAAATAGAACCTTCTTTTAATAGAGGAAAATAATAAAAAACATAATTTAATCTTTATAGACTATGTAATGTTATGCAAAATAAATAATACTTTAAAAACTAAAAAAAATTGTAACTAAATTAAAATTTATAGGATTTTTATAAAATTATTACCAAATTATGTATTGTTCTTTCACTAAATTATTAATAACTTAAGACTATTTTATATCCGAAAGTCCTCATAAGCAAGTTCATTCGCCTTTTTTATGTAAAATCTTTTTTACTGCGACGGTCGGAATATAATATATACATTAAACATTCTCGTATTTAGACGAAAAATATTTATATACAGAAAATTATCAAAGATAAAACGTTTGTTTTTATATTTCATGCATTTGAAATAAATAGTTTGGTGTAAAACTGTGGCAAAACTATCGACGAAACTGATAACTGTGTACATTTTCAACACTACGTTGATTTTTTCCTTTCGAAATTATTATGATTATTTTGTTGGGGCTCTATATAAAGAGTCCCGGTACCATTACACAGGCAGTGGCACTCTGGCTTTGCTATAGCTAGGGTGTAGTGTGGAATTTTTATTATATTATATTTATGTGAACTCTTAAGAGACAATAAAACTGAAAAAAAAACAAAGAAAAAGTAAATTAACGTTTAATTTCTGTTCTCCTCTTGTGTTATGTAACCTTTTTAATTTTATAGTGATCCATGGAAAAGCCAGCGCCGCCACCACCCATTCGGCTTGGCGGCAGTCGCATCGACCAGTGCAGCGGTCCTGCCGAATGCGGATTAGTTAATAAGATTAGCGTAAGTTCAACAAATAAACCTAAAAAAAGAGCTGCTGGCGATTCAAGTCGAACAAGTAAACGCAGGGCCCAAAGGTATCGCCAGAGAGTCCAGCATTTACTGGAATAACTTCCGGTCGAAAGCGTTGCTCCCATCCAGAGCTGTATTCTACCTCTACTCCGGCGTAGATTAAAGTAATAAAAGAACTGGAAAAACAATATTTTAGTGAGTCAGGAATTTCAGAATCTCCTTTTTATCTATACCAAATTTGGCTGCCAGTTTTTGCCCATTTTGGTTTTATTCTTCTAAACATAGGTGCATGTAACCCGGAAAATCATGAAGATTGAGAGTTATGTTGGTGATTCAATACTAACATGATCAGTTACTGAATTTTGGATTAGGGGAGGATACTTTATTCTTTAGATGGAAAATTATAAAAATATTCCCTCTCTTCCCCCCTCCATCACAAGGCGGCGAATTTGATATTTAGCGAGACAAAACTTCCGAAGCAACGTTTGTGACTTAAATAGGAAGTAGGAATTTAGTAAACGGTGTAAAATAGTAACCATAAATATTATTCTGGCTTGCCTTGTCTTTCAGCCCCCTGAGTAATTGGGTTTATGAATAAGGTGCGCACAGTGTTAAACCTCACTGGACATAAATGATAAAGACGAAGTTCTGCTTATCTTGTATAAATACCAAACATCTTCACTTTATCATCAAACTGCGTATCAAATAAATTTGTAGGCGCCGCAGGGCCCCTACCTCTACTGCGAGTCGATTTTATTCACCCAACAGAGAGGAGGGACCTAGGGAAAATACTATATTTAAGAAAAATACGATTTACGAGAAAGGTGCGGAATTCCAAGGCCCCAGAATCAATCTACATAAGAAAACTATTCGCGAAGAGAAAGCGACAAAGAACACATTTTCAACACTGGAGCATGCATACACTTCGGAAGGAGCTGGAATCTGGTCTGCCTGTGGGAAAGACCAAACTGCTGGCGAAGATGTGGTAAACTGCGAAATTTGTACGATCTTGGTTAAAACTTAATTGAAAACAAACTTCTTATTTCCTATAAGAAATTACCTGTCACATTAAATCTGATTCAGTTGAAATCCTATTAAAACTTGAATTGTGTTCAAAAATTTGCATGCGTAAGTTCGTTTATCCAACGATTTCTTTACTAATGTTTGTAATAACAGTCGTATCTTTTCTATATGTAGGACGATTTAAGAATGTTGCTTAAAATTTTCAATAAAGCTTTTATTAGCATACAATATTTTTTTAAATATTTGTATTTATTATTTTAAATTAACTCAATAAAAACAAACTCGCTAAAACAAAAACTTTTATTTCAATATTTGTTATTTACAATTGAATAAAATGCGTAGGTAAATGTAAATAAACAAGAGGTTGGAAACTTTATTATTCGTTAAATTATTTTCAACAGCTTTACCATCATTTTTCTTTTACGTGTATTAATTTTACTATGGTGAACTAAATGAAAGCCTTAACCCATGAACTGCTCCTTATTAGTTAGGGGATTAAAAAATCTGCTTCTTTTTTTCAAAAGCCTATAACTTTCTATGAATTTAGTTTTTCCTCGTAAGATTTTTACAGATCTTTATGATCTACCTATATTCTAAATTCTAAGAAACATGTTTTCTCAATTCCGTCGGTTCGTCTGTCTGTTCGCGGCATAGCTAAAAAACAATTACCCGGTTCACTTCAAATGTTGGTCAAAAATTAAGATTCATATGGGAATGATCTGGTAATATTTTGAAAAAAACCCAATATAGCAACATAGTGAAATGTTAAAAAATGATTACTGAAAAACTAGCTATCTAATTTACCTCAAGTTTTGCACAAAGATTAAGTGTTAAAATAATTTTGTTTAAGCAGAAGGGTCCAGACTTAGAAAACAAAATATGAATGACACTAGCTACACAAAAGTGAGGACCTATTTTTTAGTTCTCAGTTGGGTTTTTGTCACTTACTCCCCCCAATATTTTCTCTCCGGTGCGTTCCTTTCTTGATAAAGATAACATGTTATTACGAGGAAAGTTCTGTTAAAACCCTATTTTTGTGCCAAGAACTTACCTTATAATAAAACTCTCGTTCTATTACAAAATATCTATACAGTTAATACAATACTGCGAAATAAACATGTATATATGAACTGTGTTATCCCTGTGTGGTGGAATTCGTTACAAGGGATGTTCCGACTTGTGCAAAGTTTGAAAACAATTCATGAAGTAGTTTCTCTGTACTACGGATACGTAGGTTTTTAGTAATACTTTTTGTTAGGCCGCCATTCTGTTCCGCTGTATTGGATTTTTACTAAAATGTTACCGTGTCATCCCCATAGAGCCCCTAATTTTTGACCAAAATTTGCAGTCAATCGGATAAGTAGTTATTGAGCTACGTCGCGAACAGGCAGGCAGACCTACGGAATTGAGAAAACATGTTTTTCGGCATCTTAGGACCCTGAAACGTAAAGATCTGAAAAAATCTTAGAGGGTGATTTTTTACGATTAAAATACCTTCCTTTTACGAGTGAACTAAAAATCAATTTAAGAAACTACTTAAGTTTTCAATTTATCTTAAATTATGCCCAAAAACCAAGGGTGGCATAGGTAGAAACTGCTAAAATATTGGTACAAATCCAATATAGATATTGTGAGGCATTACTGGAAAGAACTTTTCATCAAATTATACAGGGCGGAGCAAACGCCAAAAATCTGCGAGTTATAACTTTTTTGTCAGGAAACTGAAAGGTTAATTTGCATTGATTTTAAATTACTGGTATTACCCTCTCTTATACCAGTATATCAGCCTATAGTAGTCTCACCGGACGTAAAGTGTCTTGGCATGCTGTTTATTACAGTATTAAACATTTCTTGGAGTATGTGGTTCCAGATAGGGGGTCAAGCGGCTCATACTTGAGGGAGAGGTTTCACCTGCAGGTATATGATCACCCAGCCTTCTTTGAAACCTATCTTAAGCATGTTCAATGCAATTTAAATCTGATGACAGTACTTTGGTATTTTTAAAAATAAAAAAAAAGAGATAAAAGTTATTGATTTAACAATTAAGATGTGTTCAGTATAAAGGGAATTTTCTATTTCTGTTAACCGGTCAAACAATCTTTGTTTTAGTGTTTCACCTCGTACAGTGAAGATCCCTGGAGACACCTCGTGCAATTGTAGGCGAAACGTGGGGGAGTAATTCCAATTTGACACAGTCTAAACCCAAGAACCACAATTTCTTAATCTTTGGAAAAGTCTGTGGTCCGGTTGTCTACGATATAGAGATAATTTATGTGTACCTCCTTGCTGATCGACCACGGGAAAAAAGTTCTTGCATATATTAGTTAATTTACAAGACTTGACCTCAAAATAATTTATGTACAATGACAGGCGATTACATGCTCATTTCCAAGGTTACTATGAAACTGTAAAAATATAATATATATATATATATATATATATATATATATATATATATATATATATATATTTATGTGGATATATACAGTCATAGTGAAAAATGTGTTTTATTTCAAAAACAATTGGATATTTTGACAGATATACCATTTTTACTCAAAATTGTTTTAATTAAAAAACCCAGATTTTTAAAGGCAAAAACCCTATATTAGCTCTACCAAAGGCGCATATCTAGACTATAATGATTTATAATAAATGATAAAGATACAACAGAGCTCAATTTATTTTGAAATAACAAAATTATTTCCACACCCTGAAGATTAAAAACGAACGATATTTGAATAGGACATATTTAGCTAACTCACCTTACTAGGACGTCAACCTCAATCTTTAATACCATTATTAACGACACTCTCGGTAGTAAGTAGGAAAAATAAAATATTGGAAAAAGGAGCTGATTTATGACCTCACCTTGTATGTAGTCTACAGAAATATTCACAGGTAGAGTCCCACATTTCCCTCTTCGAATATTTCCTTATAAGAAGTCGTAGTCCCTCACACAACAGAGTTTAATTTGAGATTATCTCGATAACTGAACACGTTATTGAACGGATAAGCATGATTACAATTGTGCAGTTATTAAAGAATAAGATATTTGTATTCGGGAGAGCACATGTCACATCGAATTAGCTACTTAACTGAAATGTTCACATTTCTTTCGTTAGTGACAAAAATTAAATAATTTCGGATAAAGTGGAAAAATTTAACCTGTAATGCAAAAGAGGTTAGAATTTAAGCCGAGGATAAACATTCCTTTGAAATAAATTTTGAAATTGGTGAATATATCCATAAATTTAAAAATACTAAACATCTGAATGTTCAGAAGTGTCAGTTAGCAGTTAAGAATAAAAAATAGGTAAATTTCCACTACCCGGAACTTCCCTCGTTGTAAATCTTTCCTTTTATTAGAAATACTGAAATGTGACCCTATTTAGTTTAGTACATAGTCAAATATTTTTATTGGGCGCCATTTTGTTCCATCATATTGAATTCCTACTAATAATTTACCAGTCTCTACCTAGGCCACACTTGGTTTTTGATTGAGATCACTTGTTGAATTTAAAATAAATTCAATAAGTAGTTTTACATTGACACACACCGCCATTTTTTTGCGTCATGTTGAATTCACACCAGTTTATCCCTATATCACATTTAATTTTTCTTTGTCCGGCATATTGGATTTTTACCAAAAGATTACCAGGTCATCCCTATATAACCCTTAATTTTTGACTATAATTTGAAGTCAATCTGGTAAGCAGTGTTTAAGCTATGCCGCGAAATGACAAACAAACATAAGGACCGGTTCATGAATGATAAAAGATATGAAGATATGTAAAACCAGAGAAGGTGATTTTTTCACGATTAAAAACATTTTATTTGGCTGCATTTTGTTCCGCCATCTTGAATTAATTCGTACCACAATTCAACTAGTTCATCTCTATATCATAATTGGTTGTGGCACACAACTTGAAATCAAACTATTAAGTAGTTTTCCAGGGTGAATTTTTAAATATTTTATAAATCCGCCATTTTGTTTCGCCATCCTGGATTCGTACTAAGTTTTTACCAGTTAATACTGCATAATACCCGATTTTTGTGCCAAATTTGGCATAAATTTAATACGCAGTATTTTAGTAATAATTTTTTAACATTTCACTAAGCCGCCCTTTTGTTTCACCATATTGGATTTTTACCAAAAAGTTACCGGGTCATCCCCATATGATACTTAATTTTTTAACAAAATCTGAAATCAATTGAGTAAGCACTATTTTAGCTATGCCGCGAACAGGCAGACCGTCAGAGAAACAGGCATCTAGGGACCCTGAAACATGAAGATCTTAAAAATTCTCGGAGCGCGATTTTGTGACAATTACAATACTTTCCTTTTACGAGGGAAGTCAAAATATTTTAGAATAAAGTTTGAAATTCTGAAAGGTATCGATATAGATGCTTGAAAATAATAAATAAAGATACTGTCAAAGAAAAATACTATGTATCAGAGGCAAACTTTAACATTAAAAATCTGGTTAGAATTAAAGTTGAGGAATGAGGAATTACGTTGAAATACATTTTAGAATTATTAAAGATATGGAAGGCTTGAAACTAATAAAAGTGCAGCTAGAGAACAAATGAAAGATTTGTGGAATTATTGCAGGCAAGGTAAAACAGAGGGATAATAGTTTGTTTTTCATAGAAATATCTAGAGCTCCAGAACCATGAGTTGGCAAGTGGCACGATACGATACAACTTCTATTTTTGAAGGGATAAACATAACGAAAAGCCCAATTGACAAAAATGAGCTACGCCAGTCCAAGCAGCTCCATGACCAGAAAGCAACCTTTCTACTGAGGAAACAGAAGTAGTTGCCCGTTTTAGAATCCCCTGATTTCTTAGAACTTTTATGGTAAAACGGTAGGAAAATAGGTACTTACTATTTTGATGATATGCATCTACGGTAGGTATAACAAGTTAATTTAGTCCCATTTGCCAACATTATTAAATAATCTTATTTCGTTTCAATATGATCAAAATGTGTGTATGAATTAGAGGCAATTTTAACCTGTGATGTAAAACATGAGATTAGAATTCAAAATGAGGATAAAAATGACTTTAAAATACATATTGCATTTATTGAATATATCAATCAGCTTGAAAATATTAGAGAAATATTCTAGAAAAGGTAAAAACAATATTTGCTACTCATAGAGACCTATTTGAATTGCCAGAACTACAAGTAAAAAAAACAATAAATACAACTTTTATTCCTAAAGGAACAAACGTAACGAGAAGCCAAGAGACAAAGAACCACACAAAGCAACCTTCCTCGTGCGGAAACACAAGCTGCTTGTTTTTAGGATTTCTCTTGGTGGTTATTTCTAAGGACTTTTATGGTAATATGGTGAAATATTAAGTAATTTTTTTATAATTTATAATACATATACAAATGCTAACCTAGAAACTTTTGCCATCACTGTTCAAGTTTCATATTAGATTTGGATAATACATATCAATAAATCGTATTACAATTTTAATATATAAAAACCTACCATGGGTTTTTATGTGGGACATATTAAGTAGAATAAAAATACTAAGCGTAAATATATGTGTATATATCAACGGCAACAACTGTGATGCAAAAAATGGTTTAGGATAAAAATTACTTCGAAATTGTTATAGATATCAATAATAAAGGTGCAGATAAAGAACAAATTAAATATAATAAAGAAATATAATATAATTACTCATACAGACTCAATTGTGAAAATACCATGGACACAACACAAAACGTAAACAACTATATCGGTCAAAGCATTTCCATAACCACAAAGCAAATGCCTCATGCGGAAATAGAAGCATGCGCTTTTTAAAAATCCCCTCTCTTTAGTAGTTGTTTCTCAAGACCCATGTAAACTGGCCAAAAAATAACTGCTTACTATTTTAATAACATGTATTTATCGCACATAAAAAAAGTTAATTTAGTACCTTTTACCAACACTATCAAATAATTTTATTTCGTGAATATGATCAATACTTCAGATTACAATTTTAATATATAAAACCTACCATGGGTTAGTGCTTTTATATAGGTTATATTAAATAAAAGAAAATACTAGGCGTAAAAATTCGTGTACATATAATTTCAACCTGTGATATAAAAGATGAGATTAAAATTTAAGATGATGATCAAATTAATTTAAAATACGTATTGAAATTGTTAAATATATCGATCAGCTTGGAAATATTAAACGTTTTTCTAAGTAAGGTAAAACAAAAAAAATATTATTTTATTTTATATGGGACAACAACTGGGATGTAAAAAACGACGTCAGAATACGTTTAAGATAAAAATGACTTTGAAATTTTAAAGATATCAATACGTGCCGTTAAAGAACAAATTAGATATAATAAACCAATATTATCTTTGGAGCGCCCGAACCCAAATTGTGAAAAAAGTAATGGATACAACACAAGTTTTATTCCTGAAGGAAGAAACATAACGAAAAGCCAAGTGACAAAAAAACTAGACCGAGCAAAACATTTCCATGACCACAAAGCAATATGCTTCATGCGGAAACAGAAACAGGTGCTATTTCAGTATCCCCTCTTTTTGGTGGTTACTTTTCAAGACTTTCATGTAAACTGGCAAAAAAATGATGTGCTAACACTTTTAATAAGTTTTGGTACATAAACAAATACTAATTCAGTGACATTTGCCAACACTGTTCAATAATCTTATTTGGTTTGAATAATACATATCAATAGATCATATTATAATTTCAATATATAAGAACCTACGATTTGTTGTTGGTATTTTATATGGGACATATAAGTATAATAAAAACACTAAGCGTAAATATATGTGTAACTATCAGAAGCAACAACTGGGATGTTAGAAATGACGTCAGAATACGTTTAAGATAAAAATTACTTTGAAATTGTTAAATATATCAATACGTACCATTAAAGAACAAATTAGATATAATAAACCAATATTATCCTTCGAGCGACAGAACCCAAATTGTAAAAAAAGCAATGGATACAACACAAATTTTATTCCTGAAGGAATAAACATAACGAAAAGCCAAGTGACAAAAAAACTAGATCTAGCAAAGCATTTCCATAACCACCAAGCAATATGCTTCATGCGGAAACAGAAGCAGGTGCTATTTCAGTATCCCCTCTTTTTGGTGGTTACATCTCAAGACTTTCATGTAAACTGCCAAAAAAATGATGTGCTAACTCTTTTAATAATTTTCGGTACATAAACAAATACTAATCCTGTAATTTTTGCCAACACTGTTCAATAATCTCATTTGGTTTGAATAATACATATCAAAAGATCATATTATAATTTCAATATATAAGAACCTGCCATTTGTTGTTGGATTTTTATCCGGGACATATTAAGTATAATAAAAACAATAAGCGTATATATATCAAAGCAACAAATATGATGCAAAAATGTGGTTAGAATTGAGGTTTAGGATAAAAATGACTTCGAAATAAATTTTTAATCATCAATAAGCTGGATAATAATAGAGTGCAGTTAAACAAGAAATTAAATATAATAAAGAAATATTATATGATTCCTTATACAGACATATTTGGAGCGCCAGAACAACAAATGAGAAAACATAATGGATACAACTCAACTTTCCTAAAGGAATAAACAGTAAACAAAGTAACAAAAAAAAAACGACTACATCGGTCTAAGCATTTCCATGACCACAAAGCTACATGCTTCAGGCGGTAACAGAAGCAGGTGCTATTTGACAATACCCTCCCTTTGGTGGTTATTTTTCAAGACTTTAAATAATATTATTTCGCCTGAATATTATCAATACATCATATTATAATTGTAATATATAAGACCTACCGTGGGTTGGGACTTTTTAGATGGGTTATATTAATTAAAAGAAAAATACTAGGCGTAATTGTGTATGAGATGCAATTTACTACAAATAAGAAAGAACAATCGATACAATGCAAGTTCTATTCCTGAAAGAACAAACAGAATGAGCTGCTCGTTTTAGAATCCACCTTGCGTGCCGCCTCTTGATGTATTTCTGAAAGGCGAGGCAAAGAGAACGGCAGTCAGACTGCATGCTGTTGACCTGTGGTGGGGAAAAACTGGGGTCTGGGACATGCCCGAGTATTCCTGGAGGCTGTCGCACGACAACCTCTCAATAAAAACTTTGAAATTGACATCAGGGGTTCAACAGAACCAGGAAAAGAGGCAGACATACACATCTACCCTGACGGCTCGCAGAATCAATCTGGGGCTGGCTTGGGAGTGTATGTACCAGAACTCGACCTGGAAATTAGTATGGCCCTATGCAAAGGGGACACTGTCTTCCAGGCAGAACTGCTTGGAATTCTGCAAGGTACCGTATAAATAGAAAAAGAAAGAATAACAGGTAAAAAAGTTAATATTCTCACAGACAGAAAACAAGTCTTGCATATCCTAAAAAAGAACAAAATAACATCTAAACTGATTCTTGAGTGTCACCAGATGCTGGAGACGGTTTCCGAGAGGAATAAGGTGACAGTGTCCTGGATTAAGGGACATAGTGGAATCGAAGGAAATAAAAAAGTTGTCGCGTAACGGAGCAAAGGGCAAAACTTGCGGCCCTGAACCCTTCCCGCCGCTACCATCTGAGGCGATCAATCTAAAGATGAACGGACAGTCAACAAAGATTTTAAAAGGGAGATGGGAGAGACAGGACTTTAAACACTCAGGTGCCGCAATTCGTGGCCCTGAGGCCGCTCGGACAGAGTACCCCCTCGGGCTTTCTCGAAGAAATCTTAGAAAACTGGCAGGAATGCTAACGGGACACTGTAAGCTAAACAAAAAGCTCTTGTAGATACCAGATAATACATTATGGTGGAAAGATGGCCAGAAATGGCTATAATCGGAGGATGCTCGGCCGCTACAGTGCTGAACTACATCAATGCTGTTGGCTGGCTCGGCGAGTAAAACTCGAGGAGGTTCCAATGGGCCCACCGGGCCTAAGTAATAGCAAGTGGCGCAAGTCACCCCTCCATACCCTCTATCTAAGAGGCAATTTCAACCTGTGATGTAAAAGATTAGATTAGAATTTAAAATACGTATTGAAATTGTTAAATATATCGATCTGCTTGGATATATTAAAGATTATTCTATGTGAGGTAAAATAAAGAATAATTAT
The DNA here is from genome assembly GCA_030620095.1 of Kuschelorhynchus macadamiae. Classification (NCBI taxonomy): domain Eukaryota; kingdom Metazoa; phylum Arthropoda; class Insecta; order Coleoptera; family Curculionidae; genus Kuschelorhynchus; species Kuschelorhynchus macadamiae. The sequence goes on from JAUTXW010001011.1 coordinate 1,686,476, forward strand.
TTTGCTACTCATAGAGACGTATTTGAATTTCCATAAACTACAAGTAAAAAAACAATAGCTACAACATTCCTGAAGGAACAAACGTCACCAAGTCATGTCATAAAAAACCAATTACACCAGCCAAAGCATTTTCATAGCCAAAAATTAACCCTCCTCCTGCTCAAACACAAGCAACTGCTCGTTTTACGATCTTTCTTGGTGGTTATTAGGACTTTTATGGTAAAGTGGTAGGATTATTAATACGTGATATATAAACAAATAGTCACTTTTGCCATCAGTGTTCAATAATCTTATTTGATTTGAATAATACATATCAATAGACCATATTATAATTTTAATGTATAAGAACCTATCATGGGTTGTTGGTATTTTATATCGGACATATAAGTATAACAAAAACACTAGCCCAAATATATAAGTAAATATCAAAAGCAACAAATGTGGTGTAAAAAATGAGGTCAGAATAAGTTTAGGATAAAAATTGCTTTGAAATAAATTTTGAACATCCATAAGTTCGAAAATAATAGAGGTGCCGTTAAAGAACAAATTAGATATAATCAAGCAATATTATATAATTACTCATACAGACATCTTTGGAGAGCGAGAACCCAAATTGTGAAAAAGCCATGGATACAACACAACTTTTATACCGGAAGGAATAAACAAAATGAAGAGCCAAGTGACAAAAAACTAGACCGGTTAAAGCATTTCCATTGCCACAAAGCACCATGCTTGATGCGGAAACAGAGGCAGCTGTTATTTATTTGAGAATCCCCTCCCATTGGCGGTTATTTCTCAAGACTTTCAATATTATGTCGTCTAAATATTATCAATACATCATATTATAATTGTAATATATAAGACCTACCATTGGTTGAGGCTTTTTCTATGGGTTATATTAAGTAAAAGAAAAATACTAGGCCTAAAAAATTGTGGATGAATGAAATGCAATTTTAATCTGTAATGCAAAAGATGAGACCAGAATTTAACTTGAGAATAGAAATTATTTTAAAATAAAATTTGAAATTGTAAAATTTCCAGAACTACAAATAAAAAAAACAACAGATACAATGCAACTTTTAATCGGAAAGAACAAACAAAATGAAAAACCAAAAGACAAATTAAGCCAGTAAAAACATTTTCATGACCACAAAGCAACCTCCCTCCTGCAAAAGCAGAAGCAGCTGCTCGTTTTAGAATCCGCCTTGGTGGTTATTTCAGAGTTTTATGAACAAAACGTAATTTAGTGACTTTCGCTAACACTGATCAAGAATCTTATTTGGTTTAAATAATACCAATACATCAAATTATAATTTTAATATATAAGAACCTACCATGTGGAGCATGTTAAGTAAAATAAAAATATTAAGCGTAAATATCTGTGTATAAATCATAATAGGCAACTTTATTAACCTGTGATGAAAGAGATGATTCAGGCTTAAGATAAAATATGCTTTGAAATAATTTATGAATTTCTTATCAAGTTATCAATGAGCTGGAAAAAAATAGAGATGCGGTTTAAGAACAAATTAAATAATTTACGAATTATTTTAAATAAGGTAAAATAAATAGGTATTATATGGTTACACATACAGACAGATTTGAAATTCCAGAACTATCAGTGAAAAAGGACAATGAACACAACTTTAATTCTTGAAGGAATAAACATAAACTAAAAAGGAACTAAAAAACCAACTACCCCAGTCAAAACATTTTCACGACTACAAAGGCCCATTCCTCTTGGGACACCTCACTTTGAAATCCCCCTTGGTGGTCATTTTTCAAGACTTTCATGCAAACTGGCAGGTGCTTATGATTTTAATAATATGTATTTATGTACGTTTAATTTCAGGTCTGCGCTACCTTCATTCCTTATATTTATCAGAGTAATTTGCACTAATAGACTAACAGTGAAGTCAATGCAAATAAGGCGATTATTTATAAATGTTTTAAATTCAAATCCAGACAAGTACGTTTAGTTGAGTTAGAGTCTGCTCTTCCATTTAGCAGTAATTGAATAGAACAATTTTACCTTTTAAAATATTAGTAGTGCCTTGCTTTTTCAATTCATCACTTCTTCTCAATTAGTTTAGGCTCTTAGGAGGTTACTGCTATTTATTTCTTTTCTACTTACTTCTACTGATTACATAAATTAATCCTATTACAAGTACAAAAGAAAATAGAACCAATAATCTATTAAAGTAGTTGGCACAGTGTTGTTCTTAAATGATTATAGGTAATGCTAAATCTATCTAGAGTATTCTGAATCGTAATACATTCTACACTTAGCCGCAAAAATAACGCACAACCAAAAATTATACTCAATTTCAAAGTTGATTTTCTCGTCAACCAGTAAACCGATTTCAATAATTTTTTTTTTGAACTGTAGCTTTTTTCTTTAGTAATTGCACTATGATAAAAAAAATTTATTCAGATTTCAGTTTTTGGCTTATACAGGGTGAAAAACGAGAATAGTTTTTTTAGGTCAAATTTGAAACACCCTGTAGGGAGCGTTAGCAAAAACAACGGTTGCGTATTAAAACCATAATGTAGCCTCATGTTTTCTGAATATTTTGTTTTTTTGCTGACTCTGATATCTGTAATATCAAAGAAAATACCAAGATAACAATTTAACAACATTAAACTAACAATAAAATTTAAAATAATTAACAATAAAAAGCAAAAAAAACGTGCACTAGTAGCGCGTGTTTCCACCTCTTTTTCTAATGACAGCTTCACATCGCCTCGGCATACTCGATATTAAATTGGATATTTGATTTTGGTCAAGTCCATTCCAAATATCGGTAACCATCCTTTCGACATCTTGCAGGGTGGCAGGAGGGGGCTGACGCTGTCTCAGTGCCCTACCAATAATATCCCATAAATGCTCGATAGGATTCAGGTCGGGACTGTGCGGTAGCCAATTTAGAGTTCGAATATTTACTTCATGTAAATTAAATTGACGATGCGCGCTACATGAGGCCTTGCGTTGTCGTGCATTAGTAAAAAATTATTACCAATGTACGGTGCGAAAGGGACAACGTGCTCAGACAAAATGTCATTAATATACCTTTCACTATTTAAAGAGCCCCCACGTAAAGGTACGATATCCGTCCCTGCGGTTAAGGAAATTCCTCCCCAAACCATCACAGAGCCTCCATTAAATAAAGTTGTTTCACGTACGTTACACTGGGTATAACGCTCACCTGGCCGGCGGATAACTCTTAAACGTCAATCGGAGCTATATAGACAGAACCTAGATTCGTCTGTAAATAGAACGTGTTCCCAATCCTCAATAGTCCACATTACATGTTCCCTGGCGAATTGCAGTCTAGCTCTGCGGTGGTTTGCATTTAATGCAGGGCCTGTCGCTGGAACTCTGACATGTAAATTGTGTTCAGAAAGACGTCTCCTCACAGTATCAATGCTTGGTTGAATATTGTGAACTGCACTGAGTTGCATCAAAAGTTTCCTTGACGTGGTAAAACGTTCTCTTAAAGCACGCAGTCTAATATAGCGATCTTGAACAACTGTAGTTACTCGAGGTCTGCCTGGTCGTGGACGTATGTTATAGTCATTGGTTTCTCTGAAGCGTTAAACAACACGAGAAATTGTTGTATGCGAAAATCCTAATCTCAAACCAATAGCATTGTAGCTTACTCCTTCGTTATGTAACGTCACTGCCTGAACACATTCATCACGAGTCATCTAACCCGTTCCATTTTCACGAAAGAACTTAAAGAATGAACTTAAATTATTCAGCTTGAGACGATAGGTACATAAATAAAGGAATTGTCAAAACTGACATTTGCTGACACTGTTGATTTATCATAGCCTACTAAGCGCTTTTTTTGGTAAACGTAATAAGTATCCAATAAAACTGTGATTTATTGAATAAAAACATGTTCTGGAATAAAACTCTGTATTTTCTTTGATATTACAGATATCAGAGTCAACAAAAAAACAAAATATTCAGAAAACATGAGGCTACATTATGGTTTTAATACGCAACCGTTGTTTTTGCTAACGCTCCATACAGGGTGTTTCAAATTTGACCTAAAAAAACTATTCTCGTTTTTCACCCTGTATAAGCCAAAAACTGAAATCTGAATAAATTTTTTTTATCATAGTGCAATTACTACAGAAAAAAGCTACAGTTCAAAAAAAAAATTATCGAAATCGGTTTACTGGTTCACGAGAAAATCAACTTTGAAATTGAGTATAATTTTTGGTTGTGCGTTATTTTTGCGGCTAAGTGTATATATATTACGCAAGGGACATCCTAACTGACGGTGTTATGAACTAAATCCAGTATATAAAAGATATATAGATTTTTAAGATTAGGATCTGGAATATTAAATTTAGTAGGAATATTATATCATTAAAGACAACAGATATTCTAGGGATATTTATATTTGTTCTTAAATTTCAGTATTTAACCTACTTTCTGTATACATCGTGTTATAAGGGCCTCCTATACAGAAGATTTGCTTATTTCATGTGAAAAATGCAGGGCGTTTTTTAATAAGTTTCCGAAATTTTACAGGGCGATTCCTCAAGTATTTCTAAGATATAAGTTCATATAAAAACACTTCGTTTCCAAGACAGACAGACGGACAGAATCGAGGAAAAATGTTTTTCGGCAGGACCTTGCAACGTAAAGATCTAAAAACATCGCAGAGAGTGATTTTTTTGAACATTACAATACATCCCTTTTACTGGGGAAGTAAAAATTAAATAAATATCATAATAAGTGTTGGAGACATGCCCACCTATTGCCAATATGCATGAATCCAATCTTCTTCCCATTAATCAAATAATCTAAATAGTTAAAGTCTAGTGACCTACAACGCCATTGCTGAGGTCCTTGTATTGCGGAATGGAATGCTGGTACATTCCATTCCGCAATACAAGTGGCGCATCTACGAGTAAAATACGCAAATCTTCGAGAAAATGACATCTATCGCCCTTTAATCCTTCCGCAAGGAAAAATGAACAGATCAAATTATCTCCAAGGATTCCAACCTACACGCTGAGAGAGAACTGTTCTTGAAAATATGATTCCTGTATTACCTGTGAGTTTTCATCTGGTCACAAATTATTGTCAAAATTGCGTATACCGTTGCGTGAGAACCTTGCTTCGACAGCAAACACAATTTGACGTTCAAATAAAGCATTGGAGGAACCAACGACGGAAGTTGATAAGTACAATAATCCTGTTTACTTTTTAAGCAACACCTACTAATAATGATTGGCAGTTAACACTGTAAGTCTTCCGTCGTCTCGCGTTGGTCGAAATAAACTGTTCTTTCCAACCAGTCAAATATTATTTGTTTGTGTGTTAGATCTATGTAATAAAAATCCCTGAAGATGTCCCGTACAAACGCAGGTGAAACGCTGGAAAGTAATTCCAATTTGACACAGTCTATACTCAAAAACCATGATTCCATAATCTTTGAAAAAGTCTGTGGACGGGTTGTCTACGATTTGGATAGAAAAATATCCTTGCGCATAAACAGAAACCATACCCATTTCAATATTGATAAATGCATATTGTCGCAGCATTTTCACGTAAAATAATAACTTCTGGGTAGGTTTTTGACCACACAACAATATAACAGGAAATAAATTATGTACAACAATGCCTAAAAATCCACACTTCTAAAGGAAAAAATCGGTAAATTTCCTTTACCTGGAACTTCACTCATTACGAACCTGTCCTTCATTAAGCCAATTTGGTTCCGCACAGTTGTTTAGTATATTGTCTTTTCAAACATTTTTATTGGGCACCATTTTGTTCCACCATATCTGAATGGTACCAATATTATTTTTTGTACATGACTTAAAATAAATTGAGTTAGTAGTTTCTACACTGATTTTTTAAAACCGCCATTTTGTATCGACATTTTGAATTCGTACCAGTTAATCTCTATATCAGACTTATTTTTGCTGCAAGATATTAAGTCAATTGAATAAGATTTTTTACATTGATTCTTTAGAAATTTTATTTGTCCGCCATTTTGTTTTGTTTGAATTCGTACCACAATATTACCAATTTATCTCTATATAACACTTAATGGATGCCCAAAATTTGAAATTAATCTAATAAGTAGTTTTTCAGACTGATTTTTTGAGATAATCTATTCGTACCAAAATATTATAGGTAGATTCATATGTAACACTTATTTTTGTGCAAAATTTGAGGTAAATTGGATTTGTTTTTTGGTAATAATTTTTTTAACATTTCACTAGGCCTCCATTTTGTTCCGTCACATCGGATTTTTACCAAAATATTACCCACATAAACTTTAATTTTAGACTCAATTGGATAAGTAGTTTTTAGCTAACGCGAACGGTCTGTCTGTTAAAGTATTAAATTTTAGGATTTAAATTAATAAAAAATTATTTAAATGTGTTAAATTACATTCATATGCATTGAAAATTATGAAGGAATATTAACAAGACATTTAAAATATTTAGATCAGTAAGGCGAATTAAATTAAAATTATTATTAAAAAATATTCAGAACAGAAACAGCTAGGTTTGTGCTTATAGGGTCAGAAACGCAAAGAAAAAAACAATATAAAATTCTGTTAAAACCTAACATCCTAAAGACAGATGAAAGAAAAATAATACGAAAGTAAATTATATAAATCTCATAAAATTGTCTTTTTAATTCTTTAACATATTTCATAACTCCATTACGGCTTTTTTATGACTTAACAAATTTTACAGAAAACTGAAATTTACAGAAAACTAAAGGACTGAAATTATCAATATAAAATTTGTCAAGAGCCATGATTATATTGGTTAAGTATTCTATTGAAGCTTTTGAAGTTATCTCTTTGAGAGCATATTTGTCGCAGAAATTTATAATTAAAAGATACAATTTTAAATGTCCCTAAAATGACTTTATCAGTAATTGTTAAAAAAGGTTTTAACAAAAAAATCGAATTAGAATGCTATTTAAAACAAAGAAACTTTATTGGCCCCTAAGAGAGAAATTTCGAAATATCCAGCAACAATTTTTAGATGATTATTTTTAAAGGCCACTAAATATTAAAACCTCCTAACATCTAATTTAGTTAAAAAAATATTGCAGATGAACCAATAATATGTTTCAACTCCTTAAGTTTAGAAATTATTTTTAGATGATTATTTTTAAAAGCCATCAACAAGGGCATCGTATCTAAATTATACTTAGTTGGAAATATATTATAAAACAGTAAAAACATTTTTCACCTCCTCAAGAGTAATTCTGAAAAATCTAAAAAATCAGTTTTAGATAACCATTTTTAAAAGCCATTGCTTGTGTCTTAAAATCACGGTTAGTTGAAGATATACTGTAAAAAAGTAAAAACCAAGTAAAAAACCCAAGGCTGGAATAGATTTTTAAAAATTAAGTTTTAAAAGAATTTTAATGAATTAGATATTATTGTAAACTAAATAGAAGCCGAGGTAGAAACACATTTCGCTTCCTTAAGAAACTGATTTCAAAATAATAATTTTTTAAAGTTATCCACGGAAGAATTATCTTAAATTTCATTTAGTTGAAGAAATGGGTATTGCGAAAAAAAAATTACATTTCACCTCCTTAGTGGATGTTCAGAACCCCTAGTGCGTTCAAGTTCAGGATAAAAAGGAAGATATCAATATATGCTTATGAATCAGAGGCAATTTTACCTGTGATGCAAAAAAATCAAATTAGAATTCAAGTTGAGGATACGAACTATGTTTAAAATTTGGAACTTGTTAAAGATAACGATAAGCTTGAAATAAATGAAAGTGCAGTTTAGAGAAGAAATTAAAATTTTTCGGACTAAATAAAGTAAAAGAGGAAAAATAGTTTACTATTCATAAAAACATTTGGACCTCCAGAAGCACCCGTGGAAATGAACAATAAACAGCATACAAATTCCATTCCTGAAGAAACCAATATAAGTAAAGTCTAATGACTGACAAAGAACCAACTGTACCAGTCAAAACAGCTTCATGACCATAAAGCAATCTTCCTCCTGCGGAAACAGAATCAGCTACTCGTTTTAGAATGTCCCTAATTTCTCGGCACATTAATAGTAAAATGGTAGGATAATACGTGCTTATTATTTTAATCATTTGAGGTACATAAACAAATGCTACTTTAGTAACTTTTGTCAACACTATTTAAGAATCTTATTAAAATATAAGAACCTATGATGGGTTGTTGGTTTTTTATGTGGGGCGTATTAAATGACAAAAATACTAAGGTCAATATGAGTGCCTCAATCAAAAGCAGCCTAACCTAAACTGTGATGTAAAAGATGAGACTAAAATTTTGGTTTTAAGACAAAAATTAAAATAAAATTTGAAATTGTTCAAGATATCAACAATCTTACAAATAATATAGCTGCAGTTAAAGAATTGTAGGAATTTTCAAAACACAATGGACACAACACAACTTTTATTCCTCAAGGAAACGAAAAATTCAAGTGATAAAAAATCAACTACATCAGACCATAACTACAAAATAATAAGTGCTTATTATTTTAATGATTTGCGGTACATAAACAAAATGCTACTTTAGTATATTTTGCCGACACTATTTAAGAATCTTATTACTATATAAGAACCTACGATGGGTTGTTGACTTTTTATGTGGGGCATATCAAATAACAAAAATACAAAGGTAAATGTCTGTGTATAAATCAAAAGCAACTTTAACCTGTGATGCAAAAGATATACTATAGGTTTTAAGACAAAAATTACTTCAAAATAAAATTCAAAATTGTTTAAGATATCAATATACAAATAATAGAGCTGCAGTTAAAGAATTTTAGAAATTTTCTAGGTAAGACAAAATAAAGAAATAGTTCGAGATATATATGGAGCCTAAGAACCATCAGCGAAAAAACACAATGAACACAACACAAAAAATTCAAGTGATATAAAACCAACTATATCAGTCAACGAATTTCCATAACTACAAAGTAACATCCCCCGGAACTTTAATTTTAATTGACAGGAAAGAAGTGCTTACTATTTTAATGGTATGTATTTTTTAGTGTCTTTGTCAACACTATTTAAATCTTATTTCGTTTGAATATTATCAATACATCGTATTATAATTTTAATTTATAAGACCTGCCATGGGTTGAGGCTTTTTATATGGGTTATAACAAATAAAAGAAAAATACTAGGCGTAAAAATGTGTTTATAAATGAGAGGCTATTTTAACCCGTGATGCAAAAGATGAGATTAGAATTTAATAGAATAAAAATTACTTAAATATATTTTGAAAATTGAGCAGCTTGAAACTATTAAACAATATTGTAGAGAATGTAAAATACAATGTATATAACTCTTCTTCCTAAAGGAACAAAAATAACGAAACGCCAACGAAAAACCATCTACATTAGTCAAAGCATTTTCATGCAACCCTCCTCCTCCGGAAACAGAAATAGCGGCTCGTTTTAGAATGCCTCTGGGCGGTTATTTCTCAGGACTTTTATGCTAAAATAGTAGTATAAGTGCTTATTTTAACAATTTCTGGTACATAAGCAAATGCTAATTCAGTAACTTCTGCCAACGGTGTTCAAAAATCTTATTTGGTTTGAATATCAGTAGGTCATATATTATAGATCCTACCATGGGTTGTGACTATTTATGTGGGGCAAACTAAGTTCAGCAAATATCGCTGTATAAATCAGAGGCAAGTTAACTGTGATGCAATAGAATTTACATTTAGGATACAGACACAGCACTAAAACAAGCAGCTGCTTCGGTTTCCGCATGTGTTGTTTTTTGTTACTTGGTATTTTCGTTATGTTTGCTTCTACAGGAATACAAGTGGTACCATATCCATTTTTCTTTCCCACTGATGGAAAAAATCGATCAAGATTGCACCAAAAATATTCTAGGTCAATGTGCGCTTTTCTTTTTGGTTAATTGGCTTTTCGTTACGTTTGTTCCTAGGGAAAAGTCTTGGTAATTGTCATCGTAAGGTCAATCAAGTTGAATTCTAACATAAGCAGTTATTTCCGCAGGTGGAGGGTTTTTTCTGGTCATGAAATTGCTTTGACTTTTATAGTTGGTTTTTGTCACTTGGTTTTTCGCTATGTTTGTTCCTTTAGAAACAAAAAGAACAATGGCTAGAACAAAACTTTTATTAGTTTTGTTGTACAAAATTTTTATTAGTTTTGTTATAGCCATTGTTGTTTTCACTTGTAGTTCTGGAAATCCAGATATGCATGAGTAGTAAAATAATAATTATTTACTTACCTAGAATATTCTCAAATATTTTCAAGTTGATCGATAATTTAACGATTTCAAAATATATAGTAGGTCTTATATATTAAAATTAAAATATAAGTTTTGGTAAAAGCTACAACATTAACTTTATTTATGTACCATAAATACATGTTACGTAACGAATGAATGCTTTGTAGGCACTTGGATTTTCCTTATGTTTATTCCTTTAGACATAAAAGTTGAGTTGCGTCCATTGTCCTTTTTCACTAGTGGCTCTGGCTCTCCAAATATGTCTTTATGAGCAACTATATAATATTTCTTTATTTTACCATACCTAGAGTAATTTCTAAAATATTTAATTTAACTGCACTTCTATTAGTGTGTTGCTATCTTTACAATTTCAAAATTTTTTCAAAGTAATTTTTTTCCTAAACCTAATTTCTAACCTCATTTTTTGCATCACAGGTTAAAGTTGCATTTCATATATAAACAGATTATTTACCCTTATTATTTTATTATACTTAGTATGCCCAACATAAAAAGCCAACAACCCATGCTAGGTTCTTATATATTAATAAGATTCTTAAATAGTGTTGACAAAAGTTACTAAACTGCGATGCAAAAGATACGATTAGAATTTAATTTGAAGATGGAAATGATATTTTGGAAGGGTTAAATATATCGATCAGCTTACAAATATTAGAGATTATTCTAGGTAAGAATTATTATTTTACTACTACATATTTCGATTTCTAGAACTACAGGTGAAAAAGAACAATAGATACAACACAACTTTTATTCTTGAAGAACAATCGAAAGGCGAAGTGACAAAAACCAACTACACCAGTCATATAATCTCCATGACCACAAAGCAACACCCCTCCTGCGGAAATAGAGGCAGCAGCTTGTTTTAAAATACAACTTAGTGGTTTCTCTAAAAACTTTTATAGCAAAATAGCGAGAAAATATGTTATTTAGTAACTTTTGCCAACACTGTCCAACAGTGTCTTTTGAATAGTATGAACCCATCGTGTTACGATTTTAACATATAAGACCCTACAACGGTATGTCAGCAGTATTATTTATATTAAGTAAAAAAAGAACCAACAGCGTAAATATTTGCTATCACTGTATAAACCAAAGACAATTTCAACCTGTGATGCAAGTGATGAGATTACCATTTTACCTAGGAAAAAAATACCTTTGAAATAAAGTTTTTCAAGTTATGAAAGATATGCTGTTAAAGGACAAACTAAAGTTATTGTAGGTGTGGTAAAGTATAGAAATAATATTTTGTTACTCTTATAGACATATATAAAGCTCCATAGTCACTACGAAAAAGGACAAAACTGTTATTCCCAAAGGAACAAACGTAACGAAAAGCCACGTGACAAAAATGAAACCAAAAGCGGACATGGACCTAGACTATTTTCGGTACAAATTTGTTATAAATCGATTTGACCGTTCTCAAGTTAGCATGCACCAACATGTTGTTTCCACATGCCCGCACGGATATATATTTTTTTTCTAAAAATATGTTTTGTTTTTCTAGAGATTCTATGACGTTAAAAAACCTAACTTATTTTCTTCGAAAACTTTCGCGCTTACTTTATTTCCTCTATTTAGCCCATAGATTATATTAATACTATAATATATATGCTGTTATATGGTGAAGTGTTCCTGTATATCAACGATGATCCAAAAGGCGTAATAGCGTAAGCTGACTCAAAACAGAAGATGATCCCAAACACACGGTGAAGTAATAAAACATCAAGCATGTAGCATAAACATGCCCTAAGTAAATGAACACTTGTTTAAAATTTCCACTCATTAAAAATAAAAGATAAATCAACAAGAAATTATTTAGATAGTATTTTACACAAAAGGTTTTTAGATCAACTAAATCAATTAAAACCATAATAATCAAAATATTAGATTCTCAGATCGCAAATTCTATTACAGGTAATTTACAACAGACGAATTTAATTTGTTAAAGGTGGGTTATAATTATAATCTTAATGTACAAGACACTAAAAGCAATAGGCTGATGTGAAATTGGCCTATAAAAGGAGACAAATTTCCCGTTTATCGCTCAGTGGCACTCCAACCAACGTCAAAGCAAGTTCTCTCGCAACCCTCTCTTTTAAATTTTACGTACTTCTTTTTATTCATGATAAATCTGTAAAATTTTTTGTTAAATTGTTTTATTTAACATTTTATGAACTTTTATTACTTTTCTTTCTTTCTGCGATTAATATTAATGACCTGGGCCAAATTGGGCTGAAATAACGGCTTGGAATAAACTAATGTTCGGTTGATCACCGACAAGAATTGCCGCTGATTTATTGATATCTTTTGTGCACTCAAGGCAAACTGGCGGTCAAATGAGGCAACAAATTTCTACAACGTTTTAACTTTTGAGTTTCTTTTCATTTTTAAATTTCCCCTTGTGAGAGAGGTTGGCATTTTGGCATCTTTGGTGTGGGCTGACACTTGGCAGAAAGTGGGACCAAGCCACTGGATAGGAGTATGCGAACTAAGCACGCTACTTGGGCCAAGTTAAAGACGTTAAAAAGACGTCAGCAACGGCGCCAGCAGACGATCAAAATACTAAAACAAAATATAACGTTCTTGCAGGCCTAAATAGGGTGCTCAAGTAATATAAATAATAACCACTATTATAACTTTACAGTGTTGTGGAGAATAATGAATCTTTACCGATTACGACCCAAATCTTGAATGATGACATAACTGTGGGTGACCAGGAGTCCCTAGGGGAGAACCTAGGCTCAGGATTACCAGAGAAACACGAACAAAGCCCCACTCAATGTATGTCATGGGAGTTAATCCCTTTAAAACTGACTCCACCCACAAGTGGAAAGATCGATTGTCACGGGTTTCTACCTCCTTGCCACCCACTCAAGGGATTGCAAATGGAGCGGGACATATTTATCTGCTAACCCCCTTCCCTTTGAGAGAGGGTTATCAGGTGGCAAGCCCTTGAAATCAAAGGAAGAAGGAAATCAGGTGGCAAAGGTTCTTCCACCTTGGCATGGGCCAGAAAAGACTTGCCAGAAGTGTATCTACTACCACCAGGCTACCATGTGTATGTGAGTCTGATGAGACTCCATATATAACATTAGAAGAAAGATTTTGGCGCAAATGCAATAAGACTCAAATACTCACTGGACGTAGCAAACCCCACGTTTCGGTCCAACGGCCGTCTTCCTATAAAAGACCCTGGAATTGAGAGTACAAATACAAGTTTCACCCAAGTAAAAGGGCCACCCACAGAGTGAACAAGGCAACCGTAACAACTTGAATGTGAATTAACAGCCCAAACTATTAAACTATCAATACAGAAAAATGTTTTTTGTCAAACATGATTTCTAAATCATCGCACTTAATAATTTTTGAGTTTCAAAAAATAATTATGAATCAAAAAACTTTTCCAAAAATTTGTAAAACATGTACACAGATCTGAATATATCTACGAACAAAAAAAATATCAAACATTTTTAATGAATCCTCCAGGCTCTAAATTATACTTATTTATTAAGTAACATAAAAACGATATACAAATTAGGTCAGTTATTCTTACATGTCAACGCCAGCGGTAAAAACAAAATTTAATTATTCCAAGTAACGCAAAATTGATATCTTTTGTGTGTTCAAAATTTATTTCCGAGTATACCGCTCTCTGATGTTATATGACTATTAGTTGAAGAACTTCTCATAAAAAATAATGTTAAACCAATTTACCAACAACATATCTTAGACTTAAGAAAGGAGGGGTTTAATAATGGGAAATCTTTTAAGTTCAATTTTAGCCGATATATGTATACATGGGTCACACAACGACAATTCTCTTAATAATAATTTTATTTGTTGATGTAGGTGTGTTGATGAGATATTACCATGTTTTACTGACGTTGGTAGACAATTAGAATAAGTTTTATATTATATAAATAACCTGCGAATATCATAAAAAGTACAATTTAATTAAAAAATAATAGACATTAGTTTCTTAGACTTTACTTAATAAAACTTATATTAAAGAATTAAACTATATTTCATAATAAAACAAATAAGGGTTAATAATAATAGTTCATGAAAATGTTATATGGAAAATAGTAAAGGAAAAGTACTATAAAAAATCGGTAAATTCACTTTTACGATAAATAATAATTATTTGGTAATAACTTTATTCAAATCCTACAACATGTAATTTATTTAATTTTTTCGAGTTTTTAATTTATTATTTATTTAGTTTTATGTAACATTGTTTATGTCTCCAAAAAATAAATTATGTCCTTTATTATCTTCCTCCTTAAAATGAAACGTTACCGAATGTTTAAACATTTTACTTATTAGGCCCGCCATTTTGTTTTGGCAAATAGGCACTAAAAATCTACCAGTTTATCATGTTTAACACTTGATTTCTGTGCAAAATTTCAAGTCAATGTCATCCTCATATGGCCCTTCATTTTTGACCAAAATTTGAAGTCAATCGGATAAGTACTTTTTGAGTTATATCGGATGAAAACAGACCGACAGATGGAAGGTAATAGGAAAACATGTTTTTCGGGGTCTAGGGATCCGAAAACGCAAAGATCCCTTTTAATTTTAGTTCTCTTTTATGAGGAAAGCAAAGAGGAATAGAATGTGTTTTATACTAGGAAGTTGAAAGAAAATAAACAAATTCATACCCTAACTTAAACAGGATGAATAATTACTCGTTTTACTTATAGAACATTCAATCTAGTTATTTCTGTTTTTAGTCTGCTCATTCAAGTTAAAGAGCTTTGGCTTAATAGATTTTCAGCATCAAATCCTGCGGCGTAGACAAGCTTGAACAGAAACCCTTTAATTTCGTAAAGAGCATCTTATTAACGGTATTTGGAGATTGGGTTCAAACTTGTACGTACAATCTCAGGTCTGCGCCACCTTCATCCCTTACATTTATTAGAGCAATTTGTTTTCACAGTCTAACAATGAACTCGGTGATATTCGCATTATAACAATGCAATAAGGCGATTATTTATAAATCTTTTACATTCAGATCCGGAGAAGTACGTTTAGTTGCCTGCTCTTCCATTTTGTAGTAATTGAATAAAATAGGATTAGATGTGCCCTGCTTTTTCAATCAATCAGTTTTTCTCAATTAGCTTGGTCTTTTATAAGGTTACTGGTATTTATTTATTTATTTATGTATTTCCATTCTACTTACGTATTGATTACAAGAACGAATCCTATTACAAGTACAAAAGAAGACAGAACAAATATTTTACTAAAGCAGTTGACCCAGTTTTTTTCCTAAAATATTATAGGTATATTATGTTCAATATATCTACAATACTCTGAATCGTGTCATGAATTCGACATACATTTCTGCAAGGTTACAAAACGCGTAAATATATTTCATCGAATATTTCAAAAACTATTGACTTTCGAGACACAGTTTAAATTTAAAAGTTTTATAATTTTTTTCGCTCTACAACATGGTATATTGGAATTTCACTTCAGACGTTTCGTGTTCGGTCCACCACTATCAACTTAATTTTTTTTCAATAAAGACCTGGATTTTTTATTCACATTTTCGGAATCGTTTCTTATCCATTTTCTTATGTTGTTCAGTACAAATATTTTTGACGACGTTATGACTCTGTAAAATGCATGTCGTAGTTTCATATAGGTATAAAATATAAACCAATACAAGCAAAATTCAATACAGGGTTTATAAGGGTTTTAAATTATGAAACAAAGGTTGCACAAGGGTCTAAACGTCGTCAAAGGTATTTGTTTAGTAAATCAAAAAAAAATAGTTCTAAAAATGTATCCGTATTTTAAAAACTTAAGTTGATGTTGGTGGCTTGGACACGAAACATAGTTTAAATTATAAACCTTTCAAATTTAAACTCTCGATCAATAGTTTTTGAAATATTCGACGAAATATATTTAGGAGTTTTTCGCAAATCACCCAGAAAATAGGATTTTCACCAAAATCTAACCATTTCATCCCTTACGACCCTTTTTGACCTATGCCCCGTACAGACAGACAGACAGAACAACAGAAATGGGAGAACATGTTTTTTGGGGTTCAACGCAAAGATCTGCAAAAATCTCGGAGGGTTATTTTTTTCACTATTACAATTATGAGGGAAGTAAAAATTCACTTTATCTGCCATAATTCTGGTTCACAGGATTTCCTCAGGTATGTGAGCCTTTTCAAACCAGTGAGGATGTTCATCACTCCAGTAACGACTGTGCCGTTCAGAAAAAAGCTACTTCATCGCTAAAACATGTCCCGACACAGGTAATTTGGTTGCGTTTCAATTAAATGTAACATTTCCTAACAAAACTAGAATCTACGATCTGCTTCATCTTCATTAAATTCTTGTACAAGTTAAGCTGTGTAGGTGTAATTTCGTGAAATGTTGATTTGCCCACAGCCATATCAGCAGTTAATACTCGAAATGATTGCTTTGGTTGAATAGCAAATGCTCCTAGAACTTAAATTTCGATATCTTCAAATTTAACAGAAAGTCGACCAGATTGGAGAGTATCTTTAATGCTATACGTTGTTAGAAACTGGGAAACAACATATCTCATATAACTTGCAGAAACTGGTCTATCTGGAAAAATCTTCAGTCTGTCCTATTGCAATTTCGAATAAATTGTCCATAAAAAAATTATCTTAAATGAGTTTATCTTCATTACTACAAACCCGAATGAAATTTAAGAAAATGAAAATAAATTAATTACATATGTTGTTGAATGCCTTCGAAAACCCAGTAGCGAGATGTTTAAAAAAAATTCTCAATAACTGTGATAATCAATCAATTTTTTGACACAATGTTTCTTTTTCTTTCCTTCACTCTTCGAAAACGGGCGACGTGGAGACCTTCGGTTTGCGCAGACATTTTTCTCTTTTCAAGGTCTCTAAAATAAGGTGAAATTCAATTTAGAGTTGCTTTTAAAATTCAAAAGTTTAACTACTACACGCCACCCCTAAAAGGGATTGAAAAAGCTTAAACACCCAAAAAAGTAGATTTGTTGGTACACAAGTAACTGTCAAATTTTAAAATATTTAGCTATACCAATACTCGAGATGTTAATCCACACTAAGAATTTTTTTTCGGACACCTGTATTTAACATAGTTACCGTTTATTATCGTTTTATAAGCGTCTCCTGTAAAAAGAAACATTTATTTAATAGAAATAACTAATTTCTAAAAAATAATGGCCATTCACTACATTGAACATATTCAGTTAAAATACACCTAAGCTCCATTTTATTTTATAGCCCATTCTAAAATCATTAGCTCCTGAATTGAAAACACACATTTTCATCACACTGAACGACAGTTTCCATTGCATGAACAATCGACTTTTGATTAAAACTGCCGTGTTAATAAAATACTTGTTTATTTTTCAGACACTCAATAGCGGTCATTTTTATTTATGCCAGATAACTTTATTTGTAGGATAACCTTTAAAGGCAATGACGAGGAATGATTTTTCGACACAACCTGAAACAATCTTATTTGGGAACGGAAACCAAATGCCGCGACAGGAAATAAAAAGGCAGTAAAACAAGAAATCAATCGAGTTAACGACATTGGATTTGCAGGTTTTTCCAACTGATTTCGAAAGAATGGCTTCGAAGTGGGAGCAATTTGTTAGTTGAAAATAAACATTTACCACTTTATTTAAAGTGTCGGTGAACCAACTGACAGACAGTCCTTAAATGCCCATAAAATGTTGAAAAATAATTGACCACATAAGCCTTGACTCTACTAAAGACATGATTAAAGTATACAGGGTGGAAGGGAATAGACAGTGCAAACACGTGAAAATTTCAGTCATTTTAAGCACAAAAGTCTTTAATAACGGAGACCTAAACTTAACTACTTCTGAGAAAGCTATAGTAAATATTTATTTATTTATTTTCACAATACCTGTTTTACAGGATTAATTTTAACCCATATACAAGACAGGAGCTAAGAAAATACAATACTTACAATATTATAATAACAAGATGCAATACGATAGTTTAAATACTCCATAAAATTACATAAATATTTAAAAAAATAGAAAACATTAAAAGAACCAACTTTAATGTTTAAACAAACGAGAAACAGAATCTTTAGTAACATAAAATACATCAAAATTAAATTATATATACATATATATACATATATATATATATATATATATATATATATATATATATATATATATATATATGGGGCGAAAACCTCAGAATATTAGTTCTGGGAGTAGGTAGGTTGAACAGGGTATAATGCTGACTGGCAATCCAGGTCATTTTTAAAAAGCTTGAAATAGCAAAATACTTCCGCCGGATTTTCAGTGAGGAAACGTTGAATTTAATAAGCAATTGATAATGAAGAATGCTCTGAATGGGATTGCACTATTATTTTAAAGGAAGACGAACTTTGTTTCTTTAAAGATATAAAAGGTTGGTTTGAAGAAATTGAGAAAACTTTTTTTTTTAGTGAATGGCGTTGATTTATCGCCGTAACGGAAATAAATTTTCTCTTTCAGTCGGTCATTGGAGATTTTAAAACAGTGGCATTCTTAATAAGACTACAGGACGGATATACAAAATATCCGTGTTATCTTTGTTCGTAGAATAATAGAGCAGATGCTCAGCACTATGTTCAACGATCATGACAGATAAGAACATAATTTTGTGTGGGAAATCAAATTGTCAAATGTGAACTTATTACTGAACTTGGAAATGTGCTAATGACGTCTTTATACATTAAATCAGATCTAATGAAACAAATTGTGAAAGCACCAGATACAAAATCTTAAGCTTTCAAATTTTTAAGATGTTTTCAAAATTGTCAGAAGCGAAAGTTGAAGCTGGAATTTTCGTTGCTTCACAAATAAAAAAAAATTGATAGTGTAAAATTTCAACAATTGCTTATTAGTACTCAAATAAAAGTTGATATAGTTTCAAAGTTCTAGAGTTTTAAGAAATACCAAATTACCAAGAATTACTTGAGTTTGAGGTTATTGGTTCTAGTCTATCTCTAAAAGTACATGCACTTTAAGATAAATTTAAAAACAACATGGGCGCGATCTCTTAAGAACAATGAGAAAGTTTTTAAGACGTCTTGGACTTCGAAAGCCATTTTCAAGTCCAATACAATGAAAATAAGATGGGAGACTATATTTGGGATTTAATAAGAGAAAGAACTCATGAGCATAAAAGAAAACTTTTTAACCATAACCATAATTTTTTTTCCATTATTTTGTAGACTAGTATAATTAATAAAAATAATATACAAATATATTTGTTTTGGTTTCTCAACAGATACAAATTAAAATAATAGATGTCTTGATGAAACATAATTTTTTTTTTCGGATGACTGTCGATAGCCCTATCATAATTGCATACCATAGTTTCAAACACAAAATTGATGTTTTTCTCTAAATTGTTACTGTTGACAATAATAATAATATTTATTTATTTAGCATAAAAGCTACAAACAAAAACAGTAATTTAATTGAAATAGCACATAAACAACGAAACTGAATTATTAGAATAATACATGGGCTCTCACTAATTTTCTAAAACTATTTATGTTATCACAGTATTTTATTTTACCAGGTAATAAATTGAAATTTTGTAGACCTTTATAAAAAAGAGAATTAGGCTTTTGACTAGAGTTGCATCTTCCAGACAATATAAAATCATTACAATTTCTTGTATGGTAACTACGAACATTTCTAAAAAACTTCCCTTTATCACAGATATATTTTGGCAACAATCCATTTTTAAGTTTGTACAAAAACATATACATTGAACATGATTTTTTGATAACAGATTAACGACACTAAGCATTGTAGCAATTGGTGCATATCTATTGCATTTTATAATGGTGCGTAAGTCTCTATTTTGAAGAAGTTGTAACTGTTGGATCTTAAAAGATGGCAAATTACAGAGAAGTGTTGAGCAAAATTCAAGGTGGGGTGCCACGATACTGTTATACATCAACAATTTAGTGTTAAATGTAATCTGCATGTGCTTGAAAGTTAAGATTACTGTCTAGTATAATACCTAAATATTTAATTTGTTTGTCATGTTCAGTCTTAGTGTTATTTATGCAAATATTTATGTTTTCTATATTTAAGTTACTTATTCTACATTTACTCCCACAAAAACAAAATTTTGATTTAGCCGTGTTAAGACTTAACTTGTTTTTGCATAACCATTTAAACAAATTATCTAAATTTTCATTAACAATCCGCTGCATCTCTAATATGTCGCTACCAGCTAAATAAATCATAGTGTCATCAGAGAACAATTCAATTTTACACTCTCTTACAACTTCAACCATGTCATTAATATACAATAAAAACAATAGAGGGCCCAACACTGTTTCATGTGGGACACCATGTTGGACCTGCAAAAGATCAGAAACACAATTTTTGAATTTAACTCTTTGATACCGGTTTGTCAAATATGATTTAAACCATTTTTAAACTTTTCGACTAATGCCAATGTTATTCAGTTTTTTTAATAATATTGTTCTGTCAACAGTCTCGAACGCTCTTTTAAAATCCAAAAACACAGCCAAAACAAAATTTCCACTGTCATTTTCTCCCAAAAAGGTATCACAAATACTAATTACAACACTCACACGAATGATGCTCACGAAAACCTGACTGGTTAACCACCAAAATATTGTTACTAGTACAATGTGCTTGAAGCTGTCTTTTAACAGCAAGTTCCAGGACTTTTTCATATACCTTGACAGTATTTATTGGTTGAAATTCATTAATTAAAACTGTATTTTGTACCTTTGGAACAGGAATCACAGTTGATTCCTTCCACGCATCTAGAAACTCACCATTTGAAAGTGATGTGTTTATAACATTTAATAATCTATCTCCAATCACAAAACATGCTTCACATAATACCTTCTTAGAAATTCCGTTCATGCCACTACTTACATTTTTCGTTTCTTTCATTTCCTTCATAGAAACTTGCTTAAAATTTGAGGAAACATCAATATGAGGATTAGCAAAGAACATTTCATCTGAGAGGGAATATTTTGGGATGCTACTTATAATTTCATGTATACTATTTACATAATATTTATTAAATTCCTGAGCAATAGTGAATTCATCTGATATTTTTTGATCTTGACAATTTATTTTATCAGGCAATGAAGAATTTTTAGCAGGAAGTAAAACCTTCAAATTTTTCCACATTACTCTCGAATTATTTCTATTGTAATAGATGACATCTCTAAAAAATCTATCTTTTTCACTTTTAATTTGAGTTACTACAAAGTTTCGTATCCCTTTATTTCTCTCCACACTTCATCACTATTCTAGCTAACTGCTCTCACATACAAATTATAATTATAAATAATTATACTGCATATTTTGCTTAATATCAGTCGTTACCCAAGCCTTATTGACATATTTGTGTTTTTGTTTTTGTACTGTTTTGATTCTAGGGCACACAGAGTCAAGAATGTTTGAGATATTGTTTACAAAACCGTTTGCCAAAATATTTACATCACCACTATTGTGATTCCATACGCTATAAATTAAATAATTATGTAATGTGTCGACATTATAGTTTTTCATAGGTCTATGGTAAATAATTATATCCTTTTCCGCTACATTTATTTATAAAATGATCACTTATTTTTGGAGTTAAGTCTACATAAAATCAAAGGTTTTTGTTCTCCGTTATGATATAATCAATTAATGTTCTACTTCTATCTGTGATGCGCGTTGGGGACTCAACGATTTGAGAGAATCCATTTGAATATATGCTGGATAAGATTTTATAACCATAAAATGAAGGTTTCAATAAATCAAAATTATAATCTCCTTATAAAATAAAAACTTTTCATTATTGAAAAAAAAAACTATTTTATTTGTACCTACTTATATAAATACTTTTGATATTTATATAAGTACACTTTAGTGTACTTATGAGTTAGAAAATATATACATCAGTACATCATACTTATTTACAGTGAATCGTGATAAAGCAAACATTTATTTTTGAAATAATTTATAAAGATTTTCCTACAGAGGACTACCAAAAAATAAAACACTTGTGGCAGAATCAATGCGTACGAGAAACAACAAAAAGTATTTCCAGGGAACTAGTTTAATTTAATGTTTATTTTTGTGATCATATGAATACTTGAGTGTGCCGTCGTGTTACTCCATGTAGTAGAAATAAATAAATTAGTGACCGTGGTGGCGAAATTGTTGACGACAGAGGTATATACATCTAAATGTTTACCTCAGCGGAACATATAAAAAACACTCCAGATATTCTCCAAGTTGTTTGCGAAAACTTGATTAGCCGGTGCCGTGTTTAAGCAATTAAAAAATTTGTATGTTTTCTATTAACAATTTTTATTTAATCAAAAGTATTGCTTTATTAATTTAGAAAATTGCTAAATTAAAGCCCGATAAAACAAAAATTAGATAACAAAAATTGAAAATCAAATTTTTAAACCGAGTACAATATCGCGTTTGAAATGACAACTCGTGCAGCGTTCAGAGTATAATTGCAATGTTGCCCGTGAAAAAGTCGTGAATTTTAGAAACGGCCATAACTTCTTTGTTCTTGAGTGTTAGTCCCTTGTTATATAAGACTTTTTATCTCTAAATTATCTAGTTTTAGATTTTAAAATACGTATAGTGTGATATATGCATGTTGCGCTTCGATGCAAAATATTAGAATAATGTGGAATATTGTAGTAGTGATATAATTTCCTTTTTCGGTTAGTTATTCATATCTGTCATCTAGCTTTTATTAAGTTTAATTAAAAAAAAAGTAAAAAGCAGATATATTTCTATTGGACAGAGTAAACTATTACTTGATGGAATAACGCAAAAGATTTCTCTACAGACGACTACCAAATAATAGAACCTGTGACAGCATCAGAGCGTACGGGAAACAAAAAAAAGTATATAGAGTAAACAATTACTTGATGGAAATCTATTTGTTACGCTAATACTAAGGCTTCGGCTGATCAAAAACCCTTTCTCGAAATTACATAGGTAAAATAGTTCGGCTTTTGTGTTATATAAAATAATAAATGTTTAACTCGAGGGATTATTTAGGCCCAAGAAATCGTTTAATAAGGTATTGATATTTATGTTTATTTTCATGCTTTCTAGTAAAATTAGGTTTCTACTTTACATTTACGACTACATATTTATGACCAAAAATAATGAATTAAGTTAATAAGTAATAATTTACACACACACCTCTATAAAATCTAGATAATAACACTTGTTAAAGTGCGTAAATTATTCTGATAAACGTACTTCTAAGTTTTCATCAACACCGACAGGTCAAACACCAACCAGCATTCCTTGGAAACAGAGTTCCAATAAAGTACTAATAATAACACTAACACAAATACTTACTATGTAAGAGCATACAAGTCTCTTTTACATATTTCCCAGTATTTCTAGACAGCATCATACTTCAAATATAGATTTACAAAAATATTCGAATATATAATTCGGTTAAACAGATGCCGGGGAAAATATAGCAAATTTTGCCGAATTTCTCGACAAGAAGGGACTAATTCCTTCGAAACTCCAGCGTCGACTGAAATCCGCTCGCTTTCAAATGTATAACTACACCACGGCAAATTAATCCCTTATAATATATTCCCCCTTCGTGCTGGAAATAACATCTAGGCAGCAAAAAGTCCGATTCCGTTTGTTCCGTCCTTCTCTTAATGCTTTTTCACCACCTCGAATTGACACTCTAAACGGGAGCACAAAACAGCTAAAAACACTCAAGATGCTTAAGATAAATTAGTTTTGCTACTGTTAGCTTTAAATAACTACTGGTGTAGAAAGCAGTAATTTTTTGAAGCCTTTATTCCACTGTCACTTAAAATAATTAGTTTTTATGCAGTAGTTAGTTGAAGCAGAACAGTCGCTACAACCTTAACGGCTAAGACAGACTAAATGTAACATTATGATTACATTATGATACGTATCAAGGATGTTTTCTTTAATTTTATTAAAAGCTTTAAATTATCCGACATCCAAGGATCAAGAGCTTTGGTGCACCTGGTGGTTTTGATTGGAATAAGAACATCAAATAAAGCATTTAAATTCGTATTTAAAAATTCCTAAAAATGCTAAATAGTTATTTATAAGTAACAAAGTTATAACATAATATAGCCAAAATACCAATAAACTATGCCAAGATTCCTACTAAAGACAAATAACTATGTAAGTCGTTACGAGACGAATAAAACCAAACACCTTGTTCTAATACGTCCAAAATAAAGTTATGTATTTTTCAAACCTATACAGTATAATAGCATTCGAGAAAATATGATCGACCAAAAGAATTACAATTCGGCTTATAAATGGATATTAAATTCATCATATAAAAACAACTGTCCAGGATGAAAACAAATGCACTACAAAATAACACAGGGTAAATAAATAATACCAATCAATTAAAGGCATTTACATGAAACCTCATTTGCAATAATTCCTTCGTTTCATCGAAGAAAGTCAAATTTAACAAATTTGCATATGTCCATTACTATTTGTTAATTATATTCTGTTCATTTATTAAGAACAATTATTGTGATGCCATTTATTTTATACGTGCGATCAAATTAAATATCCAAAACACAATTGTTATATATAAAACATATATGAAGTTAATGAGAAAATAAAATAAAAAAAACGAGAACACTTTAGATCTATTTCTGTAAAAGCATAAATGTACCTCTGGACTATATGAAGTGGTGGCATGTTATGGTAATACAGATAACAGAAAATTAATATTACGATGTGTAAATATTTAAATATACGTACAAAAAAATTTAATTTATCCTGAATACATGGATCATGACAACGCTTACTTAGTTTTGTTAAAAATATATTAAATTATGTTAAATGTATTGATTATTTTTCTCACAGTTTAACATACATTTTATTAACGATCGTATTTAGAAAACATAAAAATGAGATTATTTTCCCCTTTAAAATAATTAAACTAATTTACATATTTAAGTATACATGTTTAATTTTCTATAACCAAAATATTTGATAAATGATAATTTATACACACCTCGATGAAATCAAGAAATATAACACCTGTTAACGTGCTCAAATTAGGTTGATAGAGATGCCAGTAAGTTTTCACAGGACAGCTTATTATACACACTGATAGATCAGAAAGCATCACTCCAACCAGCAAAGGGTTCCTTGGAACCTTGCTGGTCCATACTTTATAAGCAAAAGCAAGATTAACGAAAACTCCAATAAACGTGGTTACTATGTAGACGCATACAATTACCTCTGATACAACCATACTTATTCTTCAAGAGTGAAAAATGTTTAAATATATTTCAATAAAAAAATCAAAACATTTAGTTAAAAAATTTCCGCGGAAATATCGTCATTTTCGCGTATTTTCCTGCCGCGAGGAGACCAGTTTCCCCGGAAAGTTCAGTGCCGACTGAATGCCGCTTGCTCTCGAACGGATAGGTACACCCCCGGCAAGTTAATCCCTTATGTCATATTCGCCCTTCGTTGAAATATCATCTAGTTTAGCCGTTGTAGTAAAAAAGTTCAATTTTTTTTCGTCTGCTTCTTCAGGCTTTTTCACCCCTTTGCGTCGACAGTCTCTAAACGGGGACAAAAAACAACAAAATAACTCAGAAAGATGCTTAAAATGAAATATATTTAGGTTTGATATGTTTGAAAAATCTTGAGGGAAGAAAAGGAGATTACTTTTTATACTACTTACTGTTTATACATTTTCTGTTCAAATTAACGTAATGTAAAAGTTAAGCCAATTATGAGAACATTGAAAATGTATTTTGTTTAACATGTTCAGAAAAATGTTTCCAAATTTCAAATTCAATTTGAAATAAAATAATGCCAATGATCAGTTGACTTATAAAGCCCTATTTAAAGTGTCGACTTATTGTTTTTTTAAATGTATAATATGGATTATATTGTTAAATATTTATAATGTATTTACTTAATACATATTATATACTTATATATAAATATTCCTATTTTGCATAAAATGTCACTGATTATCTTAGAAATTAAGGCAAATTTGTGAAATTTTCGTCTTGTAATCTTCCAGTTTTAATATCGCCATAGAAGAGTGATTTTCTAAACACGGAAGCGAATAACAAATTCGATAATGCTAGATTCAGCTATCCCGTCTCAGAAAAAGGTGGTTTTCTGGAGCTGAAAAAATAAATGTGGAATAAATAATAACGAAGTTAATATATTTCACGTTACACCAACATCAAAGCAACGATACTATGATCCCGACTGAATCATGCCCTGCAACGCCTCAGGAGCAATGATCCATTTTAGTTAATAGAGCCCCGTGTCGGGCAAAGGCACAAAATGATATCACAGGAACAACTACCGCACTGGCTGATACCACGACCGGCACTGAATTAGGTGCAATAATAGTATATTTTTATTTCACGTTACACCAACGTAATAACAAGGATACTATATACCCTGACTAAAACAAATCCATTTTAGTCAAACGACGAAAGCGATTTCGACTTTCCTTGAAAGGAATATATTTTTATTTCCCGTTACACCAACGTCGTAACAAGGATACTATAATCCCAGACTGGAATATATCCTGCAATGCCACAGGCGCAATGATTCATTAGGCGGTCACAGACTAGCGAGGTCCCGTGCGAGGCAAGAGCACAAAATAAAATCACAGAAATAATTACTCCGCTGGCTAATACCACGACAGAATAAAACAAATTTCATTTTCGTATTTCTGGAAAAATTCTACGTCCGACTGGTAGGTTTTTTTTCGAAAATGTTTTCGTTTTTCGCGTATTCCCGATTCTTCAATATACTCCTGCGTTTCTTTCATATGTATAGGACTAGCAAAGCAGAGTTATAATCTTGCAATAGTAAAGGCCATTCCAACTGGGATATTATTGAGTGAATCTGTGCAATTGTGCACAGAAAACTCTACTGGCTATCGTTGACAGTGTTTAAACGGGTATAAAACAAAATAACTCTGAAGATTCTTTAGTTATAAAATTCCTGTCCCTGATTTGTCTGAAAAGCATTAGCGCAGACAAGCCGGCTATTTTTAAATATTTACTTTTTTATAAACAACTACATTAAATATATAATATAATAAATGTTTGTAATATATGTCATTTCAGCCCGATTTTTACGAAATATAAAGTAAACGCTCTCCTAGAATGGATTCTGACAACACAGCAGAATTATTAAAGAATAAATGTGATACTGTCTCACCTTCTTGTTCGCATCGTCCAACAAATTTGCAGCTATTACCTTTAGCCACAAAAAAACACATGCAATTTCCTTTATTTTAATTTAAATGGAATTTTGATATTTAAACTTTTTTAATACATTTTTTATAGAAATTATTTAAAGGTTTATATGATTATGGAAACTTATATCGATAAAAATTTTTAGAAGACAGATTACAGGAAACACAAAGAGGCCAGTTACTATGTCCGAGATCAGTGTAGCATTGCTAATGTGAAAACTGAACCGGAACAAATTAGAATTCAGGGTGGCTAATCCAGGAATTACAGGGCGTACTCAAGTAACAAAAAAATGCCCGCAAGGGAACCCCAAGACAGATTACTCGGCCGCTCAGAATTAAACCCCTTTTGCATGTGAATTTAAAGATTGATTGTTTGTTGTAATTTCATAAGGCAAAATTAAATATCCTAAATAAGATATTTTAGCTTCAAGTTAGTTGTAGTAGAACACACAGCTTCAGGTGAAATATCTTAACGTCTAGTATACAAGCGTAGTGTCATAAAATACGTTAAAGTTGTGTACTAGAAAAAAATAAAGTATGTTCATAAGAATATCGATAATCTCCAATTTGGGAAGTTTTTTAGAATTGGTAAAAATTTCTACTACGTTTTTAAAGCCTACCCACAAAAAATTTGTTACATTTGAAAAATTACTATACTTTAAACGTGCATACTTACAATCTAATACAGCACAGAAATCACTTGTGAACTGTCTGAGTTACGTGTAATTTATTAAACGAATGAAGGCAAGTAAAGAAAACATAAAAGTAGGTGAACGCTTGTGACAGCCAATAAGTATTATAATATAACACAATACCAACGTGTATTGATTTTTCCATTCCCTTCTGTCGTAATGTCGAGATAACTGTGAATTCTAAATCTGTATAAAGTAAACTTTTTATTATACACTCTTATGTTCTTCGAGATATAAAAATAATCAGTTATTTTAGGATAAAAGTCTTTTTACGAAGAAGAAATAAGTTTCACGGTTTTATAGCATGTAGTATTTAAATCGTTGTTCAGCAAGAACCGTTAAATGTATATTAATATAGGTACACCACAGTAACTGAATCTGGTATACAGTGTGGAACAGAGAGGTATGAACCAAGCATTAGATTTTTTATTAAGCCCTGTATATTATTATACTTTTAAGAACTATAAAAACATGAAACTATATATTAACAGTCTGTAAAGGCTGTTTTTTTAATCCGCATGTATTTAAGCCCGATTCTTCAATATTCTTCTGCGTTTCTTTCATATGTATAGGATAAGCAAAGCACAGTTATAATCTTGCAATAGTAAATGCGATTCCAACTGGGATATTATTGTGTGGATCTGAGACTGCACAGAAAATTCTGCTGGCTTTCGTTGGTAGCGCTTAAACGGGTACCAAAATAACTCTGAAGATGCTTAAGTTATAAAATTCCTATCCCTGATTTGCCTGAAAAACATTAGAGCAGTCAAGCCGACTATTTTTGAATATTTTCTTTTTTCATAAGCAAATACATTCAACATTGGATAAATATCCCATAAATGTTTGTAATATATGGCAGTTCAGTCCGATTTTTACGAAATATAAGGCTCTCCTAGAATGGAGTCTGTATATATAAATGTGATACTGTCTCACTTTATTCGCATCGTCCACATATATATGTATACAGTGTGTCCCAGATTGGCTTCTCTATATAGAGATCTCGGCTCCTATTATACCTACAGCGAAGGTTAAATGGGAAAAATTCTAGTTTTAATATCCGGCTTCAGATTTACGAACAGCCAGTTGGTTTTGGAAATATCGGGGAAAAACCGAAAATGGCAGATTTCGTTTTTCGCCAGTAAATTCAAAACGGTAAATTTGACAGCTGTCAAAATATGACATTATTCGGACACGTTTTTAAGACGAATAAGATTGTATGTCTCCATCGTCTTTTGTTATCTCGCAACCCGCCTTAACTTTCATTTTGCTTATGGCCGCCATATTGGAGATTTTTCGATTTTTGGAAAGAGCTTAAAATTTCCAGTCTAGTGATTCTCACAAGGGCATAAAAGATTTAAGTGTCAACGAAATATCATATTTCCTAAAGTTAGGTCTCAATTTTTTCTAAGGAGGCCATAATTTACTTGAAATAAAAGTGAGCTAGAAAAATAATAATTTTTTTATGTCTGACAAAATGACAAAAACTCGTAGCTAGCTTGTAACTGGTACCAAACAATGGATACATAAGTACTTACGTAACAACGAACGTGAGCTCCGGTTGCATGCGGAGTCGAATATTTTGTAACCCAACTTACTACAATTCGATTATTTGAACTTCTTGGTTTTGAATTTATAGACCTTTGAACCTACTTTTATTCCAACTTTTTGTCTTTCAGACTAAATGATTTTCTAAATTATTTCTATGGCAATTTTTGTTTTCGAATTAATTTTTCGAAATTATTTCTATCGAACTTTTTGTTTTCGAACTAATTTCCTAGACCCTTTATTTATTACCTTATTTAATGAGGTACTTTCGTATTCTTATATTTCCTATTTTACTTGAAATTTAAGTGACAGTTTCCATCAATAGTGGCGCGAACTATTGAAAGTTTTATCTCACCAAATTAGGAAGTATGTTCAGGAACACAGACTTAACAATACTGTCTCAAACTCGATATTCAACTAGACTGAACTATATCACGTACATAGAGAACATTTTCCCCGAAACTGAAAACAGAAAACGGCGCGGAGAATTGTCATATTTGCGAATTTACAAATTAACAGAATCTATTGTGAACTGAATGATCCTAGTTAATAGCAAAACAGGCCTAAAATTTTGAAAAAAAAATTAAAATGTAAAGTATATCCTGTCGAACCAGGCGAGTCATATGTCCATCAATATTTGTAGAGTTGTACGCATATTTTGGTTAACTATGAGCCTGTAATTGAACCCCGTTAGATTTTTTTTAAGATTAAAAAGTGACGATATTTCGGTAAAATGGAGCTGTCAAAAGAGAATAATCTGTTGCATTTCTCTAATTAGTTTCAATTTATCAGTTTCTACCTATTTTACACAGTTTTTAATATTTAAGCTACATAATCACGCACTTAGTGCATATGTTTATTTTTTAAATACATATTTAGTCTGGTGGTTTGCATAAATGTATTTCACATTTTCCTTTTATTCTTTGTCTGTAGTAAAAAAATTAAAATGCAAAAAACTGCATCGCTGCGCTGATCGGAATATGACAATAAATATTCAGTCATGCTTGAAGCTTTATCGTTCACAAAAGCCGAACAATATATTTGACAAACCGTATTGATGTTTAAAACGTTTTAATATAAATAGCATAGTTATTTATATGTATAACATTCTTAGATAGAGGTTCAAAAAAAAGTTATAATATGTTATAACCGGGGGTTAAATAAAACTGTTGTAATTTATCTTAATAAATTTTTACCAGTTTCTACCTATGCTACACTTGATTTTCGGACATAATTTAAAATAAATTGAATGAATAGTTTTTACATTGACACACACTGCCATTTTGTACCGTCTTGTTGAACTTGTACTAGTTTATCCCTATTTCATTTTTTTGAAAAATTTAAAAACTCAATAAGATTTATTGTATTGATTTTTTATACATTTTATTTTGCGCCTTTTTGTTTGACATCCTCAATTCGTACCACACCTTTACCAGTTTATCTCTATATTACACTTAATACTTGCACAAAATTTGAAATTGATCTAATAAATGCTTTTTAATTAATATTTTATTACGCTGCCATTTTATTTTGGAATCTTGGATTTATACGAAAATATTACCAGTTCATTCCTATGTAATACGTGATTTTTGTCCAAAAATTGAGGTAAACTGGATAAATGGTTTTTGAATAATAATTTTTTTTAACATTTCACTATGCCGCTATCTCGTTCATACTAGATTTTTGTGAAAATACTACCAGATCATCCCTATATGAACCATAATTCTTGAACAAAATTTGAAGTCAGTTAGGTAAAAAGTTTTAAGCTATGTCGAAAACTGCCACAATAACAGACAGGAATTCGTACCACAATTTTACCAGTTCGTCTATATATCAAAGTTAATTATTGCAAAAAAATTGAAATCAATAGATGAATTAGTTTTCTTTCTAAATGAATTTTTAAATATTTTATTAATCCGCCATTTTGTTTTGCCATCTTGGATTCGTACCAAAATGTTACCATTTGATTCCTACACAATACTTGTTTTTTTGCAAAATTTAAGGTAAATTGGATAAGTAGTTTTTTAGCAATTATTTTTTTCATCACATTTCACTAAGGCGCCGTTTGTTTCGCCATATTGGATTTTTACCAAAATTTTACTAGGTTATCCCCATACGATTGTTACTTTTTGCCTAAAATTTCAAGTCATTATGGTAAGTAGTTTTTAGCTATACCACGAAAAGACAGAACAACGGAATTGAAAAAACATGTTTTTCAGCATCTAGGGACCCTGAAACGTAAGGAACTAAAACACAATCTTGGAGGCTGATTTTTTTCACAATTACAATACTTCTTATACGAGGGAAGTAAAAATATTGAACCTTTCCATTTACAAAAAACTGGTATATGTACCTGCTTATGTTAATGTAATTTCGGACAAGGAGTTAAATATGCCTTATATATTATATCGAAAACTATTTTCAGATAAAAGACTACCAAATGATAGCACATTTGTATCAGTATCAACGTGTACGAGAAACAGGAAACGTAATTGCAGGGAACTTATTTTAATACATTTTTAATTTTTGGAGTCATATGAAGACATTATTGTACCGTAGTAGTGAAATTGTTGAAAACAGCGAATAATTGCTTTCGTTATTGTGTTGTGTGTGGCTCAAAATTACAAACATTTTAAAGATTGTTTATCAACAATTTGTATTTAATTAAAAGTATTGGATTTGTGTTTAAAAAAAGTTTTTAAAAATACTAGATTCCTGCTAGCCCGATAAAACAATAATTATTCATAGTTTTTTTAAATAACGAGACGACAAAAACTTCAAAAAGATTCAAATGATTTATAATTATTAAATTACCTTAAACTTTAAAAAATACTTGGGAAATAGACTTGGTTTGTTTTATACCTTTTTTAAACGGGTACTAGACATAAATAAAAGAAGAAAAAACAAGCTGTACAAATTGTAAAGGTTACCCTGGGTAGATTAATATATCCAGAGGGGGAGTGTCACCACTAGTATATGATTCACTGATCTGCTACACCGGTACGCTAAGTCGAAGGTGGCAGAGTGGAAAGCAATTGTCGGACCAGGAAGTAAATTTTAAACTATGTCTAATATCCAGGACTTACCAAGCCGAAATATACGCAATAGACAATTGCTTAACAGAACGCATAAAAAATGGTCTATGGATTGCTCGCATTTACTAAAAGCTTTGATGTGTATCCTACAATACATTTATTACAATTTGTATCTTAGTTACTATTTATTTTATTTTTGGATTTAATTTAATACAATCGATAAGGGTTCATGTTCAAAGATTTTCAGCCAATTTTAAACTCATGTCGGTTATATACGGTGCTAAAACAACTTATATATAAAATGGTACGTACTAAGATAATTTGATACGCACATAGCTCAGTAAAAATTGATACAAATATGAAATTTGGAATTAAAATATTGAGATTAAGACAAATGAATGGTATTATATCAACCAATATCAATAAAAATGAGGCATTAAATAATCAAATTTTGTATATCCCATCCCCAACCATGATTACAAACTAACTTATTTTACTGATAAGGACGCAAAACGGATTCCTAATTTAAACTTCTAAACTTTAAACTTAGTATATTAAGCACTAGAGTATATAATATCATATGAAATACGTTGGTGGATGGTATTTAAAAGACTCACTGAAAGAAACTAGAAGTTAAACAAAAAAGTTCTACAAAAAAACACTTGGCTGGGGTTATTTTCTATTCAAAAATGTTTCGAGTAAAAAAAGTCAACTTTCTGGGAATCTGAAGAAAGACGACTTGAAATACCTTGGCTATTTGTTAATTGACATAATTTCATAAAAAAAAATATAATAAAATAATATATGCTAACCACAACGGTCTACGTGCAATGTATAGTCACTAGGTGTGCCAAAAACAAAATAAAAGTTGTGCTTTTCAACTCTTCTTTTAGTAGGGGCTTCTACCATTTGAAATATGAAACCTCATTTTTTTTTAGAATTTTACGTTTTATTTTCGAATTGGCGCGCAAGCTGATTTTTTTAAATTAATTTAATACTTATACAGGAATTCGACATAATGTTAGTGACTTCGTCTGGATCAAATAACGGCAAATCTTGGTCGCTAGGAGTATAAACACTATAAGAATATAAAGCAAAAGCATTTACTCTCTCTGAAAGGCTTTGAAACTTATTTATGCCTGAATGCATTCTACCTGGCATTCTTGTCATATATTTTTTGGATTGTATATAAGACCAGGAATTCGTTAGTAATTAGACTATCTTGAATTTTTAGGATATAAGTATCATAGCAGATGTTGTCTATTTGCGTTTTAATAGAGTTCGCAATCAATATAAAAATATAGAAAATATACTATATTTATTACTAATAAAATATTGAATCAATTTCTAGTAAACCTCACTCAAAATCTGAGAAAAAAGCACACGACACACTATGGGCCAGATGACCCGATTATAGGGGAATAATATCAAAATTTAAATTTTGGGAAAATGAAAAAAAATTACGTTAGCATTACTTCATAAAAGATAGCTTATCAAAATAATGATACACGCAGTTTTATTGAAATATCCAGTAGGCGCGAAAAATTGATTTGTTTTACGTTGCTTCGCGACCGATCAATTAGTGCATAATTTGTTTGTTAAATATAAATATCTGTTAATCTCTGTCAGTTCTAAAGTGAAAAATTTTGTGATATGGAGTGTGATCCTAATGGTAAGTAGTTTTGATTCACATAGCTACGTTTAGAAAAATGTATATATATTAATAGTAAACTGGACTTAATAATCTAGTCTTGATATGTTATAATTATAAAAAAAACCACACAGTTTGGATTGATTTATAAATTGGATTTCCACCGATTTCCAGTATGAAACTTATATGGTCTAATTTAGTGAAGTATATGTCAAAAATCAAAATATAAATGAAGTGCCAGCAGGTGCCCCTCTTTTTACAACCTTTTATTTAACTTGCTTTGAATGTATGTATGTATGCTATGTATGTTTGTTCGGGCAAAATCTTGCAACTTAATTTTGAAATAGAAATTCTTAACCGATTTAGCTGAAATTTTGTACACATATTCAGGTCCGATGACAATGCATTATTATTCAAAAATTGAATTGGTACAGGGCCGTATTCAGGAGGGCCCGGGCGGGGCCCAAATTTAACTTTCCGATGTTCGATCGAGCTGAAATTTCGTACACGTATTCAGGTCCGATGACTATGCATTGTTATTCGAAAATTGAATTGGTACAGGGCCGTATTTAGGAGGGCGGGGCCCAAAATTAACTTTCCGTTCTTCTGAGCTGAAAAACGTATTTACTGTGGATAACAATGCAGTATTATATAATAATTCAATAGGTACAGGGTTACTACGTTAATACTAAAAAGTAAAAATAAATTAAAAGTAAAAAACATTTTTAAAAAACAAGCTTTTATTTAAATGCACTAAAAAGAAAAAAATAAATTTTAACTTCAAAATTGCTACTGTCAAATTAGAACGTCATTTCACATTTGACACAATTGATATGATATAAAAGCTTGCCGCGTATAAACACTTGATATGAATGATTTAGTAAGTACTTGTATTTACTTAGTTTGAAAATGAAAAAGTTAAAATCATTCACATCAAGTGTTTATACGCGACAAGCTTTTATATCATATCAATTGTGTCAAATGTGAAATGACGTTCTAATTTGACAGTAACAATTTTGAAGTTAAAATTTATTTTTTTCTTTTTAGTGCATTTAAATAAAAGCTTGTTTTTTAAAAATGTTTTTTACTTTTAATTTTTATATTCTGAATTTTTTGATTCCTTCCACACAATAAATAAGTGAAACTAAACGGGACAATTGTTAATAAAATTTTGCTTCTATTTTTTCTTTGAACTACTATTATTATTATTATTATTTTATAATATTTTTAGATAACTTCAGGATACACAGAGTACTCCGAAAAGATATTTTTAATGTTTCTGGGATAGACAAAAAAAATATCTTTAAAGAATGCCTAAGAGTTCTTACTTGTAAGACATGTGAAAAGTGGAACACTGCTTCAGTTAATAAGTTAGCACAGACCTTTTTTTTTAAAATCAGGCAAAAATGGATAACATCAAAAAGAACTACTCTGAGATTTTTGCAGAAAAATAAATTATGGCTAAATCAAAATTTGGAGATTGTTTGTAAATCATATAAATCAACGGGCAGACCAAAAAGTGAATTCTGTCAACTGACAAGTTCAGCTAAAAATAAAAGGACGAAAGTTATTAGACAAAAAACGAATCTCGAGGAATTAACACATGCAACTCAAAGTTCATTGAGAGCATCAGGTAACTACACTGCAGCTTTACTATTAAATAAAGCGACGTCAGTTCCACCTACTGAGACACGTAAAATGTTGAAAGCTTATGAAGAAGTCAGTATTTCACATAACACCAGTGTGAGAAAAATGACAACTGATGAAGCTCTAGCTATGCTAGTTAATTTAAGACTCTCTAAAAGGCAATATCAGCAGATACGAATGCAAGCAAAAGAACATAGAGCCGAATTGTACCCCGCATATAATGACGTTCGAGTAGCAAAACGCAAGTGTTTTCCTGACGAAGGACTATCTGTCAGTTGCATTAAGGTTGAATTGAGTTTGCAGTCTTTGCTAGACCTGACAACACATCGTTTACTTGAAAGCCTAAAATTTTCAGCAGAAGCTGTCTACCAATTTATGTCTTCTGAGTAAATGGGATTGCGATGGAAGCTCAGGCCAAAAACAATATAAACAGTTTCAAGAAGCAGGAGATGATGCAAATTTATTTCTAACTTGTTTAGTTCCCATCAGGCTATATTTTATAGATTCAACAAAAAGAAAAATACTCTTGTGGCAGAATCCAACTCCATCATCGACATTTTATTGCAGGCCTTTAGAATGCAAATGGTTAAAGAAGATGTAGAAGTTTCAATTGCAGAAAAGAAAAATGTTGAGGCAGAAATCGCAAAGTTAATTCCGACTGTGGCCTTTATTGAAGAAAATGAGGTCGAGGTAAGTAATAACATCATCGTTCGTGGCCTTTGTAATAAATGTTTTTGTTGTTTTGTGCTGGTTATATTTTTTCTT
Source organism: Kuschelorhynchus macadamiae (assembly GCA_030620095.1). Lineage (NCBI taxonomy): Eukaryota > Metazoa > Arthropoda > Insecta > Coleoptera > Curculionidae > Kuschelorhynchus > Kuschelorhynchus macadamiae. Next base: position 1,723,394 of record JAUTXW010001011.1, read on the forward strand.
CCTTTATGTTTTATGTACCAAATATTTTTTTTAGGTTAAACACCAGTTGGTTATGACAATGATCGACGGTAAAATGATTAATTCTCTGACAAATACACCTTCTCAGATATGTTACATATGTGGCTCCTCTCCAAAAGAAATAAATGATTTGGAAAAAGTAAAACAAAAACCTATTGATATAACTACATTCACTTACGGCCTTTCCACCTTGCATTCATGGATACGTTTTTTTGAGTGGCTACTTCATATAAGTTACCGGTTGCAGCTAAAAAAATGGCAAGCTCGAAAGGATGACAAAGAAATTGTAAATTTGGAAAAGAAAAGAATTCAGACGGAATTTAAGACTAAAATGGGGCTTCTAGTGGATCAACCAAAACAGGGAACAGGTACAACCAATGATGGAAATACCGCTAGAAGATTTTTTTCAAATCCAGATATTTCTTCACAAATTACCAAAATTGACAAAACCTTAATATATCGATGCTCAGTCATCTTACAAACAATATCAAGCGGTTTGAGTATTAAATGTGACGAATTCGACCAGTATGCTATGGATACAGCAAAATTAGCCATTTCTCTGTATCCATGGTATTACATGCCTCCAGCAGTTCACAAGGTTCTAGTTCATGGGTCCGAAATTATACAGCATGCGTTAGTTCCCATTGGCCAATTATCCGAGGAAGCTCAAGAAGCTAGAAACAAGGATTACAGGCGGTTTCGTGAGAATAACTCAAGAAAATGCGATCGTATTTCAACAAACACAGATGTTTTCAATAATCTTTTGCTATCATCCGACCCTGTAATATCTAGTTTAAGGAAGACACCTAGAGCCAAAACAAAAAAATTCCACCCTGAAGCCATTGCTCTCTTTGATTGTCCAGATATTAGTCAAACCTGTGAAAGTAGCGAAACGGAAAGTGACTCTGACTCAGAATAATGATTTTTTATTTTTTCTATCCGTACTGCCTAACTATTTTTTTTCTGTCTCATTGTAATCCCAATTTCATCTAATTTTCTCATTAATGTTTTCTCGCAATACGTACTGATTCAGAGTAACTCTCTGACGAAATATTTTACTGATTTAGAGTGACAGAGTCTTCCAACGAGGACAGAACAGGGGCTTTTATTTGACCTCCCTTGTATTTAAAAAAAAATGAAAATAACCATTCGATGTATTTTTTCCCAAAGAATTCAAAAATGTCAACAAAAATTTATTTGAAGCAAAAACAAAAGAGTTACGGCAACGATCAACCTTTTTTTTAAATGGAATGTGCAGTTGCTTTAAATGTTTTTTTATTAACATTTTTGAATTTATGGGAAAATACATCAATTGGCTATTTACCAGGGATGTCAAATAAAAGTTCCTGTTCAGTACTCGTAGGAAGACCCTGTACAGGGAGTCCAAAATAAAGTACCCTACCCCCTTAGATATCTCAAAAGATATTCTATTTAGGAAAAAAAAAGTAAAATATAAGGTATTATTGTTTTTTAGGGAACTTTTAAATTATATACCTTTCACGTATACAGGATTCTCAGTTTTTCATGGTATATTATTGGACTTTTCAATTTTTCGTATAACACATCACATACCCAAATTCCTTTGTTTTCATATGCTTGTAACTCGAAAACAAATAAATTTGAGTATATGACATTTTATATAAAAAATACTTAAGTATTTTTGTCTGTAGAATCCAAAAATCCAATAATATATAGGGGAAGTCCCATTTAATTTTTAATAGTTGATTCCTGACCATAAAAACTGAGCACCTTCTATACGTAATAGGTATTATGTAATATAAAAGTTCCCTTAAAAACAACACTTTTTATTTAACTGTTTTTCCTAAAGAGAATAGCTTTTGAGATAAGGGGGTAGGGTACCTTATTTCGGACACCCTGTACATAGGTTAATGTGTTTTTATTTGCGGAAAAGAAAAAAATTCTATAATTTTTTACAAATTTCAATATTTTATTAGATTAGCTAGGTACATAATAGTATGTTCAATTATTATCTTTAATAGATATTAGTTAAAATTACAGAATAAATAAATATTAGTAGGCTGTCCTAATATTATTGTTATATTTAAATATCCTAAAATGTAGATTGCAGATTTTGACAGAAGTTTTCTAATGTAAACTTTTTATACGTTTACACTTTAAGCAGTTAGAAAAACCATTTACGTACTTTTAGGTAATTGATGGCATTTTTGAGGTTCGCCTTTTTTACGCTAACGCTTTTTTGGGACACCCTATACATTTTTTTTTGCACATACCTATATGTAGTAGCAAAGCCTAGTAATTCTCCACAAGCTAAAAAAATCATTGTTATAATGAAACCCAAGAAAGTTAAAAAGCGACTTATTTATAATAATTATTAATTACCCTGTATATAAATTAGATTTTAAGTTTATAAAGATTATCTTTGTAGTTATAATTAAGTACAGTGTTAAATATAGATAAAACAACATTTTCGCTACAAAACCTTAAGAATCTTAATTTTTCCTCCATAACCAAGTCATCTGGCCCACAGTGCGACATCGTAAAAAATTCCTTTTTTTCGAACGTCAAAAGTTTAAAAATTCACTACAAGAAACATTTAGATATTCTGAAAAACATTTTCCACCTAAGAGCACAATAAAAAATATTTTAAACCAAAAAAAAATTAAATATAAATTTTGGGTGGAATGACCCATATATATTTCAACATAAACATTCTGAAGAGTGCCTCATTAATAAAGTTAAAAAGAAAAAAAAAGCTTCAAAAAATAATACATTACAAATATTTTATACACACCTCGAAAAAATCTAGAAGTACAACACCTGTTAGGGTGCTGAAATTATTCTGGCGAAAATACCGGTAAACTTTCACGGGACAGCTTATTACACACACTGAGAAGTCCGCAATCATCATTCCAATCAGTAACGGATTCCTTGGAGCTCTGCTGATCCATACTTTATAAGCGAAAAGAAAATTAACCAAAATACCAACAGAAGTGGTTATTATGTAAAAACTCACAATTATCTTTGTTATAACCATACTTCGCAAAAAGTTTCTAGAGCAAAAAATGTTTCAAAAATATTTTGACAAAAATTTTACAAGACATCGTTCAATTTAAAAAATACCGGGAAAATAGCGTAATATTCGCGCAACTTCCCGGCGTGAAGAGACCAGTTTCGGTGGAAACTTCAGGCCGACTGAATATGCCGCGCGCTCTCGGCAAGTTAATCCCTTATGTCACATCCCTCGCAAGGTGGTGAAATCGTTTAAAGTGAAAGAAGTTGTCCATATTACGCAAAGAGCACTATTTATTAATAAAAAAAGTCTGCATATCATTCAACGTAGAATCATCCTAAGTACAGACATCTGTTAATATTAGACATTAGATATAAATTCATATAATATAAAAGATGTTATTTCTATTATTTTAAATAAATATTATTTTTTTATAAAAAAAATTAATAATATTTGTTTTTTTTATTTATACTTTTATAAAATATAAATAAAGGTATAAATGCATCTGTTAATATTAGCAGCATTATTATTACATCTTTGTGGTTTATCTTATGTAATAATTGTTATCTATACGGTTCCCTATAATACCACTTTTATATCTTTAAAACATTTATAGGTGTGAAGTAGGGTTATTTAGTATCATTGGACCACCTTTTTTGGGGATAAAAATCCTGTAACAGCAACGTACGAGCAATACACGAGGATTTGAGGATTACTAAATACTATACCAGGAAGATTCAAGACTAGTCACAAGTTCCAATATCGAAAAATTTTGAACAATTAATATTTTTTAAATTTTTAGATCAAGCTACGTCAATACACGAAAAATAAAAAAACAAGACATACAAATATAAAGACTGGCTAATCACCGATCCGGTTATTATTTATTAATTAAACACTGAGATAAGCTTAAAAGGAAATTAAAAACAAATTAAACCCATGATCTTAAGTAGAATATAGCTTATAGATATGAACTAAATAAACTAATAAAAAATAAAAATATAATTGGAATAAAACTTAAATAGAAAATAATAAAATGTCATAAGGGTAATAAAGTAATTAATAACAGACAGAATAACGTAGTGCAAATCAGAATTAGCTAATAAGTTTTCATTTGAAGACAAATAGAATAAACATTTTTTGAACACAACTGAGATAGCACTTTTTGTAATGAATACTTTAATAATATTGCTATTGAAATGGCAAAAAACATATCTACACCTCGGAATTCGTTTACTTTAGAAGATAACAAACAAAAATAATTTTATCTGAAGCCAGTTACAGATAATGAAATAATAAAAGAAATCATCTTTCAAAACAATTGTCGCTAGAAAAGGACCGAAAATTAATAAGACATGTTCACCTAGAAATAATTAAAGCTCTGACTAATATTATTAATTAGATTTTTGGAACTGTGTGGTGTGAATTAGGGCCATTTAATATCATTGGACCATCTTTTTTGAGGATGCAATGCAAATAAACGTTCAACAGCAACATACAAGGTTTACTAAATAATATTGCCTTACTATTCCAGTAAGATGGGGCAACAATTCATACGGCCAGAAAGAGCAATGGGGGTTCTACGAGAAAATTTCAATGGCCTGCTCATTTCTCGATTTGCCGTGGCCATTGAGACCCCCCGACCCATACCGGCCCATAATTTTTTTTTACATTATTTATAAATCAAGACAATTACGTTATTTTTGTGTCAATTTTCAACCTTTACACTTTTATGTCCCACTAAATTTGTTTTGTTTTGATATTGACTTTGTTATTTTTTGAAACTTTTCTGCTTTAGGCCTGTCCGAGACTGTTTTTAAATTGCATTCACATTCCATTAAAATCCGTGTTAATGTCCATAGTCATATTTGAACTCTGAATACCCACGAGTCCGGTTCGATTATTTGAATGAGCATTATTATCCCAAATTTGGTGAAAAAATATATATATTTTTAATTACTGATTTTTGTGGGTTTTATTATTCCATTTTGTAACAAGAAACGAAAATATAGATATTGGGTCTATAAAGTTCCTATGGAGCACATAAGATAATTCCTATGCTTAAAATAATGTAAACACAATGGATAATAAGATAACATTTTTCGCTTTAAATATTTTTGAGATAAACACAATTATGTGTGTCTGTTTGTCAAGAGCGGCATTTGACATACCTGTTCTTAAATGACAGCTGTTAAAAATACTTTTATAGGTTGATCGTTGAGAATAAACGGGCTCTTCTTTCGGGAGATAGAGTAAATCAAAAAAATACCCTAAACATATAGACTACACCATTTTAAAGAAAATTTTCTAACAAGACTGGTTACAAGGTCTAATATTAAAAAAAAAGTTAATGTTATTGATTACATATGGCGTGGAGTAATGAACTCTTTTACGGGCTGCAACCACTCAAAAGCACTTCCATCGTTTAACTGTTTGTATATTTATAAATTAAAACAATTACGTTATTTTTGTGTCAATTGTCAACCTTTACACTTTTATATCCCACTAAATTTGTTTTTTTTTGGTACCGATTTTGTTATTTTTGGTACCACTATTTTGCTTTAGGCTTACCCGAGATTGTTTTTAGATTGCATTCACATTCCATTAAAATTCGTGTTAATGCCCGTAGACGTATTTCAACTCTTATACCCACGAGTCCAGTTCGATTATTGAATGAAATTATAGAATGTAAGGCAATGTTATAAACATTAATAAACCAATTTGATATATACTATATTTTGGTAAATTTGGTGAAAATATATATATTTCTTTAATTATTGATTTTTGTGAGTTTTATTATTCCATTTTGTAACTAGAAACAAAAATAATTATTGGGTCTGTAAAGTTACTATGGAGCACATGAGATAATTCGTATGTTTTTGATCGTAGAGGATAAATGGGCTCTTCTTTGGGTAGATGTGGCGTCCGATAGGGGCAAATCAAAAAAATACCGTAAACATATAGACTATACCATTTTTTTAAAAAAATCCAACAAGACTGGACACAAGGTCTAATATCAAAAAATTCTGAACAATTAAATTTCTTAAAATATCTACCGAATTTTTAGATCAAGCTATGTCAATACCGGAAAATTTAAAAAATAAGACATACATATATAAATACTGGCTAATAACCGACTCGGTTATTAACCACTCATTAAACATTGAGTTAAGTTTAAAAGGAAATTAAAAACAAATTATACACACGAACTTAAGAGGGATATAGCTTATAGATATGAACTAAATAATCCAATCAAAAAATAAAAATAAACCTTATTAAAGGCAAATAGAAAATAATAAAATGATGTCATAAGGGTTTATTAAATAATAGCAGACACCATTTGGTATTTAAATGGCAAAAAACATATCTACACCTCAAAATCCGTTTACTTTGGAAGATAAAAAACAAAAATGTTCATCTAGAAATAATATTATTAATTAGATTTTTGGAACTGTGTGGTGTGAAGTAGGGTCATTTAATATTTTTGGACCATCTTTTTTGGGGATGCAAATAAACTTTCTGTAACAGCATACGAGGTTTACTAAATAATATTGCCTTACTATTCCAGTAAGATGGGGCAACAACTCATACCGCCAGAAAGAGCAATTTGGTTCTACGACAAATTTTCAATGGCCGGCTCATTTCTCGATTTGTCCTGGCCTTTGAGACACTCGACTTACAGGCCCATAATTTTTTTTGTGGGGATATTTAAAGGCCAAAGTTTTTACAAGTTTGCAATGCCATATTATTGATTGATTAGATTTTTGGAAGTCCTAAATTCTTTTTAAGGGCCAATTAAAAGTATTTTTAAATAAATGAAGTTTTTATATTATTTAAAAATTAAAACAATTACGTTATTTTTGTGTCAATTTCCAAGCTTTACACTTTTACGTCCCACTAAATTTTTTTTTTGGTATTGACTTTATTATTATGTACCATTTATCCATTAAATTCCCTGTTAATGTCCGTAGTTATATTTCAACTCTTAATACCCACGATCCAATTCGATTATTTGAATTTTTAATTACTGTGTAACAACAAACGAAAATATAAAGTTACTGGATCTATAAAGTTACTATGAAGCACAGGACAATTCCTATGTTTAAAGTAAGGAAAATACAATGGATAATAACATACAGTTTTCGTTTTCACATAATTATTTTTGAGATAAACATAATTACGTGGTTTTTCGAGAAAAATAAATACAAAGAAAAAAGTAGCATATAAAAAATAAATGAACCTAGTCAAATCTCAGCTATTCGGTGTCTTTTTGTCAAAAGCGGCGTTTGACTTTGAAGAAAACTATCACAATTTAGGATTTCGCGTACAACATACTACTTTGGATTTGCATGTTTTTAATTGACAGCGGTGAAGCTATATACTTTAGAAGATAACAAACAAAAATCATTTTACCTGAAGCCAGTTACAGATAATAATAAAATAAATATCGTTTAAAACAATTCTCGCTAGAAAAGGACCGAAAACTTATAAGATATGTTCACCCGGAAATAATTAAAGCTCTGACTAATATTATTGATTAGATTTTTGGAACTGTGTGGTGTTAAGTAAGATCTTTTAATATTTTAGGACCACCTTTTGTGAGGATGCAAATAAAAGCCCTGTAACAGCAACATATGAGGTTTACTAAATAATATTGCCTTATTACTCCAGGAAGATGGGGCAACACTTCATACCGCCAGAAAGAGCAATGGGGCTTTTGCGAGAATTTTTCAATGGGCCGCTCATTTCTCGATTTGCCATGGCCATTAAGATCCCCGACTTACTGGCTCCCTATTTTTTTGTGGGGATATTTAAAGTCCAAAGTTTTTGGAAGTTTGCAATGCAATAATATTAATTGATTAGATTTTTGGAAGTCCTAAAATCTTTTTAAAGGCCAATTAAAAGTGTTTCCAAATAAATGAAGTTTTTATATTATTTATAAATTAAAACAATTACGTTATTTTTGTGTCACTTTTCAACCTTTACACTTATATGTCCATTGTATTGATTTTGTTATTTTTTGTACCACTTTTCTGCTTTAGGCCTGTCCGAGACTGTTTTTGAATTGCATTAATATCATTAAATTCCGTGTTAATGTCCGTAGTTATATTTCAGCTCTTAACATCCACGAGTCCAATTCGATTATTTGAATTAGCATTATTATCCCAAATTTGGTGAAAATATAGGTATATTTTTTTAATTACTGATTTTTGTGTGTTTTATTGTTTTATTTTGTAACAACAAACGAAAATATAAAGTTATTGGGTCTATAAACTTATTATGGAGCATATAAGATAATTCCTATGTTTAAAATAATGAAAATACAATGGATAATAACATAACATTTTTCTTTTTAAATAAATTTGAGATAAACACAATTACGTAGTTTTTCGCAAAAAAAATACAAATAAAAATAACCAGCATATAAAAAATAATTGAACCTAGTCAAATCTCAGCTCTTCGGTGTCTGTTCGTCAAGAGCGGCGTTTGACATACATGTTCTTAATTGACAGCTGTAAAGCTCTTAAAAATACTTTTATAGGTTGATCGTAGAGGATAAATGGGTTCTTCTTTCGGTAGATGTGGCGTCCGATAGGGGCAAATCAAAAAAATACATATTTTAAAGAAAATTTTCCAACAAGACTGGTCACAAGGTCTAATATCAAAAAATTTTGAACAATTAAATTTGTTAAAAAATTCAAATAGAAAATAATAAAATGATGTCGTAAGGGTTTATAAAATAATAGCAGACACAATAATGTAGTGTAAATCCGAATCAGCCAATAATTTTTCATTTGAAGACAAATACATATATATATATATATATATATATATATATATATATATATATATATATAATTTTTTGAACACAACTGAGATAGTAATGAATACTTTAATAATATTAGTATCTAAATGGCAAAAACATATCTACACCTCAGAATCCTTAGAAGAACATCAATTTATCTGAAGCCAGTTACAGATAATGAAATAATAAAACAAATATCATGTCTCAAAACAATATTATTTATTGATTAGATTTTTGGCACCGTGTGGTGTGAAATAGGGTCCATTTAATATCTTTGGACCACCTTTTTGGAGGATTAAAATAAACGTCCTGTAACAGCAACATACGAGCAACAGACGAGGTTTACTAAATAACATTGCCTTACTATTTCAGACAGAGAGGGCAACAACTCATACCGTGAGAAAGAGCATGGGGGTTTTGCGAGAAACTTTCATTGACCGGCTTATTTATCGATTTGCCATGACCTTTGAGATCCCCTTACTAACCTCCATTTTTTGTAGGGATATTTAAAGACCAAAGTACTTGTAAGTTTGCAATGCAATATTATTGCTTGATTAGATTTTTGGAAGTCCCAAAATCTTTTAAGGGCCAATTAAAAGTGTTTCCAAATAAATGAAGTTTTTACATTATTTATAAATTAAAACAATTACGTTATTTTTGTGTCAATTTTCAACCTTTACACTTTTATGGTCCACTAAATTTGTTTTTTTCATGGAATTGATTTTGTTATTTTTTATACCACTTTTCTGCTTTAGGTCTGTCAGAGACGGTTTTTAAATTGCATTCACATTCCATTAAAATCCGTGTTAATGTCCGTAGTCATATTTCAGCTCTGAATACCCGCGAGTCCGGTTCAATTATTTGAATTAGCATTATTATCCCAAATTTGGTGAAAATATATATATATATATATATATATATATATATATATATATATATTTTAATTACTGATTTTTGTGGGTTTTATGATTCCATTTTGTAACAAGAAACGAAAATATAGATATTGGGTCTATAAAGTTACTATGGACCACATGAGATAATTCCTATGTTTAAAATAATGAAAACACAATGGATAATAACATAACATTTTTAGCTTCAAATATTTTTGAGATAAACACAATTACGGAGTTTTTGGCGAAAATAAATACAAAGAAAAAAAAAGTAGCATATAAAAAATAATTGAATCTTGTCAAATCTCGGGTCTTCGGTGTCTTTTTGTCAAGAGCGGCGTTTGACATACATGTTCTTAATTGACAGCTGTGAAGCTCTTATAAATACTTTTATAGGTTGATCGTAGAGGATGAATGGGTTAACAGTTTGTATATGCCCAATACAGTATCTAATACCTTGGTTAAAACAATTCATCGCGAATGAAATGAAAAACAAAAGAGTTTAATCGGCACGTCAAGCGACGCCATAATTGTATATGCTGTCACATTTATATTGAAAATAAATTGTATTCCCTAAACATCTTTCTTAAAAGTTAGTTAACTTCCCTTAAAATGAGTTTAAGCGATCAAAGTGAGAGTAATAGTACACCGCCAAATATTACTGAAGAAGCCAAGCCACTTCTGATGAATTATTACTAGAAATTTGAAGGAAAAAGTATGAAATTGTGTATAAACTATTTATGGAGTGGAAAGTCGAAATAATGTTAATTCACTCTCGGAAAATGTCCTTTTTGCCAATTTTGGTGAGTTCTCAGAAAAGTATAAATCTTCCTCATTATAAACATATTACTTGATGTTAAAGAGTACGTTTACTATTAAAGAAAATATTAGGACTGATAGTGCATTTACAAAATTTAAATAATATACGCTCTATTTATATTCTGATATAGTCGTAGAAAAAGTATAGTATTTTAATCGCAATTAATGGTTATTACTCAGTTAGATGATTACTCGCCTGCGGCTGGTGTCGCAAACTTCATATTCATCAATACTTGCTCATTAAATAATTGGGCTTATGAATAAAAGTTAAGCAATTGCTGATTAGTAGAAACAAAAGCTTTAAGGACAAGTAATTTTCTTAAAATATTTACCGAATTTTTAGATCAAGCTGTGTCAATACAGGAAAATTTAAAAAATAAGACATATAAATATAAACACTGGCTAATAACCAACCCGGTTATTATCTACTAATTAATTAAAGTAAATTATCCATTAATTATAGCTTATAGATATGAACTAAATAATCCAATTAAAAAACTTATTAAACTCAAATAGAAAATAATAAAATGATGTCATAAGGGTTTATAAAATAATAGCAGACAGAATAATGTGGTGTAAATCCGAATCAACCAATAATTTTTCATTTAATTTTTGAAGACAAATATAATAAAAATTTTTTGAACACAACTCAGGTATCAACTTTTTGTAATGAATACTTTATAATATGGGTATTTAAATGACAAAAAAAAAACATATCTACACCTCGGAATCCGTTTACCTTAGAAGATAAAAAACAAACATCATTTCGTCTGAAGCCAGTTACAGGTAATGAAATAATAAAACAAATATCATGACTCAAAACAATCTTATTTATTGATTAGATTTTTGGCACCATGTGGTATGAAATAGGGTCATTTAATATCATTGGACCACCTTTTTTGAGGATTAAAATAAACGTCCTGTAACAGCAACATACGAGCAATTGACAAGGTTTACTAAATAACATTGCCTTACTATTCCAGCAAAAGGGGTCAAGAACTCATACCGCCAGAAAGAGCATGGGGGTTTTGCCATGGCCTTTGAGATCCCCGACTTACCCCCATTTTTTTGTGGGGATATTCAAAGACCAAAGTATTTGCAAGTTTGCAATGCAATATTATTGATTGATTAGATTTTTGGAAGTCCTAAAATCTTTTTGAGGGCCAATTAAAAGTGTTTCCAAATGAATCAAATTTTTATATTATTTATAAATTAAAACAATTACGTTATTTTTGTGTCAAATTTCAACCTTTACACTTTTATGTCCCACTAAATTTGTTTTTTTTTGGTATCGATTTTGTTATTTTGGTACCACTTTTTTGCTTAAGGCTTGCCCAAGATTGTTTTTAAATTGCATTCACATTCCATTAAAATATCTGTTAATGCCCGTAGTCGTATTTAACTTTTATACCCACGAGTCCAGTTCGATTATTTAATGAATTAGCATTATTATCCTAAATTTGGTGAAAATATATATATTTTTTTAATTACTGATTTTTGTGGGTTTCATTAATCAATTTTGTAACAAGAAACGAAAATATAGTTATTGGGTCTATAAAATTCCTATGGAGCACATGAGATAATTCAAATGTTTTTGATCGTAGAAGATAAATGGGCTCTTCTTTCGGTAGATTTGGTATTCGATAGGAGCAAATCAAACAAATACCGTAAACATATAGACTATACCATTTCCAAAAAAAAATTCCAACAAGACTGGTTACAAGGCCTAATATCAAAAAATTCTGGACAATTAAATTTCTTAAATTATCTACTGAATTTTTAGATCAAGCTATGTCAATACCGAAAAATTAAAAAAATAAGACATACAAATATAAATACTGGCTAATAACCGACTCGGTTATTATTCATTCATTACACATTGAGTTAAGCTTAAAAGGAAATTAAAAACAAATTTTACCCACGAACTTAAGGGGAATATAGCTTACAGATATGATATAGATATGAACTAAATAATCAAATTAAAATATAACTTATAAAACTCAAATAGAAAATAATAAAATGTCATAAGGGTTTATTAAATAATAGCAGACACCATAATGTAGTGTAAATCCGAATCAGCCAATAATTTTTCGTTTGAAGACAAAATATAATAAATATTTTTTGAACACAACTTAAATGTCAACTTTTTGTAATGAATACTTTAATTATATTGGTATTTAAATGGCAAAAAACATATCTACACCTCGGAATCCGTTTACTTTAGAAGATAAAAAACAATAATCATCTTTCAAAACAATTGTCCCTAGAAAAGGACCGACAACTAATAGGATATGTTCGCCTAGAAATGATATTATTAATTAGATTTTTGGAACTGTGTGGTGTGAAGTAGGGTCATTTAATATTTTTGGACCATCTTTTTTGAGGATGCAAATAAACGTCCTGTAACAGCAACATACGAGGTTTACTAAATAATATTGCCTTACTATTCCAGTAAGATGGGCAACAACTCATACAGCCAGAAAGAGCAATGGGGCTCTACAAGAAATTTTCAATGGCCGGGTCATTTCTCGATTTGCCATGGCCTTTGAGACCCCCGACTTACCGGCCCATCATTTTTTTTGTGAATATATTTAAAAGCCAAAGTTTTTAAAAGTTTGCAATGCAATATTATTGATTGATTAGATTTTTGGAAGTCCTAAAATCTTTTTAAGGGCTAATTAAAAGTGTTTTTAATTAAATGAAGTTTTTATATTATTTAAAAATTAAAACAATTACGTTATTTTTGTGTCAATTTCCAACCTTTACACTTTTACGTCCCACTAAATTTCTTTTTTTTTTGTATTGATTTTGTTATTATGCAACACTTTTCTGCTTTAGGCCTGTCCGAGACAGTTTCCTATTAATGTCCGTAGTTATATTTCAACTCTTAATACCCACCATCCAATTTGATTATTTCAATTAGCATTATTATCCCAAATTTGGTGAAACTAAATTTTTTTTAATTGCTGATTTTTGTGTGTTTTATTGTTCGATTTTGTAACAACAAACGAAAATATAGTTATTGGGTCTATAAAGTTACTATGGAGCACATGACATAATTCCTACGTTTAAAATAATGAAAACACAATGGATAATAACATAAAATTTTTCGTTTTAAATATTTTTGAGACAAACACAATTACGTAGTTTTTTGGCGGAAAAAAAAATACAAAGAAAAAAGTAGCATATAAAAAATAATTAAACCTAGTCAGATCTCAGGTCTTCGGTGTCTGTTCGTCAAGAGCGACGTTTGACTTTGAACAAAACTATCACAAATTAACATTTTGCCTACGACACAGTACTGTGGATATACATGTCTTTAATTGATAGCTGTGAAGCTCTTAAAAATTGCAATATAATATGGGTTTGAAGTCTTATTTTCAAGACAAACTATTAACTCAAGCTCAAGCAAGAGGGGCTATTGTTTCCCTTCTGCCCAATAGAAGCCGGATATATATATATATATATATATATATATATATATATATATATATATACAATGTGTCCCAAATTTGGCTTACATGCATTGCTATCTCGTAAACCGCTATAGCTACAGGGTGGATTAAATTAGGAGTTTTAGAGAATTTTATTACAAATTTGATGAGGTTTTGAAGTTTAGGATATCTTTTGTGGTTTTCAAGATAATTGGGAAAAATCAAAATGGTGCATTTTCAACTTTTGCCCGTAGCTTCTAAACGACTCGTATTATGGTTTTATGGTTTATACATTAGGGCACTTTTATTAGAGGAACATTATGCAGGTAAAACGAAGTTTCTAGCTTCAATTGTTTTTGAGATATTGGCATCAACTTTTTATTTTCTTACCGACGCCATATTGGATTATTGTATTTTTGGAAAGATCTTTTTAAGAGCTTTCCAATGATGTATAACAAGGTAAGATTATTATTTTTCTTGAGCTCTAAAAACCAAAATAATTGTTTTTTTTTAAGTAGGCTTTGATTACGCATGGTGGCCATAATAAAACAAAAGAATGCCGCATGTCAACAATCATTTTGTGTTCCTGAATAGTACTTGTTATCATTTTCTCATTGTGCAAAGTTTTTACAAAGTTTATTTGAGTTTCTTATACTACTTAAAATGGAGGGTAATTATTCCAACGAAGAGAATTTGGATATGATAGAACTTTATTTTAAAGCAAATAGAAATACACAAGCAGCTGCGCGTTCATACGAAGAACAATTTCCAGACCGACATCAACCAAGCCAAAGGCATTTCAGATTTCTAATTGTTAACCTGTTAGCCTACGGGTCTTTTTTGAAACCGAAACCAAAGACCTATTCAATAGATAATGAAGCAAGAAACGCAGCTATAATAGAAAGTGTCAGGGACAACCCAACAACCTCAGTAAGAAAGATTGAAGAACAAACGGCAATTCCCAAATCAACCGTCCAACGAGTCTTGAAAAAACTTCACTTTCATCCCTATAAACCTACTATTGTACAGGGTCTTCAGGTAAATGATTTTGCTAGAAGAATCACGTTTAGTGAATGGTTCATCAACAAATGCCAGCAAATACCCAACTTTCATTCTAAAGTACTTTGGACAGATGAAACACGATTTACAAACTGTGGAATTTTCAATAAACATAATACTCATTACTGGGGCACCGAGAATCCTCATAATTTAGAAGAAAGACGTTTACAAACAAAATTTGGGTTCAATGTGTGGTGTGGCATTATAGGTAATTCCAAACAATGCACTTCTGCTTTAAATCACTCATAACAATTTGTATTTTAGATAACCGTTTGATTGGGCCGTTCATTTTCCAAGAAAATTTATCGGGTAACAGATATTTGCAACTATTACGGCAAATTATTCCAGAAGTTATAAATTCTGTTCCCCCAAACGACCTGCAAAATATTTGGTTCCAACAAGATGGCTGTCCGGCTCACGGTACCAGAGAGGTGATGGCGGTCCTCAGAAATACTTTCGGGGAAAATATTATCGCTAATAATGGCCCTGTTGCTTGGCCGGCAAGGTCACCGGATATTACTCCTCCCGATTTTTATTTATGGGGATACGCAAAAAATGAGGTCTACGAATTTTCTCCGCCAGAAAGTCTCAGAGAGCTAGAAGACAGAGTCCGAGATGTTTTTGCTAATATTAACAGGAACACCTTAAGAAGGGTTACACGGAAGGTATTGGAGAAATGTCAAAAATGTGTGGAAAATGGAGGGAGGCATGTGGTGTAACTTATATTTTTTTTATGTGTTAATTTAAATTTAGTTTAGGTATTTTCAATAGTGTGATAGTTACATTTTAGTCACTAGGTATTCACTGTTAGTATAATATCTTAGTTGAAAATCTGAAACATCGATGGTTGAATTAATATTTTTACCCATAAGCTAACAAGGTTACAATTAGAAATCTGAAATGCCTTTGGCTTGGTTGATGTCGGTCTGGAAATTGTTCTTCGTATGAACGCGCAGCTACGGGCAAAAGTTGAAAATGCACCATTTTGATTTTTCCCAATTATCTTGAAAACCACAAAAGATATCCTAAACTTCAAAACGTCATCAAATTTGTAATAAAATTCTCTAAAACTTTCCTAATTTAACCCACCCTGTAGCTATAGCGGTTTACGAGATAGCAAATATATATATATATATATATATATATATATATAAATTTTATTGGTTTAATTTTTCTTTGACCAGTTTGAGTATATATTTTTATTTCAATTTTCTTGATTTAAAGTCAATTTAAAAAACTTTACACATATACTTTAAATCATATATTTGCCCATAAACATGATGTAGTTAGATAACGTTTCGACCGCACTTCGGTCTTTTTCAAATCTAAAAATGGAGAAGGGCGTAGAATTTTAATTTAGTATTTTTACATTTAATATTTTATTTTGTTAGTATTACCTTAGAACGTAAACTATTAAGGAAAGTACATTTATTTTTAATTTTATAAAAATGGAAAGTGAAAATTTTCCTTCTTAGCTCAATACGTCGGATTATTCAAAACGGCACAAGATGTCACATTTCCACATATATACATACACATCGATATAATTAAAACACACATATTATGTTAAAACATTAAGACATCACAGTGGTCATTCCAGTATTGAAATATAAAATTTACTCAGGTTGTTGACGTCCTTCTTATCGTTGATGGCATTTTTACTTTTTTGTAAAGAGAATTTTTTGAGATGGTCAAAATACAAGTTTTTTAAATTGACCTTAAATCAAGAAAATTGAAATAAATATATATATATATATATATATATATATATATATATATATATATATATATATATAGCCGCGTGTGCGCATTTCTCTTTCTGAGCTGAACATTTTTTAAATTTGTGACTTTTTACTTTCGACGTGCTCCGCTTCGCTAAAGGTTCGTCGTGGAAAAATAGTTTTATAGGTCGATCGTAGAGGATAAATGGACTTTTTTTTCGGTAGATGTGGCGTCCGATAGGGGCAAATTAAAAAATTACAGTAAACGTCTAATATCGAAAAAATCTGAACAATTAATTTTCTTAAAATATTTACCGAACTTTCAGATCAAGCTATGTCAATAGAGGAAAATTAAAAAAAAAACAAGACATAAAAATATAAAGACTGGCTAATAACCGACCCGGTTATTTTCCCTTAATTAAACATTGAGTTAAGCTTAAAACCAATAAAAAAATAAAAACATAATTTTTATAAAACTCAAATAGAAAATAATAAAATGATGTCATAAGGGTTTATAAAATAATAGCACACATAATAATGTAAGGTAAATCCGAATCAGCTAATAATTTTTTATTTGAAGAAAAATATAATAAACTTTTTTTGAACACAACTGAGCTGTCAAGTTGTTGTAATGAGTACTTTAATAATATTGGTTTTCAAATGGCAAAAAGTATATTTACACGTCGGAATCCGTTTACCTTAGAAGATAAAAAACAAACATCATTTTATCTGAAGCCAGTTACAGTTAATGAAATAATAACACAAATATCATCTGTCAAAATAATTGTCGCTAGAAAAGGGCCAAAACCTAATAAGATATGTTCACTTACAAATAATTAAAGCTCTGACTAATATTATTGATTAGATACTTGGAACTGTGTGGTGTGAAGTAGGGTCATTTAATGTCACTCTTCCACCTTCTTTGAGGATGGAAACAAACGTTCTGTAACAGCAGAATACGAGGTTTACTCAATAATATTACTTTACTATTTCAGTAAGATGGGGAAACAATTCATACCGCCAGAAAGAGCAATGGGGATTCTGCGAGAAAATTTCAATGACCGGGTCATTTCTCGATTTGCCATGGCCTTTGAGACCCCGACTTTAATTTTTTTGTGGGGATATTTAAAGGCCAAAGTTTTTGTAAGTTTACAATGCAATATTATTGATTCATTAGATTTTTGGAAGTCTTAAAATCTTTTAAACGGCTAATTAATAATAAATGAAGATTATATATTATTTAAAAATTAAAACAATTACGTTATTTGTGTGTAAATTTCCAACCTTTAGACTTTTATGTGCCACTAAATTTGTTTTTTTTTTTTTTGGTATGGTTTTTGTTACTTTTCTTTTAACTTTTCTGCTTTAGGCCTGTCCGAGACTGTTTTTAAATTGCATTAACATTTCATTAAATGCCGTGAAAATGTCTGTAGTTATAATTCAACTCTTAACACCCACGCGTCTAATTCGATTATTTGAATTAGCATTATTATCCCAAATTTGCTGAAAACATATATTTTTTTTATTTATTGACTTTTGAGGGTTTTATTGTTTCATTTTGTAACAAGAAACGAAAATATAAAGTTATTGGGTCTATAAAGTTACTATGAAGCACATGAGATAATTAATGTTTAGAATAATAAATATACAATGGATAATAACATACAATTTTTCGTTTTCACATAAATATTTTTGAGATAAACACAATTACGTGTTTTTTTCGCGAAAAATAAACACAAAGAAAAACAGTAGCATATAAAAAATGATTGAACATAGTCAAACCTCAGCTATTCCGTGTCTGTTCGTCAAGAGCGGCGTTTGACTTTGAAAACATGTATCACAATTTAGTATTAAATATATAATTAAATAATATTTTCTCGCGCATCTCTATCAAAATAATCTTTTATTTCCTGTATCTAGGAGCAGCAATTAATTAATAAATTTCTTGTCAAACATTTTTAATGGGCGCCATTTTTTAATATCATATTAGATTCCTACCAATATTTTACCAGTTTCTACCTATGCCACACCTGATTTTCGGGCATAATTTAAAATAAATTCAGTTAAGTCAAGTAGCTTTTACATTGACACACACTGCCATTTTGTTACACCATGTTGACTTCGTACCAGTTTCTCCCTATATCACATTTAATTTTTTTGTAAAATCTTTAAGTCAATTTTTTTAAAAAATATTTGGCGGCTATTTTGTTCCGTCATCTTGAATTCGTATCAGTTGATCACTATATCACACTTAATGTTTGCACAAAATTTGAAATTAATATATTAACTAGTTTTTTCAGGCTGATTTTTTTTAAATATTTTATTAGCCCGCCATTTTGTTTTGTTATCTTATATTCAAATCAAAATGTTACCAGTTCATTTCTATGTAACACCTGATTTTCGTGAAAAAATCACCCACCGAGATTTTCTCACATCTTTCCGTTTCAGGGTCCTTAGATGCCGAAAAACATGTTTTCTCAATTCCGCCGGTTCTCAGCATAGCTAAAAAGCTACTTATCCAATTGACTTCAAATTTTGGTCAAAAATTAAGGGTCATATGGGGATATCATGGTAACAGTTTGGTAAAAATCAAAAAATCAAGTATTATGTAGGAATCAACTGGTAAAGTTTTGGTATGAATCCAAGATGGCGGAACTAAATGGCGACTTAATAAAATACTTAACGGACTGATTTCAAATTGTATGCTAGAACTAATTGTGGTTTTAGTATCCCTAGATTCCAAAAAATATTTTTATCAATTCCATCGGTCCGTCTGTCTGTCAGTTCGCAGCATAGCTTAAAAACTACACATCAGAGGGAGTTCGAATTTTAGTCAAAACCGGAACAAGATGGCAGCCTAGAAAATCGTTAAAAAATTATTACTAAAAAACTAATTATCCAATTTCCTCAAATTTAGCACAAAAAGTGTTACATAGGACTAAACTGGTAACATGCTGATATACATATAAGAAAATGGCGGCCTAATAAAATATTGAGAAAATCGGAATAAAAAACTTCTCACTAGATTCATTTCAAAATGTATGCAAGCATTAAGTGTAATATAGAGATAATCGAATTTGTTTTAAATTATGCTCAAAAATGAAGTATAGCATAGGTAGGAGCTAGTAAATATTGGTAGGAATCCAATATGATGGACCAAATGGCGCCCAATAGAAATGTTTGAAAATATAATAAATACGTTATTAAATGACTATGTATTGAATCAAATTGGATCACACTTCACTATTTCTAATAAAAGCAAATATTCATAAGGAGGGAAGTTCCGGGTAAAGGAAATTTACCGACTTTTTTTAGTAATATTCCTTTAACGTTTTACTCGGTCGCCAACTTGTTCCGGATTTTTACCAAAATATTACCAAGTACATCCCCATATGACCCTTAATTTTTGACTAAAATTTAAAGTCAACTGATAATATGCTGCCAACTAACAGACAGACAGATGGAATTGATAAAACACATTTTTTTGGCATCTGGGGACTGTAAAACGTGAAGATATGTAAAACATGAGAAGGTGATTGTTTTCACGATTACAAACATTTTATTTGGCTGCCATTTTGTTACGCCATCTTGAATTAATACCACAGTTTTATTAATTCATCTCTATACTACTATTAGTTATAGCACCCAATTTGAAACCAGTTCATTAAATAGTTTTCAGGATGAATTTTTAAATATTTTATTAAGCCGCCATTTTGTTCCGCCATCTTGGATTCATACCGAAATTTTACCACTTGATTCCTACATAATACTTAACTTTTGTACAAAATTTGAGATAGCTTTTTAGTACTAAATTTTTGGGTTTTTACCAAAATGTTACCAGGTTATCCCCATATAACACTAAACTTTTGACCAAAATTTCAAACTAATCGGGTAAATAGTTTTTTTAGCTACACCGCGACAGACAGACAAACCGATCGAATTGAGAAAATATGTTTTTCGGCATCTAAGGATCCTGAAACGCGAAGATCTGAAAAAATCTCGGAGGGTGAGTTTTTCACCATTACAATACTTCCCTTTTACGAGGGAAATAATAACTGAACCTGAAAATACAAGCGTTTGACCTTGAAGAAACCAATGACAATTCAGTTATAAAAATATGATTAAATACTTTTTTCCTATGATAATAGCTAGCGCATCTTTGCCAAAATATTTCCTATTTCCTCTATCTAGGAATGGAGAAGAAGCTGTTTTTTTTTTAATAAAAGTAAGAAAATAGGTGTAAATAAAAGTTTTTGTTACCCCGCCCGGAGTTGTCATTTTCAAGTAATAAAATGAGTCGACGGAGTGATTTAATCAGAAAAATTTGCAAAAGTTTTTATTAGGAACTTGTATCTTTTAAACTCATTCTCGGATTGAGTTGCTCTCTAAAGCATTTTATATATTAAATTTAAATATAGTACCTTTTAAAATTAATTTATAGCTTAAGCGCATTAAACTAAAACTGTTTAATTATAACTGACATGCAACTCTATAATTCAGAACATTATTTATATATTAAATCTTGTCAAAATAATTCTCCCGAGTAAACTAGAAAAATTCGAGTGCTTTCTAAAAACTATAAGTTGATAAAATAAGCAAACATAATTTAAACTGTATGTAAAGCAATATCACGTTTATGTCCAATGTAAGTACAACTTTCAATTATCAGGATTCCCAACAATGATAACCTTACGAGAATGCTCTTTATTCTGACGTTTAATTGTTTTCTCTGCTAAAGGTAATTGCTCCACTTTCCACTGTTGCTTATTCACATGTATTTTACAAATGCCGCCTCGTTTTTCTTGAGCATTTTCTTTAGCTTCGGTTGGAATGTGGTAATTATTTATTATGATTATATAGTTAATTTAATGATATCGGTTTTTATTTAATAACTAGCGGGTACACGCGACTTCGTTCGCGTAAATGACTATAATAAAAGGGATATAAAAAGGTACTTAAATCGCCTCATTTGAGTACTTCTTTATAAACCACGTTTGTTGTTGCATTCTTTGGCTATAAAATAGCCAAGATACTATGCGGATTTACTCTAGAGAATGCTACATAGAGTTGACCATGGGAAAAACAATCGTAGCGCAAGTCTACTCCAGCTCTACTTAGGGATTGCCCTTGAGCTTTGTTAATTGTCACGGCGAAACAATGCTTTAAAGGAAACTGTACACGTTTAAATTGAAAAGGATAGTCTGACGGAATTAAAGGGATACGTGGTATAAAAACTGTTTCTCCCAGACCAGGGCCAGAAATAATAGACTATATTACATTGTTTTGTAATGTTTTAACCTGTAGCCGAGTTCCATTACACAATTTTGGTGGTTTTAAATTTCGAATAAGTATCACTGGTGCCCCCCCCCCACTTTTAAAGTTAACTCATGAGGAGGGATTCCTGAAGGGTCTAGAGAGTGTAAGAACTCGACAGGATAATTAACCGCATTTTCTTGGTCTATAACTACATCTATTGAGTAGTATGTTAATTGTGGAGCAGTAATTTTTTTAATAAAGCTAGATTTATTTCATCTGCTGTGCTATTTTTTGGAGTTAATAGAGCTCGTTCTTTAAACCAAGAAACGGTTGGAAACTGAATCCTAAAATATGTTAAAAAATAAATTAAAAAACACGTGTTCAAGCGTTTTTTCGAGAAACTAATCGGTTTTTAAATAAAAAAAATATTGTATTAAATTTAAGTGGTGGTTTCGCTCGTTTGAACACCCTGTATGAATTTTTAAAAAATCCTAAAACATGTAAAAAATAAATTAGAAAACACGTGTTCAAGGGTTTTTTTCGAAAAACCGACCGTTTTTTAAATAAAAAATATTGTAATATTTAAGGGGTGGTTTCACCACCTTGGAATTTGAGTTTTGAAAAATCCCTTCTTATCGAACTTCTATACCCTAAAAACAAACTGTGTGCCAAAATTCAGCCTTTTACCTCAAGCGGTTTGAGCTGCAGCGTGATGAGTGAGTCAACTAAGTCTTTTATATATTAGTACAGAAGTATAGATTTACGAGTGAAACCCCCGTCAAATTGGACGGTACATAGTTTTAAAATTCTACCTGATAACTATAAAATAAACTGCTGACCAGACGGACTCATCCAAGGACATTTTTAGGCAAAATTCAAAGCTAAATAATTTCTGACAGAGCTGAGGTATTGAGCTGCGGTTTTCGACACTTGATCGCTCGGAATTGAAGCAATGTTCTCGGAAATAGACAGCTTCAGAGCTACGTCACAACAGTCCTATAAAAGGTGTTATGTTATACCGTGTCATTTTTACAAAACTTTATATTAACAAAACTTTTTAAAAAAGGTAATTTTAATTATATTGTATAAACGCACACAAAAATATAAAATAAAAAAATAAGCACACCTAAATACGAAAAAATAATTTCTAGCGATTTTTATTTTTTTTTCCGTTCTTGATACACCAGGTTTTTTCAAAAATGTGTACTTTTTAGTATTTTTCTTTTATTTGCGAATGTATATTTTTCAAACAATTGGTTCTGTCCTGATTTATGATCAAGGGTAATGCCTCTAAAAATGTTAATATAATCATTATGTACAGAGGTGTTTCAAAAGCTGGGATCACCATTTAAATTAAAATATTCTGTTTTTAATTTTTTTAAATTTTTAACCAACTAACAAGTTACACTAATTCCAACAACATTAGAGTTCACAACTTTTAGTACCAATTTTAGCAATAATAGACCTTTGTGTCGGGATGGTTTTTACCACTTGAAAATTGCTTCATTTTTAAACGCTCAATTGAGCTCTTATTTTTACTTTGTTTAACATAAGAATAGAGTATTCAATAATAAGTACTCAGTTACTTCTTACCCACAAAAAAAAATAAAATAAAAAATTTAAATGAAAACTGGCTGTCTTTACGCGCTAAACGTTCTAAAAAGATTTGCAATTATACATACAAAAAAAGACGATTAAAAACATTTTCTTTTTATTTGACAAACAGTATCTTAGAGCATCTTTAAAATTATCCTCATCATTTACTCAAACGATATATATATATATATATATATATATATATATATATATATATATATATATATATACACTCAGCCGCAAAAATAACGCACAACCAAAAATTATACTCAATTTCAAAGTTGATTTTCTCGTGAACCAGTAAACCGATTTCGATAATTTTTTTTTGAACTGTAGCTTTTTTCTTTAGTAATTGCACTATGATAAAAAAAATTTATTCAGATTTCAGTTTTTGGCTTATACAGGGTGAAAAACGAGAATAGTTTTTTTAGGTCAAATTTGAAACACCCTGTAGGGAGCGTTAGCAAAAACAACGGTTGCGTATTAAAACCATAATGTAGCCTCATGTTTTCTGAATATTTTGTTTTTTTGCTGACTCTGATATCTGTAATATCAAAGAAAATACAGAGTTTTATTCCAGAACATGTTTTTATTCAATAAATCACAGTTTTATTGGATACTTATTACGTTTACCAAAAAAAGCGCTTAGTAGGCTATGATAAATCAACAGTGTCAGCAAATGTCAGTTTTGACAATTCCTTTATTTATGTACCTATCGTCTCAAGCTAAATAATTTAAGTTCATTCTTTAAGTTCTTTCGTGAAAATGGAACGGGTTAGAAGGAATATGACTCGTGATGAATGTGTTCAGGCAGTGACGTTACATAACGAAGGAGTAAGCTACAATGCTATTGGTTTGAGATTAGGATTTTCGCATACAACAATTTCTCGTGTTGTCCAACGCTTCAGAGAAACCAATGACTATAACATACGTCCACGACCAGGCAGACCTCGAGTAACTACAGTTGTTCAAGATCGCTATATTAGACTGCGTGCTTTAAGAGAACGTTTTACCACGTCAAGGAAACTTTTGATGCAACTCAGTGCAGTTCATAATATTCAACCAAGCATTGATACTGTGAGGAGACGTCTTTCTGAACACAATTTACATGTCAGAGTTCCAGCGACAGGCCCTGCATTAAATGCAAACCACCGCAGAGCTAGACTGCAATTCGCCAGGGAACATGTAATGTGGACTATTGAGGATTGGGAACACGTTCTATTTACAGACGAATCTAGGTTCTGTCTATATAGCTCCGATCGACGTTTAAGAGTTATCCGCCGGCCAGGTGAGCGTTATACCCAGTGTAACGTACGTGAAACAACTTTATTTAATGGAGGCTCTGTGATGGTTTGGGGAGGAATTTCCTTAACCGCACGGACGGATATCGTACCTTTACGTGGGGGCTCTTTAAATAGTGAAAGGTATATTAATGACATTTTGTCTGAGCACGTTGTCCCTTTCGCACCGTACATTGGTAATAATTTTTTACTAATGCACGACAACGCAAGGCCTCATGTAGCGCGCATCGTCAATGAATATTTACATGAAGTAAATATTCGAACTCTAAATTGGCCACCGCACAGTCCCGACCTGAATCCTATCGAGCATTTATGGGATATTATTGGTAGGGCACTGAGACAGCGTCAGCCCCCTCCTGCCACCCTGCAAGATGTCGAAAGGATGGTTACCGATATTTGGAATGGACTTGACCAAAATCAAATATCCAATTTAATATCGAGTATGCCGAGGCCATGTGAAGCTGCCATTAGAAAAAGAGGTGGAAACACGCGCTACTAGTGGCACGTTTTTTTTTGCTTTTTATTGTTAATTATTTTAAATTTTATTGTTAGTTTAATGTTGTTAAATTGTTATCTTGATAAAAAACATGTTCTGGAATAAAACTCTGTATTTTCTTTGATATTACAGATATCAGAGTCAGCAAAAAAACAAAATATTCAGAAAACATGAGGCTACATTATGGTTTTAATACGAAACCGTTGTTTTTGCTAACGCTCCCTACAGGGTGTTTCAAATTTGACCTAAAAAAACTATTCTCGTTTTTCACCCTGTATAAGCCAAAAACTGAAATCTGAATAAATTTTACTAAAGAAAAAAGCTACAGTTCAAAAAAAAAATTATCGAAATCGGTTTACTGGTTCACGAGAAAATCAACTTTGAAATTGGGTATAATTTTTGGTTGTGCGTTATTTTTGCGGCTAAGTATATATATATATATATATATATATATATATATATATTTATGACTTTCCTGGTATATTTTGGGAAAAACGCTTGGACACGTCAATTTTGATTTTTAGGGGGACGTCTTTTCATGTATGATTGTATATATCCAAAAATAAGATATCGCATTACACTTGACATTTTTATATATAGTTTTTAGTACTTTTGTATAATAGAGTTTATATATCTTATTTTGAAGTTTTTTTAATTTTTTTTATAAAATTCGCCTCATTTAATTTAGTACTGATAATACGGAAAAAAATAATAATATATTTATCAATGTCATAAATATAGAACAACTTTATCTTTGATTTGAAATAGTTCTATTATATATTTTGCAATGATTTATATTCAAGAAAGGGTCGAAATAACGAAACTGTATTATCAAAACGGAAGCATTGCAAGAGCTACCGCCCGGTTGTTTAATGCGTTACATCCAGACAAAAATATTAACCATAAGTATGTGGCTAAATTAATAAGAAAATTTGAAGCAACTGGATCTGTATCTAATATTCGCCGGAATCAGGAAAATCGTCCAAGTAGAAATGAAGCCAGAGAAATAGCAGTTTTGGGACACGTGGCTCTTGACAACACCCAAAGTACTCGTGGTCTGGCTACTTCTTCAGGATTTACACGCTCAACAGTGCAAAGAATTTTGAAATCCTATAAATTTCACCCGTACAAAACTAAACTTGTCCATGAGCTTAATGAAGACGATTATGATAGAAGGTTGGAGTTTTGCGAATTAATGACACAACGTTTGAACAATAACCCAAATTTGTTATTTAACATTTGTTTTTCGGATGAATGTACCTTCTATTTACATGGTGCTGTAAATAGACATAATTGTCGATATTGGAGCGACTCGAATCCACATTTGTTTCGAGAGGTACATTCGCAATACCCACAAAAAATTAATGTCTGGGCCGGCATTTTCGGAAATCATATTGTAGGACCTTTCTTTATTCCTGGAAACTTGACGGGGGAGTTGTACTTGGACATGTTGGAAAATACAATAGAGCCACGAATAACCGAAATAATAGAAAATGAGGTTAATTATAATGAAAATTTTCTTCATTTCCAACAAGATGGTGCACCACCGCACTATGTAGCTCCAGTACGACAGTTTTTGGACACCCATTTCCCAAATCAGTGGATCGGACGGCGCGGCCCCATTGAGTGGCCACCAAGGTCTCCGGACTTGAGTCCTTTAGATTACTTTCTTTGGGGACATATAAAAAGTAAGGTTTTTAGTACGAAGCCAGACTCCATCCAAAATCTTCGGGAGCGGATCACGGCGGAATGCAGACAAATAACTCCAGAAATGTGTGAAAATGTTAGGAATAGATTTGAGCAAAATATTTATTATTGCATGGAGGTAAACGGACACCACTTTCAACATTTATTACCACATTGACTTTTTGACACATTGTAGCTAAGTAACTAATTTTTGTTTAAATTTTAATGTGAATGTAAAACTGTAAATGGTTTAGTGTTCCTGATTCCGGCGAATATTAGATACATATCTAGTTGCTTCAAATTTTCTTATTAATTTAGCCACATACTTATGGTTAATATTTTTGACTGAATGTAACGTATTAAACAACCGGGCAGTAGCCCTTGCAATGTTTCCGTTTTGATAATAAAGTTTCGTTATTTTGACCCTTTCTTGAATTTAATTTATCAATACTTGATATTATTCAATTATTCAAATAACTTCAAAATGGTTGAAGATAGGTATAAACTCTATTATACAAAAGTTACTAAAAACTTCCTGGAGAATCCAAAAATAGAAAAAAAATTGGGGGTTTCCATTTAAAAATGTCAAGTGTAATGCGATATCTTATTTTTGGAACACCCTGTATTATACAATCATACATGAAAAGACGTCCCCCTAAAAATCAAAATTGACGTGTCCAAGCGTTTTTCCCAAAATATACCAGGAAAGTCATAAATAAGGGTGGGACCTTTTCGTTGGGCCACCCTGTATATATATATATATACATATATATATATATATATATATATATATATATATATATATATATATATATATATATATATATATATATATATATATATATATATGTATATATCTGATTAACTAAATGTTTCATCTTTCCCAAAATAATATTCCATTTCCTCTATCTAGGGGTGGAAAAGAGCATATCTCTTAAACTCAGTCTCGGATTAAGTTGGTTCCTAAAACATTTCTTATATTAAATATAGATTTTACTGGGAAACAACTCATGAATTTGTTAATTACCTTTTATAATTAATTTATAGTTTAAGACCATTAAACTAAAACAGTTTAGTTATAACTGACATCTAACTATATTAATCCGAATATTATTTTAAACAAATGCTGTTCAAATAATTCTCCTGAGTAAACTGCACGAACCGAGTGCTTTCTAAAAACTACAAGTTGCTAAAATAAGCAAAATAATTTAAACTTTTTGTAAAACAATATCACGTTTATGCCCCAATGTAAGTACAACTTTCAATTATCAGGATTCCCAACTATGAGAACTTTACGAGAATGCTCTTTATTCTGACATTTAGTTAATTTCTGTGCTTAAGGTAATTGCTCCGCTTTCCACTGTTGCTTATTCACATGTATTTAACAAATGCCGCCCCGTTTTTCTTGAACATTTTCTTCTGCTTCACTTGGACTGTGGTAATTATTTACTATGATTTACTACTTAATTTAATTACATCAGTTTTTATTTACTAATTTACTAGTGAGTTTTAAAATTACACATGAAAACTATAGAATAGTAAGTGGTTCCCATCTCTCGTCGGAGAGAATATTTACAAATCACTTCTTTGCGAACTTTTTAAATATAGTTAATAGCTTTACAATACGGTCTGTGTCAAGTGTTAAATAGGTAAATACAAAATTAACCTGCGGGGGGATGGAAAAAATGCTGAAAAATTCGACCTATCTGCGGCCATTTTAAATTTTTGTAAAAACGTAACGGTATCGGTAGGTTCAGCGGTCCTAGTGCGAAAACTACACGCGGGTCGGATAAGGACTGTCGGGGTGCTAAAAAATGAAAAAAAAAATATGGTTCAGTAGTCAAAAATTTGACCACTGTCACTTTTTTTGTCAAGGAGACGAGGTGGGAGAAACACTTTTTGACAGGTGGCGCTATCTTTGACAGTTGTCAGACGACGATCGTTTTTTACGGTATGACGCGATGATACAAGGATCGAACCGACCTCGGGGATGCGCGGATATAGTACTGAGGATTTAAAAACGAAAAAAATTTGACAGGTGCCGCTTTTTCTCGAAAACTAAGAAATTTTCTTAAGAAGGGTACTATTGCAGCGTTACATTATTAAATATCTCATGTTGTTATTGTCCACTCTAATCTTAAATTTATAAATACGTTTTTCGATCATTAATGTAGTTACAAATTTGAATGTAACCAGTAACACGAAATTAACTCTATATAGTGCAGTGGCGGCTCGCGGGTGAAAAAGTAAGTGAAGTGTAAATGAAGCAAGAAAATATGGCAATAATTTTTTTTCCAGAATTTTTTTATATGTGGAGGGGGTAGAATATTTTTTACGACTTACCTAACTTTTGTATACTAGATCAATTCTCCTATCCTTCATAGCAGCAAATTTATTTATAACATCCTCATAAAATGGATGAGTTGCCCTAATCTCCTCCAGAAATTTCTTTTGAATTGAAATATTGCCAAGAGAAGTAAGTCTTTCTTGAGATATTGTATTTCTTAAATAAGTATTTACACATTTGAAGCAAGAAAAACTTCTTTCCACTAAGCGCTTATCGACGGTATTGTCAAAATGAGGGAAAACAATTTATATGCTTCAGTAAAAATATATTTATTTTTATTAATTTTTTTCACTTGGTCTTGCAGCGATATATTCCAGTTGCTCTCATTGGCAAAAATAAGACCAAGCTCATTTTTAAGTCGTTGACTTTTTGAAAATATTTCCCCATATAACTGTAACAAATTTTGAAACGGGCCAGTCGGAAAATTTAAACTATATTCGGAAAATTTAGCAGAACCTGCCAAACATGAAAATGTAAGTTTTTCAGTCTTGAAATCATAGTGTCATTTCCATTAAAATATGGTCCAATATTTCATAAAAAAGGGTTCTATACTTAGCTCTAATTACTTCAGGTGAAAGCTTAGCAGGTTCACGTTTGTAATGATTTATTTCTGTAATAGAATTGCTTTATCAAACATGGTATTAAAAATATGTTCATTTCTTTTTTTACAGAGCGCCTCACGACAGCGTTTTATATTGCATATGAACAAATGAATGTCAAGCGATTTTTTTTGAAGAACGTCAAATAGTATGTCCGTGATTGAGAAAATGTCATTAAACACTAATGCCAGAAACGTGAATTTAAAATCGTTCATCTCACCTAAAAATCCTTTCGCAAGGCGGATTGATTTTTCATCAGATTTGTCACAGTTCGTAATAAATTCAAAGACGTCTTTTAATTTATTCCAGTCTTGAACAATCACATTTACTAACTTCGAATTTGAAGTTGTAACAACACCATAAATTATTATAACACAAAACAGTCAAGTTAACTGCAAAGGAACTCACCGGTTGCAGCGAAATCCGCGAAAATAAAAGTAAACAACCACCGCAAACTGAACGACACTTGGGTGTAGTGTACTGCGCCTGCAATTCACCGAGATCGTTGTATGGCGCTGGGCTCGACGTCATCACGTACGCGTTGTCATGGCAACATAGTAGGAAAATCTTATACTAAACATAGCACCTCCAGCAAAGTCAAAGCGGTTTGCGCCACTGTTATAGTTGTTATAATAAAGTTCGATTGAAAGTTTTAAAAAGACATGCCGCTAACGGTCAAGTAAAATATTTATTCGACATGTAGAGTTCATTTTTTACCAATTAGGTGAGCAAATGAATGTAAAAACTAAAATTTTAAGAGATATATAACAAATATAGTTAGATGTTTGCTTATTTATTTTTCCTGGTAAAGTAGCACTTCCCCTACTTAACCTGAATAGCCGCCACTGATATAGTGCTTGTATTAAAAAGGTGAATGTAAGAAAATAGCGCGTAATGAAAGCCGCCTGTATCAAATATCGCTTGCTCCAAAGTCCCTAATTTTTACTGCCTTGAAAATTTCGTTTAGGATGTCAGAAAAGCAGATTGGCCTAGAATATTTTACTCTTTCGTGGTATTGCTTTGTAAAGCGACAAAAAATAATTTTGGTTTTGTATACATATAAGGAATGAACTAAAAATGTATTTTATTAAACTTGTTGAAACAAGGTCGCTTCAAACCAGCTATCACAACAGAACTTGAACTAATTTGCACCAACCCAAAAATCGCCTTCGATTTGCTTTGTCCAAGACAAATATTTGGTTTTAATAATGTAGCTAAATTTTTAATAATTCACGGGAACAGATCATTAATTTAATATAATTGTAGATTTATAAATATAAAAAATCGACAAGATAGCATGTTTGAAGACTTCAGCTATTCTTAAGTTAATTATCTTGTATACATTCTTAGGTGTCCCAGATATCCAAAAACATCGAACAAGCATGTATCTGTGAATACGTATATATAAGTCAAAAACATTAGATTTAGTTATTTATAGTACACTGATGTGCGAGGAAGTTACTATTGCAGCGTTACATTATTAAATAACACATATTGTTATGATCCATTGTAATTTTAAATTTATAAATAAAACTTGTTCCTATTATTAATGAAGTTACAATTTGAAGGTAACAAGTAACACGAAACGAACGCTATATAGAGCCAATATCAAAAAAGTGAATGTAAGAAAATCGCCTGTATCAAATATCGCTTGCTCAAAGATATTTTTTGATGCTTTGTAAATTTCGTCCAGAATTTATCAGAAAAGCTGTCTCAGATATACAGGTTGGCCTAGAAAGTTTTATCATATCGTGTATAATAAAGCGCCAAAAAAAATATCTTTGGTTTTGTATACATCTAAGGAATGAACTAAAAATTAAATAAAGTGAAATTTAAAAGTATCTTCTTGGGCTTGCTGAAACAAAGATCCCTCGAAGCAAGCTAAAACAATCAGTAAGTTAATTAGCTGAAATATCAATAACTACTATCAAATAAATGCTATTCTAGTTAAAAATCCAGATAGTTCAAAATTAAGACGCAAGATATTTGACTAGTGAACTGATGTTGCTTGAACACCTATAGATATCAATATGTTTTAGTAAGCCGCATTAAAAAATAGATATCAAAAATGATAATATTTAGCTACGAGTACAGACTTATTCAACGAAACCAAAGAAAAACTCGAAGAAGATATCAAAGCTGAAAAAAAAACGACTACACACTGTGTCTGTTGATTCAAATGGATAATTGCTTAAAACTGAAGGATATTTTTTCCACGAGGTTGCTCCAAACTAGCTACCACAATAAAACTTAATTCAATTTAAAATTATTTTAGACCAAACAACTTCATTAGATTTGCTTTGTCCAAGACATAAATATTTGGTTTGTACAATGTAGCACAATCTTAATCATTCGTGGGAACTGATCACTAATGTAATATAATGGTAGAATTTTATAAATACAGAAACTTTCTTTGTTTATCGACAACATAGCATATTGTCCAAAAACATCGCAAACTAACCACGTATCTGTGAATATGTATATATACACCAAAAACATTAGATTTAGTTATTTCCATATATTACAATGATGTGCGAGGAATTTATTAATGCAACTATATCTCTGTTTTAGCTATTGAGGAGGACTCTACCTGCACAGTGTCAAGAGAAGGAGGAAACTCCACTCCACTTCCTGTGCAGGTGTGAAGTACGAGCAAAACTGCTCCAGGTTATTTTTGACACTACGGTCTCGCATAAGGACGCAGAAAGATATCCAGACCTATATAAGGACAGGTAGATTTAAGGATAGAAACCTAGTGGCGGGTGGTGGTAGAGGGAGGGTCTGGGGTAGACTGAAAGTGTATTATAGGCCTACCAGCTAGGTCTGTAGACATTCCCCAACTACTAATATTGTAGCGTTATATTATTAAATAACTCATATTGTTATGGTCCATAGTCATCTTAAATTTATAAATAAGACTTTTTCCTATCATTAATGTAGTTAAGATTTTTACAAATTTGAAAGTAACAAGTAACACGAAATATATGCTTAATAGTACTTGCATTAAAAAAGTGAATGTAAATCGCCTGTATTAAATATCGCTTGCTCCAAAGTCCCTATTTTTTGCTGCTTTGTAAATTTCGTCTAGAATGTCAGAAAAGCAAATTGGCGTAGAATCTTTTATTCTTTTGTGATATTCCTTTGTAAAGGGACAAAAAGTAACTTTGGTTTTGAACACATATAAGCAATGAACTAAAAA
The DNA here is from genome assembly GCA_030620095.1 of Kuschelorhynchus macadamiae. NCBI lineage: Eukaryota > Metazoa > Arthropoda > Insecta > Coleoptera > Curculionidae > Kuschelorhynchus > Kuschelorhynchus macadamiae. Next base: position 1,756,613 of record JAUTXW010001011.1, read on the forward strand.
TTTAAATGCATTGAAATTAAAAGTATCTTTTTGAACTTGTTGAAACAAGGTCGCTGCAAATAAGCTATCACAACAGAACTTGATTTAATTTCAAATTAATTTGCTTCAACGCAAAAACCGCATTCGATTTCCTTTGTCCAAGACATAAATATTTGGATTTAATAATTAATAATCTTAATAATTCATGGGAACTGATCACTAATTTAATATAATTGTAGATTTATAAATATAAAAAATCGACAAGATCGCATGTTTTAAGATTTCAACCATTCTTGAGTTAATTATTTTGTATACAATCTTGGGTCACAGTATTCCTAAAACATCGAAACATAAGCATGCATCTGTGAATACGTATATATAAATCAAAAACATTAGATTTAGTTATTTCAATATATTAAACTGATGTGCGAGGAAGTGACTATTGCAGCGTTACATTATTAAATAACTCATATTGTTATGGTCCATTATAATCTTAAATGTATAAATAAAACTTGTTCCTATCATTAATGAAGTTACAATTTTGAAGGTAACAAGTAACACGAAATGAACGCTATATAAGGCCTATATCAAACAAGTGAATGTAAGAAAATCGCCTGTATCAAATGTCACTTGCTCAAAGACATATTTTTTGATGCTTTGTAAATTTCGTCCAGAATTTATCAGAAAGCTGTCTCAGATGTACAAGTTGGCCTAGAGTGTTTTGTTATTTCGTAATATTCCATTATAAAGCGCAAAAAAAAACTTCGGTTTTGTATACATCTAAGAATGAACTAAAAATTAAAAAATCTTCCTGGACTTGTTGAAACAAGGATCCCCGAAACAAGCTAAAACAATCAGTAAGTTAATTATGTGAAATATCAATAAATGCTATTCTAGTAAAGAGTTTGTAGTTAAGAATCCAGACAGTAAAGATGTAAAATATTTGACTAGAAAACAAGTAACACCTATAAATATCAATATGTTTTAATACGCCGCCTTTACAAATAGATATCAAAATGGAGAAATGAAATAATACAGACCTATTCATCGAAATCAAAGAAAAAACTCGAAGAAGATATTAAAGCTGGAAAAAAAAAAAAAACGACTAGACACCGTGTCTGTTGATTCAAATGGATAATTGCTTAAAACTGAAGGATATTTTTCCATAAAGTTGCTTCAAATTAGCTACCACAACAAAACTTAATTCAATTTAAAATTATTTTAGACCAAAAAACTACATTCGATTTGCTTTGTCCAAGACATAAATATTTGGTTTTTAATAATGCAGCAAAATCTTAATCATACGTGGGAACTGATCACTAATTTAATATAATGGTAGAATTTTATAAATATAAAAACTTTCTTTGTTTATCGACAACATAACGTGTTTTAAAATTTCAACTATTCTTGAGTTAGTTATTTTGTATACATTATTGGGTATCACAGCATTCCAAAAACATCAGAAACTACGCACGTATCCGTGAATACGTATATATAAACCAAAAACATTAGATTTAGTTATATCCATATATTACAATGATATTGAAGAGGACTCTACCCGCACGGAGTGTAAAGAGAAGGAGGAAACTTCACTCCACTTCCTTTGCAGGTGTGAAGCAAGAGCAAAACTGAGCCGGGTTATTTTTGACACTACGGTCTCGAATATGTATATATAAACCAAAAATATTTGATTTAGTTTTATTTATTTCCATATATAACAATGATGTGCGAGGAATTTACTACTGCAACTACCTCTCTGTTTTAGGTATTGAGGAGGACTCTACCTGCACGGTGTCAAGAGGAAGAAGAAACTCCACTCCACTTCCTGTGCAGGTGTAAAGCACGAGCAAAACTGCGCCGGGTTATTTTTAACATTACGGTCTCGCATAGGGATGTAGTCAAGGAACTATCCTGGTAAAATACCAAGACCTGTACAGGAAGGACAAGTAGATTTAAGGATGGAAACCTGGTGGAGGGTGGTGGTTGACAGAGGGTATGGGGTAGACTGAAAGGGTCTTATAGGCCTACCAGTCAAGTCTCTAGACCTCCCCCCAACTGCTACTATTGCAGCGTTACATTATTAAATAACTCATATTGCTATGGTCCATAGTCATCTTAAATTTATAAATAAGACTTTTTCCTATCATTAATGTAGTTAAGACTTTTAAAAATTTGAATGTAATAAGTGACACGAAATGAATGCTTAATAGTGCTTGTATTAAAAAAGTGAATGTAAATCGCCTGTATTAAATATCGCTTGCTCCAAAGTCCCTATTTTTTGCTGCTTTGCAAATTTCGTCTAGAATGTCAGAAAAGCAGATTAGCCTAGAATCTTTTATTCTTTCGTGATATTCCTTTGTAAAGCGACAAAAATTAACTTTGGTTTTGTACACGTATAAGCAATCTACTAAAAATTTAAATGCATTGAATTTAGAAGTATCTTTTAGTCTAGTTGTTGAAACAAGGTCGGTTCAAACAAGCTATCACAACAGAACTTGATTTAATTTCAAATTAATTTGCTCCAACGCAAAAACCTCATTCGATTTGCTTTGTCCAAGACATAAATATTTGGTTTTAATAATGTAGCAAAATCTTAATAATTTATGGGAACTGATCACTAATTTAATATAATTGTAGATTTATAAATATAAAAAATCGACAAGATCGCATGTTTTAAGATTTCAACTATTCTTGAGTTAATTATTTTGTATACAATATTGGGTGTCACAGTATTCCTAAAACATCGAAACATAAGCATGTATCTGTGAATTCGTATATATAAATCAAAAACATTAGATTTAGTTATTTTGGATATATTACACTGATGTGCGAGGAAGTTACTATTGCAGCGTTACATTATTAAATAACCCATATTGTTATGGTCCATTATAATCTTAAATTTATAAATAAAATTTGTTGCTATCATTAATGAAGTTACAATTTGGGAGATAACAAATAACACGAAATGAACGCTATATAAGGCTTATATCAAACAAGTGAATGTAAGAAAATCGCCTGTATCAAATGTGACTTGCTCAAAGACATATTCTTTGATGCTTTGTAAATTTCGTCCAGAATTTATCAGAGAGCTGTCTCAGATGTACAGGTTGGCCTAGAATGTTTTGTTATTTCGTCATATTCCATTATAAAGCGCAAAAAAAAACTTCGATTTTGTATACATTAAAGAATGAACTAAAAATTAAAAAATCTTCTTGGACTTGTTGAAACAAGGATCCTCGAAACAAGTTAAAACAATCATAAGTTAATTAGGTGAAATATCAATAAATGCTATTCTAGTAAAGAGTTTGTAGTTAAGAATCCAGACAGTTAAGATGCAAAATATTTGACTAGAAAACAAGTAACACCTATAAATATCAGTATGTTTTAATACGCCGCATTTACAAATATATATCAAAACCGAGAATATTTAGCTACGAGTAAAGAATTGGTTCAACTGAAGAGAAATACAATAATACGGACCTATTCATCGAAATCAAAGAAAAAACTCGAAGAAGATATTAAAGCTGGAAAAAAAAACAAAAACGACTAGACACCGTGTCTGTTGATTCAAATGGATAATTGCTTAAAACTGAAGGATATTTTTCCATAAAGTTGCTTCAAATTAACTACCACAACAAAACTTAATTCAATTTAAAATTATTTTAGACCAAAAAACTACATTCGATTTGCTTTGTCCAAGACATAAATATTTGGTTTTTAATAATGCAGCAAAATCTTAATCATTCGTGGGAACTAATCACTAATTTAATATAATGGTAGAATTTTATAAATATAAAAAACTTTCTTTGTTTATCGACAACATGGCGTGTTTTAAAATTTCAACTATTCTTGAGTTAGGTATTTTGTATACATTATTGGGTATCACAGCATTCCAAAAACATCAGAAACTACGCACGTATCCGTGAATACGTATATATAAACCAAAAACATTAGATTTAGTTATATCCATATATTACAATGATATTGAAGAGGACTCTACTGGCACGGAGGGTAAAGAGAAGGAGGAAACTTCACTCCACTTCCTTTGCAGGTGTGAAGCAAGAGCAAAACTGAGCCGGGTTATTTTTGACACTACGGTTTCGAATATGTATATATAAACCAAAAATATTTGATTTAGTTTTATTTATTTCCATATATTACAACGATGTGTGAGGAATTTACTTCTGCAACTACCTCTCTGTTTTAGGCATTGAGGAGGACTCTACCTGCACGGTGTCAAGAGGAAGAAGAAACTCCACTTCCTGTGCAGGTGTGAAGCACGAGCAAAACTGCGCCGGGTTATTTTTAACATTACGGTCTCGCATAGGGATGTAGTCAAGGAACTATACTGAAAAAATACCAAGACCTATACAGGAAGGACAAGTAGATTTAAGGATGGAAACCTGGTGGAGGGTGGTGGTTGACAGAGGGTATGGGATAGACTGAAAGGGTCTTATAGGCCTCCCAGTCAAGTCTCTAGACCTCCTCCCAACTACTACTATTGCAGAGTTACATTATTAAATAACTCATATTGCTATGGTCCATAGTCATCTTAAATTTATAAATAAGACTTTTTCCTATCATTAATGTAGTTAAGACTTTTAAAAATTTGAAAGTAATAAGTAACATGAAATGAATGCTTAATAGCGCTTGTATTAAAAAAGTGAATGTAAATCGCCTGTATTAAATATCGCTTGCTCCAAAGTCCCTATTTTTTGCTGCTTTGCAAATTTCGTCTAGAATGTCAGAAAAGCAGATTAGCCTAGAATCTTTTATTCTTTCGTGATATTCCTTTGTAAAGCGACAAAAATGAACTTTGGTTTTGTACACGTATAAGCAATCTACTAAAAATTTAAATGCATTGAATTTAGAAGTATCTTTTAGTCTAGTTGTTGAAACAAGGTCGCTTCAAACAAGCTATCACAACAGAACTTGATTTAATTTCAAATTAATTTGCTCCAACGCAAAAACCTCATTCGATTTGCTTTGTCCAAGACATAAATATTTGGTTTTAATAATGTAGCAAAATCTTAATAATTTATGGGAACTGATCACTAATTTAATATAATTGTAGATTTATAAATATAAAAAATCGACAAGATCGCATGTTTTAAGATTTCAACTATTCTTGAGTTAAATATTTTGTATACAATATTGGGTGTCACAGTATTCCTAAAACATCGAAACATAAGCATGTATCTGTGAATTCGTATATATAAATCAAAAACATTAGATTTAGTTATTTCGATATATTACACTGATGTGCGAGGAAGTTATTATTGCAGCGTTACATTATTAAATAACCCATATTGTTATGGTCCATTATAATCTTAAATTTATAAATAAAATTTGTTCCTATCATTAATGAAGTTACAATTTGGGAGATAACAAATAACACGAAATGAACGCTATATAAGGCTTATATCAAACAAGTGAATGTAAGAAAATCGCCTGTATCAAATGTGACTTGCTCAAAGACATATTCTTTGATGCTTTGTAAATTTCGTCCAGAATTTATCAGAGCGCTGTCTCAGATGTACAGGTTGGCCTAGAATGTTTTGTTATTTCGTGATATTCCATTATAAAGCGCAAAAAAAAACTTCGATTTTGTATACATTAAAGAATGAACTAAAAATTAAAAAATCTTCTTGGACTTGTTGAAACAAGGATCCTCGAAACAAGTTAAAACAATCAGTAAGTTAATTAGGTGAAATATCAATAAATGCTATTCTAGTAAAGAGTTTGTAGTTAAGAATCCAGACAGTTAAGATGCAAAATATTTGACTAGAAAACAAGTAACACCTATAAATATCAGTATGTTTTAATACGCCGCATTTACAAATATATATCAAAACCGAGAATATTTAGCTACGAGTAAAGAATTGGTTCAACTGAAGAGAAATACAATAATACGGACCTATTCATCGAAATCAAAGAAAAAACTCGAAGAAGATATTAAAGCTGAAAAAAAAGACAAAAACGACTAGACACCGTGTCTGTTGATTCAAATGGATAATTGCTTAAAACTGAAGGATATTTTTCCATAAAGTTGCTTCAAATTAGCTACCACAACAAAACTTAATTCAATTTAAAATTATTTTAGACCAAAAAACTACATTCGATTTGCTTTGTCCAAGACATAAATATTTGGTTTTTAATAATGCAGCAAAATCTTAATCATTCGTGGGAACTGATCATTAATTTAATATAATGGTAGAATTTTATAAATATAAAAACTTTCTTTGTTTATCGACAACATAGCGTGTTTTAAAATTTCAACTATTCTTGAGTTAGTTATTTTGTATACATTATTGGGTATCACAGCATTCCAAAAACATCAGAAACTACGCACGTATCCGTGAATACGTATATATAAACCAAAAACATTAGATTTAGTTATATCCATATATTACAATGATATTGAAGAGGACTCTACCCGCACGGAGTGTAAAGAGAAGGAGGAAACTTCACTCCACTTCCTTTGCAGGTGTGAAGCAAGAGCAAAACTGAGCCGGGTTATTTTTGACACTACGGTCTCGAATATGTATATTTAAACCAAAAATATTTGATTTAGTTTTATTTATTTCCATATATTACAATGATGTGCGAGGAATTTACTACTGCAACTACCTCTCTGTTTTAGGTATTGAGAAGGACTCTACCTGCACGGTGTCAAGGGGAACAAGAAACTCCACTCCACTTCCTGTGCAGGTGTGAAGCACGAGCAAAACTGCGCCGGGTTATTTTTAACATTACGGTCTCGCGTAGGGATGTAGTCAAGGAACTATCCTGAAAAAATACCAAGACCTATACAGGAAGGACAAGTAGATTTAAGTATGGAAACCTGGTGGAGGGTGGTGGTTGACAGAGGGTATGGGGTAGACTGAAAGGGTCTTATAGGCCTACCAGTCAAGTCTCTAGACCTCCCCCCAACAACTACTATTGCAGCGTTACATTATTAAATAACTCATATTGCTATGGTCCATAGTCATCTTAAATTTATAAATAAGACTTTTTCCTATCATTAATGTAGTTAAGACTTTTAAAAATTTGAAAGTAATAAGTAACATGAAATGAATCCTTAATAGTGCTTGTATTAAAAAAGTGAATGTAAATCGCCTGTATTAAATATCGCTTGCTCCAAAGTCCCTATTTTTTGCTGCTTTGCAAATTTCGTCCAGAATGTCAGAAAAGCAGATTAGCCTAGAATCTTTTATTCTTTCGTGATATTCCTTTGTAAAGCGACAAAAATTAACTTTGGTTTTGTACACGTATAAGCAATCTACTAAAAATTTAAATGCATTGAATTTAAAAGTATCTTTTAGTCTAGTTGTTGAAACAAGGTCGCTTCAAACAAGCTATCACAACAGAACTTGATTTAATTTCAAATTAATTTGCTCCAACGCAAAAACCGCATTCGATTTGCTTTGTCCAAGACATAAATATTTGGTTTTAATAATGTAGCAAATTCTTAATAATTTATGGGAACTGATCACTAATAATATAATTGTGGATTTATAAATATAAAAAATCGACAAGATCGCATGTTTTAAGATTTCAACTATTCTTGAGTTAATTATTTTGTATACAATCTTGGGTGTCACAGTATTCCTAAAACATCGAAACATAAGCATGTATCTGTGAATTCGTATATACAAATCAAAAACATTAGATTTAGTTATTTCGATATATTACACTGATGTGCGAGGAAGTTACTATTGCAGCGTTACATTATTAAATAACCCATATTGTTATGGTCCATTATAATCTTAAATTTATAAATAAAATTTGTTCCTATCATTAATGAAGTTACAATTTGGAAGGTAACAAATAACACGAAATGAACGCTATATAAGGCTTATATCAAACAAGTGAATGTAAGAAAATCGCCTGTATCAAATGTGACTTGCTCAAAGACATATTCTTTGATGCTTTGTAAATTTCGTCCAGAATTTATCAGAGCGCTGTCTCAGATGTACAGGTTGGCCTAGAATGTTTTGTTATTTCGTGATATTCTAACTGAACTAAAAATTAAAAAATCTTCTTGGACTTCTTGGAGGATCCTCGAAACAAGCTAAAACAATCAGTAAGTTAATTAGGTGAAATATCAATAAATGCTATTCTAGTAAAGAGTTTGTAGTTAAGAATTCAGACAGTTAAGATGCAAAATATTTGACTAGAAAACAAGTAACACCTATAAATATTAGTATGTTTTAATACGCCGCATTTACAAATAGATATCAAAACCGAGAATATTTAGCTACTGGTAAAGAATTGGTTCAACTGAAGAGAAATACAATAATACGGACCTATTCATCGAAATCAAAGGAAAAACTCGAAAAAAAAACAAAAACGGCTAGACATCGTGTCTGTTGCTTCAAATGGATAATTGCTTAAAACTGAAGGATATTTTTCCATGAAGTTGCTTCAAATTAGCTACCACAACAAAACTTAATTCAATTTAAAATTATTTTAGACCAAAAAACTGCTTAAATATTTATGTCTTAGACAAAGCAAATCGTTTTGTCTAAGACATAAATATTTGGTTTTTAATAATGCAGCAAAATCTTAATCATTCGTGGGAACTGATCACTAATTAAAAATATAAATATAAAAACTTTCTTTGTTTATCGACAACATAGCATGTTTTAAAATTTCAACTATTCTTGAGTTAGTTATTTTGTATACATTATTGGATGTCACAGCATTCCAAAAACATCGGAAACTAAGCACGTATCCGTGAATACGTATATATAAACCAAAAACATTAGATTTAGTTATACCTATATATTACAATGATATTGAAGACGACTCTACCTGCAGGGAGTGTGAAGAGAAGGAGGAAACTTCACTCTACTTCCTTTGCAGGTGTGAAGAAGGAGCAAAACTGAGCCGGGTTACTTTTTACACTACGGTCTCGCATAGGGATGCAGTCAAGTAACTATCCCGGAAAGATATCCAGACCCATATAAGGACAGGTAGATTTAAGGATGGAAACCTAGTATCGGGTGGTGGTTGAGGGAGGGTCTGGGGTAGACTGAAAAGACATACGTTTTTATGCTTGTAAATTTCGTCCAAAATTTACCAGAAAAGCTGTTATTTTGTGATATTCCTTTATAAAGCATTAAAAAAGAACTTTGGTTTTGTATACATCTAAGAATGAATTAAAAATTAAAATAAACTGAAATTTAAAAGTATCTTCTTGGACTTGTTGAAACAACGATCCCTCGAAGCAAGCTAAAACAATCAGTAAGTTAGTTAGGTGAAATATCAATAACTACTATCAAATAAATGCTATTCTAGCTAAAGAGTTCGCAATTAAAAATCCAGACAGTTCAAAATTAAGATGCAAAATATTTGACTAGTGAACAAGTAACGCCTGTAAATATCAATGTTTTAGTAAGCCACATTTAAAAATAGATATCAAAATCGAGAATATTTAGCTACGAGTAAAGATTTGGACGAACTAAAGAGAAATACAATAATACAGACCTATTCAACGAAACCAAAGAAAAAACTCGAAGATATTAAAGCTGAAAAAAACAAAAACAACTAGACACCGTATCTGTTGATTCAAATGGATAATTGCTTAAAACTGAAGGATATTTTTCCACGAAGTTGCTTCAAACTAACTATCACAACAAAACTTAATTTAAGTTAAATGATTTTAGACCAAAAAACTGCATTCGATTTGCTTTGTCCAAGACATAAATATTTGGTTTTAATAATGTAGCAAAATCTTAATCAATCGTGGGAACTGATCACTAATTTAATATAATGGTAGAATTGTATAGATATAAAAACTTTCTTTGTTTATCGACAACATAGTATGTTTTAAAAATTCAACCATTCTTGAGTTTGTTATTTTGTATACGTTATTGGGTGTCACAGCATTCCAAAAACATCGGAAAATAAGCACGTATCTGTGAATATGTACATATAAACCAAAAAATTTACATATTTCCATATATTACAATGATGTGCGATGAATTTACTACTGCAACTACCTCTCGGTTTTAGGTATTGAGGACTATATATAAATATTTTTAGTAAGACGCATTTAAAAATAGATATCAAACTCGAGAATATTTAGATATAAGTAAAAAACTGGTTCAATCTGAGAATACATATAATACATTCTCTCCATCGAAAAAGTTAAAGAAACTAAAAAAACGAAGACATTGAAGTCTAAAAAAACGAAAAAGAACAGTGTCCGTTTATATAAACGAATTGTTTAAACTGAGCCTCCAGCGAGGTCGCTTCAAATCAGCCATTACATCAGAACTTGATTTAATTTAAAGCTGGCATTTTGTTTCGCTATCTTGGAATCGTATCAAAATTTTGCCAGTTGATTGTTATACAATACTTTATTTTTGTGCAATATTTCAGGTAAATTGGATGACAAGTTTATTAGCAATATTTTTTAAGTTTCAGTAGACCACCATTTTCTTCCGCTATATTGGATGTTTACCAAAATATTACCATTCCATCCCCATGAAGTCATTCGGATAAGTGGCTTTTTAGTTATGCCGCGAACAGACAGATCGACGGACGGTGTTTTTTGATATCTGGGGTCCCTAAAATGAGAAGATCTGTAAAACTCTGGGAGAATGATTTTTTCACGATTACAATACTTTTACGAGGGAAGTAAAACTCAAATGGATTTATAAATATTTCTCATATCTATTTCCAGCTTTCGCTTCCCGAATTTTTGCGAAAAATTGAATCCATAATCCCTTAATAGAACATGTTCATGTGTCAGACAGATTCACTAAACACTTCTACCGAAGTAAATTTCAAAACCACAGAAAGACGGTTCCGTTTTTAAAATAATATGAAATAGGAAAAAAATACTTTGTTTACATTCCTTCGATCATTGCCAATTGATATCTTTTTTGTAAATTGGCTTCAATATTTTTATATGGCGCTTATGACAAACAAGTTACATATAAAAAGACCCAAACAGCGTCAGTTTTTCCGTGAGGGCGCTTCAAACCAGCCATCACGTCCGAACTTGCTTTAATTTGAAATTAATTTAAACCAACGAAAATATTCAAAAAAATCAAAGCAAAAATAATGGTATCTTCGAAGACCTAGATAAAACTCCGTTGTCAAAATGTAAGGGAATATTCGTGATAAGGCCAACATTGTTTGAATCTGTATTTTAGGTTTAGTTGGAGCGATTTGTTCTTTAGGTTTTAACAATTGCGACATAGACTGCGATTGAGTAAGTTTAATTTTAAACTCGGACTGGATTACTGCTGTTTCTGCTAATCTTGCTTGTATGGACTGTTTGGCTGACAGGAAAAGACTTCTTTACCTTCCAAGCGTTATCATTACCCTCGGCATCCATTTGCTAGCACATCGCCTAGTGATATGGACGCATTTCCCATGGTACCATTCCTCGTAGCAAATGATGAACTGATTATTATGCGTCTGATTGCATGTACACCACAACATGTTCGGGTCGTCTTCCAATTCTTCTTCACCACTCGAGCTGTCGAGATCGTTTCCTGACATGTGTTTAAACCGTCTTAAATGAGGGTTTATTGCTTTTCCATACCATTGTTTATACTTTCTGTGGTTGGTCTTTCGATCAGAGGAATAACAAGAATAAGAACTCTTCAATTCATTCATCCCTCCGAAAATGGAATTGGAGCTGTGTGATATTGGCGATGAAATGTCCATCGCCTCCTGGATGCTTTAGTGTCGAGCACACCTTCCTTGATGGCATTCTGAAGTTACGAATTGGAAAAACCTGTTTAGCCACTTGATAAAGTATATCCTCAGATATCGTACCGATATTGATGTCATTCAGAATCAACTGATCTAGACCCAAGCCGGTGGCGTCAAGGATCAAATTTAAATCCACATTGCTGCTTATTTGAACTGGAGCGTCGGGAATTGGTATCGTACTTGCGGTGTAAGGTTTGGTGGTGGCTTCATTAGTTATTATTGCCCTAATGTCTCCCGCGCTCGGAATCACTTCTTGGAACTGTAGTTATATTTTGTGGGAGTATATATATGTATATATGTAGTATATATATAGCCCTAGTTATATACGATTTCAACTTCTTCCCGACAGTGACAGAAATATTGGGTAATAACTACTTTTCCTAAACTGGAAAATGCCAAAATATATATTTTTTCTTATCCTTAATAGGTATTACACGATTTGAACTTTTCTCTGCCCCCTAAATACTTTTTCTCCTTTAAAGTTAGAATCGTATATCTTTTAGTTAAAAACTAACTCAAAGCATGAATATTGTTTGGTGGAAACATGGTTATTTTAAGAGAAATGTAAAATAACTATATTTTATTTATACGTCAGCAAAATGAACTAGTTTATTAATATCACATTTTATTATTCTAAAAACATTAACATTCATTAACGAGCACAAATATCAAAATGAACAGTTATTTGCTCCATGGTATATAATGGATGAAAATTATTGTTATTTTCAACAATAGCAGAAATAATTATTTAAAATTACCTGCCGTTGCACTGCGTTTCCAGAATTCCGTTTCGAAAGTTGAACTGGTAACAGAATAAGAGTAATTTTAGGGCAGAAAAAAGGTGCTAATAAAAAATTTATTCAAAGTACAATATAAAAAAGTTGGGACATAGATAGTTATCATAAATGTAAAAGAAAGTGAACTCAACACAAAACAAACAAATAACGACAGGACAAATTTAAAAAAGCAAATGGCATTTTTGGTGCACTTTAGAATTTACATTATTCTGCCATTAAAACTCTTACCACCTAAGTACCCCTAAAACATCTCCAAAAATATGACAAATGTTGTCTTATTGTCATATTCTCAATCAGTCTTGTTGTCCGTCAAAAACAATCAAAACTGTAAACATCCTATAATTACAAAGATACTCCATCTCATTTCCAAACTATATTCCATCCAATTAAAGATTGTTTTTCTTTGGGTCAAGGGTCATACTGGGATAGCCGGTAACGAACAAGTAGACAAAGCTGCAAAGGACGCTTACAATTCTGAAACAAATATAGGAAGTATTTCCTATTCAGATCTTTTCGCTTACATAAAAAAAACATCACTTTTGAATTGGAAACAAGAATACAAACAATACGCGCAAAATGCAGGAAACGTATATACAGCGTTATACCCAGAACTTAATCAGAATCCTTTAATTTACAAAATGTGTTTTTCTAGGCATTTATCTGTTTCTTATTTTCGATTTTTGGTTGGACATGCAAATGTCAATAGCCACCTCTTCAAAATAAACCTCACTAACAGCTCATCTTGCACATGCGACAACTTGACCAATGACGACCCTAACCACCGTCAGTTTAATTGCAACAATAATGTACTTGCCGTGTCGTATCTTGTTTCTGAACTGGGTAAATTAAATCTACTCCCCATTTCTCACTTTCATTTAATGAAAAATGTCATTTCGGATAGGAAATTGGAAACAACTTTTTTAGAGTATTTAAAAAAGTGCAGTGTAAGACTTTAATAATTTTTACAAGTTTATACATTAACAGGTTAGATAGCTTTGTATCCTCTGTTTTTCTCCTATTGTAACCTTTCAACCTAATTATCCGGGCCTAACTGTGTTTGTGTGTCTATAACTACATAATAAAAAGTCCTGAATTGGCCCCAGGGCGATAAATGTGTGCCCTTGTGTAAAATTTCCTATCGTTTTTATTTTACTCTCGTTAAGTTAGGTTAGGATTTGGTTCCACCTACGACTGCATTTTTACTATAAACCTCTAACATGAAAATTCGTGGCTAAATGGGCTCCGCTCAAGGCCAAAAAAAAAAAGATTTTTCTTACATATTCAGCTGTAGCTTTTTATTAACCATTTGATGTTAAGTTTTCTTGCTAGAGTGCCCTTAAGTCTTAAATTGTTTATAACTTGTAGAGTTTGCACTACACATAAAATATACAGATAGTGCAAAAAATATACTAAGATTTTGATTTAATTACCGTAAGTGAGGCATGGCTTACATTAAATATATTAACGAATGCAGTATGCTTGCAAGGATTTAATTTTATTGCGTGTGATAAGCAAGGCCAAGGGAGGGGGAAGGCGTCGGAATTTATGTAAAAAACAACTTTAAATACAATATTTTACCACACAGTACAAATATGGAAGATGTATGGGTAAGTTTAAAGATAAACAATACTAATGTGGCATTTGGATGTGTATACAAAGTTCCGAGCATTAATAATTACTACTTTTTGAATGAGTTTGAAAATAGTCTTATTAATTTATGCGCAAACTATTATCAAATAGTCAGTCTTGGAGATTTTAATATTGACCTGCTTGATGGTAATAATTCAACAGTTTTAAAAATATTCTAGACAAATTTGGGTTGAGACAGATTGTTGATATTTTATTATATTTTTAATTTTACTGCTTATCTTGATTTTTAACATTAAATATTCCGAGGAAATGCCACGCACGTGGAGAGAGTATAAAAGTATAGATCAGGGTGTACTGAATGAGCATCTTCAGAACATACCATGGCGCAATATCTTTGATTTAAATAGTGTTGATGAGAAATTAAATTATTTTAATGACAACTTAAGCATACTTCTGAAAATGTATGCTCCTTTAAAAACAAGTCGCAGTAAAAAAAGCGGAAAGCGTGTATAATTGAGAATGATAAAATGCTAATTAATCAAACAAATTAAGCTTTATTTAAATATAAAATGTTGCAAACAGAACAGTCATTTCAAGATTATAAAAATATCAAAAAATTATTTGACCAGTGCAATTCAAAGAGAAAAAAAAGCGCCTATAAGATTTTCTATGGATGGAAGTAATTCAAAAAAATTGTGGGGTGATTTGAAAAAATGTAATATATATTTTAATGATAAAAAAAAAACTATTCCGGCAACTCTTTCCAATGTCAATAACATTAATCAATATTTTATTAATTCTATACCGCAATCAAACTTTAATGAGAATTTAAATACCTATTATCCCTACGTAAAAGACAATATCACCAGTGTGTTGGAATTTGGGGGTATCTCTATATATGCGGTCAGCATGTATCTTTTGGAAATTAACTCTAAAGCAGTCGGTGCGGATGGCCTACATATAGACTGTATATTAATGTGTTGTCCTTTTATTGTGCCTTACCTATGCCATATTATTAATTTTTGTATATCAACATCCGTTCTTCCTATACAATGGAAAGTGGCGCATGCTAAGGTCACCAACCCCTCCGATTACGGCGATTTAAGACCTGTAAGCATTCTTTCTGTATTATCAAAACAAATTGTTGGACATATTAAAAAGTTTAATATTATATCAGAGACACAGTCTGGCTTTAGGAGGGGGATAGCTGCACCATAGCGCTTTTGAATGCCACTGAACATATTTTTGGAGCTACGGATTTGGGTCTCTGCACAGTATTAGTGTTATTAGACTTCTAAAGCTTTTGATACTCTTAATCATAAATCCCTTTTAAAAATATTAGAATTTATTGGTTTTGGAGGTAGTGCTATACAGTCAATACAGAGTTTTTTGAAAAATAGGTAACAAAGTGTCCTACTAAATAGTTGTCTCTGATTCCTTGAATTTGTCTCAAGGTGTACTGTAGGGTTCGATACTTGAGCCACTTGAACGCTATATATACAAGTTCTTTATCTACCTTTGTTGAACATTGTTATAAGCCGATGATATTCAACTTCTGTATTCTTTTCAACCCTCTAGTTATCGTACAACTTGCCAAAATAATAATGACCTTGACAAAATTCTTCATATCTCCAATGATCATTCTTTATTTTTAAATCCAAATAAATACATAGCTGTATTGTTTGGAAGTTCGATAGATTAAGAAAAATTATCTGGTAATTAAAGTTAATAATGTAAATATAAATGTTTTCAATGAAGTTAAGGATTTGGGTGTATCTTTCGACAATTCTTTTAGATTTAGCAAACATGTTTCAAATTGTATTAAAAAGGCAATTACCAAATTAAACGATTTTGTATAATTAAATAACATCATAACCTAAATATTTGACACCCCCAATTCATAAAACGTCCAATTTTCAGTGTTCTTTTTCTTATAATATAAATACAATATTTAATTCGCTACCCCGTACCCTCCAGCATTGCGCCTTCACTACATTTTTTAGACTGTACAAAAACATTTTTACAATTTTTAAAATAAAGTCAGCTAATTATTTTATATTTTTCTTTAAATAATAGTTTTTTGTTTCAATTCATTTTATTGTTTTTCCTCCTTACTTGCTGAAATGGGATCTAAAATATAACCTAGATATGTAAATAATTATATATTGTAAGGTTGGTTGAGCTAGCCATCTATTTTTAAGGTTAAGTATTAAAATCAGCTGTGAATTTCCAGAACTGAACTTCGCCTTTTCATAACTCAAAAGTAAAATCTAATTGTATTGTATTATTTTTCTAAGAAATAAAGCTGTTTATTATTATTATTAGTTAAAAACCTAGCGATCCTAAAGATCATGTACGTATATTTCAACACTGTAGCATAAAAATAATGTAAATATAAGTTTTTTTATTTAAGTTTTAGGGAGTATTGAACATTTACGGGTTTTTTATTTTCGCTCTAACTTCATTATTTATAAAAATACAGATATCGCTTTTAGAGCCAAATTTGCCAATGCCTGGTGACACAGGAGACGTGTATAACAGGCTTTAATTTTAAAAATATCAGTTTGAAATTTGAAAAAGGCAAATTTTCTATGAAAAACAATTAAAAGTTGACGCTACTTTTTATATAAGGTCATATTTAAAATATATTAGTAGGTGTCACTTCAGGTCAAATCGGAAGTAAGTATTAATTGATTTTACGTGGAAAATTTGCCTCTTATAGATTAAATTAATGTTTTTAAAACAAAAAAAATGTGACTTGTGTCACTCGGTACTGGCAAAATTGGCTTTGTATTTTTAAACGTAATAAAGATATATAGAAAATATAAAACCTGTTTGGAGAACATGTTTAGTACTTCTTTAAACTTAAATAAAAACTTAAATTTAAATTCCTTTTTACAGGGTGTTGAAATATACGTACATGATCTTTAGGATCCCTAGGTTTTTAACAAATCTTAACATATTTTTTGCATACCCATATTTTCTGCATAGTGCAAACTCCACAATTTATAAAAATAAATAAAACTTACGGGCTCTCTAGCAAGAAAACTTTAAACTTAAAAAGTTACTGGTTAATATGTAAGAAAAATCTTATTTTTTCTAAAAAAAATTAGATTTTTAAGAAAGTTCAATTTTTTTTTTATTTCACTAAGGATTAAGCTGGTCTCGTAGTTAAAAATCGTTTTTGTATATTTTCGGAAAAAATAAAATTGGAAAATTTGCAGTCTTGTTTAACACGCTGTATAGATAATTTAAGCTTTAATTAAGTTTTACGTCTAAAGCTTAAGTGAATTTTACGTCTAAAATCGGTAATAGGCAATCAAATTTGCAAGACCGCTGAAAATCCGATCTCAATATCTCTTCTTGTTTTAAAAATATTCGAATTTAAATTTTACCTAAATATTCGCTTAATTATCTTCTAATTTTCTAAGGCATCACTTCTCTTCTTCTAGCTCTCATTTGTTCTTTTGTTACTTCTGCCATACTAATTTGTTCCTTTTTTCTATTTCCATTCGATTTATTTCGTTAAGATTTTTCTGCTCGTGTGTTTAGCGATTTGGTTTTTTGAATTATTTCTTTAACTATATTGTATCAATAAAATTTTACTGATAGAACAAATTATATATTAAATTATTTTTTTTACTATATAATTAGCACGCTTATACATTTTTTATGTATTGAGCTTTGCGGATTTGCTATAGATCATTTAGTATTAGGAAATAGAGAGTTAATGCGGCGTAACTGAAAACATTGGATAATTATAATATTAAATAGGTAATATTGATATTCACTGGTTGGGAATAATTTTTGATATTTAATATCATTTATTTTAGTTAAAAGGAAAATATGTTATATAATAAAAAACTGTCTTGATTTTGTATAGTAAATAAATTACTACGAGTTGTTATTGTTTGTTTTCTGAAAATAATTATATTAAGATAAAAAACGTATTATCTAAATTTCTCACCTTGTCAACCCAGTGCAATGTCCGAAATTAAATTTGCTAAACTGTATCCCATGAAACTGAGTATGCTGAAGTACATAATACTAATTTTTTAATATTAAATAAGTAATATTTATTTTCATTGGTTGGCAATAATTGTTGATGTATGATATAATTTATTTTAATTAAAATGAAAATATAATCTGTTATATAATAAAAAATTGTAAGACTTGGTTTTATACAGTAAATAAATTACTACCAGATGTTACTGAAAATTTATATTAAGATTAAAAACAGTATTATCTAAATTTTTCGACTCGTCAAGCCAGTGCAATGTCCAAAATTAAATTTGCAAAACTGTATACCATCAAACTGAGTATACTGAAGTACATAATACTTATTTTTTAATATTAAATAGGTAATATTGATATTCATTGGTTGGCAATAATTGTTGACGTTGGATGTCATTTATCTTAATTAAAATGAAAATATAATCTGTTATATAATAAAAAACTGTAAGACTTGATTTTGTACAGTAAATTAATTACTATGAGTTGTTATTGCTTGTTTTTTGAAAATAATTGTATTAAGATAAAAAATCTTATTATCTCAATTTCTCACCTTGTCAAGCCAGTGCAATGTTCGAAATTTTGCTAAACTGTATACCATCAAACTGAGCATGCTGCAGTACATAATACTAATTTTTTTTAATATTAAATAGATAATATTGATATTCATTTGTTGGCAATAATTGTTGATATTTAATATCATTTATTTTAATTATATATTTATTTTATATAATAGAAAACTGTAAAACTTGATTTTGTTGTACAGAAAATAAATTACTACGATTTGTTATTGTTTGTTTTATGAAAATAATTTTGTTAAGATAAAAAACCGTATTATCTAAATTTCTCACCTTGTCAAGCCAGTGCAGTGTCCCAAATTAAATTGGCTAAACTGTATACCATCAATCTGAGTATGCTGAAGTACATAATACTAATTTGATGTAGTTATATATTGTTCTCGAGGAAATAAGTGCGCGCAGATAGAAATCATCTTTGAGTGGTGTCTAAATATGGAACTTATAAATGTAGAAAATTAAAGTAAATTAAAATATTTGATTTTGTCTGAAGACTATGATTTCTATTCGTAAAAGTATACTACTTTATGAATCGGGTTGATCACGATTGTTTCTATTTCATTTTTACAACTTTGTTTTATGTAGGTCTTCGAAGATAACTTATTTTTGCTTTGATATTTTTAACTTTTTCCTTCGTTTAAATTAACTTCAAATTAAAAATCTCATGTGATGGCTCAAGCCACCTCACGGAAGAAATTTTCCTTTAGTTTTAAAGAATTATTCGCTTATACAGGGTGATCCTTAATATCATGTACAAACGGAAGGGGTGATTATTTGGTTTAGACCGAAATTTCAAATAAACTTAGGTTCGCAAAGGCTTTGTTACCGATCCACAAGGTGTTAAAATTTCAATATTTTTTAATTTTCTCTTTATAGCTCCTACAATTTTTGAGGTATTTACCTCAAATTTTGGAGTAAGGAGTTACATGATTGCACATGTCAAACGGTTGCCAGAATCTACAGGGTGATATTTTTCAGGAGTGATGCCCCCTTTTCTCCCTTGAACTTTTTTGCGGTGCGCCGCCGGTAGATTCTAAAAAAAAACAAAATCACTTTTCTATCTTGTTTATAAACTTTTTGCCCTCTTGTAATTAGCTAAATGAAACTAATTTCGTTGAATTGGTCTAGTAGGCTATGACTTTATTTGGATAATCTTTTGTTTTATTGATTTTCACATTTTATTCTTTATAATATTTTGCACTCTTTCAAACATCCCGGGAGTTTTCCTTAAGGTTTCAAATCCAACTATTATTCGATGCCGTAGATCATCGGCTATATTCAACGGTGTTGTATACACTAGTGACTTGAGATGGCCCCATAGTAAAAAATGTAGGCTGTTTAGGTCAGGGGACCTAGAGGGCCATGGTTGAGGTCCACCTCGTCTTGTCCACTTGTTATGATATACTTCATTTAAATACTCCTGAGCCGAAATAGAAAAATGTGCTGGGGTATCATCATGCATGTACATTTGATTTTTCAGCATAAGACGTAAGTCTTCAACTAATAAAGGCAATTCGTGTTGCCTTTGTGAGTGCTATGTTAGTCATAAAATCCTATGCCTTGTAGATACAGCTAATAGTATGACGATGATTATAGAAGCGCTGCGCCTATCCCCCAGAAAAATGATTGTATATAGCATGAAAAAGTAAGTTAGCTGTTTGAAACAAAAACTGTAAAAATACTTGGTTGCCAATTACCCCTCTGATAGAATCAATATAAACTACGAAATGCTAGGTGAATTGCTTGCCTGCGCTGTTCATACACTGTCTATAGCTAACACGACAATAGTTTCTGAAACTCTTAGATAATATATATGACAATGATCTAGAAGCGCTACGACTATCCCTAAGAGGAACCAGCAGCAAAGTTACAAGAGTCTCGTGCAAATCCAACAGAAAAACGGTTGCATACAGCATAAAAAAGAAAAAGGTACCTGATTTCGATAAAAACTGTAGAAACACTTGGCTGGCAGTTATCACTTTGACAGAATTAACATAAACTACGAAATACTTGGTGAATTGCCTCTCTGCGTTGTGTATGCACTGCCGATAGCTAATGCGACAATAGTTTCTGAACCTCTTAAGACATTATAAGTAATAAACTACTTCCCTGCATTTTGTGCACATCGGCCGTAGCTAGCTTTCTTAGCTAAATTCATATGCTTTGTCGAAACAGCTAATAGTATGGCGATATATTCAGGACTACGACTAACCTCACGAGGAACTACAGCAAATAGTCTTATCGAGATCCCCCAGAAAAATGTTGTGTACAGTACAAAAAAAGAGGAAAGTTAGCTGTTTTAAACAAAAACATAAAAATACTTGACTGTCAATTGCCCCTCTGATAGAATCACCATAAACTATGAAATGCTATATGACAATGAATCTATCTAAGAGAAACCAGCAACAAAGTTACAAAGAGTCTCGTCCAAATCCAATAGAAAAATGGTTGTTTACAGCATAAAAAAGAGAAAAGTACCCGTTTTCGATAAACACTGTAAAAACACTTGGCTGGCAGTTATCACCTTTACAGAATCATCGTAAACTACGAAATACTTGGTGAATTGCCTCCTTGCGTTATGTATGCACTTGCCCATAGTTAATGCGACAATAGTTTCTGAAACGCTTAAGATATTATAGGTAATAAACTACCTTCCTATACTTTGTACACACCGGCCGTAGCTAGCTTTCACAAAAATGCTTATGCTTTAGTGCAAATCCAATATAAAAATGGTTCTATACAGCATATAAAAGAGGAAGGTACCTGTTTTATACACTGTCTATAGTTAACACGACAATAGTTTCTGAAACTCATAGATAATACATATGACAAAGATTATAGAAACACTACGACTAGCCCTAAGAGGAACTAGCAGCAAAGTTACAAGAGTCCCGTGCAAATCCAACAGAAAAAAGCTTGCATACAGCATAAAAAAGAAAAAGTACCTGTTTTTTACGTTTCTGAAACGCTTAAGATATTATAGGTAATAAACTACTTACATGCACTTTATACACACCGGTCGTAGGTAGCTTTCACAAAAAATCCCTATGGTTTGTAGATACAGCTGTATGACGTAGTATGATGATGATGTAGTATGACGACGATTATAGATAGAAGCGCTACGAATATCCCCAAGAGGAACCAGCAGCAAAGTTACAAGTGTCTCGTGCAAATCCAATAGAAAAATTGTTGTATACAGCATAAAAAAGTACCTGTTTTCGATAAAAGCTATAAAAACACTTGGATGGCAGTTATCAATTTGACAGATTCACCATAAACTACTTTCCTGCACTATGTACACACCGGCCGTAGCAAGCTTTCACAAAAAAACCCTATGCTTTGTAGATACAGGTAATAGTATGACGATGATTATAGAAGCGCTACGACTATCCCCAAGAGGAACCAGCAGAAAAGTTGCAAGAGTCTCGTACAAACCCAATAGAAAAATGTTTGTATACAGCATAAAAAAGAGAAAAGTACCTGTTTTCGATAAAAATTGTAAAAACACTTGACAGGCAGTTATCAATTTGATAGAATCAACATAAACTACGAAATACTTGGTGAATTGCCTCCCTGCGTTGTGTATGCACTGCCCATAGTTAATGCGACAATAGGTTCCAAAACTCTTAAGATATTATAGGTAATAACTGCTTCCCTGCACTTTGTGCACACTGGCCGTAGCTAGCTTTCACAAAAAATTCCGATCCTTTGTAGATACATCTAATAGTATGACGATGATTATAGAAGCGCTACTACTATCCCGTAGAGGAACCAGCAGCAAAGTTACAAGAGCCTCATTTAGATTCAATAGAAAAATGGTTGTATACAATAGTTTCTAAACCTCTTAAGACACTGTAGGTAATAAACTACTTCCCTGCACTTTGTGCACACCGGCCGTAGCTAGCTTTAACAAAAAATTCCTATGCTTTGTAGATACAGCTAATAGTATGGCGATGAATATAGAAGGACTACGACTATCCTAACGAGGAACTAGCAGCAAACAGTCTCTTCGAGATCCCCAAGAAAAATTTTGTGTACAGTATAAAAAACTTAGCTGTTTTAAACAAAAACATAAAAACACTTGACTGTCAATTGCCCCTCTGATAGAATCAACATAAACTATGAAATGCTATATGACAATGATTCTAGAAGCGCTACGACTATCCCTAAGAGGAACCAGCAACAAAGTTACAAGAGTCTCGTCCAAATCCAAAGAGGAACCAGCAACAAAGTTACAAGAGTCTCGTCTAAATCCAATAGAAAATGGTTGTATACAGCATAAAAAAGAAAAAAGTACCTGTTTTCGATAAAAACTGTAAAAACACTTGACTGGCAGTTATCCCTTTGACAGAATCAACATAAACGACGAAATACTTGGTGAATTGCCCCTCTACGTTGTGTATGCATTGCCGATAGCTAATGCGACAATAGTTTCTGAACCTCTTAAAACATTATAAGTAATAAACTTCTTCCCTGCACTTTGTACACACCGGCCGTAGCTAGCTTTAAAAAAAAAATTCGTATGCTTTGTAGACACAGCTAATAGTATGGCGATGAATATAGAAGGGCTACGACTATCCTCACGAGGAACTAGCAGCAAACAGCCTCATCGAGATCCACCAGAAAAAAATTGTGTACAGTATAAAAAAAGGGGAAAGTTAGCTGTTTTAAACAAAAACATAAAAACACTTGACTGCCAATTGCCTCTCTGTGAGAATCAACATAAACTATGAAATGCTATATTACAATGATTCTAGAATCGCTATGACTATCCCTAAGAGGAAGCAGCAACAAAATTACAAGAGTCTCGTTCAAATCTAATAGAAAAATGGTTGTATACAGCATAAAAAAGAGAAAAGTACCTGTTTTCGATAAAAGCTGTAAAAACACTTGACTGGCAGTTATCAATTTGACAGAATCAACATAAAATACGAAATAGTTGGTTAATTGCCTCCCTGCGTTGTGTATGCACTGCCCATAGTTAAAGCGACACGTGAATTGTCTTCCTACGTTGTGTATGCATTGCACAGCTAATAATCCCCCAAGAGGAACTAGCAGCAAAGTTACATGTCTTGTGGAGATCCACCAAAAAATGGTTGTATACAGCAAGAAAAAGAAGTAAGTTAGCTCTTTGAAACAAAAACTGTAAAAACACTTGGTTGCCAATTACCCCTCTAATAGAATCAAAATAAACTACGAAATGCTAGGTTAATTGCCTGCCTGCGCTGTTTATACATTGTCTATAGCTAACACGGCAATAGTTTCGGAAACTCTTGGATAATATGTATGACAATGATTCTAGAAGCGCTACGACTATCCGTAAGAGGAACTAGCAACAAAGTTACAAGAGTCTCGTCCAAATCCAATAGAAAAATGGTTGTATACAGCATAAAAAAGTAAAAAGTACCTGTTTTTGATAAATTGGTTAATTGCCTCCCTTTGTTGTGTATGCACTGCCCATAGTTAAAGCGACAATAGTTTCTGAAACTCCTAAGACATTGTAGGTAATAAACTACCTCCCTGTACTTTGTACACACCGGCCGTAGCTAGCTTTCACAAAAAATGCTTATGGTTTGTAGATACAGCTAATAGTATGACGATTATTATAGAAGCGCTAAGACTATTCCCAAGAAGAACCAGCAGCAAAGTTACAAGAGTCTCGTGCAAATCCAATAGAAAAATGGTTGTTGAGGTTAATTTCTGAACCTCTTAAGACATTGTAGGTAATAAACTACTTCCCAGCACTTTGTACACACCGGCCGTAGCTAGCTTTCACAAAAAAATTCCTATGCTTTGTAGGCACAGCTAATGGTATCGCGATGAATATAGAAGGGCTACGACTATCCTCAAGAGGAACTAGCAGCAAAAAGCCTCATCGAGATCTACCAGAAAAATGTTTGTATACAGCATAAAAAGAGGAAAGTTAGCTATTTTATACAAAAACGTAAAAACACCTGACTGCCAATTGCCCCTCTGATAGAATCAACATAAACTATGAAACGCTATATGACAATGATTCTAGAAGCGCTAAGAGAAACCAGCAACAAAGTTACAAGATTCTCGTCCAAATCCAATAGAAAAACGATTGTATACAGCATAAAAAAGAAAAAAGAAGCTGTTTTCGATAAAAACTGTAGAAATACTTGGCTGGCAGTAATCACTTTGGCAGAATCAACATAAACTACGAGATACTTGATGAATTGCCTCTCTACGTTGTGTATCCACTGCTCATAGCAAATGCGACAATAGTTTCTGAACCTTTTAAGACATTAATGGTAATAAACTACTTCCACGCACTTTGTACACACCGGCCGTAGCTACCTTTCACACTAGAAGCGCTACGACTATAGCTAAGAGGAACCAGCAGCAAAGTTACAAGAATCTCGTGCAAATCCAATAGAAAAATGGTTGTTGAGGTTAATTTCTGAACCTCTTAAGACATTGTAGATAATAAACTACTTCCCTGCACTTTGTACACATCGGCCGTAGCTAGCTTTCACAAAAAATTCCTATGCTTTGTAGGCACAGCTAATAGTATGGCGATGAATATATAAGGGCTACGACTATCCTCAAGAGGAACTAGCAGCCAACAGTCTCATCGAGATCTACCAGAAAAATGTTTGTGTACAGCATAAAAAAGAGGAAAGTTAGCTATTTTAAACAAAAACGTAAAAACACCTGACTGCCAATTGCCCCTCTGAGAGAATCAACATAAACTATGAAATGCTATATGACAATTATTTTAGAAGCGCTACGACTATCCCTAAGAGAAACCAGCAACAAAGTTACAAGAGTCTCGTCCAAATCCAATAGAAAAACGGTTGTATACAGCATAAAAAAGAAAAAAGTAGCTGTTTTCGATAAAAACTGTAGAAACACTTGGCTGGCAGTAACATAAACTACGAGATACTTGATGAATTGCCTCTCTACGTTGTGTATCCACTGCTCATAGCAAATGCGACAATAGTTTCTGAACCTTTTAAGACATTATTGGTAATAAACTACTTCCCTGCACTTTGTACACACCGGCCGTAGCTACCTTTCACACTAGAAGCGCTACGACTATAGCTAAGAGGAACCAGCAGCAAAGTTACAAGAATCTTGTGCAAATCCAATAGAAAAATGGTTGTTGAGGTTAATTTCTGAACCTCTTAAGACATTGTAGGTAATAAACTACTTCCCTGCACTTTGTACACACCAGCCGTAGCTAGCTTTCACAAAAAATTCCTATGCTTTGTAGACACAGCTAATAGTATGGTGATGAATATAGAAAGGCTACGACTATCCTCAAGAGGAACTAGCAGCAAACAGCCTCATCGAGATCTACCAGAAAAATGTTTGTATACAGCATAAAAAAGAGGAAAGTTAGCTATTTTAAACAAAAACGTAAAAACACCTGACTGCCAATTGCCCCTCTGATAGAATCAACATAAACTATGAAATGATATATGACAATTATTCTAGAAGCGCTACGACTATCCCTAAGAGAAACCAGCAACAAAGTTACAATAGTCTCGTCCAAATCCAATAGAAAAACGGTTGTATACAGCATAAAAAAGAAAAAAGTAGCTGTTTTCGATAAAAACTGTAGAAACACCTGGCTGGCAGTAATCACTTTAACAGAATCAAGATAAACTACGAGTAACTTGATGAATTGCCTCTCTACGTTGTGTATCCACTGCTCATAGCAAATGCGACAAAAGTTTCTGAACCTTTTAAGACATTATTGGTAATAAACTACTTCCCTGCACTTTGTACACACCGGCCGTAGCTACCTTTCACACTAGAAGCGCTACGACTATAGCTAAGAGGAACCAGCAGCAAAGTTACAAGTATCTCGTGCAAATCCAATAGAAAAATGGTTGTTGAGGTTAATTTCTGAACCTCTTAAGACATTGTAGGTAATAAGCTACTTCCCTGCACTTTGTACACACCGGCCGTAGCTAGCTTTCACAAAAAATTCCTATGCTTTCTAGGCACAGCTAATAGTATGGCGATGAATATATAAGTGATACGACTATCCTCAAGAGGAACTAGCAGCAAACAGCCTCATCGAGATCTACCAGAAAAATGTTTGTGTACAGCATAAAAAAGAGGAAAGTTAGCTATTTTAAACAAAAACGTAAAAACACCTGACTGCCAATTGCCCCTCTGATAGAATCAACATAAACTATGAAATGCTATATGACAATTATTCTAGAAGCGCTACGACTATCCCTAAGAGAAACCAGCAACAAAGTTACAAGAGTCTCGTCCAAATCCAATAGAAAAACGGTTGTATACAGCATAAAAAGGAAAAAAGTAGCTGTTTTCGATAAAAACTGTAGAAACACTTGGCTGGCAGTAATCACTTTAACAGAATCAACATAAACTACGTGATACTTGATGAATTGCCTCTCTACGTTGTGTATCCACTGCTCATAGCAAATGCGACAAAAGTTTCTGAACCTTTTAAGACATTATTGGTAATAAACTACTTCCCTGCACTTTGTACACACCGGCCGTAGCTACCTTTCACACTAGAAGCGCTACGACTATAGCTAAGAGGAACCAGCAGCAAAGTTACAAGTATCTCGTGCAAATCCAATAGAAAAATGGTTGTTGAGGTTAATTTCTGAACCTCTTAAGACATTGTAGGCAATAAGCTACTTCCCTGCACTTTGTACACACCGGCCGTAGCTAGCTTTCACAAAAAATTCCTATGCTTTGTAGGCACAGCTAACAGTATGGCGATGAATATATAAGGGCTACGACTATCCTCAAGAGGAACTAGCAGCAAACAGCCTCATCGAGATCTACCAGAAAAATGTTTGTGTACAGCATAAAAAAAGAGGAAAGTTAGCTATTTTAAACAAAAACGTAAAAACACCTGACTGCCAATTGCCCCTCTGATAGAATCAGCATAAACTATGAAATGCTATATGACAATTATTCTAGAAGCGCTATGACTATCCCTAAGAGAAACCAGCAACAAAGTTACAAGAGCCTCGTCCAAATCCAATAGAAAAACGGTTGTAAACAGCATAAAAAAGAAAAAAGTAGCTGTTTTCGATAAAAACTGTGGAAACACTTGGCTGGCAGTAATCACTTTAACAGAATCAACATAAACTACGAGATACTTGATGAATTGCCTCTCTACGTTGTGTATCCACTGCTCATAGCAAATGCGACAATAGTTTCTGAACCTTTTAAGACATTATTGGTAATAAACTACTTCCCTGCACTTTGTACACACCGGCCGTAGGTACCTTTCACACTAGAAGCGCTACGACTATAGCTAAGAGGAACCAGCAGCAAAGTTACAAGAATCTCGTGCAAATCCAATAGAAAAATGGTTGTTGAGGTTAATTTCTGAACCTCTTAAGACATTGTAGGTAATAAACTACTTCCCTGCACTTTGTACACACCGGCCGTAGCTAGCTTTCACAAAAAATTCCTATGCTTTGTAGGCACAGCTAATAGTATGGCGATGAATATAGAAAGGCTACGACTATCCTCAAGAGGAACTAGCAGCAAACAGCCTCATCGAGATCTACCAGAAAAATGTTTGTGTACAGCATAAAAAAGAGGAAAGTTAGCTGTTTTAAACAAAAACGTAAAAGCACCTGACTGCCAATTGCCCCTCTGATAGAATCAACATAAACTATGAAATGCTATATGGCAATTATTCTAGAAGCGCTACGACTATCCCTAAGAGAAACCAGCAACAAAGTTACAAGAGTCTCGTCCAAATCCAATAGAAAAACGGTTGTATACAGAACAAAAAAGAAAAAAGTAGCTGTTTTCGATAAAAACTGTAGAAACACTTGGCTGGCAGTAATTAGTTTGACAGAATTAACATAAACTACGAGATACTTTGTGAATTGCCTCTCTACGTTGTGTATCCACTGCTCATAGCTAATGCGACAATAGTTTCTGAACCTCTTAAGACATTGGTAATAAACTACTTCCCTGCACTTTGTACACACCGGTCGTAGCTACCTCTCACACTAGAAGCGCTACGACTATACCTAAGAGGAACCAGCAGCAAAGTTACAATAGTCTCGTGCAAATCCAATAGAAAAACGGTTGTAAACAGCCTAAAAAAGGGAGAAGTAACAGTTTTAGATAAAAACTGTAAAAACACTTGGCTAACAATTACCAATCTGAAGTATCAACATAGACTACGAAATACTTGGTAAATTGCCTCCCTGCGTTGTGTATGCACGCCCATAGTTAACGCGACAGTAGTTTCTAAAACTTTTAGATATTATAGGTAATATAATTTAAATGCACTTTGTACACACCGGCCGTAGCTAGTTTTCACAAAAAAAAACCTATGCTTTGTAGACACAGCTAATAGTATGACGATGATTATAGAAGCGCTATGACTATCTCCAAGAGGAATTAGCAGCAAAGCTACAGAAGTCTCGTGCAGATCAACCAGAAAAATAGTTCTATACATCATATATACATTTTAATTTTAATGAATATTTTACAGTCATACTTTCGGCTAGGCACTAGTCTTTATTACTAAAAACGGGAAGGCGTTAATCATATTTATATTTCGGTCATTTGTATCTGTAAAAAAAACTCCAATTCGCATATTTTTATGCTGAATCTAAGCCTGTGATGAATACGAGAACGATTTATTTAGACAGAATGTAACTAAATTAGAGCGCATAATAGGACAAAATGTTATAAGAATAAATCAGACACAAAAATTCCGAGCACCTTTTGAAACACCTTTTTCCGTCTACCTGTCTAACGAAAGGGGTAGCAAAACTAATTCAGAAATGGAATCTGGGAATTGCTAAATTAATTTCATAATTTAACCCTAAAGCGATGCAAAAGTTTTAAAAATTTTATACGGTTAAGGGCCAAATTAAAGACTGGAATTAAATCGATTTATTTAAAATGATATACAATAAGTAACTCGATTTTAATATCACTTAAAAAATGAAGAAACTTTTGGATTTGGACTGAAAGAAAATTGATTTTCTCATCTTTTACAATCTAGTTTTTAAGAAGCTGATTTTAAAAAATTCTTTACGAATAATTTTAGAAATTTTTTTTACGAACTTTTGAGCCTCAATAAGAAACAAAAGATTTTTTACATCGAAATATTTATTAGTATAGCCTCATAGTACAATATTAATGTGATGGTTGAAACTATCAGAACTTACAAACAACAATAACAGAAATTATTAATGCCTTGAGATACTCTTTATGGATGCGTGATGACAAACATAATATATAACTGGTGGGAGGGTAATATGTTTAACTGACATGTATATATGTACGTATAATTTTGCTTCCTTGGACCAATTTTCATGAGTTAAACATCTCAAGGTTCGCCCGTATCCCGAAAGTGTTTCTTAGCTAAAAATTGTGGAAGAACATAAAATAAAATTTGTACAATTCATCGTGTCAGGTATCAAATTAAATAGCGCACTATGGACCTTTTATATATATATATATATATATATATATATATATATATATATATATATATATAAATATGTATATATATATATATATATATATATATATATATATATATATATATTAAATATATATATATATATATATATATATATATATATATATATATATATATATATATATATATATATATATATATATATATATATATATATATATATATATATACACAGGGTGTTTCAGTTTTTTGTTGCATAACTTTAACAGTTGATAGAACTTTTCAAATTAGTGCAAAAAGTTCATATAAACATAGGTCGTGAAGCGCTTAGTTATCAAGATACAGGGTGTTAAAGTTTGCATTAAATTTTTCCTTTTTTTCCATTATATCTAAACGGTTGGACATAATGGCACAAAATTGGGTATTTGGGGGTTTTTGGGTGCGGAGAATTTAAATTCGATGTTAGTTTTCATATTGCTGCTAGAGGGCGCCACCGGCTTATCAGCACACTAACGTTATTGAACAGAACTTTTTTACCACTCGGTATATGGCTTCAGTGATTAAACTTTCTAATTCCTCCATCTCTTCTTAATAAAAAAGGTATACTTTGTTTAAGTCTCTAGGAGTGACCGTTTTCCAGAAAATCGCACTTGAAAGTTAAGGTTACCCTGCCATTTTTTAGTCTTAGACTGCCTAGCAGAACTGTGTTAATAATAACAAAAATAGTGGGCCATGAAACCTGTTGCTATGAAACCGAAAACAAAAGTAAACTTTTGAGTAAACTTCATTCATATTTGTGTATTTTATTTGCAGAAATTTCAGTTTGCCTATTTTCTTTCTCGTTTTTTGTCTACTTTAGTACTTTACTTAGTAAAATGCCTTTCGTATTTTCTAATCAAGAGTTGGCGGATATTCATTTTATTTATGGGTTTGCAAATGGTAATTCTGCCGAAGCAGCCCACGAATACAGGCGCAGATTTCCAAATAGAAGACATCCGAATCGTTCGGTTTTCGTAAGAATTCATCGGCAAATAGTTGAACAGGGTCTAGGCAACGTTCGAGAAAATGGTATTAACGTTCGGCCACCTAGAAACTTTGAAAGACAAATTTTGGGTATGTTTGATCGAGATCCAACCACAAGTGTAAGAAGAGTTTCCATTGAATTAGGAATTTCAACCAGCTATGTTTATAGAGTTCTTAAACGTGATCGGAGGCATCCTTATCATTTGCAACCGATTCAAGGATTACTACCCGGAGATGAAGAAAGAAGAATGTTATTTTGTCAGAGAATTCTTAATCTAATTGCAAATAATAGATACTTTTTAAGAAATGTCTTATGGACCGATGAATCCTGTTTTACTCGTCGTGGAATTGTAAATTTTCATAACCAGCACGTTTGGGCACATGAAAATCCACATGCCGTTAGGCCAAGAAACTTTCAATACGAGTTTAGTGTAAACGTCTGGATAGGCATTTACAACAATAATCTTTTTGGATCTTACTTTTTGCCTCAGCGGGTAAATGCAGCGGTTTTTTTGGAATTTTTAGAAACGGAACATGGGAATATGTGGGAAGACATTCCATTGAATTTAAGAAGAAGAGCTTGGTTCCAACTTGATGGATGTCCAGCACACTATGGGAGGCTGGTGAGAAACTGGCTAGATAATCATTATCCACAAAGATGGATTGGTCGTGGAGCACCAGTTCAGTGGCCTCCACGATCTCCAGATTTAAACCCTTTGGACTTTTTTCTATGGGGATTTTTAAAGGAAAAAGTATATGAAACTCCCGTTCAAACAAGAGACGAACTTTTGAATAGAATTAGGGATGCCTGTGGTCAGGTGAGACCATTCCTAAATAACATTTCACGCTCAGTTTTTCGGCGATGTGAACTATGTATTGAACAAAATGGTTCACATTTTGAACATCTTCTTTAAATTTTTTAAAATTCATTTTGTTTTCAATGGCTATTACATGTATTAGTTTCCTATGTTTTAATTAAAGTTTCGATTTTTTATATAAATTTTTTTTTATTTTGGGTTTACGTTTTTTTTAGTTCAAAGGAAATAGAAAAAGTGTGTCAGCCACATTTTTTAAATTATAAATTTTGGCTATGTGATAAAATAGATTACACCATACCATTATTCCAAAAACCTATATTACATTGAAAAAAAAGCAAATCTCAAAAAAGGCCAACTTTAATGGGTCATGGAAAGAGTACATTTTTTCAACCGCAAAAGATACGTTAAAAATGTTTTAAATATTTAAAAAGCATCTATTTTTAAAATTAAAAACTTTAGAGCTCTGTGTTTTTAAAAGTATTTTAGAAAAAAAAACGTATGTATAAAAATTATAAAAATTTTAATCAAAAACGTTAAATTTTTTAACAATAAAAAGTTCTCCCGGAAGCTGTTTATTTTTCAGTTTTTATCGCAAAAAACTTAATAAATTTACGCAATAAATATTAAAGATAATTTTAAAAAATAAAAATACGGCAAAACTTTATATTCAGAAAAAAAATGTTTGAAAAGTCCTTTAATTTGTTGATTAACTCATTTAACAAAGATCATAATAATTCATAGTATTTGAACTTTCAAGTGCGATTTTCTGGAAAACGGTCACTCCTAGAGACTTAAACAAGGTATACCTTTTTTATTAAGAAGAGATGGGGGAATTGGAAAGTTTAATCACTGAAGCCATATACCGAGTGGTAAAAAAGTTCTGTTCAATAACGTTAGTGTGCTGATAAGCCGGTGGCGCCCTCTAGCAGCAATATGAAAACTAACATCGAATTTAAATTCTCCGCACCCAAAAACCCCCAAATACCCAATTTTGTGCCATTATGTCCAACCGTTTAGATATAATGGAAAAAAAGGAAAAATTTAATGCAAACTTTAACACCCTGTATCTTTATAAGAACTTTTTGCACTAATTTGAAAAGTTCTATCAACTGTTAAAGTTATGCAACAAAAAACTGAAACACCCTGTATATATATATATATATATATATATATATATATATATATATATATATATATATATATATATATATATATATATATATATATATATATATATATATATATATATATATATATATATATATATATATATATATATATATATATATATATATATATATATATATATATATATATATATATATATATATATATATATATATATATATATATATATATATATATATATATATATATATATATATATATATATATATATATATATATATATATATATATATATATATATATATATATATATATATATATATATATATATATGCGTGTTCATAAAATTAAAACGATTTTTTAATTATTTGTCATATTTAATTTAATTTGACGTTTCGACAGGGAGTTCCATGTCTTTTTAAAAAATGTTTTTATTTTATTTTTCCATGAGACGTAAATCAAAAGGTCAATAACACTAATTAACATCTAAGCAAAATGAAATACACATAGCACATTGTCATTTTGTTAAACAAATACAAACACAGAACATCTATTGCAGACTAACTTAACTTAAAACTTAATAAAAATATAATAAATATTTAAGTTAGTCTGCAATAGATGTTCTGTGTTTGTATTTGTTTGACAAAATGACAATGTGCTATGTGTATTTTATTTTGCTTAAATGTTAATTGGTGTTATTGACCTTTTGATTTACGTCTCATGGAAAAATAAAATAAAAACATTTTTGAAAAAGACATGAAACTACCTGTCGAAACGTCAAATTAAATTAAATATGACAAATAATTAAAAAATCGTTTTAATTTTATGAACACGCATCCCAAGAAAAGAAGTACCTAATTACAATATATATTTGAAGGTTCAAGAAAAATATTTGCGAAACTATATATATATATATATATATATATATATATATATATATATATATATATATATATATATATATATATATATATATATATATATATATATATATATATATATATATATATATATATATATATATATATATATATATACAGAGTGTTCCAACAGTGCGTTCAAGTCTATAGCTCGGTTACTATGGGAATTAGAAAAAAAAACAAGTTGTAGGAACTGCTGAGCTACAACCTAAAATTATTTTAGATTATACAGGGTGAAGGATAAGTTTGCCACAAACCAAACTTACATGTTTTTAAATGGAACATCCTGTATATCGTTTTATAAATAACTAACTAAATAAATATAATTTTTTCTTGAGCCAATAAGTGGGTCTTCTATAACTTTTAGGTTTACCGCTAACTCGTTCTCCTCATTTAAAACGGGTTTGCCTTCGTGTATTCTATATTTTCCGTCTAATCAAAGCGTTGTATAAACCTTTCTGTGTGGTTGTCTTCTATCAGGATACTTTTCGTGATATATTCTTGTTGCTAACAAACAATTCTTTTCACTTGCTCCTAACTCATAAATCATATCAATCATTTCTTGTCTCTTAAATTTATTTTTGCGTCTTACAATAGAAACTGTACTTAGTATTTAGTACAAAACTTTCAAATTCAAATTTGTATTTTTGAGCGTTTAATTTTATTTTTAAAAATATGGCCACAAGATTTTTGTCACTGGGCACAACAAATTTAAACACAGCCAAGATTTACTGACTTTTTTGTGTGCTTTACTGACGAAGAAACATTCCACAGAAATCCAAATGTGAACAGAAATAATTTTCAGTATAACGCTACAGAAAATCCTCATTTTACTCGCACAACTTGACAATTCAAATTTGTATTTTTGAGCGTTTAATTTTATTTTTAAAAATATGGCCACAAGATTTTTGTCACTGGGCACAACAACAACTTTAAACACAGCCAAGATTTACTGACTTTTTTGTGTGCTTTACTGACGAAGAAACATTCCACAGAAATTGAAATGTCAACAGAAATAATTCTCAGTATAACGCTACTGAAAATCCTCATTTTACTCGCACAACTTGTTAAAATAGGTAAAATGTAAAAACGTCAAATGTACCTCCAATATTTTCGAAGTGGCTATAACCCCATAAACCCTATATTGGATGAATGACCAAAAAGGGGAGAATCTGAAAATATAATATAAAAGGCGTTCCATTTAAATTAATCGAGCAAATCTGCATACAGGATTTTTATTTAAGTAAGTGTGTATAATTGTATTCATGTATGATTTTTATGTATACCGTTATTAAAGAAAACTACAGCAGTTGAAAGAAGACTACATTTGGAATTTGTGATATTTTCGAAAAGTTTGGTTTATGGCAAACTTATCCTCAACCCTGTATAACCGAAAACAATTTTAGGTTCTAGCTCTCAGCAGTCCCTACAACTTTCGTATACATTTTTGATCTTGGGCGACTATAGAGTGGCACAACACTCAGTCCGATCTGCATTAAGGACGATTTTTGAGAAATTTTTGAAATGCAGAGTACACGGTTTTTTTGCTTGGTTTTTACTTCCCTCATAAGAGGGAATTACCGTAATTGTGAAAAATCACCCTTCCAGATTTTTGTAGATCTTCGCGTTGTAGGGTTTCTGGGCCCCGAAAAAACATTTCCTAATTTCCGTCAGCCTCCGTCATTCTGTCTGTACAAGGCATAGCTCAAAAACTACTTACCCGAATAACTACAAATTTTGGGCCAAAAACCAAGGTCATATGGAGATCAAATAGGACTTTGGTAAGTATCGAATATGGCGGCCGCAAATGCAAATAAAAATCATTATCAAGAAATTATTGACTGATTAATTGACTTCAAATTTTGTATAAAAATCGTGTCTTAAACAGGGGTAGACTGGTAAATTTTTAGTGCGAACCCTATACGGCAAAACAAAATGACGGCCTATAAAATGTTTAAATATTTGGTAAAATTCCAATTATTTTAATAAAACCTTGTTTTTATGGAGGAAAATAATAAGGTAAATAATGTATTTTTTTGTCTACATAAATAATGTTATGAAAAGTAAATTATACATAAATAATAATATTAAATAAACTGAAAACTTTAAAAAATGGAATAAATAACAATTTATTACAGGATTTTTACGAAGTTATTACCAAATAATTATATGCATATATGAAGAGGGTATTGTAAGTAGAAACTTTCTATACAAGGGAAGTTGTGGCTAAAGACGATTTTTTTATAAACCGTTTTCACTTGTTTAACGGAATGAAAAAAAACGCGAGAAGAGA
Source organism: Kuschelorhynchus macadamiae (assembly GCA_030620095.1). Classification (NCBI taxonomy): domain Eukaryota; kingdom Metazoa; phylum Arthropoda; class Insecta; order Coleoptera; family Curculionidae; genus Kuschelorhynchus; species Kuschelorhynchus macadamiae. The sequence goes on from JAUTXW010001011.1 coordinate 1,792,905, forward strand.
GTGAAGCCCTTCTGGAATATTTAACAAATTAGCAACAAATGTGAAAATACAGTGGATTATATCATAATTTTACATACAGTGAAGAAGAACCCATGTCTCAAGCAGTATCTCTCTGAACGGACTATATCCCCGCCATCCGATTCTTAGGGAATTCGGCAGCATTGGCCGAGCCGTCCAGCCTCCCGCACTGTGACTTGGTACCGAAGGAATGTGGTTTTGATTATCATTCGAACTTATAGTACTAAACCGGTAAGAAAATGTACAAAATTAAGCAGGTACATTGTACAAAATCTGTACTAGCATTTTCTTGAATTTCAAACATTCAAATATGAAGCCCGTCAGATATATTTAAACGATCCCTGTCGCCGCCCACTCTCGCCCTGGATCATATTCTACTCTCGATTCAAGTAGTCCTGTTCTTCTTATGAAGGCTAATCCGAAGGGTTTCCTTCTGAGTCTGCTCCACCTATCGCAGACGCCTAGTAAGCGGTATGAGGATTCCTCCTTTGTTCTACAATTGACATAATGGATTATCCCTTATTCCTAATATATAAGTCTGCAGGGCCCGATCAGTATTTCGACCATATCCGCAATGGTCTGGTGGCTCCTGGAGAGCTATCAGGTCACTCTAGCTGGTGACGGTTTTGAAGACAAATGCTTGGGGTGCTTATAGTTCCAGGCCTAAGACCGGGATTGAGGGCCGTTGAGTGAGTTGACATTATAACGAATTAACTCTCTTAAAATTTTTGAATATAAGAAATATCCTAAAAAAATCTTTTAACCTCCTCGTAAAAAGGAAGTAATCGTGAAAAAATCACCCTTCGAAACTTTTTCAGATCTTCACGTTACAAGGTCTGTAGATCCTAAAAAAAACATGTTTTCTCGATTCCGTCGGTGTGTCTGTCTGTTCGCGGCAGAGCTAAAAAACTATACTTACCCGTTTGACTTCAAATTTTGGTCAAAAATTAAGGATAACCTGGTAAGATTTTGTTAAAAGTCCAATACGCTGAAACAAAATTTTGGCCTAGTGAAATGAAAAATTTATACTAAAAACTATTCATCTAAATGTTGAACAAAAAGCAAAAATTACGTAGGAATCAACTGGTAAAATTTTGCTACGAATCCAAGATGGTGACGTAACAAAATTCAAACCCCACATGGTAATATTTTATGGATATCCACATGGTAATATTTTATCAGAAATCCAATATAGAAATAAAACGGTAGCATAGTGAGATGTTAAAAAAATTATTACCAAAAATCAAATGTTACATAGGACTGATAACACTTTGGTACGAATCCAAGATAGCAAAACAAAATGGCGGTCTAATACAATGTTCAAAAATCATCCTGAAAAACTACTTATTAAATTAATTTCATATTTTGTGCAAGTATTAAGTATGACAGAGATAAAATGGAAAAAATGTGGTACGAATTCAAAATGGCAAAACAAAATGGTAGCCAAAAAAACTTTAGAAAAATTAACATAAGAAAATCTTATTGATTTGACTTTAAATGTTGCAGAAAAATTAAATGTGGTATCGGAATAAACTGATTCACCTAGCGGAGAAAATGGCGGTCTTAAAAAAATTAGTGTAAAAACTACATATTTAATTCATTTTAAACTATGCCCAAAAATAAAGTATCACATAGGTAGAAATTAGTGAAATATTGATACGAAATATGTCACACTTCACTATTCTATATAAAAGGAGAAATTCATAAGGAGCAAAATTCCTGGTAAAGGAAATTTACTATAAATCAATGACTCGCTGTTAAGCAAAATGGGTATACTGAGAAAGTAAAAATGTCCCAAACTAGTTATTAACATTTTGTCATGGAATTTGGCCAGAGTTTATCCAGAAACAATTCAGGCATCTGAAACATGACATTGCAAACTATTTAAGTTACTTCTTTATATTAATTCCGGCAACTGAATTAAATACAAAATTATTATCTTCTCAAACTATTAAGTATCTCCCGAGAAAGTTGCTCCTGTTTTGAAATTTTACTAGACATAGGGAACTATTAAAATTAATTGTGTCCTATTTTGTCCGGAATTTCACTAATAGAATTTCATCAAAATTAAATTAAATTTGAAATACTTTCATCTTTCAGTTTAATTTAATTAATTATTTTAAGTCAAATTAATGTTCTCTAGGACACCAATCAATTATTATAGGTTTTTTTTTTATGAAAATGGAAAAACGATGGCAAGGCATGGTTGACCGTGAGGTCAGGTCACTGTCGAACAAGCACGAAATGGTTTTTAGAGGAAAATTAGTAAGACCCTGTCGAACGGTAACGATAATTTTAAAATTACACACTCGAAAACTATGAAAAAAAATGGTACCCCGTGAAGGCTTCACAATATTGATAATTATAAATCACTTCTGTGCGAGCCTCTTTGTAAATAGTTTTAGTAGCACTTATATCAGGGTACACTTCAACTTTTAAAGCTTTAAAGTGATAGGCACAAAACCAGACTCTAATAATAATCCTATAATAAGTAACCTAGCACGATAAAACTAAAACTCCAAAACATTGATAAAATAGTAACAATAATCAAACCTATGTAATCTACGCTAATATTATAGAGGTAAGTCCTGAATGACTGATCAATGCAGAGCTAAAACTACTGAAGCCATGAAATTTGGACAGTAGATTCTTACTACTAAATCTAATGTCAAAAATTCGTGGTTCTGGCTTCAGTAGTTGTTTCGACTTCGCCCCATCTTTTCCCATACAAAGCAAACTTTACACCTATAAAAAGAAGGTGAAAGTTTATTTTATATGGGGAAAAATCGGGCGAAGCCGAGACGACTACTGAAACTAGAACCGCGAAATTTGGAAAGTAGATTCCTAGTGTGACCTAAGCAAGCAATAAGAAAACATTTTAGGAAATTTAACTGCTAAGGGTGTAAAATAGGGGATGAAAGTTTGTAAGGGTAAACAAATTCTTAAAAATATGGACTTCAAATTCATCACAAGAATCTTCAATAAAAATAATTAAATTCGTGTTTCAGCACTTCATCCCTTGTTTTTAAAATATTTTAATAACGCCATCTTGGATTCTTAACAAAATTTTACTAGTTCAGGTCTATGTAACACTTAATTTTATGCAAAATTTGATGTAAGTTGGATAGTTTCTAATATTTTTTTTAACATTTTGTTCGTCGTATTGTATCCCACTTAGGACACTTCATTTTTGATTCACTCTGGCAGTAATTTTTTAGCTATAGCGCGAAGTCACAAATAGGCAGACCGACGGAATGCAGAAAACATGTTTTATTGGCATCTAAGCATGAGAAAACGGGAAGATATGTAAGATCTAGGGAGGGGATTTTTTTAAAATTACAAACATTTTATTTGGCCGCCATTTTGTTCTACCATCTTGAATGCGTACCATAATTTTACCAGTTCATCTATATATCATACTTAATTCTTGCACAAAATTTGAAATCAATCTAATAAGTAGTTTTTTTTGTTTCGCATTTTATTTTACTATGAAATGAGGTTTTTTTGCTGTTGCAAATTTCGTAGATTTAAAAGACAACTCAAAATCTGTAAAGGAACCTAACTGGAAATTCCCTCCTTTTTTTGCCTACAAAAATGGAAGAAAACGCAATTTATAAATCTGTCACTAAATGACTATGTGCGGAACTAAATCGGGTTATACTTAATAAAAGGTAATATTCACAACGCGGTGTTATCTGCTACCAGCAAAAAACTATTTCGTTATTGACATTTTAATTTCATCACAAAAGTTTCCGTAGAAAACATTTTGAGTAAACAGTCTGTTGCTTTATTTTACCAAATAAATACGAAGTGAACATATAACGCATTGAACAATATTTTCCTAAGATGGAAAGGCGCACATGAATGTACTACATTTAGTACAAACTTACATCGCGGTACTACCCGATTGGAATGCCGTTCCGTTGGAGCCCGCAAGTTTGGAAGGCAGTTTAACCTGACCAGGCCAGGCCGGTCTCTGTCTGGCCAAGGATCGCCTGAGGCCATATTCGTGGTCCATTATTTTTCTGGAGGTCAATTCGTCCAAGTTGAAGTGAAATTTTTATATAATTTTTAAGGCCGTAACTTTTTCCACGGGCGTCTTTTTTTTCAATCATGTCACGGATAGTTACAACGCCAGACCAGACAAAATTTGTACTCGCGTCTCGACTTAATATCGTCTCAGCACCATTCAACCTCGACTAAAAGAACTTCACGACTAGAAGAAGAAATTCGTATCTTATACCTTAAGTCTTTCTATATCTCTCCAAGGATATAATTAGATTAACAAAATTCTTGGAATTTATTTTACAACGTAGCATTGCAAAAATTAATAGATTTTTGAATTAATGTTATTAGAAATAATTCAATATATATATATATATATATATATATATATATATATATATATATATATACGTTTTTTTCGGAAGTCGATTCGTTTTCGAAATACATGGTGTTAAAGTTTTTTTTTTAAAATCGGTTTTTTATCATTATCCTAAATACCCTTTACCCGATTTTATTGAGAATTGGCAGCGTTATTTAATGTAATAAGGAGCTAATTTAACCCTAACTATTAAAATTATCAAGTCCCGTGGCGTCCCGGGAGGTTTCGAATATATTTGACAAAAAAAGGATACGCCACTATCTTTTTAACTTCGACAGTTTTAACTAATTTAGCAACTAAAAATATAACTTTCTGTCTCTTGAATTATTTTAGTATCTGGCTTTGTTTTCGCGAGAAAAAATATATTGAATAACAAAAAAAAAAATAAAAAAATATAAATCACCTAATTAGCACAAATTGGTAGGTAACCTGTTATTTTTGCATTAATTTTCGAAAAAAAAAATAAAACGGACCTGACAAATATTGAAAATTCATATATAATTTAATACAAAATAAATAAATAAGGTTCAAATAAATTGTTGAAAGTATCCTCCAGGAGCTAATAAACATCCCCCTGCTCGACGTTTTAAACTGTCTCTTACGCGTTAGAAAATCTCGGATATGGCGCGAATCGATTATTAATGCGCAATTGAAGCTTGTCTACAATTTCAATAGAGGTGGTATAAACAAGTTGTTTGAGGTGATACTACAAATAAAAGACTTTAGGATTAACGCCCCGCGAACCGGTGGGCTATGGGTGAGGTGATCTACCTCTGCCTATCCAACGATCAAGATATTGTTGATCTAAATAATTCCTAAAAACTGCTGCAAAATGAGGAGGCACACCGTCATGAATAAAACACATCAAAACTCTCGTTCTTAAAGGCTCTGCTTCCATTAATACCGGCGAATTATCTCTGAGGAAATAGTAGTATACTTCACCAGTAAGTCCATTTGGAAAAAATGCAGACCAGCTAAGGTATCTCCAACAATTCCTGTAAACGCATTAACCGAAAATTGATGTTGGTGTCGTCCTTTGATAATAGCGTGAGTGTTTTCAGTCCAAATATGGTTATTACGAAAATTCATAATTTGGTCTTTCGAAATGTTCAGAAATTAACTCTAATTTGAAATGTCTTGAGGCAACAAATCTTGTACTCTTTATATGTGATAGGGATAAATAGGATACCCCTTTAAGATAGTCCATACCCTTTAGTGACTTATATTTAGCTCGTTTCCGATTTTGTTTGTACTAGTGTCTAGAGATTCTTCCACTGTTTAAAACACGTTCTTCAAGTTCCGGGGTTCTAACGGAAAATTATAGTCCGCCTATTTTCCTTTTTATAAAACTCCCTGTTTCTTCTGATCCAAGATGCAAATTTATGAATGTTTTTTCATATAGTACTCTTCTATCATGAAACGTTCTGCATATAAACTTGCCTCCCAACCATTAAACCGTTCATAAAATGAGTTTGAGCCATTACTTGATTCAACTCAGCCATTATTAATTATTTTATATTTAATACACTTATATTGAAAATAACTTGATAGACTAGAGAAATATGTCAGACATTTTGAGAAATCAAAAAGATGTGATTGCCATTTCTTTTATTTCTCAAAACGATTTTTATTATCGAAATAAATTATTGGAAAAAAAGAACAGGTGCACTCCAATTTTTGCTAGTTAGATGATTTTTTTTACTTTTTTTTTGTTATTCATGGACATGCATTAAAATGGTTTTTATTTTTTCTCGCGAAAACAAAGCTCAATACGAAAATATTTCAAGAGACAAAAATGTTGTATTTTTAGTTGCTAAATTACCTAAAAATACCGAAATTAAATAAAGTTAGGGGAGTACACTTGTCTTTTGTCAATTATATTCGTTAAGAAACCTCCCGGTATGCCACTGGAGTTGATTTTAATAGCTGGGGCTACGTTTTATGGAGGATAGTTTCTTAAGTAGGTGACCCTGCTAAAGGTTGATATTCACTACTCTGCTATTATATACGATAAATTGTAGAATGTGTAATTCTGCGCAAATGATAATGAGTAGCGTTTCTTTAATTGCAATATTCCCCTACTGTAAATCGGCGAAGTGTTCCAAACGTTGCAAGTAATGAAGAATTATAGCGATCAGTCGTTATGCCTTATGTTCTTAAAGCGTTTCTCTTTTATAATCTTGTCCATTCGAATACTGACATCAGTCCGTGGCAAATAAAAACGTCTGCAGTTGCTTCTATATATAAGATACAAAAAAGAAATAGACCATGTAGGTTAAAGTGTATAGCAGTTTAAGCATTCAATATTGCCGTGAGCTTCTGTTAGTATCAGAGTAGATAAGCTTAAGTGATGAACATAATGTAAAAGGGCTAGGCATTAACCTTAATCTGTGTAAAATTACTTATACTGCTAAGAAACGTGTCAAATAGATCCATGCCAGTGTTTTGAACGCCTCCCTCAACTTATACATCCATTTAAATCTCCCCCTCCAGCAGCGGCAGTTATAGGAGAAAATGTCCTACATAAAGAAAAGTGCGGAAGTATGTTTGTGTATTTCTTCCCTTCGTACTATGAATTGGAACATATATCATCTATTTTTTTTTAAATAAAGCATACAAATTTATTATTAACATATTTCAGCAATGACATCTGCTAGAAAAAAATTCTTATACAAAATATATAGTATTTGGTTTCTAACAACGCCAGACTAGTCCACTTCCAAAACAAGTTAAGTGTAAGGAAATAGGTTAATTAGTTTTTAAGCATTTTTTAAAAAGAAATAACACAATGCAAATTGCCCAAATTCAACTCGTTTGTAGTTTCATACATACTAAAAGAAAGCCAATACATAATATGGATTATGAATGTCTTCTAGATTCTACAAAATGCAATTGTAGTGTGGAATCGGGCACTATAAGAGTCCGACTTCACGGTTTGAGAGTCAATGACACTTCAGACACGACCTGTAAGAGCTCTCTCACAGATAACGAGACGAATTTTATGTATATCGGAACGATATTGTTGTAACAGGATAAACTGTTGTACCATTGAGTAAAGTTATTAAACTAGTGTGTTGTTAAAACTGATTTAAAAAAAATATATATAAATGCTACAAAAAAATAAACAATAAAAGTAGTTAAATATGCCCATAGGGAGACAACTGGAGGCGCCGCAGCAGTGAGCAACGCCCATGGCAACAGCTGCGACGTCTAGTGTACATGGTACATACCGACAGAACCCAGCTATAAAATAACAAATTTGACATCTACGAAATAATCTTAAGAACCGCAGTCTTCAATAGAATCTAGACAAGGGCATTCGTGGTCTGTATATTTTATTGCTTATCTTCCGAATATGCACATCTTGAACTTAAAATTTCTCCAGTACACAAATTTGCTCATGCGGCTGACCCAATTTGTTTAGAGAGTGGACAAGTCTAGCTTTGTTAACGACTTAAGACTATGATAATTCTTTAAGTAGGAAGTTTTGTCCTGGTCAGAAGGTACGTTCGACAATTTTATACGACAATATGACTAGAGTTTTTATATTCGAATGTTTTCTACCGTAAATTAGCGAGGTGTTCCAACCGTTGCCAATAACGATTTATACCGTGTAGCCGTTTTACATTATATTCTTAAACTATTTACCCTTTATGAGTTTGTTCACTCGAATATTGACAGCAGTTCATGGAAAGTAAAAAGTCTGCAGCCCTTCAGAGAAACATGTCAAATTGATCCTTCTCTACTGTTTTTAACGTCTCAGCCAATTTATACATCCATTTAAATCTCCCCTTCAGCAGCGGCACTTAAGGGACAATATGTCCTTTATCAAGAAAAGCGGTGAAGTCTTTTTGTGTAAATCGTACTACGAATGTAAGTTCGTAACGCAGTAATATACAAAATTATGTGGAACGGACATATATACGTATGTATTTTTTTAAGCCATAAAATTGGATTATGAATACATTTTCAAAATTTTTATGAAGTCAACAATATGCTAGTGACAACGAAATGATAAAATGAAATTGAAAATAATGTTGGCTGGGTACGCAACAGTTAATTAACCTTACCTTATATTTGCTAGATATTTTAGCAGTTTTTCAAGTTGCAAGTTCGTACTTTCACGTTAAAAAACTTATACCTCGACGATGCGTTGAAAAAAAGTAGAAAACATTTGTACAAAAACACTACTGATAATAATTCATGCAGAATTAAACTTACTATATAAAACCGTCGAATACTCCTTTTGAATCATCCTATCCAGTGACATCTAATAGACAAATTTCTTAAACAAATAAGTATCAATTTATTTTATTTCCAACAACGGAGACTGATCCATTCCCAAACGAAGTTCCGGCCCTTTAAGAGAATAGATTAACAAGCTATTTGAATATTATTTGTTAAAAAGAAATAACGCTATGCAGATTGCCCAAAATCAACTCGTTTCTGGTCTGGTGATATTTCAAGTCAAGACCTACATACTGGAGGAAAGCTAATATATAATATGGACTATGACTTCCTTCTAGTTTTTATAAAAGGCGGTTAAGATGTGGAACCGGGCACTATAAAACAGCCCGACTTCAAGGTTTTAGAGTCAATGGCACTTCAGAGGCGACATCCCACCGTGTAAACTCTCTCCCTTCTGTGCTTTGTTTTATAAGTACGGTTGCTGTATTACAGGAACTTTTTACAACAGAAAACGAGACGGAGTTTATGTATGTAGAAAAGAGATTACGTTTTAACAGGATAAACTCCTGTATTGTTGATAGTCAAGTTACTAAATAGTGTGATGCTGAAACAGCTTCTTTTAATAAAAAAACAAACAATAAAAAAGAAAACAATAAAGTACTTAAATATACACAAGATGAAACGACTGGAGGCGCCGAGCCTAAAACACCAATCAAAGAGGGGCACTAACCCAAATTAAAAATTATTTGTTTATACACCTTTTGAACCCTCTCCCCGGCTCTCCCTAAGACGAGTGTCTTGGTTTGGAGATGGCTCAAGTGTTCCGATATCAAAAGAACTGAAAAATCTGGTGGTGCGCATCGGAAACGAACCCCCTAAGAGTGGTGGATTTTGACTACGGGCAAAATGGCGTACGAGTGGTTCGCTTCCCTAGGGGGAGAAATACTCTAGGCGCGACAAAAACGGCAGAGTAGCGACTTTTTTAAGTTAGAATTGGTAGCTAGTGACAATACCGGAAATGTGATTTACGAAACTTCAGGGTCCAATTCCAAGGTATCTTCCTAACAGGGTTGTTGCAAACCGGGAAACGGTAGCCTGGGTGCCTTCCCCCCCCCCCCCCCGTGGAAATATAAAATCTGGGGGCGCGGCCAATTATTATATGCATTACAAAATGTAATATTAAAACAAAGTAAAAGCTGCTAAGGTTCAGAATATATAATTTATAAAAAATGTATTATTTGTAGTAGTTAGGAAGGTATGTTTTTGTGTAAAGATAGGAGCAATAACCTGAGATATGCGCTAACGAATTGCATTTGAAATAAAAAAAAACTATTGTGTAAGCGATATTAGTGTACACTACCTCACTTTTTGGAGGAAGCCAATACAAAAAATGTGGCCTATGAATGCCTTCTTCTATACTCTATATTCCGCAGCAGTCAAAACCTCAGTAATATAAAAGTTGTTCACTCAAGTGTGTTTTACTGACTAATTAATATGTTGTCACATTAAATATTAAAAAGTATGTGAACAGCAAACCCTGCTAGTTAATAGCCACCTGTTCAACCAACTGCAGCAAAATATTGTATAATTTGAGGTGAATGTGTGCTTTGACGATGAAAACGCCAATAAAAAAAATCGGTAAATTTCCTTTACCTGGAACTTCCCTCATTATCAACGTTGCCTTTTATTACGATAGTGACTCCATTTAGTTTAGTACATATCCATTTAGTAACACATATATAACGTCATTTCAAACATTTTTATTGGGCACCATTTAGTTCCAAATTATTGGATTCCTACCTTTTTTTTTCCAGTTTCTACTTATGCCACACTTCATTTTTAGGCATAATTTAAAATAAATTCAATAGTAGTTTTTCCATTGTAACACACCCCCATTTTGTTCCGCCATCTTGAATTCGTACCAGAATTTCACCAGTTTATCTCTATAGCACACTTAATGCTTGCATAAAATTTGAAAATAAATTTTTATATATTCTATTAGGCCGCCATTTTGTTTTACTATCTTATATTCACTTAATTTTTGGGAAAAATTTGATGTAAATTAAATAATTAGTTTCGGCATATTGGATTTTTATCAAAATACTAGCTAGTACCCGCGACATGGTTCGCGTATGGAGATAAAAAAATACAGAGGTACTTAAATCGCCTTATTTAAATGCTTCTTTATACACCACGTTTCTTGTTACATTTTCTTTCAATTTTTGGGGCTTGGGAATTTGTTTATAAATTATTTCCGATTTTTTGGAACACCCTGTATATATTTTTAAAAAATACGTAAAAAAATAAAAAAAAATATTGTAATATTTACCGAGCAGTTTCATCCCCTTGAAATTTGATTTTTGAAAAGTCCCTTCTTATCGAACCTCCACATCCTACAAGCAACCTGTATGCCAAAACTCAGCTCTTTACGTCAAGCGGTTTGACCAGAATCATAATTAAGTGGCCCGATTTTTTGACACACCCTTTACAAATTTTTAAAAAAAAATTAAAATATTTAAAATAATCAAGTAAAATACACAAGTTTAAGCGTTTTTCCAAAAAAAGCCGTTTTTTAAATAAAAAAAATATTGTAATATATAAGACGCGGTTTCACCCCTTTGAAATTTAAGTTTTGAAAAATCCCTTCCTAACGAACTTCTACATCCCACAATCAAACCGTATGCCAAAATTCAACTTTTTACCTCAGGCGGTTTGAGCAGAATCGGGATTAATCAGTAACCCAATTTTTTTTAAACACCCTGTATGAATTTTCAAGAAATTTTAAAATATGTAAAATAATCAAAAATACACAAGTTTAAGAGTTTTTTCGAAACTGATAATTAGTTTTTAAGCTATGCCGCGAACTGACAGATAGACAAACCGACGGAATTGATAAAACATATTTTTTGGCATTAGGGGCGCTAAAACGTGAAGATGTCAAACCTGAAGGTAATTTTTGCCACGATTAAACATTTGGCTGCCATCTTGAATTAGTACCACAGTTTTACTAGTTCATCTCCATACTACAATTTATGGCACACAATTTGAAATCAATTCTTTAAACATTTTTTTCAGACTGAATTTTTAAATAGTTTATTAAGCCGCAATTTTGTTCCGCTATCTTGGATTCGTACCAAAATATTACCATTCCTACATAACTGATTTTTGTGCAAAAAATTTCAGATAAATTGGATGAGCAATTTTTTACTAATACATTTTTTAACGTTTCTCTAGGCCGCCATTGTTTTGCCATACTGGATTTTTGCCAATTTGTGAGCCTTAATTCTTGACCAAAATTTGAAGTCAATCGGGTAAATAGTTTTTTAGCCATGCTTGCTTTTTACTTTTATTTCGGAGTACATTTTGAAGTCCATTCAGTAAGTAGTTTCTTAATGATACTTTCTTACAGAGACCGCCATTTTGTTCCGCCATACTGGATATTTACCAAACTGTAAATCCTGCTTTGAGCCAATCGGATAAGTACTTTTTGAACTATGCCGTTTACAGACAGAATGACAAACTGAAAGAAATGGGAGAACATGTTTTTCGGAGTGTGACCACTGACGTTTTTAGATGTCAAGAACTGCTATCAGTCTCAGAGAAACAGTTTAAGAACATAATGCAAAATAACTACTTTCTAAAAATATTTATTATTCCCAAAGTTTGGAACAACTCGCCCATTCGAGTAATTACACATACTACAATTTATTCTATAAAACAGTCGAGTGTAAGTAAGAGAATAGATTAATAAGATACTTGCAAATTATTTATTTAAAAAAAAAGCGAAGAGCTGCCCAAAATCACCTGGTTGCAAGATAATTTTGCAATCCGGAGATATTTAAAGTTCGTGACATAACATAGTAGAGAGTATTCATGACTGACTGCTGTAAACCCTACACTACATCTATAAAAATATTTATTATTGCCTAGCCTTGGAACGACTCGCCAATTTATTGTAGAAAACAAAGAAATACAAAAACACTATTCATAATAATTTGCACGGAATTACATATGCGATAATTTACTGTACAAAACAGTCGAACGTGCTTTTTGAATATAACCCTTCATCAGTGACACCTACCGGACAAAATTGCCTACCTAAAGAAGAGCCATAAACTCTCGTGTTTGTAAAAACGCCAGACTCGCCCATCCCAAAACAAAAGGAGTCAACAGCAGAAGTAATAGATTAATCAGATATTTGCAAATTATTTATATAACAAAAATCAAAAAGCGAAGTGTTACCAAAAACAACTAGGTTTTGCGGTCTGGAAATATTTTAAGTTAAACATGCACATTTGAAGAAAGCCAATTATTGATATAGTCTATGAAAGCTCTGGTTTCAAAGATCATTCTGTAGAGGTCAAAACCTCGGTAACGAAAAAATGTATCCACTAAGGAGTGTTTTCTTTGTTGACTAATTAATAAATGTAATTACAAAATGAAACAGAATGAAGGCTGCTAGTTTTCAAACTATATAATTTATAAAAAGTGGTTTATTTTTCATAGTTAGGAATGTATTTTTTTGTGCTTAAGTAGATACAATAACCGTTAGCATACACGCCGCCGAAGACGAGTCTGTAGAATACAAAAATAATACTGCATTAAATTTTTAACACATATTCAAAAATTGACTACAATGCAAAATTACTAACCCCTAGAAGTATTTATTATTGCCAAAGTTTGGAACAATTAGTAAACTCATAGTAGAGGATATTAGAATAAAAACACTATTCATAATCCTTTGAGCGGCATACTGTACAAAATTTTCCACGTAAAGAACAACCATAAACTCTTGTGTTTCTAAAAACGCCAGACTGGTCCATACCTAAGTTGAGTTGCCAGCAGAGTGTAAGAGAATAGATTAATCAGATATTGCAAAATATTTATTTAAAAAAATCAAAAAGCGAAGAGTCACCTAAATGCAAGAAGTTTTTTGGTCTGGAGATATTTTCTAGATCAATATACATATCTGAAGAAAGCCAATTAATGATATGGACTGGGTTTTAAAGATCATTCTGGAGGGATTAGAACCTCGATATAAAAAAATGTGCCAACTGAAGAGTGTCAATACTAATTTGTATTTTTCGTATCAGGGAATTTACTTTTTACATTCAATGTATACGCGGCCGAAGACAACTAGGTAGAATATAAAAACAATATTGTAATATTTAAACAAGTTGCATTAGATATGAAAATGAAACTATGTATATGGTCAGTCCGATCAATGTTCATCATACCCAGGTATTAAGACTGCAATTTAACAGAAAGCAAACTGCACTGAACTATTTTATCACTTATATATTTATGAATGACTGCTATGAACTCTCTATCAATGTGCATTCCATTACTATACAGGGTTATGATAAATTAAGGAATAAATTCATTATCTTGGAAATTAAAAACGTAATAGAAAAACGCTCGAACCAGTCGATTTAGATTTATTTTTACGCATATTTAGAAATTATTTTAAACTATACAGGGTCACTCACAAAAGTTGTACAACGGTCATCTTTGATTTTTTCAATACAACGCCTTATTTTTTTCTGCTGATTTGAATTCTCTATGAAATTCTAGACATTTTTGGTATAACATAACCTATACTGAAAATCAACAGTTATCGAAATATTCTTATCTAAATAAAACCTGTGTATTTAATAACCTATCGGACATTTGTATACCCTACCTATGTCTGTCGCGTAATCCCAAAGAAAAATAACTTTGTCACTGTCACTGTGTTGACAAGTCATATAATTTATTTACGATCTGCCATTTTGATTTCAAATATTGACTATGCGTTTGTTTGTCAGCTGTTTAACAACAGATATCCTCATAGGCCACCTATTACTCAGTCTGCAGTGAGCAAAATAGAAAGGAAATGGACGGATACTGGTAGTGTTACGGACCGCTTTGGAAAAGGTCGCCCTAGGATCTCAGATGAAAAGAAACTAGACGTTCTCTTAACTTTTCAAGATAATCCACATTCCTCAACTACTGACGCAGCCTATGATAATGATATACATCAAACAGTTTCCAAATTTTTGAAAAAAGAAAATTTTTATCCCTATAAAGTGAAATTCGTTCAAGAATTAATAAATGATGATTCAGATCGCAGAAACGAGTTTTGCGAAATTATGACCAACATGTGTAATCATGATCCATTATTTGTCAAAAGAATTTGTTTCACAGATGAGGCAATATTTTGTCTCAATGGAGAAGTAAATAAACAAAATTTTAGACACTGGGTACAAGAAAATCCTAACTGGTACAGGTCGAAAGTCATACACAGTATCGTCAAAGTGTTAATGTATGGGCAGGTATTGTAGGCAATAAAGTTATAGGTCCATATTTCTTTGATTCCTCACTAACGGGGCAAATATATCTTCAATTTTTGGAAGAGAATCTTATACCAGCATTAGCTACCCTACATCCTAATGTAAACGATCCGGATCTTCCCAGTGAACTGTTATGGTATCAACAGGATGGGGCACCACCCCATTTTGCAGCTGATGTCAGGAGATACTTAAATGAAACCTTTCCGAGACGATGGATTGGGCGACGTGGGACAATAGAGTGGCCGGCAAGATCGCCGGACTTAAGCCCGTTTTTCTATGGGGGTATGTGAAAAACGAAGTGTATAAAAATAAACCACATACTATTGAAATTCTTAAGGATCGTATTCGAACTGTTATAAGAAATATTCAATGTGATACAGTTACTAATGTGCAACAAGAGTTTTTCCATCGTCTAGGGCATTGTAGAGCTGATGTAAATGGTGGACATTTTCAAAATTTAATAAAGTAGTTTTCTTATTTAATTTCCTGATATGTGTTTTATGTTTTATTTAGATAAACATATTTCGATAACTGTTGATTTTCAGTATAGGTTATGTTATACCAAAAATGTCTAGAATTTCATAGAGAATTCAAATCAGCAGAAAAAAATAAGGCGTTGTATTGAAAAAATCAAAGATGACAGTTGTACAACTTTTGTGAGTGACCCTGTATAGTTTAAAATAATTTCTAGATATGCGTAAAAATAAATCTAAATCGACGGATTCGAGCGTTTTTCTATTACCTTTTTAATTTCCAAGATAATGAATTTATTCCTTAATTTATCATAACCCTGTATACTATACTATTAATGTACACTATACCAGCTATAAACTGTGAAAGTTAATAGTTCACTCTTCAATCAACTGCAGAAAACTATTTATAACTTGGAGACTTCAAAACTGACTGTTGAATTTTTTGACAGTTTTTTAAGTAGCCGGTTTGCGCTTTCACGAATTGCAAATTGAAAATTGCGATTATGCGAACGCTAATAATAAAAGGTTTAACTGCTGACGTTTTTAATTGCCACGAGCTGTAGGCAATCTTAGATTGTACAGGCCCATAAAATAGAAACTGTCATAATGCAAAACCACTACCCATTATAAATATTCATTATTGGCAGTGTGGAAAATTATATTATCGATTTTAATTTGAATGAAGAAAAGCCTGCAGTACAAGCAATAGTTTCGAGGTCAATAATACTAAAAAATTAAATTATTATGAAACTGCAGTTTGAACGTCATATGGGAATGAAAGAAAGACCATATGCTCAGTATCTGACATCTACCAAATGTATTAAAAATTCAGTTATCGGTCTGAATCTCAAAAAAGCTTCACTGTAAAAGGGAGTATTACATGACAGTAGCATACCAAAAATAAAACAGTAAAAACTCCAATACGAATTGATGCCGTTATGGAAAGAAAGAAAGAAACGCAATATAATAAATGTTAGTATCTATCACCTTTTAAATGTATTAAAAATTCCGTTACTCGTCCTAATAGTAAAAAAGAAAAGTTCTATGGCCAAATGAAGCAAAAGGAATACCAATAGCATATCAAAAATAAAAATTAAAAGACAGGATGTTGATAAAAAATAGTAAAAAAGAAAAGTTCTATGGTAAAAGGAATTGTCCCAAGAGTAATAACATATCGAAAATAAAATTAAATAAAAACTGACATAAGAAGTTGTTACCATGGATAAGTAAAGATACGTTTTCCGCATGCAGTAATTTTTTATCATTTATAAGATGCATTAAAAATTTTATTATTGATTTTAATCTAAATGACAAGGAACTTGCGGCCCAAGGAATAGTACCGAGATCAGTATAAGGAGAAATACTTTATCTATACGCAAGCATGTTTAACATTTAATATACGCATTAAATTGTTTATTTATAACAAAAAGAAAAACCTGTGCCAAAGAAATAGTTTCGAGATCAATATATCTCGTAAAAAATAAAAATATTAAGAAACCTGCAATTCAAATTGACGCCGTTATGGAAAGAAAGAAAAACAATATAGTTAGTACCTATGACCTATTAAATATCTAAAAAAAATCAGTAATTCAAAAATAAAATAATAAAAGGAATTGTCCGAAGACCAATACCAAAAATAGAATTCTAAAAAGTGCCATACGAATTGACGATAGTTAGAATGGGTACGCTAAAAAACGTTTTGGATATTTAACGTATTTTATCATTTATGACGTACATTAAAAGATATGTTATTGATTTTAATCGTCAAAAGAAAAATATTTCAGCACAAGGAATAGTTCCGAAATCAATATATCTATTAAATAATTAAAATACTTTCTGCCATATGAACTAAAATCGTTATGGACATTCTGTATTTATTATCTATTAAACGTATTAAACATTCAGGTATTCATGCTAATCTCAAAAAGAAAAGCTTTCTTATAAAATAATTGTCCTACATTCAATAGCATACCACAAAGAAAATTCTGAAAACTGCTATACGAACTGAACATTTGTTGCAATGGACAAGTAAAGATATGTTTTAGCACAAGGAATGCTTCAGAAATAAACATCTACCACAAAATAAAAATATGCAACTGGAAAGAAAGAAAGAAAAACAATATAGTTAGTATCTATGATTAATTCAGATCTTGGTCCTAATCTCGAAAAAAGAAATCCTCTGATAGAATAAATTGTAAATCAACACCAGTTTTTGGAGGAAGCCAATAAAAACATTATAATACCTTCTAGACTATGAAAGACTGCTGTTCTGAAGATCAGTTTGTAGACGTCAAAACCCCAGTAATAAAAAATTTGGTTACCCAAGTGTGTAATTACATTAGAAATTAAAAATTATAATATGTATATTGTGACCAATATCAATGTACACCATAAGTCCTGAAAGTTAATATCTGGCTGTTCAAATACCTGTAAAAAAACTATTATATAATTTAATATACTCAAAAAGGACCACTGAATTATTTGGCAGTATTTTATGGTGTCAAATTTTATTTGCATTTAAGTAGTAGAAAACTATTTATAACTTGGGGACTTCACAACTGACTGCTGAATATTTTGATAGTTTTTTAAGTAGCCGGTTTGTACTTCCACGTTAAAGAAAACTGCGATGATGTAAACGTTAATAATAAAAGGTTTAACTGCTGACGTTTTTAACTGCCACGAGCTGTTGACAATCTTAGATTGTACAAGCCCATACAATAGAAGCTGTCATAATGCAAAATCACTACCCATTATAAATATTTATTATCGGCAAAGTGTGGAATAACTATATATTTATACAAATATGTATTATCAATGTACACTATGATAATAACCCCGGAATTTATCATAAAGCCCACTGCATTGAACTATTTTATAACCTGAGGATATTCATGAGCGACAGCTATAAACTATTAATATACACCACATTACTATACTATTAAGGTGTCTAGTTAGAGACGACTTTCTAAATAGACTCACAGACGCAGGATTCTATGTACAAGCCTATGCGGATGATGGACTGTAATATCACAGAGGTATGATGCGAAGAAGCAGGTCTCACGGTTAACACGGGGAAGATCGAGATGATCCTCTTCACAAGGAAGAATTTTTGAGAGTTTTGGCCCTCAAGACTGTATGGTCACCAACTGACTTTAACAAAAGCGATTAAATACTTGGGGGTCATAGTGGATGCAAAGTTGAGCTGAAAGGCGCATATTGACAGACTAACGAATAAATCAATAGCGACCTTCTGGTAGCTCCGTAGAGCAGTTGGCTCAAGCTGAGGGCTGAGTCATGTACTGGCTGTATAAAACAGTCATAAAACCTAGGATTGCATACGGCTCCATAGTATGCTGGCCCTCAATGGAAAGGAAAACCATCCGCTCCAGACAACGGAGCAATGAGAAAGACACGGTCAGCAGCTTTGGATGTTTTGCTAGGGCTGTCATCTTTGCTGACTTTCATTAAGAAAGAGGCAATGGCAATTCACCTGCGAATGAGAGACGCAGCAGGGGAGGTTGTGGGTCATGCAAGAATCTTACATATTGTGAAGAGAGATCCCGATGTCCACCTATAGAGTAGCACGACACTCAGGCAGATTGAGCTGAAACAAGGGAATACTCGCTAAATCCCGGTAAGAGGATTGGAAGACAAATAGGGTGGAATTCTCGAGGGATGCACATGTCTGTTATACGGATGGTTTGCATGACATCATTGCAAACCTCTGAGGCAGGTGTATATATAAAGGTCGAATAAACTCGGACCAGCTTTCCTTTGGGAAAATTTTCCTACTGTGGTTCAGGCTGAGGTTTACGCCATTTTAAAGACAACAACGGTGAGGAAAGTCATAAAAGGAATAGAGGAGGAGCTTGTTAATTACTCAGATAGTCAAGCAGCGCCTTACCATGCTGGAATCGGCGTGCTAACGCTTTTATTTGCCCCAAGCTGCTGGTAATCTTAGATTGTACAAGCCCATACAATAAAAGCAGTCATAATGCAAACTTACTACCCGTTATAAATATTTATTATTGGCAAACTGTCGAATAACCAATTGCACTTAAAATTTAAAAAAATCAATGTATACTATACCAGTTTTTGAAGGAAGCCAATAAAAATATTATAATGCCTTCTACACTATAAAAGACTTCTTCTGGAGATAAGTTTCTAGACGTCAAAACCCCAGTAATAAAAAATTTGGTCACCCAAGTGTGTATTTACATTAGAAATTAAAATGTTCAACAACCTGTAAAAAATTATTATATATTTTGAAATACTCATAATGGACTGCCGAACTATTTGGCAGTATTTTATGCTGTCAATTTGTATTTGCATTTAAGTTGTAGAAAACTAGTTATAACTTGGGGACTTCACAACTGACTGCTGAATTTTTTGATAGTTTTTTAAGTAGCCGGTTTGTACTTCCCCGTTAAAGAAAATTGCGATGATGCGAATATTAATATTAAAATGTTTAACTGTTGACGTTTTTAATTGCCACGAGCTGTTGGCAATCTTAGATTGTACACGCCTATACAATACAAGCTGTCATAATGCAAAATCACTACCCATTATATATATTTATAATTGGCAAATTGTGGAATAACTATATATTTATACAAATATGTTTTATCAATGTACACTATAGTATTAATCCTGGAATTTATCATAATGCCCACTGCATTGAACTATTCTATAACCTGAGGATATTCATGAGCGACAGCTATAAACTATCAATATACACTACATTACTATACTATTAAGGTGTTTATTTGGGAACGACTTTCTAAATAGACTCACAGTCGCAAGATTCTATGTACAAGCCTATGCGGATGATGAACTGTAATATCACAGAGGTATGATGCGAAAAAGCAGGTCTCACGGTTAACCCGGAGAAGACCGAGATGATCCTCTTCACAAGGAAGAATTTTTGAGACTTTTGGCCCTCAAGACTGTATGGTCACCAACTGACTTTAACAAAAGTGTTTGTTATATGGATGGTTTGCATATGACATCATTGCAAACCTCTGAGGCAGGTGTGTATATATAAAGGCCGAATAAACTTGGACCAGCCTCCCTTTGGGAAAGTTTTCCTACGGTGGTTCAGGCTGAGGTTTACGCCATTTTAAAGGCAACAATGATGAGGGAAGTCATAAAAGGAATAGAGGAGGAGATTGTTATTTGCTCAGATAGTCAAAGCAGCGCTTTAGCATGCTGACGCTTTTATTTGCCCCAAACTGCTGGCAATCGTAGATTGTACAAGCCCATAAAATAGAAGCAGTTATAATGCAAAATCCCTACTCATTATAAATATTTATTATTGGCAAAGTGTGGAATAACCAATTGCACTTAAAATGAAAAAATCAATGTATACTTCACCAGTTTTTGAAGGAAGCCAATAAAAATATTATAATACCTTACTAGGCTATAAAAGACTTGTTCTGAAGATGAGTTTGTAGACGTCAAAACCCCAGCAATAAAAAATTTGGTCACCCAAGTGTATATTTACATTAGAAATTAAGTTGTAGAAAACTATTTATAACTTGGGGATTTCACAACTGACTGCTGAATTTGTTGATAGTTTTTTAAGTAGCCGGTTTGTACTACCACGTTAAAGAAAATGGCGATGATGCAAACGCTAATATTAAAATGTTTAACTGTTGACGTTTTTAATTGCCACGAGCTGTTGGCAATCTTAGATTGTACAAGTCCATACAATAGAAGCTGTCATAATGCAAAATCACTACCCATTATAAATATTTATAATTGGCAAATTGTTGAATAACGATATATATATATATATATATATATATATATATATATATATATATATATATATATATATATATATATCAATGTACTAATTTTGGAATTTATCATAAAGCCCACTGCATTGAACTATTTTATAACCTGAGGATATTCATGAGTGACAGCTATAAACTATCAATATACACTACATTATTATATATTAATAAGGTGCCTAATTATAGACGACTTGCTAAATAAACTCACAGACGCAGGATTCTATGCACAAGCCTATACAACAGAAACTATCATTATGCAAAATCACTACCCAATAAAAATATTTATTATTGGCAATATATACACGCAACCCGTTCATTAAAAGTTTTTAATGATGCCATTTAGATAAAAATTTCAAATATTGGGATTAAGGTAAGGTCAAGGGGTACTTCTTTTTGAAATATTTTCAACTTCCTGTCACTTCCGGTTTAACCGGAAGTTGGTATCAACTTGCTTATTTTAAAGGGAACACCCTGTATTTTATGATATTTTTGGATTCTACGGAGAATTTTAATGCTATTTTATGTAGCATGTCCTATACCTAGGTTCAAGCGGTCTTAAGATATTTGACCTTGAACCGAAAATGAGCCTTCGGGGTACCAAATTTTAAAATCTCATATTTTTGTAAGTTTTGAAGATATAATCTTCATATTTTGCAGACGATCGGTAAATAATCTTAGGTTTCTATTTTTTTTATTGAATTTGTCTATTTTTATACAGGGTGTCCTAAATTCAGCCGCAAACATTCGCATTTTCAAAGCCGCTAAAGTCCGTTTTTTTAAATAGGACACCCTATAACTTTATGCACTATCAAATGTAGAATTTCATTTTTTATCGAACTGTATTAAGGTTCCCTATACCTATTCGTAACCATTTTCGAAATAATTGGGTTTTATAAAAATATGGTATGTATTTGCTTAAATGTTTGCATGTTCCAATGGTGAGCCATGGAAAAACAATTGAGATCCAATATCCAATATGACAGATGATTAGTATGCGTTATTTATCGAAAGCTGTCAGTGATAAACTAAATCTTCTAAATCGAAATGGAAGAATACTCAATCGCTGATATTCTCAATCTATTTTATATTCATGGAGAATGTTATAAAATTTTGGAGAGAACGTGTTGTGTGTTTAACGAACGCCACCCTGATTTGCCGCCAATGAACAAGTCAAAATTGAAGAGGATTGAAACGAACTTTTTGCGTTTTGGCAAGGTTAAAGTTACAAAAAATGTTCCGAAACCAGTGACAAATGCCGAGGATAACGTAATAAACACATTAGCTTATTTCCACACAAACCTGCAAATTTCAATACCGTCTGCAGAAAACGATTTGGGAATTTCTTCTTCATCTGTCCAAAGAATCTTGAGCGAACATCATATGCACCCTTATTCCTTCCAAAACGTGCAAGCCTGGAGACCTGGTGATGACGTCCGACGAGTAGAATTTTGCGAATTCATGTTTTTGAAAATTCAAGAGGACCCTCAATTCCTTTCAAAAATATTTTGGACCGATGAAGCGAAATTTTCTAGAGAAGGAATAACAAATAGAAGAAACGAACATTTCTGGGCAGCAGAAAATCCGCACGCTTTACGCGAAACGCGTTCTCAAGAGAGGTTTAGCTTCAATGTTTTCGGTATAGTATTAAAAGATCAGGTGCGGTACTGTATTTATGAAGACAATTTAAACAGTGATAAGTATTTGGAAATTCTACGAGGGACTGTTTCTGAATTTATAGAAGAAATTCCTATTGCTGAGCTGCAAAATTATTGGTATCAATTAGATGGGGCACTAGCACATAATTCCGCTGCAGTTTATCTCCAATTATCTCGAATTTTTGAAGATCGCTGGATTGGTCCCAATGACCCTTGGAGATGGCCCCAGCGATCGCCTGATTTAAAACCCCTAGACTTTTATTTATAGGGATTTATCAAAGGTAAAGTCTATGCTTCCTCAGTAAATAACCAACAAGATTTACTGGACAGGATACGAACAGCTTTTGCCGAGTTAGAAAACGGACAAATTCAACGGGCCACAGCAACTGTAACAAAGAAGAATTGAAATGTGTCTTCAAACGAACGGACAGCATATAGAACATTTGTTATAATTCAATTTTATTATTTTGTTTGTTTATTGTTGATTGTTAGATTGCTATAATTTTTAAGTTCACTAAAACAAGTTTAGAAGTCTCGAACTTAGTAGATATGGTTAAAAATAATGTAAACAATTTATTATATTTTTTATAACTTTAACTTTTCCGAAACGAAAAAATTTCGTTTCAATCCTCTTCAATTTTCTCTTGTTCATTGGCGATAAATGAGGATGCTTTTCATTAAAAACATGGCACGTTCTCTCCAATATTTTGTTAACATTCTCCGCGAATATAAAATAAGTTGAGAATATCAGCTTTTGAGTGTTATTTTATTTTAATTTAAAAGTTTCAAATCAGCAGTCATGTTGAATAGAAAAGCATAATAATTGTTTTTCCATGGGTTACTACGGGAAGGTGTAAACATTTAGCAAATACATATGATTTTTAAATAAAAACCTGATTATTTTGAAAATGGTTATGAATAGGTATAGGGAACCTTAATACAGTTAGATAAGATAGAAAATTAAATTATACATTTGATAGTGCATAAAGTTATAGGGTGTCCCATTTAAAAAACGGATTTTAGCGGCTTTGAAAATGTGAATGTTTGCCGCTGAATTTAGGACACCCTGTATAAAAATTGACAAATTCAATCAAAAAATAGAAACCTAAGATTATTTACCGATCGTCTGCAAAATATGAAGATTATATCTTCAAAACTTACAAAAATATGAGATTTCAAAATTTGGTACCCCGAAGGGTCATTTTTGGTTCAAGGTCAAGTATCTTAAGAACGCTTGAACCTAGGTATAGGACATGCTACATAAAATAGCATTAAAATTCTCCGTAGAATCCAAAAATATCATAAAATACAGGGTGTTCTATTTAAAATAAACAAGTTGATACCAACTTCCGGTTAAATCGGAAGTGACAGGAAGTTGAAAATATTTCAAAAAAGAAGTATCCCTTGACCTTACCTTAATCCCAAAATTTGAAATTTGTATCTAAATGACATCATCAAAAATTTTTAATGAACGGGTTGCGTGAATAACCCTGTATATGTATATATATATATATATATATATATATATATATATATATATATATATATATATATATATATATATATATATATATATATATATATATATATATATATATATATATATATATATATATATATATATATATATATATATATATATATATATATATATATATATATATATATATATATATATATATATATATATATATATATATATATATATATATATATATATATATATATATATATATATATATATATATATATATATATATATATATATATATATATATATATATATATATATATATATATATATATATATATATATATATATATATATATATATATATATATATATATATATATATATATATATATATATATATATATATATATATATATAATGTGTTTTCATTCCGGGTGTACATCCGTTCACTACTGTCGTTCTGAAAAGAACAGTTTTGCTGACGTTTCGCCAAAATCACATTTGGCATTTTCGAAGCTTTATTTCTCGCGTCCGAATAGAGACTGAAGTATTGGTGACTGCGACGCTTCCTTTTATACCCCTACTCGGGGCCGAAGGTTATATCTGCGCAGGCGTTGGTCGTTATTTATGTTTTCCGGATGGTGCTGTTGTTGTTGCGCTAATTGCGCTTGAGTTTTTGCGATTTTAGATTTGTCGATTATTGTCTTCCATACTGTTGGTAGTTTTAATGATTCGTCCCTTTTATTCAAATCACCTTGTTTTTCAATTTCTATGGCTTGTCGGATTATTCTGGTCTTATAATGTTCTATATTGGCAATCTCCCTACACCCATCAAAATTTATTTTATGGCCGGTTTCCTGATGATGTAGGAATAAAGCTGAGGTTGTTTGTCTATTTCTGATGCTGAGTTTATGCTCTTCCACTCTTGCTGATATTCGCCTGTTAGTTTGCCCTACGTACAACTTTTCACAGTCCTGGCACGGAATACTGTACACTCCGTGGTTTTCCAATTTGATTTTATCTTTTGGGTTTCCGAATAGTTTACCTATAGTTGTTTGTGGCTTGTGTATTGTTTGTATGTTGTGTTTCCTCAGAATTCTTCCTATTCTGTCTGTTGTGCCTTTCACATATGGTAAGACTACTCGTTGCTTTCCCGGTTCATATTTTTTGTTGTTCGTTGTTCGGGAAACCTGTGCATTAATAGCTTTCTTTATGGTGCGATTTGTGTAGCCATTTTTCTTTAAAGCACTAGATATTACCTTAAGTTCGTTTTGTCTCGTCTGTGTTTCAGTTAGTCGCACGGATCTACATATTAGAGTATTTGCCACAGCTTGAATTTGTGCTGAGTGATGATGTGATTTTGCATTTAAATATCTGTCTGTATGTGTTGGTTTTCTATACACGGTGTATTCGAAATGTCCGTTATGCAGTTTTGTGACCAAAACATCTAAAAATGGTAGTTTGTTGTTTTCCTCTAACTCTAGAGTAAATTGTATTCTGGGGTGGATTGAATTTACGTGAGTCAGAAATTTTTCGAGCTCTGCCTGACCATGTTGCCATATAATGAATATGTCATCCACATAACGAATCCATAATTTGGGTTTTAAACTTGCTTTCTCAAGAGCTTCTTTCTCGAAGTATATCATAAATAAATTAGCGACTACTGGTGATAGCGAGGACCCCATTGGAGCACCATCCGTTTGTTTATACATTTGCCCGTTGAAAGAAAAATTATAATAATATATAATAATTATATACTCAAGATTACGTACAAAAAATGCAGGATATCCTACAAGAAAATTGTTATAGGCCTGTTCCAAGGGACCCGACAACGTATCTAGAAAAAACAACTAAAAATAAAATAAAAAGTTCACCAATAAACCCCGAAATTCAACAAAAAATCATACCAAGGGAAAAGTCGAGCAGATGTCCTAAACTCTATGGTTTACCAAAAATACACAAACCAGGGGCGCCTATCAGACCTATTGTTAGTGCTGTTAATTCGCCGCTACAAAAACTGGAGAAATACCTTTCTGAAATTATGCAACCAACTGTAGAAAAAGCTGATTCATTCGTTAAAAACTCGGAGCATTTCACTCGAATTATACGAGATATCGTCCTTGAAAAAAACGATATCATAGCAAGCCTAGATGTCAAATCGTTATATCCCAGTATTCCCATCGACGAAGCATTGGACAAGATTGCTATGAACGAGGATTTCCAGGCACATATAATAGAACTCAAGGGAAACAAGGAGCATTGCCTCAAAAATACTTATTTTTCTTTCAACGGGCAAATGTATAAACAAACGGATGGTGCTCCAATGGGGTCCTCGCTATCACCAGTAGTCGCTAATTTATTTATGATATACTTCGAGAAAGAAGCTCTTGAGAAAGCAAGTTTAAAACCCAAATTATGGATTCGTTATGTGGATGACATATTTATTATATGGCAACATGGTCATGCAGAACTCGAAAAATTTCTGACTCACGTAAATTCAATCCACCCCAGAATACAATTTACTCTAGAGTTAGAGGAAAATAACAAACTACCATTTTTAGATGTTTTGGTCACAAAACTGCATAACGGACATTTCGAATACACCGTGTATAGAAAACCAACACATACAGACAGATATTTAAATGCAAAATCACATCATTACCCAGCACAAATTCAAGCTGTGGCAAATACTCTAATATGTAGATCCGTGCGACTAACTGAAACACAGACGAGACAAAACGAACTTAAGGTAATATCTAGTGCTTTAAAGAAAAATGGCTACACAAATCGCACCATAGAGAAAGCTATTAATGCACAGGTTTCCCGAGCAACGAACAACAAAAAATATGAACCGGGAAAGCAACGAGTAGTCTTACCATATGTAAAAGGCACAACAGACAGAATCGGAAGAATTCTGAGGAAACACAACATACAAACAATACACAAGCCACAAACAACTATAGGTAAACTACTCGGAAACCCAAAAGATAAAATCAAATTGGAAAACCACGGAGTGTACAGTATTCCGTGCCAGGACTGTGAAAAGTTGTACGTAGGGCAAACTAACAGGCGAATATCAGCAAGAGTGGAAGAGCATAAACTCAGCATCAGAAATAGACAAACAACCTCAGCTTTATTCCTACATCATCAGGAAACCGGCCATAAAATAAATTTTGATGGGTGTAGGGAGATTGCCAATATAGAACATTATAAGACCAGAATAATCCGAGAAGCCATAGAAATTGAAAAACAAGGTGATTTGAATAAAAGGGACGAATCATTAAAACTACCAACAGTATGGAAGACAATAATCGACAAATCTAAAATCGCAAAAACTCAAGCGCAATTAGCGCAACAACAACAGCACCATCCGGAAAACATAAATAACGACCAACGCCTGCGCAGATATAACCTTCGGCCCCGAGTAGGGGTATAAAAGGAAGCGTCGCAGTCACCAACACTTCAGTCTCTATTCGGACTCGAGAAAGAAAGCTTCGAAAATGCCAAATGTGATTTTGGCGAAACGTCAGCAAAACTGTTCTTTTCAGAACGACAGTAGTGAACGGATGTACACCCGGAATGAAAACACATTGTATTTTTCCATCCGTGAAGGAGTAAAAATCAACACATACATATATATATATATATATATATATATATATATATATATATATATATATATATATACATTGTACCACCAACAAACCGTCAAAGTTATGGTCATGATAACCAACTGCAAAAAACTATGATATAAAACTGGAGCAATGAGAACGTCACCGTCAGCAGCTTTGGATGTTTTGCTAGGGCTGTCGTCTTTGCCGACTTTCATAATGAAAGAGGCAATGGCAATTCACCTGCGAATGAGAGACGCAGGAGGGGAGGTTGTGGGTCATGCAAGAATCTCACATATTGTGGAAAGAGAGATCCCGATGTCCACCTATAGAGTAGCACGACACTCAGGCAGACTGAGGTGGAACAAGGGAATACTCGCTCAATCCCGGTAAGAGGATGAAGACAAACAGGGTGGAATTCTCGAGGAATGCACATGTTTGTTATACTGATGGTTTGCATATGACATTGCAAACCTCTGAGGCAGGTGTATATATAAAGGCCGAATAAATTGGGTCCAGATTCCCTTAGGGAAAAATTTCTACTGTGGTTCAGTCTGAGGTGTACGCCATTTTAAAGACAAAAATGATGAGGGAAGTCATAAAAGGAATAGAGGAGCTTGTTGTTTACTCAGATAGTCAAGCAGCGGTTTACCATGCTGGAATCGGCGTGCTAACGCTAACTTTTATTATTATCGAACGCTAAAAAAAATTAATGTATACTGCACCAGTTTTTGAAGGTAATGCCTTCTACACTATAAAAGACTTGTTCTGAAGATAAGTTTGTAGACGTCAAAGCCCCAGTAATAAAAAATTTGGACACCCAAGTGTGTATCCACATTAGAAATTAAAATGTTCAAATTCCTGTAAAAAAATTATTATATATTTTGAAATACTCATATTGGACTGCCGAATTATTTGGCAGTATTTTATGCTGCCAATTTGTATTTGCATTTAAGTTGTAGAAAACTAGTTATAACTTGGGGACTTCACAACTGACTGCTGAATTTGATCTATATATATATACTATTAATATACACAATACCACTAACAAACCATGAAAGTTAGCTCATGATAACCAACTGTAAAAAAACTATGATATAAAACCGGAGCAATGAGAACGACACGTCAGCAGCATTGGATGTTTTGCTAGGGCTGTCGTCTTTTCCGACTTTCATTATGAAAGAGGCAATGGCAATTCACCTGCGAATGAGAGACGCAGGAGGGGAGGTTGTGGGTCATGCAAGAATCTCACATATTGTGGAAAGAAAGATCCCGATGTCCACCGACAGAGTAGCACGACACTCAGGCAGACTGAAGTGGAATATGGGAATATTCTCTCATTCCCGGAAAGAGGATTGGAACACAAACAGGGTGGAATTCTCGAGGGATGCACTTGTTTGTTATACGGATGGTTTACGTATGACATCATTGCAAACCTCTGGGACAGGTGTATATATAAAGGCCGAATAAACCGGGTCCAGCTTCCCTTTGGGAAAGTTTTCTACGGTGTTTCAGGCTTAGGTGAACGCCATTTTAAAGGCAACAACAAAGGGAAGTCATAGACGGAATAGAGGAGGAGATTGTTATTTGCTCAAATAGCAGCAGTGTGGAATAACCAATTGCATTAAAATTAAAAAAAAAAAAATCAATGTATACTACACCAATTTTTTCACGAAACCAATAAAAATATTATAATGCCTTCTAGACTGTAAAAGATTGTTGTTCTGAAGATCAGTTTGTAGACGTCAAAACCCCAGTAATAAAAAATTTGGTCACCCAAGTGTGTAATTACAAAGTAATTAAAAATCATATTATGTATATTGTAACCAATATAAATGTACACCTTAAGCCCTGAAAGTTAATAGCTGGCTGATCAACTACCTGTAAAAAAACTATTATATAATTTGAGATACTTTTTTAATGGACTGCTAAATTATTTGGCAGTATTTTAAGCTGCCAATTTGTATTTGCATTTAACTAGAAGATAAGTTAGTTAAAATGTAGATTAAACAATTTTAAGTTATAACTTGGGGACTTCACAACTGACTGCTGAATTTTTTGATAGTTTTTTAAGTAGCCGGTTTGTACTTCCACGTTAAAGAAAATTGCGATGATGCGAACATTAATATTAAAATGTTTAACTGTTGACGTTTTTAATTGCCACGAGCTGTTGGCAATCTTAGATTGTAAAAGCCTATACAATAGAAGCTGTCATAATGCAAAATCACTACCCATTATATATATTTATAATTGGCAAATTGTGGAATAACTATATATTTATACAAATATGTTTTATCAATGTACACTATAATATTAATCCAGGAATTTATCATTTATCACTACATTACTATACTATTAAGGTGTTTATTTAGGAACGACTTTCTAAATAGACTCACAGACGCAGGATTCTATGTACAAGCCTATGCGGATGATGAACTGTAATATCACAGAGGCATGATGCGAAGAAGCAGGTCTCACGGTTAACCCAGAGAAGACCGAGATGATCCTCTTCACAAGGAAGAATTTTTGAGAGTTTTGGCCCTCAAGACTGTATGGTCACCAACTAACTTTAACAAAAGAGGTTAAATACTTGGGGGGTCATAGTGGATACAAAGTTGAGCTGAAAGGCGCATATTGACAGACTAACGAATAAATCAATACCGACCCTCTGGGAGCTCCGTAGAGCGGTTGGCTCAAGCTGAGGGCTAAGTCCTAGAGTCATGTACTGGCTGTAAAAAACAGTCATAAACATAGGATTGCAAACGGCTCGATAGTATGCTGGCCCTCAGTGGAAAGGAATACTATCCGCTCCAGACAAACGAAAGGCCAGACACTTGAGAACTTACCGACAAACGGAGCAATAAGAAAGACACCGTCAGCAGCTTTGGATGTTTTGCTAGGGCTGTCGTCTTTGCTGACTTTCATTAATAAAGAGGCAATGGCAATTCACCTGCGAATGAGAGACGCAGGAGGGGAGGTTGTGGGTCATGCAAGAATCTTACATATTGTGGAGAGAGATCCTGATGTCCACCTCTAGAGTAGCACGACACTATACTCGCCCAAACAGGGCGGAATTCTCGAGGGATGCACATGTTTGTTATACGGATGGTTTGCATGACATCATTGCAAACCTCTGAGGCAGGTGTATATATAAAGGCCGAATAAACTTGGACCAGCTTCCCCTTGGGAAAGTTTTCCTACGTTGGTTCAGGCTGAGGCTTCCGCCATTTTAAAGGCAACAATAATGAGGGAAGTCATAAAAGGAATAGAGGAGGAGATTGTTATTTGCTCAGATAGTCAAAGCAGCGCTTTAACATGCTGACGCTTTTATTTGCCCCAAGCTGCTGGAAATCGTAGCAGTAATAATGCAAAATCACTACCCATTATAAATATTTATTATTGGCAAAGTGTGGAATAACCAATTGCACTTAAAATGAAAAAATCAATGTATACTACACCAGTTTTTGAAGGAAGCCAATAAAAATATTATAATGCCTGATGAGTTTTGTAGACGTCAAAACCCCAGTAATAAAAAATTTGGTCACCCAAGTGTATATTTACATTGTAAATTAAAATGTTCAACTATCTGTAAAAAAAATATTATATATTTTGAGATACTCATAATGGACTGCCGAATTATTTGGTAGTATTTTATGCTGTCAATTTGTATTTGCATTTAAGTTGTAGAAAACTATTTATAACTTGGGGATTTCACAACTGACTGCTGAATTTGTTGATAGTTTTTTAAGTAGCCGGTTTGTACTTCCACGTTAAAGAAAATTGCGATGATTCAAACGCTAATATTAAAATGTTTAACTGTTGACGTTTTTAATTGCCACAAGCTGTTGGCAATCTTAGGTTGTACAAGCCCATACAATAGAAGCTGTCATAATGCAAAATCACTACCCATTATAAACATTTATAATTGGCAAATTGTGGAATAACGATATATAAATATATATATATATATATATATATATATATATATATATATATATATATATATATATATATATATATATATATATATATATATATATATATATATATATATATATATATATATATATATATATATATATATATATATATATATATATATATATATATATATATATATATATATATATATATATATATATATATATATATATATATATATATATATATATATATATATATATATATATATATATATATATATATATATATATATATGTATATATATATATATATATATATATATATATATATATATATATATATATATATATATATATATATATATATATATATATATATATATATATATAATATATATATATATATATATATATATATATATATATATATATATATATATATATATATATATGTATCGTTTGACTAAAATGGATCATTGTGTCTGCTGTGATGCAGAACATGTTCCAAACAAGGATCATTTTCTTGTTATGACGTTGGTGTAAGTGGAATGAAAACATACTATCATATATATATATATATATATATATATATATATATATATATATATATATATATATATATATATATATATATATATATATATATATATATATATATATATATATATATGTGTAAATATACATATATATATATATATATATATATATATATATATATATATATATATATATTTATCAATGTACTAATCTTGGAATTTATCATAAAGCCCACTGCATTGAACTATTTTATAACCTGAGGATATTCATGAGTGACAGCTATAAACTATCAATATACACTACATTATTATACTAATAAGGTGTCTAGTTATGGACGACTTGCTAAATAAACTCACAGACGCAGGATTCTATGCACTAGCCTATACAACAGAAACTATTATAATGCAAAATCACTACCCATTAAAAATATTTATTATTGGCAATATTATTATTTAATATATTATAATATATAGGTTATTCACGCAACCCGTTCATTAAAAGTTTTTGATGATGCCATTTTGATAAAAATTTCAAATTTTGAGATTAAGGTAAGGTCAAGGGGTACTTCTTTTTTGAAATATGTTCAACTTCCTGTCACTTCCGGTTTAACCGGAAGTTGGTATCAACTTGCTTATTTTAAATTAAACACCTTGTATTTTATGATATTTTTGGATTCTACGGAGAATTTTAATGCTATTTTATGTAGCATGTCCTATACATAGGTTCAAGCGTTCTTAAGATATTTGACCTTGAACCGAAAATGAGCCTTCGGGGTACCAAATTTTAAAATCTCATATTTTTGTAAGTTTTGAAGATATAATCTTCATATTTTGCAGACGATCGGTAAATAATCTTAGGTTTCTATTTTTTTTATTGAATTTGTCTATTTTTATACAGGGTGTCCTAAATTCAGCGGCAAACATTCACATTTTCAAAGCCGCTAAAGTCCGTTTTTTTAAATTGGACACTCTATAACTTTATGCACTATCAAATGTAGAATTTCATTTTCTATCGAACTGTATTAAGGTTCCCTATACCTATTCGTAACCATTTTCGAAATAATTGGGTTTTATAAAAATATCGTATGTATTTGCTTAAATGTTTACATGTTCGAATGGTGAGCCATGGAAAAACAACTGAGATCCAATATCCAATATGACAGATGATTAGTATGCGTTATTTATCGAAAGCTGTCAGTAATAAACTAAATCTTCTAAATCGAAATGGAAGAATACTCAAACGCTGATATTCTCAATCTATTTTATATTCATGGAGAATGTTATAAAATTTTGGAGAGAACGTGTCGTGTGTTTAATGAACGCCACCCTGATTTGCCGCCAATGAAAAGATTGTATAAATTGTTTAAAACGGTTTTCACTACACACCTATAAACCTTCGAAAGTTAACAGTCAAATGTTTACACACTATATGGAACTATTTAACAGTCGGACTTTTACAAAAATGCCTGATATTACTATGTAAGTTGAGAAAGTAATTATTACCGACTCCTGTTGAAGTTCTTTATTACTCTCCATTACACCATCTATAAACCCCCAAAAGCAAATATCTCGGTTTTCACTAACTGCATGGAACTATTTTATAACTTGTAGGAATTCATGACTGACTCCTATAAGCCTACACCATCATAAACCCTAGAGAGTTAACAGTTGGATTTTCACAAAATCTATGAAACTACATATACAACTACTATATAAGTTGAAGGTAGTTAATACTGCCTCCTGTTGAAGGTTTTTATTACTGACTCCATTACAACAACTTAAAACTCTAGCGAATAGCTAGGTTTTCACTACCTGCATGGAACTATTTTGCAGTTGGATATTTACAAAATCTATGGAACTACTTGTATGTTGAAGTTGTTTATTACTGACTCGTGTTTTTGAATATATTTATGACTGACTCATGTAAGCCCTATCTGTGAATGATCACTATAGCAGTTATAAAACCTCGAAAGCAAATAGCTGGATTTTCACCAACTGTATGGAACTATTTTATAACTTGATAACATTCATGACTGACTGCTGTAAGCCTTATCAATGTACCCTACACCACTGCAAACCTTAAAAAATTAACAGTTGGATCTTTAGAAAATCTATGGCACTACTTTTAAAGTCAGAGAAGATATTTACGACTATAAGCCCTATTAATATCCACTTCAGCATTTATGAATCATGGAAGGCTAATAGCTGGGTATTCACTAACTGCATGGAACTATTTTATAACTGGAGGTTATTTGGCTACAGTATACATTCGTATCAGAGAATCAATAACCAAACCAAATATTTCGGTCGATTAGCGTTTGAAACACGCCGATCCGTCTCCAACAAATCAGATAGAAAAAATTGTGCAAAATGTTTAAAACTGATTTCACTACACTAACTATGAACCCTGGAAAGACAACAGTTAGATGCTTGCAAACTCTATGGAACTACTTTATAAGTTAAAGATATTTATGGAACTATTTTGTAACTTGGGGGAATTGCGTTATCGTATCACTGATAACCAATTCGTTAGAACTTGCATATATTCAAAGCCACCAGTATCATAGCAATTGCTGTTCATGCCAAATATTTTAACCTTATGGCTATAAGTCTTATCAATGTACCCTACACCACTATAAACCCTAGAAAGTTAACATTTGGATGTTTACAAAATCTATGGAACTACTTGTAAGTTGAAGTTGTTTATTACTGTCTCATGTTGGAGATATTTATGACTGGCTCCTGTAAGCTCCATCTATGAATGTTGACTATAGCATCTATAAAACCTCGAAAGCGAATAGTTCGATTTTCACCAACTGTATGGAACTATTTTATAACTTAATAACATCCATAACTGACTGACTGCTATAAGCCTAATCAATGTACCCTACAACACTACAAACCTTAAAAAGCTAACAGATGAATCTTTAAAAACTCTATGGAACTACTTTATAAGTTGAAGGTATTTATCACTGGTTCCTGTTGTCGAAGATATTTATGACTATAAGCCCTATTAATGTCCAGTACAGCATCTATAACTCACGGAAAGCTAATAGCTGAGTATTTACTAACTGCAAGGAACTATTTTATAACTGCAGGTTATTCATGACTGACTCCTAGAAATTTTCTGGCAAATTGCGAGTATACATTCGTATTAAGAAACCAATAACCAAACCAAATATTTCGGTCGATTAGCGCTTGAAACACGCCGATACATCTCCAACAAATCAGATCGAAAAAATTGCATAACATTTTTAAAACTGATTTCGCTACACTACCTATAAGCCCTGGAAAGTCAACAGTTAGATGCTTGCAAACTCTATGGAACTATTTTATAAGTTAAAGGTATTTATGGAACTATTTTGTAATTTGGGGGAATTGCGTTATGATGTCACTGATAACCAATTCGTTAGAACTGAAATATATTCAAACCCACCAGTATCACAGCAACATCACTATAAACCCTAGAAAGGAAACAGTTGGATGTTTACAAAATCTATGCAACTACTTTTAAGTTGAAGTTGTTTATTACTGACTCATGTTGTTGGAGATATTTATGACTGGCTCATGTAAACCCTATTTGTGAATGTTCACTATAGCATCTATAAAACCTCGAAAGCGACTAGCTGGATTTTCACCAACTGTATGGAACTATTTTATAACTTGATAATATACATGACTGGCTGCTGTAAGCCTAATCAATGTACCCTACAACACTACAAACCTTAAAAAGTTAACAATTGTATCTTTAGAAAAACTACTTTATAAGTTGAAGGTATTTATCACTGATTCCTGTGGTAGAAGATATTTATGACTAAATGACCTATTAATGTTCAGTACAGCATCTAGAACTCATGGAAAGCTAACAGCTGGGTGGGGCTTCAACAAATCAGATAGAAAGCTTGCATAAACTGATTAAAACTGATTTCACTACACTACCTATAACCCCTGGAAAGTTAACAGTTGAATGTTTACAAATTAAATGGAACTATTTAACAGTTGGACTTTTACAAAATAAATGAAACTACTATAAAGTTAAAAGTAATTATTAATGACTCTTGTTGTTGAAGAGATCTATTACTCTCCACTACACCGTCTGTAAACCCTCAAAAGCGATTATCTGATTTTTCACAACAGCATGGAACTATTTTATAACTTGTAGGAATTGATAACTTACTGCTATTAGCCTACACTATTATAAACCCTAGAAAGTTAACAGTTAGATTTTTACAAAATCTAATCTACTTTATAAGTTAAAGACATTTATCACTGGTGTTGAAGGTATTTATGAAATGCATGGAACTATTTTATAACTTGGGAACATGATTGACTGATGCAAGCCATATCATGTATCCACCTTTACCACGATAAACCTTAGGAAGCGAATAGTTGGATTTTCACCAACTGCATGGAACTATTTTATAACATGATAACAATCATGACTGACTCCTGTAAGCCTTATCAATGTACTCTACACCACTACAAACTTTAGAAAGTTAACAATTGGATCGCCACAAAATCTATAGAACTACTTTATAAGTCGGTGATACGTACCACTGATTCCTGTTGTTGAAGAGATCTATTACTCTCCACTAAGCCTACACTATCACAAACCACAGAAAATTACTAGTTAGATTTTTACAAAATCTAAGCTAGTTTATAAGTTGAAAATATTTATTACTGCTGTCGAAGATATTTATGATTGACTCCTGTAAGCGCTATCAGCGTTCACTACAGCATCTATAAATCATCGAAAGCTAATAGCTGGATTTTCCCTAACTGCATGGAACTATTTTATAACTTGGGAACATTCATGACTGACTACTGTAAACCATATCAATGTACCCTTTACCGCTAGAAAGCGAATAGTTGAATTTTCATCAACTGCATGGAACGATTCTATAACTTGATAACATTCTTGACTGACTGACTGCTGTAAGCCTTATCAATGTGTTTTACACCACTACAAACCTTAAAAAGTTAACAGTTGGATCTATACAAAATCTATAGAACTACTTCATAAGTTGATGGTATTTATCACTGATTGTTGCTGAAGATATTAATGACTAACTCCTATAAGCCCTATATGTCCACTACAATATCTATAAATCATCAAAAGCTAATAGTTCAGTATTCACTAACTGCATGGAATTATTTTATAATTGGGGGTTATTCATGACTTTTTTGATAAACTGCAAGTATACATTAATATTAGAAAACCAATAACTAAACTAGATATTTCCATCAAAGATCGTTTGAAACACGTCGGTCCGTCTCCGACAAATCAGACAGGAAAGACCGAATAAATTGTTTAAAACTGAGTTAGATGTTTGCGAACTCTATAAAACTATTTTATAACTTGAAGCTATATGTGACTCAGTCCAACAAATCAGATTGCATACACTACCTATAACCCATAGAAAGTTAACAGTTGAATGTTTACAAACTATATGGAACTATTTAACAGTTGGAATTTTCTATAAGCCTGCACCATTATAATCCCTAGAAAGTTAACAGTTGGATTTTCACAAAATATAAGGAACTACTTTATAAGTTGAAGATATTTCTCACTGACTCCTGCTGTTGAAGATATTTATGACTGACTCCTATAAGCCCTATCAATGTTCACTACAGCATCTATAAATCATCGAAAGCTAATATCTGGATTTTCACTAACTGCATGGAACTATTTTATAACTTGGGAACAATCATGACTGACTTATATACGCCATATCAAATTATGCCTTACCAATATAAACCCTAGAAAGCGAATAGTTGGATCTTTACGAACTGCATGGAACTATTTTATAACTTGATAACATTCATGATTGACTGACTGCTGTATGCCTTATCAATGTACCCTACACCATTTAGAAAGTTAACAGTTGAATCTTTACAAAATGTATGGAACTACTTCATAAGTTGATGTCACTGATTCCTGTTGTTGAAGATATTTATGACTAACTCCTATAAGCCGTATTAATATCCACTACAACATCTATAAATTATATAAACGCTAATAGCTGAGTATTCACTAATTGCATGGAACTATTTTATAACAGGGGGTTATTCATGACTGACTCCTAGAACTTTTTTGACAAATTGCAAGTATACATTAGTATACTAAATCAAATAGCTGAATTCTCACTAATTGTATGGATCGATTTTAGAACTTGGGAACATTTATGATTCACTGCAGTAAGCTTTGTCAATGCACCCTACACCACTTTAAACCCTAGAAATTTAACAGTTGGACTTTCATAAAATATATAAGACTGCTATATAAGTTAGAGGTAATTATTACTAACTCCTGTTGTTAAAGGTATTTGTGTCTGACTCCACTACAACATATATAAACCCTCGGATGCGAATATCTGGGTTTTCACTAACTGTATGGAACTATTTTATAACTTGGGAACAATCATGACTGACTGATATACGCCATATCAAATTATGCCCTACCAATATAAACCCTAGAAAGCGAATAGTTGGATTTTTACGAACTGCATTTTATATCTTGATAACATTCACGACTGACTGACTGCTGTATGCCTTATCAATGTACCCTACAACATTTAGAAAGTTAACAGTTGGATCTTTACAAAATGTATGGAACTACTTCATAAGTTGATGGTATTTATCACTGATTCCTGTTGTTGAAGATATTTATGACTAACTCCTATAAGCCGTATTAATATCCACTACAAAATCTATAAATTATATAAAAGCTAATAGCTGAGTGTTCACTAACTACATGAAACTATTTTATAACTAGGGGTTATTCATGACTGACTCCTAGAACTTTTTTGACAAATTGCAGTTATACATTAGTATACTAAATCAAATAGCTGGATTTTCACTAATTGTATGGAACTATTTTAGAACTTGGGAACATTCATGATTCACTGCTGTAAGCTTTGTCAATGCACCCTACACCACTTTAAACCCTAGAAATTTAACAGTTGGACTTTCATAAAATGTATAAAACTGCTATATAAGTTAAAGGTAATTATTACTGACTCCTGTTGTTAAAGGTATTTATGTCTGACTCCACTACAACATATATAAACCCTCGGATGCGAATATCTGGGTTTTCACTACCTGCATGGAACTATTTTTATAACTTGCGAAATTCATAACTGACTATAAATAAGCCTTAGTACCCTACACTATAAACCCTAGAGTTAAAGTTGGATCTTTACAAAATCTATTGAACTGCTTTATAAGTTGAAATCACTTGATGGAATCAAATAGTTGTAGATATTTATGACTGACTCCTGTAACCCCCATCAGTGTTTACTACAGCATCTATAAGTCATCAAAAGCTAACAGCTGGGTATTCACTAACTGCATGGAACTATTTTATTACTGGGAGTTATTTATGACTGACTCCTAGACGTTTTGTGGCAAATTGCATTATTATATAAATATTAGAGAGCCAATAGCCAAACCCAAGATTTCGGTCGAATAACGTTTGAAACACGTTGATCCGTCTCCAACATGGATCGGCACAAGTAAAATTTCCGCAATGATGCGATTTTCCCACTGCAAATTGTGGTAAATAGAATAATAAATTATTGAATAAGACCAGAACAGAGAGGAATATGGGCAGCAAATTTTAAGACGATTTAAAATTGTAATGTTGATATAAATGTATATTGAACCAATTGCGAATAAAGTCTCATAATTACGTCATAATTACTAAGTGGAAATACACTTTCTATAAACTGTAAACTGCCAGATTGTTGTCAGCATTTCCAAAATATTGTACATTTACAGCCGCAACGAACTGTGTTTTTACTTGCCACGAGCTGATGTCAAACTCAGCATGGACAGGTCCATAATAGACGAACAATTTAAAAACATAATTCAAAACAACTACCCACTAAAAATATTTTATATTGTCGAAAATCAGAGGGTCGCGAGGAGAATTGATTATAAGTTGAATAAGATTACAAGAGCAGATAATATAATGTTGTTTTGAGTATTGGGATTATCTTATCTGATAAGCGTACTATGAACACGCAGTCAAGCTATACAGCACATATACCCCCTTAAAAATATTTTAATAATAATCTATAATTATTGAGAAAAATTATCAATCAATCTATTGTTGGAGAACATAATTCAGTTGCACTACCCGTGATGATCACTAAGTGGAAGTTCACTGTCTATAAACTGTAAACTGCCAGATTGTGGTCAGCATTTGCAAAACCTTTCCCATTTACAGTATTTTACCGAATATTTAAAATCACCCTATAGGTTCGGTTTTGCCAATTAAAAAGATCTGTACCTTGACGATGCACTAAAGAAAACCGAAACTAAATCATTGATTACGCAAAAGCAACGAAATGTGTTTTTGCTTGCCACGAACTGATGTCAAACTCAGCATGGACAGGTCCATAATAGACGAACAATTTAAAAACATAATTCAAAACCGCTGCCCACTATTTGTGAAGAGATTAATAAATTATTGATTATAAGTTGAATAAGATTAGAAGAGCAGAGAAGAATATAAACAGAAAATTTGCGGGCTATTTTAAAGTAAATATAATGTTGTTTTGGAAGGAAAATGTGTGCAATGACGAGATTTACCCCCTGCAAATTGTGGTGAATAGAATAATTAAATTATAAATATAAGCTCTATTAATATTCACTAGAGAATCAATAAATCATCGAAAGCTAATAGCTGGGTATTCACTAACCGCATGGAACTATTTTATTACATAAATTGTTTAAAACTGATGTAACTACACTACCAATTACCGATGAAAAGTTAACAGTTGGATGTTTACAAACTGTATAAAATTATTTTATTAGTTGAAGGTATTTATGACTGACTCTTGTAAGCCCTATCAACATTTACTACAGCATCCATAAACCCCGGAAACCGAATAGCTGGGTTTTTACTAATTGCATGGAGCTATTTTAGAACTTGGGAACATTCATGATTCACTGCCGTAAGCCTAATCAATGCACCCTACACCACTATAAACACTTGAAATTTAACAGTTGGATTTTTACAAAAACAATAAAACTAATATATAAGTTAAATGTAATTATTACTGACTCCTGCCGTGGAGGGAGTTTTATGTCTGATTCTACTACAGCATACATAAACCCTCGAAACCGAATAGCTGGGTTTTCACTAGTTGTATGAAACTATTTTATAACTTGGGCAATTCATTATTAACTAAAAATAAGCCTTATCAATGTACCCTACATTAAAAACCCTAGAAAGTTAACAACTGGATCTTTATAAAATCTGTGGAGCTGCTCTTTTAGTTGAAGGGATATATCACTGACTCCTGTTGAAGATATTTATAGCTGACTCCTGTAAGCCCTATCAGTGTTCACTACAGCATCTATAAATTTATTTCTATTACTATTACTATTACAAACGGGTCTAGGACCCAATCGTACAAAGTATAAATCTAAGACTAATACTAGTACTAAAATTAATAAAAATGTATAACACTAAGTAATAAAATTGCAAGTCAAAATAACATCAAATAAAACATAACAGTGACAATACTACATGAGAATTAAACAAAAAATTTCAATTATACTCCAGTTTGAGTGATGACAAGTCTTGTATTTTTCAGTTTCAACTTTAGTGAGTTTAATGATATATTAAATAGATCATAGTCAAGCAAATTTGCGGCCTTCATTATTCTGGAAATTGGCGAGTTTTGCCCATATGAGGTTCTGTGAAATTTGATTTCAAAGGTTCTACTTTCTCTCAACAATCTAGATGGAATATGTAATAGTAGTTCGGACAACAGTTCAGGACAATTAATTAAGTTGTTAATCAGTTTAAAGCAAAAAATAATGTCAAAACCCATTCGGCGGTTTGCTATGCCTTGAATGTTAAAACGATTTTATAATAAACTATAGTTTATGTTGTTATCTAATTGAAAATGTGATTTAAAAGCAAGGTAACGGAGAAATTTTCTTTGTACGCTGTCTAGTTTATCAATATAGGTTTTGAAATGCGGATTCCATACAACTGAGCAATTCTCTAAATGTGGTCTCACTAATGATATATACAGAAGTCTTATGGAATTGATATTTTTAAAGTCTCTTGTGTTTCTTTTTATGAAACCCAAAATTTTCAAAGCTCTATTACGGCAATTTTCAATATGCACCGAAAAAGTGAGTTTAGAGTCAATGAGAACCCCAAGATCCCTTATTACGTCAACTTGTTCTACTATTGAATTGTTAAAATGATAGTTGATTTTATTGCAGTTTGGTGACTTACTAAATCTGATACTTTTGCACTTTTCTACATTTAAAATCATTTGGTTAGCATTACACCAATCATAAAATCTGTTTAGGTCTTCCTGCAACTCATAAGAGCTGACATTATTTTCTATTTTTTTGAAAATTTTTAAATCATCAGCATATAAGATAAATTCTGAGTTTTTGAAGCAGCTATTTATATCATTAATAAAGATATTAAAAAGGAGGGGAGACAGGTGTCCACCTTGAGGTACTCCTGATGTCACAATAATAGGGCTGGAGAACTGACTGCTGATTTTTACAATTTGTTGCCTATCAAGTAAAAAAGACTCTAACCACATCTTTCCACCGACTCCATAAAATGATAATTTATTTAATAGTAAATTATGGTTAATTTTATCAAAACCTTTTGAAAAATCAGTATAAATTGAATCTAACTCATGACCACTCTCTAGACTATCAGAGATATAATTGGTGTAAAATAATAGATTAGTAGTTATAGATCTTTCTTTAACAAAGCCGTGTTGTTTTGTTGTTATAATTTTATTGAAAGCATTTTCAAGATAGTCCGTAATTATGGACTCCATAATCTTAGGTATTAAAGAGATTTTTGAAATGGGTCTGTAATTATTAATGTCATTCTTATTGCCATTATTTTTGAAGATAGGTGATATATGTGTTGTTTTCCAGAATGAGGGGAAAATACAACTACTAAAAGAATTATTAAAAAGAAGCCAAAGAGGCCTTGAGAGAGAGAATGCACAGCCCTTTAAGAATTTAGGACGGAGATTGTCTGGCCCTGGTCCTTTGTTTAAGTTTATATTTTCTAGTCTCTCCAAAATAACTGATATTTTAAAATAAAATGAATTAATATTTAAATTAGAAAAAGCGGCATGTTCTTGAAATATCTTGCCCGAACTTCCCACATATACAGATGCAAAATGTTTTGCAAAAGCCTCAGCAATGTCAGATTGGTCAGTGAAAGTGATTAAGAAGTTTAGAAATATTATTTTGGTCTTTTTTTGAATTCACAAATTTCCAGAAAGAACCGGGGTCAGACTTAATATTTTCTTCAATTTTTTTAATATAATTGCTGTAACAAATTGATGATCTATTTTTGCAAAGCTTTCTAAGTTCAGAGAATTTGGAATAGTTGGCCGAAGATTTAATAGATTTATATAATTTGTGGTTTTTTTTTTGGATTATCAGCTCTTTAAGTTCATTGTCAAACCAAGAGGGAAATTTAAATTCATTTTTAATCCTGATTTTAGGCACAAACTCATTGAGGCAATGATCCAAAATTAAATAGAATCTTTCTACTGCTAAGTTAATATCACATGCTAAAATATCATCCCAAATTATACTAAGTAGATAGTTATTAATACTAAAATAATCACAGTTACTAAAAATCATCAAAAGCTAACAGCTGGATATTCACGAACTGCATGAAACTATTTTATAACTGGGAGTTATTCATGACTGACTCCTAGATATATTTTAGCCAATAACCAAAACCAAAATTTCGGTCGAAAAGCGTTTGAAACACGTAAATCCGTCTCCAGCAAATCAGATAGAGAAGATTGCATAAATTGTTTAAAACGGATTTCACTACACACCTATAAACTTTCGAAAGTTAACAGTCAAATGTTTACAAACTATATGGAACTATTTAACAGTTGGACTTTTACAAAAATGCCTGATACTACTATATAAGTTGAGAAAGTAATTATTATTGACTCCTGTTGAAGTTATTTATTACTCTCTATTACACCATCTATAAACCCCCAAAAGCAAATATCTGGGTTTTCACTAATTGCATGGGACTATTTTATAACTTGTAGGAATTCATAACTGACTCCTATAAGCCTACACCATTATAAATCCTAGAAAGTTAACAGTTGGATTTTCACAAAATTTATGAAACTACCCTAGAAGGTTAACAGTTAGATCTTTACAAAATGTGGGCAACTACTATATAAGTTCAAGGTAGTTAATACTGCCTCCTGTTGAAGGTTGTTATTACTGACTCCACTATAACATCTTAAA
Organism: Kuschelorhynchus macadamiae; assembly: GCA_030620095.1. Taxonomy (NCBI): domain Eukaryota; kingdom Metazoa; phylum Arthropoda; class Insecta; order Coleoptera; family Curculionidae; genus Kuschelorhynchus; species Kuschelorhynchus macadamiae. Next base: position 1,837,585 of record JAUTXW010001011.1, read on the forward strand.
ACCCTTTAAGCGAATAGCTAGGTTTTCACTACCTGCATGGAACTATTTTGCAGTTGGATGTTTACAAAATCTATGGATTTACTTGTATGTTGAAGTTGTTTATTACTGACTTGTGTCGTTGAAGATATGTATGACTGACTCATGTAAGCCCTATCTGTGAATGATCACTATAGCATCTCTAAAACCTCGAAACCGAATAGCTGGATTTTCACCAATTGTATGGAACTTTTATAACTTGATAACATTCATGGCTGACAGCTGTAAGCCTCATCAATATACATTACACCACTACAAACCTTAAAATGTAAAAAGTTGGATTTTTAGGAAATCTAACGGAACTATTTTATAATAGGGGGTTATTCATGACTTTTTTGGTTAACTGCAAGCATACATTAGTACTAGAAAACCAATAACTAAACTAGATATTTGCATCAAAGATCGTTTGAAACATGTCGGTCCGTCTCCGACAAATCAGACAGGAAAGACTGAATAAATTGTTTAAAACTGAGTTAGATGTTTGCGAAATCTATAAAACGATTTTATAACTTGAACCTATATGTGACTCAGTCCAACAAATCAGATTGCATACACTACCTATAAACCATAGAAAGTTAACAGATGAATGTTTACAAACTATATGGAACTATTTAAGAGTTGGAATTTTCTATAAGCCTGCACCACTATAATCCCTAGAAACTTAACAGTTGGATTTTCACAAAATATAAGGAACTACTTTATAAGTTGAAGATATTTCTCACTGACTCCTGCTGTTGAAGATATTTATGACTGACTCCTATAAGCCCTATCAATGTTCACTACAGCATCTATAAATCATCGAAAGCTAATATCTGGATTTTCACTAACTGCATGGGACTATTTTATAACTTGGGAACAATCATGACTGACTGATATACGCAATATCAAATTATGCCTTACCGATATAAACCCTAGAAAGAGAATAGTTGGGTTTTTACGAACTGCATGGAACTATTTTATAACTTGACAACATTCATGACTGACTGCTGTATGCCTTATCAATGTACCCTACACCATTTAGAAAGTTAACAGTTGGATCTTTACAAAATGTATGGAACTACTTCATAAGTTGATGGTATTTATCACTGATTCCTGTTGTTGAAGTTATTTATGACTAACTCCTATAAGCCGTATTAATATCCACTACAAAATCTATAAATTATATAAAAGTTAATAGCTGAGTGTTCACTAACTACATGAAACTATTTTATAACTAGGGGTTATTCATGACTGACTCCTAGATATATTTTAGCCAATAACCAAAACCAAAATTTCGGTCGAAAAGCGTTTGAAACACGTAAATCCGTCTCCAGCAAATCAGATAGAGAAGATTGCATAAATTGTTTAAAACGGATTTCACTACACACCTATAAACTTTCGAAAGTTAACAGTCAAATGTTTACAAACTATATGGAACTATTTAACAGTTGGACTTTTACAAAAATGCCTGATACTACTATATAAGTTGAGAAAGTAATTATTATTGACTCCTGTTGAAGTTATTTATTACTCTCTATTACACCATCTATAAACCCCCAAAAGCAAATATCTGGGTTTTCACTAATTGTATGGGACTATTTTATAACTTGTAGGAATTCATAACTGACTCCTATAAGCCTACACCATTATAAATCCTAGAAAGTTAACAGTTGGATTTTCACAAAATTTATGAAACTACCCTAGAAGGTTAACAGTTAGATCTTTACAAAATGTGGGCAACTACTATATAAGTTCAAGGTAGTTAATACTGCCTCCTGTTGAAGGTTGTTATTACTGACTCCACTATAACATCTTAAAACCCTTTAAGCGAATAGCTAGGTTTTCACTACCTGCATGGAACTATTTTGCAGTTGGATGTTTACAAAATCTATGGATTTACTTGTATGTTGAAGTTGTTTATTACTGACTTGTGTCGTTGAAGATATGTATGACTGACTCATGTAAGCCCTATCTGTGAATGATCACTATAGCATCTCTAAAACCTCGAAACCGAATAGCTGGATTTTCACCAATTGTATGGAACTTTTATAACTTGATAACATTCATGGCTGACAGCTGTAAGCCTCATCAATATACATTACACCACTACAAACCTTAAAATGTAAAAAGTTGGATTTTTAGGAAATCTAACGGAACTATTTTATAATAGGGGTTATTCATGACTTTTTTGGTTAACTGCAAGCATACATTAGTACTAGAAAACCAATAACTAAACTAGATATTTGCATCAAAGATCGTTTGAAACATGTCGGTCCGTCTCCGACAAATCAGACAGGAAAGACTGAATAAATTGTTTAAAACTGAGTTAGATGTTTGCGAAATCTATAAAACGATTTTATAACTTGAACCTATATGTGACTCAGTCCAACAAATCAGATTGCATACACTACCTATAAACCATAGAAAGTTAACAGATGAATGTTTACAAACTATATGGAACTATTTAAGAGTTGGAATTTTCTATAAGCCTGCACCACTATAATCCCTAGAAACTTAACAGTTGGATTTTCACAAAATATAAGGAACTACTTTATAAGTTGAAGATATTTCTCACTGACTCCTGCTGTTGAAGATATTTATGACTGACTCCTATAAGCCCTATCAATGTTCACTACAGCATCTATAAATCATCGAAAGCTAATATCTGGATTTTCACTAACTGCATGGGACTATTTTATAACTTGGGAACAATCATGACTGACTGATATACGCAATATCAAATTATGCCTTACCGATATAAACCCTAGAAAGAGAATAGTTGGGTTTTTACGAACTGCATGGAACTATTTTATAACTTGACAACATTCATGACTGACTGCTGTATGCCTTATCAATGTACCCTACACCATTTAGAAAGTTAACAGTTGGATCTTTACAAAATGTATGGAACTACTTCATAAGTTGATGGTATTTATCACTGATTCCTGTTGTTGAAGTTATTTATGACTAACTCCTATAAGCCGTATTAATATCCACTACAAAATCTATAAATTATATAAAAGTTAATAGCTGAGTGTTCACTAACTACATGAAACTATTTTATAACTAGGGGTTATTCATGACTGACTCCTAGAACTTTTTTGACAAATTGCAATTATACATTAGTATACTAAATCAAATAGCTAGATTTTCGCTAATTGTATGGAACTATTTTAGAACTTGGGAACATTCATGATTCACTGCTGTAAGCTTTGTCAATGCACCCTACACCACTTTAAACCCTAGAAATTTAACAGTTGGACTTTCATAAAATGTATAAGACTGCTATATAAGTTAAAGGTAATTATTACTGACTCCTGTTGTTAAAGGTATTTATGTCTGACTCCACTACAACATATATAAACTTTTTCACTACCTGTATGGAACTATTTTATAACTTGGGAAATTCATAACTGACTATAAATAAGCCTTAGTACCCTACACTATAAACCCTAGAGTTAAAGTTGGATCTTTACAAAATCTATTGAACTGCTTTATAAGTTGAAATCACTTGATGGAATCAAGTAGTTGTAGATATTTATGACTGACTCCTGTAACCCCCATCAGTGTTTACTACAGCATCTATGTCATCAAAAGCTAACAGCTGGGTATTCACTAACTGCATGGAACTATTTTATTACTGGGAGTTATTTATGACTGACTCCTAGACATTTTGTGGCAAATTGCATTATTATGTTTATATTAAAGAGCCAATAGCCAAACCCAAGATATCGGTCGAATAACGTTTGAAACACGTTGATCCGTGTCCAACATGGATCCGCACAAGTAAAATTTCCGCAATGATGCGATTTTCCCACTGCAAATTGTGGTAAATAGAATAATAAATTATTGAATAAGACCAGAACAGAGAGGAATATGGGCAGCAAATTTTAAGACGATTTAAAATTGTAATGTTGATATAAATGTATATTGAACCAATTGCGAATAAAGTCTCATAATTACGTCATAATTACTAAGTGGAAATACACTTTCTATAAACTGTAAACTGCCAGATTGTTGTCAGCATTTCCAAAATATTGTACATTTACAGTCGCAACGAACTGTGTTTTTACTTGCCACGAGCTGATGTCAAACTCAGCATGGACAGGTCCACAATAGACGAACAATTTAAAAACATAATTCAAAACCACTACCCACTAAAAATATTTTATATTGCCGAAAATCAGAGGGTCGCGAGGAGAATTGATTATAAGTTGAATAAGATTACAAGAGCAGATAATATAGACAGAGAATTTGCGGGCGATTTAAAGTAAATATAATGTTGTTTTGAGTATTGGGATTATCTTATCTGATAAGCGTACTATGAACACGCAGTCAAGCTATACAGCATATATACCCCCTTAAAAATATTTTAATAATAATCTATAATTATTGAGAAAAATTATCAATCAATCTATTGTTGGAGAACATAATTCATTTGCACTACCCGTGATAATCACTAAGTGGAAGTTCACTGTCTATAAACTGTAAACTGCCAGATTGTGGTCAGCATTTGCAAAACCTTTCCCATTTACAGTATTTTACCGAATATTTAAAATCACCCTATAGGTTCGGTTTTGCCAATTAAAAAGATTTGTTCCTTGACGATGCACTGAAGAAAACCGAAACTAAATCATTGATTACGCAAAAGCAACGAAATGTGTTTTTACTTGCCACGAGCTGATGTCAAACTCAGCATGGACAGGTCCATAATAGACGAACAATTTAAAAACATAATTCAAAACCACTGCCCACTGTTTGTGAAGAGATTAATAAATTATTGATTATAAGTTGAATAAGATTAGAAGAGCAGAGAAGAATATAAACAGAAAATTTGCGGGCTATTTTAAAGTAAATATAATGTTGTTTTGGAAGGAAAATGTGTGCAATGACGAGATTTACCCCCTGCAAATTGTGGTGAATAGAATAATTAAATTATAAATATAAGCTCTATTAATATTCACTAGAGAATCAATAAATCATCGAAAGCTAATAGCTGGGTATTCACTAACCGCATGAAACTATTTTATTGCATAAATTGTTTAAAACTGATGTAACTACACTACCAATAACCGATGAAAAGTTAACAGTTGGATGTTTACAAACTGTATAAAACTATTTTATTAGTTGAAGGTATTTATGACTGACTCTTGTAAGCCTTATCAACTTTTACTACAGCATCCATAAACCCCGGAAACCGAATAGCTGGGTTTTTACTAATTGCATGGAGCTATTTTAGAACTTGGGAACATTCATGATTCACTGCCGTAAGCCTCATCAATGCACCCTACACCACTATAAACACTTGAACTATAAACACTTGAAATTTAACAGTTGGATTTTTACAAAAACAATAAAACTAATATTTAAGTTAAAGGTAATTATTACTGACTCCTGCCGTGGAGGGAGTTTTATGTCTGATTCCACTACAGCATACATAAACCCTCGAAACCGAATAGCTGGGTTTTCACTAATTGTATGAAACTATTTTATAACTTGGGGAATTCATGACTAAATAAAAATAAGCCTTATCAATGTACCCTACATTAAAAACCCTAGAAAGTTAACAACTGAATCTTTATAAAATCTGTGGAGCTGCTTTATTAGTTGAAGGGATATATCACTGACTCCTGTTGAAGATATTTATGACTGACTCCTGTTGAAGATATTTATGACTGACTCCTGTAAGCTCTATCAATGTTCACTACAGCATCTATAAATCATCAAATGCTAACAGCTGGATATTCACGAACTGCATGAAACTATTTGATAACTGGGAGTTATTCATGACTGACTCCTAGATATATTTTAGCCAATAGCCAAAACCAAAATTTCGGTCGAAAAGCGTTTGAAACACGTAAATCCGTCTCCATCAAATCAGATAGAGAAGATTGCATAAATTGTTTAAAACGGATTTCACTACACACCTATAAACTTTCGAAAGTTAACAGTCAAATGTTTACAAACTATATGGAACTATTTAACAGTTGAACTTTTACAAAAATGCGTGAAGTAATTATTATTGACTCCTGTTGAAGTTATCTATTACTCTCCATTACACCATCTATAAACCCCCAAAAGCAAATATCTGGGTTTTCACTAATTGCATGAAACTATTTTATAACTTGTAGGAATTCATAACTGACTCCTATAAGCCTACACCACTATAAATCCTAGAAAGTTAACAGTTGGATTTTCACAAAATTTATGAAACTACCCTAGAAGGTTAACAGTTAGATCTTTACAAAATGTGGGCAACTACTATATAAGTTCAAGGTAGTTAATACTGCCTCCTGTTGAAGGTTTTTATTACTGACTCCACTATAACATCTTAAAACCCTTTAAGCAAATAGCTAGGTTTTCACTACCTGCATGGAACTATTTTGCAGTTGGATGTTGACAAAATCTATGGATTTACTTGTATGTTGAAGTTGTTTATTACTGACTTGTGTCGTTGAAGATATGCATGACTGACTCATGTAAGCCCTATCTGTAAATGATCACTATAGCATCTCTAAAACCTCGAAAGCGAATAGCTGGATTTTCACCAATTGTATGGAACTTTTATAACTTGATAGCATTCATGGCTGGCAGCTGTAAGCCTCATCAATATACAATACACCACTACAAACCTTAAAAAGTTAAAAGTTGGATCTTTAGAAAATCTATGGAACTACTTTATAAGTCAGAAGTATTTATCACTGATTCCTATTGTCGAAGATATTTATGACTATAAGCCCTATTAATATTCACTTCAGCATCTATGAATCATGGAAAGCTAATAGCTGGGTATTCACTAACTGCATGGAACTATTTTATAATGGGCGGTTATTCATGATTGACTCCTAGACATTTTCTGGCAAATTGCAAGTATACATTCGTATTAAGGAACCAATAACCAAACCAAATATTTCGGTCGATTAGCGCTTGAAACACGCCGATCCGTCTCCAACAAATCAGATCGAAAAAATTGCATAAAATGTTTAAAACTGATTTCAATACACTACCTATAAGCCCTGGAAAGTCAACAGTTAAATGCATGCAAACTCTATGGAACTATTTTATAAGTTAAAGGTATTTATGGAACTATTTTGTAATTTGGGGGAATTGCGTTATGGTATCACTGACAACCAATTCGTTAGAACTGAAATATATTCAAACCCACCAGTATCACAGCAACATAACTATAAACCCTAGAAAGGTAACAGTTGGATGTTTACAAAGTCAATGGAACTATTTTTAAGTTGAAGTTGTTTATTACTGACTCATACTGGAGATATTTATGACTGGCTCCTGTAACCCCATCACTGAATGTTCACTATAGCATCTGTAAAACCTCGAAAGCGAATAGCTGGATTTTCACCACCTGTATGGAACTGTTTTATAACTTAATGACATTCATGGCTGACTGCTGTAAGCCTAGTTAATGTACCCTACAATACTACAAACCTTAAAAAGTTAACAGTTGGATCTTTAGAAAATCTATGGAACTACTTTATAAGTCAGAGGTTTTTATCACTAATTCCTGCTGTCGAAGATATTTATGACTATAAGCCCTATTAATATTCACTTCAGCATTTATGAATCATGGAAGGCGAATAGCTGGGTATTCACTAACTGCATGGAACTATTTTATAACTGGAGGTTATTCATGAAGGACTCCTAGAAATTTTTTGGCAAATTGCAAGTATATTCGTATCAGAGAATCAATAACCAAACCAAATATTTCAATCGATTAGCGTTTGAAACACGCCGATCCGTCTCCAAAAAATCAGATAGAAAAAATTGTATAAAATGTTTAAAACTGATTTCACTACACTAACTATAAACCCTGGAAAGTCAACAGTTAGATGCTTGCAAACTATATGGAACTATTTTGTAATTTGGGGGAATTGCGTTATGGTGTCACTGATAACCAATTCATTAGAACTGAAATATATTCAAACCCACCAGTATCACAGCAACATCACTATAAACTCTAGAAAGGTAACAGTTGGATGTTTAGAAAATCTATGGAACTACTTTTAAGTTGAAGTTGTTTATTACTGACTCATGTTTTTTGGAGATATTTATGACTGGCTCCTGTAAACCTTATCTGTGAATGTTCACTATAGCATCTATAAAACCTCGAAAGCGACTAGCTGGATTTTCACCAACTGTATGGAACTATTTTATAACTTGATAACATTCATGACTGACTGCTGTAAGCCTAATTAATGTACCCTACAACACTACAAACCTTAAAAAGTTAACAGTTGGATTTTTAGAAAACCTATGGAACTACTTTATAAGTTGAAGGTATTTATCACTGATTCCTGTGGTAGAAGATATTTACGACTATATACCCTATTAATGTTCAGTACAGCATCTATAACTTATGGAAAGCTAATAGCTGGGTATTCACTAATTGACGTTTGAAACACGTCCATCCGTCTCCAACAAATCAGATAGAAAGCTCGCATTAATTGTTTAAAACTGATTTCACTACACTACCTATAAGCCCTGGAAAGTTAACAGTTGAATGTTTACAAACTATATGGAACTATTTAACAGTTGGAATTTTACAAAATGAATGAAACTACTATAAAGTTAAAAGTAATTACTGACTCTTATTGTTGAAGAGATCTATTATTCTCCACTACACCGTCTATAAACACTCAAAAGCGATTATCTGGTCTTTCACTAACCGCATGGAACTATTTTATAACTTGTAGGAATTGATAACTGACTGCTATTAGCCTACACTATTATAAACCCTAGAAAGTTAACAGTTAAATTTTACAAAATCTAATCTACTTTATAAGTTAAAGATATTTATCACTGGTGTTGAAGATATTTATGAAATGCATGGAACTATTTTATAACTTGGGAAAATTCATGATTGACTGATGTAAGCCATATCAATGTACCCTTTACTACGATAAACCCTAGAAAGCGAATAGTTGGATTTTCACCAACTGCATGGAACTATTTTATAACTTGATAACAATCATGATTGACTGCTGTAAGCCTTATCAACGTACTCTACACCACTACAAACCTTAGAAAGTTAACAGTTGGATCGTTACAAAATCTATAGAACTACTTTATAACTTAATGATACTTAACACTGATTCCTGTTGTTGAAGAGATCTATTACTCTCCACTACACCATCTATAAACACTCAAAAGCGATTATATGTGTTTTCACTAACCGCATGGAACTATTTTATAACTTGTAGGAATTGATAACGGACTGCTATATGCCTACTATACCTATGTATATTGAATCAATTGCGAATAGACTCTGCGGTTTATCATATAACGGGCAAAATCTCCATAATTTGATTTGATTATTTTATTGTGTTTTTCTCCACCTTTAATAGTGATTGACGAAAAAATCAAAAAAATGATGTAAGCATAATATGAACACACCTGTCAACTTATAGAGCATATATATCTGCCTAATATAATACTTAACTCCTTAAAAACGTTTTATAAACATTATCTATAATTACTGAGGAAAAACAGAAACAAACCGAGGCTAACACGATCCAAGCGATGTTACCAAAAATTACATAAAAAAATCTTAGGAACTGTTTCAGTATGTGATGTTTGTAGGAAAACATAACGTAAATGCACTACCCGTGATAATCACTAAATGGAAGTACACTTTATATAAACTGTAGACTGCCAGATTGTTGTCAGCACTTGAAAAACCTTACCAATTTACGAAACATTTAAAATCACCCTATATCAAATTATAAGAAAAGCAGAGAAAAATATTGACAGACCATTTTCGAACGATTAACAAAAAAAGTAATTTTGATATAAATGTGTACTTAACTACCTTGAGAGAGATCAGAAAGAAAGGAGCAAAAAAAGAAAATGATTACAAAGCAATTATTTGTCTTTTTTTGCTGACCTGAAGCAACTATGATCTAAAAAAAATGTAAAAGAGAAGCAACATAATTAGGTAACAAAAACTGTAATGAATATCGACTGATATTATTTGCAACTTCAATAATTTATTTTAATTATTTCACTTTTCAAAAAAAAATCGGTAAATTTTCTTTAACCAGAACTTGCCTCGTTATGGATTTTTTCTTTTCTCAGGAATAATATACTGTGACCCAATTTAGTTCCGCACATCGTCATTTATTATCATCGGATAAGTAGTATTTTATCTATGCCCCAAATTGGCAGACAGACAGGCCGCCATCTCGAATTCGTACTACAATTTCACAAGTTTATCTCTATATCACATATAATTAACATAGAACGAAAGCTTTTACGGCTGTGGTCAATTAAGAAAACATGGCTCTTGGGATTAGACTGTGTCAAAACAGAATCACTTGCCGACGTTTCGCTTTCCATTGCACGAGGCATCTTCAGGGATCTTCACTTCGCGAGATCGGTACATTGAAAGTGTCTTAATCACATGTAATTCTTGCACAAAATTTGAAATAAATCTAATAAGTAGTTTTTTCGTGTATATTTTTTAAATATTTTATGAAGCCGCCATTTTGTTTCGCCATCTTGGATTTATACTAGTTTTTTTGTGCAAAATTTTAGGTAAATTGGATAAGTATTTTTTCAGTAAGAGTTTTTTAACAGACCGACATTTTGTTCCGCCATATTAGATTCTTACCAAAAAAACTTTTCACCGAAATTACGGATTAGTAGTTTTGTCGCGTACAGACAGGACCGACGGAATTAAGAAAATATGTTTTTTTGGCATCTAGGGAGCCTAAAACGGAAAGATCTGTAAAATCCTGGGAGGCTGATTTTTTCACGATTACAATACTTCCCTTTTACCAGAGAGGAATAAATACATGGGCCAGTTGAAACGTAAAATTACTTAGCTTTTAAAACTATTTTTTGCGCGCAGCTGATTTTCCAAGTTCTTAGCACTATTATGGCTGGCGAGGCATTCCAACGTTGGCAACAATCTGTTTATAAATTCCTAATTTCTCCTAAATTACAATAACAGACAATGCTTTAGTATAATATTATGCCACAAAAAATAAAATAACAAAACCAAGTTGTTACATAACTGATCTTGCACCCGGCTGAATTTTGGACAAATAATATTGTCCATAAAATTTGATCGCCAGGATTTATATGTTATGTTTTCAAGTAGTATAATTCTCATAATTTATTTTTCAAATAAGGAGAATGAAAGAAAATTGGCCCAAAACAATTTTCCGTCTTTCTTACGTGACCTACTGACTTAACTAAAATAAAACTAATATCGACCGAATTATTGCATTCATCAATAATTATTTCAATAGTGTATTTCTTGCGCTCAGCTAAATTCTTAGTGCTAGTAGTGGCGAGGCATTTTAAAACTGTTAACATTCTGTTTGACAAGCTTCTCTGTAGCATGCTTAATTCCAGGTAAACGATAATAATGGGTGAAGTTTTTATAAACTAATTGGGGATCGTCAGCTGCCCAATATTATGACCCAATAAAATAAAATTATAAAAGCTACATATTAGGTCACGATTTAAATTTTTCATTTTTTCTTTACCTCCGGGTTCACAAATTTTTCTAGAACCCATCTGATTTTGGGTAATATTGAAAATTTATAATGGGTAGGTGATTTTGAATTATGTTTTTAAACTGTTCGCCTACTGTGTGATTAACCTCTTGGTGGTAAGCAGCAACGTATCTCGTATATTCAATGTTTTTCATTGCGTTTTTTTGCGCTGACACACAGGTCTGGCTGGCATATTAGGTAATCGCATTATCGAACCCTTTTTCATTCAAGTAAATATGAACGGGATACTTTATCTACAGCTGTTGGAAAACCAAATTATTCCAGCATTAAATAATATTTTTCCTAATGGTTTTGGCCACGTATGGCTCCACCACGATGGGGTACCGCCGCATTTCGCAGTGGCTGTTAAAAATTATTTAAATACGACGTATCCGGGACGCTAGATTGGACGAAGGGGGGTTGTTGAGTGGCCTCCAAGGTCACCGGATTTAAATCCACTTGACTTTTTCCTTTGGGGTCACCGTGTACAAAACGAAGCCCGATAACCCTGAAGATCTAATGGGAAATATTAGAGCCGAAATAGAAGGAATACCCCCGGAATGGCTCGAAAATACTATTTGAGAATTTATTGACCATTTAGGATACTGTCAAGCTGTGGAAGAACAACATTTTCAGCATCATATTAATCATTAAATTATTCAATTTTTTTAGTTTTTTAATTCCCAATTTGTCGATGTATTTTTAAAAAACATTTAACGGATCAAGATAAAAGTTTGCAATTTTAGAGTTATACTAAGGAAAACACGAGGAATAAATCACGCTTAAAAAAAACATATCGTTTGATTTGGAAAAAAAAAGTTAGGTTAGTTTACCGAAATACTGAAAATGTGACAACATTGCGGTATGCACCAAAGGGTCGGGGGAATTCGGTAATGCTTAAGCTTAATCAGCAGATGGTTCAGATCGGTTGCGTGGTTTTTGAGATATTTGACCGTTTCCAGACATCTGACTAACCCTGTATATATATATATATATATATATATATATATATATATATATATATATATATATATATATATATATATATATAACTACTTATTTTTTCGTTCTTATACGTGATTGAACAGTAGTTGCTTCATACCACGAAGACGTATAATTATTTTGTTATATTTTTCTCCGTATTACTTGATTACAAATAAATAATATATGAATTTTACTACGAAAACCCATAACATGACATATATAAATATTATAAGTTTTGTCGGTTAAGAAACATTTTAAGGCCAAGGTTATTTAACAATGTGACATCTAGAAACAGCTGTTAAAAAAATAATAGGATAATGAGGAGTGATGTAGGTCAGTGAAGCGACATATGTATGATTTGATATATATGGTCTACCACAGATAAAACGGAATATACAGGCTGAAAAATTGCGAAGAACCTAATATAAAACCAATACCTATTATATGGAATTATACATATTTTACAATAGAAAACTCTCGAATACCTTCTTCTGAATCTGCTCTTTCAGCAGTAGCCGCCATGACAAAATCATTCTAAATTTGTTTGCGTGGTACAGAAAGAAGTGTTGTAAAGTCTTCGTTTCTAGCAACTTCTAAGTATCAAAACTATAGTGACTTAAAATCAAATTGTCACCTTTATACCATTAATTTATTTATTTATAGAATTAAGTATTGCTACAGAAGAAAACTTGGCAATGAAACTAATACAATATCTAGGTTTTATTATTTTGTTCTATTGTGGCATATTATAGCTGCCGTCAATCTACGAGTAGTCAAACATCATTAAAGTATATGAAGTTAACACAAAAGCATTACATATTATTATTTACGCGGAATTAAGCTTAATACAGAGGAGTATGTAATATGGATGGTACATGGTGTTGGAATGCCTTGCTAGTAGCAGCGCTAAAATTTACAAAATCAACTGAGCACGAAAGATACATTCTACAGGTTAAAGAATATTTACTGGCTGGTGTACTTATTTTTGAAATCTCTTTGGAACTGAAATAAATGATATCTAAATTATACAAATCCTATCTTTAAGAGAAATATTAAAGCCAAGAGTATTTGAAAATATCTGTCACACCCAAAATCAACCAAGTGAAAAAAAATAGAAGATAATATAAAATGTATAAATATTTTGTTCTATTATATTAATATCGTTCGAGTAGAGACGTGTAAATAAAAGTTTATGAAGAACTTAATACATAACGATTACCCGTTATTATTAGGTACGTGGAATTGAAACTACTACAGAGAACATCGTCAAACAGGCTGTTGCTAGTAATGCGTCGCTAGGAGATACATTTTCCAGGAAAAAGAATTTTGTATTTATAAAATATTTGTTACCTAATTATATTTAAACGCCTCATCATCACCATATATATATAAAAAAATAATCTATGAATCAAGCTATCCGAAAACCTGTACCACATATATAAATATTACAAATTCTGTAAATTAAGACAAATTTTAAGGTCAAGGGTTTTAACAATGTGACAGCTAAAAGCGTGTTGAAAGAAAATAATAATAGGAAAATATAAGTGATATACGTAAGAACAGAACATAAAGGTTGACAATTTGTGAACAGATAGTATAAAAGCATTGCCTACTATTAATACCTATTACATACGACAAAGCATCTGTTATTTGGCCAAAATATAGCTCGTTGCAAGAAATATGTAATAGAACAATGGAAAATCGTAAAATAATAATGTATGTTATATTATTTTCTTCTATTGTGTCATATTACCGACGCGACCCGCTGTCAATCTCCGAGTGGTCAATTACATTAAAGTTTAGGAAGTAAACAGAAAAGCATTACATATTATTATCATTTACGAAAAATGTCATACAGATTTTTGACAGTGTTGGAATGCCTTGCTAACAGTAACATTAAAAATCAAAATCAGCTGCGAACGAAAGATAAAAGCTACAGGAAGAGTAATTTTTAATTTTCAACTGGTTGAGGTATTTTTTTTTTGAAAAATAACTGGAATACTTGAAATAAATGATCAATAATATGGAATATCCATAAATCCTTTTAATCAAGGAAAGTTTTTAAGCCAAGAATATTTGAAAATATCTGACCAATCCAAAATCAGCAAAGTGCAAAAAAAAGAAGATAATACTGTAAAATGTATAAATATTTTGTTGTATTAATATCGTTCGAATAGAGACGTGTACATAAAAGTTTATGAAGAACTTAATACATAACCATTATTAGTATGTACGTGGAATTAAAACTACTACAGAGAACATCGTCAAAACAGGCTGTTGCTAGTAATGCGTCGCTAGGAGAAACATTTTCCAGGAAAAAGAATTTTACCTTATAACTCAATCATGTATTAATTAAAAAGAATGCATAGAACAATATGAAATAGTTCTGTATTTATTAAATATTTGTTAGCTAATTATATGTTTTAGATAATTGTTGGTTCATCCCTCACAAAGATTGATATATTTTATATCAAGGTTATTTCTATCTCCTTATTATTTCTTTATAAATAAATTTTTTACAATACCTACAACTTAAAAATATAGATTGCTCGTCAAGGTAATATTGAACCATATATTCAAAAGGATATAAATTGTGATGAGATGGATATTTTATCTGCTTCAACAACAATTGACTTTTATCAAATGTTATCGTCATTCTCAAAGGACCAATTTTTTTCTATTTTAAGCAAAGTTAGTAGCATTTATGAAAGTAAATATCTGGAATAATTGAAATAAATGATAGTTGATACGGAATATCCAAATAATATAAGTACTCTCAATCAACGAAAGTTTAAAAGCCAAGAATATTTGACAATATCTGACACCTCCAAAATCAGCCAAAAGCAAGAAAAATAGAAAATAATTTAAAATTTATAAATATTTTATTTTACTGTGTCACAGTATCGCATCAAGTTTATGACAATCTCTGAGTGGAGAGATACGCATACAATTTTTATGAAGAACTTAACAATAAAACAGCTGCTTCACACCACCCAAAGAGGATGGACAATTTATTACACCGTTCTCTTTATTATTCGTTTATAATAAATAATCAACTAATGAAACTACGAGAAAACCTAATCTTCAGGAACATTGGACACCTTGAAATATTGACCGATTTAATTATTTCTTTACATTGGTCAATTGTGGTCACTTTTAATATAATTTCATCTTACACTAAAATGTTGTAAAATCAGCTGCGAATGAAAGATATAAGCTACATAATGAGGAGTCTTCATTTTCAACTGGCTGTGTGCACTGAGTCACAGTATCGGAGCAAGCTGATGACAATCTCTGAGTAGAGAAACACGCATACAATTTTTAAGAACTTAACAAAATAATAGCTGCCTCACCCCACCGAAACAGGATGGATAATCAATTACACTGTTCTTTTTATTATTCGTTTATTAATAAATAATCAATTAATGAAACTACGAGAAAACCTACACCACAAATATAAATATTACAAATTCTCTCAATTATCTAATTTTATGTTTAATATAATTTGATCTTACACTAAAATGTTGTAAAACCAGCTGTGAATGAAAGATATAAGTTACAGCATGAGAAGTCTTTATTTTCAATTAGCTGATGTATTTTTTTTGAAAAACATCTGGAATAATTGAAATAAATGATCGATGATACGGAATATACAAATAATATAAATCCTCTTAATCAACGAAAGTTTTAATGCCAAGAATATTTGAAAATATATGACACGTCCAAAATCGGCCAAAAGCAAGAAAAATAGAAAATATACAATTTATAAATATTTTGTTTTACTGTGTCACAGTATTGCAGCAAGCTGATGACAATCTCTGAGTAGAGAACACGCATACAATTTTTATGAATAACTTAACATAAAATAGCTGCTTCACACCACCCAAGGAGGATGGATAATTAATAACACTGTTCTTTTTATTATAGGTTTATAAATAAATAATCAATTAATTAAACAAGAGAAAACCTACACCACAGATATAAATAATACAAAGTGTCAATTAAGGCAAATTTTAAGGTCAATATTTTTAACAATGTGACAGCTAAAAAAAACATTAGTAAGACAATATAAGTGATATACGTAAGATTTATTATAATATATCAAAATACGTCTGTTACTGAGAAACGAGTAGAGACGTGTACATAAAAGTTTATTATTAGTATGTACGTGGATTTAAAACTGCTACAGAGAACATTGTCAAACAGGCTGTTGTAAGTAATGCGTCGCTAAGAGATACATATTCCAGGATAAAGAATTTTACTTTGTAACTGAATCATGTATTAATTAAAAAGAATGCACGGAATTATATGAAATAGTTCTGTCGGTATTTATCAAATAATATTTTTAGCTAATTACATTTTATAGATAATAGTTGGTTTATCCCACAAAAATATTGATATCTTCTATGAAAATGTTATTTCTTTCTCCTTATTATTTGTTTTTAAATAAATTTTATAGAATACCTACAACTTAAAAATATAGAATGCGCGTCAAAGTAATATTGAACAATATATTCAAAAGAATATAAATTGTGATGAGATGGATCTTTTATCTGCTTTAACTACAAGTGACGTTTATCAAACGTTATAGTCATTCTCAGAGGACCAATTTTTTTCTATTTTAAGCAAAGTTAATAGCATTTATGAAAATAAATTGTTTTTATTTAAACTTAATTAACATTTTCTATATTTGTACAAATTAAATATAAGTATAATATATAAAAAAGTTCCATATCATTCCTTCGATCCCTTTCAGTACCCAAGCTCTACGATGACTTTTAAATCTAAATTGAGCAATGAATTCATCATGACACATGGTTAGTTTGTACAACAGGAACATTGGACACCTTGAAATATTGACCGATTTAATTATTTCTTTACATTGGTCAATTGTCAAGAACTTAACAAAATAATAGCTGCTTCACCCCACCGAAAGAAGATGGATAATAAATTACACTATTCTTTTTATTATTCGTTTATAAATAAATAATCAATTAATGAAACTACGAGAAAACCTACACCACAAATATAAATATTATAAATTCTGTCAATTATCTAATTTTATGTTTTTAACTGCGTTGATCAACAGGAACATTGGACACCTTGAATATTGACCGATTTAATTATTTCTTTACATTGGTCAATTGTGGTCACTTTTAATATAATTTTATCTTACACTAAAATGTTGTAAAATCAGCTGCGAATGAAAGATATAAATTGCAGAATGAGAAATCTTTATTTTCAACTAGCTGATGTATCTTTTTTGAAAAACATCTGGAATAACTGAAATAAATGATCGATGATACGGAATATCCAAATAATATAAATCCTCTTAATCAACGAAAGTTTTAATGCCAAGAATATTTGAAAATATATGACACGTCCAAAATCGGCCAAAAGCAAGAAAAATAGAAAATATACAATTTATAAATATTTTGTTTTACTGTGTCACAGTATTGCAGCAAGCTGATGACAATCTCTGAGTAGAGAACACGCATACAATTTTTATGAATAACTTAACATAAAATAGCTGCTTCACACCACCCAAGGAGGATGGATAATTAATAACACTGTTCTTTTTATTATAGGTTTATAAATAAATAATCAATTAATTAAACAAGAGAAAACCTACACCACAGATATAAATAATACAAAGTGTCAATTAAGGCAAATTTTAAGGTCAATATTTTTAACAATGTGACAGCTAAAAAAAACATTAGTAAGACAATATAAGTGATATACGTAAGATTTATTATAATATATCAAAATACGTCTGTTACTGAGAAACGAGTAGAGACGTGTACATAAAAGTTTATTATTAGTATGTACGTGGATTTAAAACTGCTACAGAGAACATTGTCAAACAGGCTGTTGTAAGTAATGCGTCGCTAAGAGATACATATTCCAGGATAAAGAATTTTACTTTGTAACTGAATCATGTATTAATTAAAAAGAATGCACGGAATTATATGAAATAGTTCTGTCGGTATTTATCAAATAATATTTTTAGCTAATTACATTTTATAGATAATAGTTGGTTTATCCCACAAAAATATTGATATCTTCTATGAAAATGTTATTTCTTTCTCCTTATTATTTGTTTTTAAATAAATTTTATAGAATACCTACAACTTAAAAATATAGAATGCGCGTCAAAGTAATATTGAACAATATATTCAAAAGAATATAAATTGTGATGAGATGGATCTTTTATCTGCTTTAACTACAAGTGACGTTTATCAAACGTTATAGTCATTCTCAAAGGACCAATTTTTTTCTATTTTAAGCAAAGTTAATAGCATTTATGAAAATAAATTGTTTTTATTTAAACTTAATTAACATTTTCTATATTTGTACAAATTAAATATAAGTATAATATATAAAAAAGTTCCATATCATTCCTTCGATCCCTTTCAGTACCCAAGCTCTACGATGACTTTTAAATCTAAATTGAGCAATGAATTCATCATGACACATGGTTAGTTTGTACAACAGGAACATTGGACACCTTGAAATATTGACCGATTTAATTATTTCTTTACATTGGTCATTTGTCAAGAACTTAACAAAATAATAGCTGCTTCACCCCACCGAAAGAAGATGGATAATAAATTACACTATTCTTTTTATTATTCGTTTATAAATAAATAATCAATTAATGAAACTACGAGAAAACCTACACCACAAATATAAATATTACAAATTCTGTCAATTATCTAATTTTATGTTTTTAACTGCGTTGATCAACAGGAACATTGGACACCTTGAATATTGACCGATTTAATTATTTCTTTACATTGGTCAATTGTGGTCACTT
Source organism: Kuschelorhynchus macadamiae (assembly GCA_030620095.1). NCBI lineage: Eukaryota > Metazoa > Arthropoda > Insecta > Coleoptera > Curculionidae > Kuschelorhynchus > Kuschelorhynchus macadamiae. The sequence goes on from JAUTXW010001011.1 coordinate 1,856,923, forward strand.
TTAATATAATTTTATCTTACACTAAAATGTTGTAAAATCAGCTGTGAATGAAAGATATAAATTGCAGAATGAGAAATCTTTATTTTCAACTAGCTGATGTATCTTTTTTGAAAAACATCTGGAATAACTGAAATAAATGATCGATGATACGGAATATCCAAATAATATAAATCCTCTTAATCAACGAAAGTTTTAATGCCAAGAATATTTGAAAATATCTGACACGTCCAAAATCGGCCAAAAGCAAGAAAAATAGAAAATATACAATTTATAAATATTTTGTTTTACTGTATCCCAGTATCGCAGCAAGCTGATGACAATCTCTAAGTAGAGAACACGCATACAATTTTTATGAATAACTTAACATAAAATAGCTGCTTCACACCACCCAAGGAGGATGGATAATTAATAACACTTTTCTTTTTATTGTTTGTTTATAAATAAATAATCGATTAATGAAACTACGAGAAAACCTACACCACAAATATAAATATTACAAATTCTGTCAATTATTTAGTTTTATATTTTTAACTGCGTTGCTCAACAGGAACATTGGACACCTTGAAATATTGACCGATTTAATTATTTCTTTACATTGGTCAATTGTGGTCACTTTTAATATAATTTGATCTTACACTAAAATATTGTAAAATCAGCTGCGAATGAAAGATATGAATTACAGAATGAGAAATCTTTATTTTCAACTGGCTAATGTATTTTTTTTTGAAAAACATCTGGAATAATTGAAATAAATGATCGGTGATACGGAATATCCAAATAATATAAGTCCAAAATCGGCCAAAAGCAAGAAAAATAGAAAATATACAATTTATAAATATTTTGTTTTACTGTGTCACAGTATCGCAGCAAGCTGATGACAATCTCTGAGTAGACACCACGCATCCAATTTTTATGAGTAACTTAATATAAAATAGCTGCTTCACATCACCCAAGGAGGATGGATAATTAATAACACTGTTCTTTTTATTATTTGTTTATAAATAAATAATCAATTAATTAAACTACGAAAAAACCTACACCACAAATATAAATAATACAAATTCTGTCAATTAAGGCAAATTTTAAGGTCAAGATTTTTAACAATGTGACAGCTAAAAGCGGGTTGAAAGAAAAAAATAATAGGAAAAAATAAGTGATATACGTAAGATTTATTTTGATATATCAAAATACGATCTGTTACGGAGAACACAGAACAAAAAACTCGTAAACATGATAGTATAAAAGAATTGCCTATTATTAATAGGAACTACACATATTTCAGAGGGGAAATATTAAACAGTTCTCACTGAAATCTAAGTGTGATATCGGACATTTTCCCCCGTATTTACTAAAAAGATCTAAGAGTTTTAAAATTTGCAAAATCAGCTAAGCACAAGAGATACACGAACAAATGAGATACATGTTTGATGATATGAGATATCCAAATACAAATCTTGTCAATCAAGGAACATTTTAAAGCTAAAAGTATTTGACAATATGTTACACATCCAAAACCAGTAAGGTGCAAAAAAAGCAGAAGATAATATAAAATGTAAAAATATATGTTTTATTATACAAATATCGTTCGAGTAGAGACGTGTATATACAAGTTTATGAAGAGCTTAATAGATAATCACTACCCGTTATTAGTATGTACGTGGATTTAAAACTGCTACAGAGAACATTGTCAAACAGGCTGTTGCAAGTAATGCGCCGCTAAGAGATACATATTCCAGGATAAAGAATTTTACTTTGTAACTGAATCATGTATTAATTAAAAAGAATGCACGGAATTATATGAAATAGTTCTGTCGGTATTTATCAAATAATATTGTTAGCTAATTACATTTTATAGATAATAGTTGGTTTATCCCATACAAATATTGATATCTTCTATGACAATGTTATTTCTTTCTCCTTATTATTTGTTTTTAAATAAATTTTTAAGAATACCTACAACTTAAAAATATAGAATGCTCGTCAAGGTAATATTGAACAATATATTCAAAAGAATATAAATTGTGAGGAGATGGATCTTTTATCTGCTTTAACTACAAGTGACGTTTATCAGACGTTATCGTCATTCACAAAGGACCTATTTTTTTTTATTTAAAGCAAAGTTAGATAGAAGATATATGAAAGTAAATTGTTTTTATTTAAACTTAATTAACATTTTCTACATTTGTACAAATTAAATATAAGTATAATATATAAAAAAGTTCCATATCATTCCTTCGATCCCTTTCAGTAGCCAAGCTCTACGATGACTTTTAAATCTAAATTGAGCAATGAATTCATCATGACACATGGTTAGTTTGTACAACAGGAACATTGGACACCTTGAAATATTGACCGATTTAATTATTTCTTTACATTGGTCAATTGTCAACAACTTAACAAAATAATAGCTGCTTCACCCCACCGAAAGAGGATGGATAATAAATTACACTATTTTTTTTATATTCGTTTATAAATAAATAATCAATTAATGAAACTACGAGAAAACCTACACCACAAATATAAATATTACAAATTCTGTCAATTATCTAATTTTATGTTTTTAACTGCGTTGATCAACAGGAACATTGGACACCTTGAAATATTGACCGATTTAATTATTTCTTTACATTGGTCAATTGTGGTCACTTTTAATATAATTTGATCTTACACTAAAATGTTGTAAAATTAGCTGCGAATGAAATATATAAATTGCAGAATGAGAAATCTTTATTTTCAACTAGCTGATGTATCTTTTTTGAAAAACATCTGGAATAACTGAAATAAATGATCGATGATACGGAATATCCAAATATTATAAATCGTCTTAATCAACTAAAGTTTTAATGCCAAGAATATTTGAAAATATCTGACACGTCCAAAAACGGCCAAAAGCAAGAAAAATAGAAAATATACAATTTATAAATATTTTGTTTTACTGTGTCACAGTATCGCAGCAAGCTGATGACAATCTCTGAGTAGAGAACACGCATACAATTTTTATGAATAACTTAACATAAAATAGCTGCTTCACACCACCCAAGGAGGATGGATAATTAATAACACTGTTCTTTTTATTATTTGTTTATAAATAAGTAACCGATTAATGAAACTACGAGAAAACCTACACCACAAATATAAATATTACAAACTCTGTCAATTATCTAATTTTATATTTTTAACTGCGTTGAGCAACAGGAACATTGGACACCTTGAAATATTGACCGATTTAATTATTTCTTTACATTGGTCAATTGTGGTCACTTTTAATATAATTTGATCTTACATTAGAATATTGTAAAATCAGCTGCGAATGAAAGATATAAATTACAGAATGAGAAATCTTTATTTTCAACTGGCTAATGTATTTTTTTTTGAAAAACATCTGGAATAATTGAAATAAATGATCGATGATACGGAATATCCAAATAATATAAGTCCAAAATCGGCCAAAAGCAAGAAAAATAGAAAATATATAATTTATAAATATTTTGTTTTACTGTGTCACAGTATCGCAGCATGCTGATGACAATTTCTGAGTAGACACCACGCATACAATTTTAATGAAAAACTTAATATAAAATAGCTGCTTCACACCACCCAAGGAGGATGGATAATTAATAACACTGTTCTTTTTATTATTTGTTTATAAATAAGTAATCAATTAATGAAACTACGAGAAAACCTACACCACAAATATAAATATTACAAATTCTGTCAATTATCTAATTTTATATTTTTAACTGCGTTGCTCAACAGGAACATTGGACACCTTGAAATATTGACCGATTTAATTATTTCTTTACATTTGTCAATTGTGGTCACTTTTAATATAATTTGATCTTACATTAAAATATTGTAAAATCAGCTGCGAATGAAAGATATAAATTACAGAATGAGAAATTTTTATTTTCAACTGGCTAATGTATTTATTTTTGAAAAACATCTGGAATACTTGAAATAAATAATCGATGATACGGAATATCCAAATAATATAGTCCAAAATCGGCCAAAAGCAAGAAAAATAGAAAATATACAATTTATAAATATTTTGTTTTATTGTGTCACAGTATCGCAGCAAGCTGATGACAATCTCTGAGTAGACAACGCATACAATTTTTATGAATACTTAATATAAAATAGCTGCTTCACACCACAAGGAGGATGGATAATTAATAACAATAGTGACAAAAAAAAAACATTAGTAAGACAATATAAGTGATATACGTAAGATTTATTTTGATATATCAAAATACGATCTGTTACGGAGAAAACAGAACAAAAAACTCGTAAACACGATAGTATAAAAGCATTGCCTATAATTAATAGGAACTACACATATCTCAGAGGGGAAATATTAAACAGTAAGTGTGATATCGGACATTTTCCCCCGTATTCACTAAAAAGATCTAAGAGTTTTAAAATTTGCAAAATCAGCTAAGCACAAGAGATACACGAACAAATGAGATACATGTTTGATGATATGAAATATCCAAATACAAATCTTGTCAATCAAGGAACATTTTAAAGCCAAAAATATTTGACAATATGTGACACATCCAAAAGCAGTAAGGTGCAAAAAAAGCAGAAGATAATAATATAAAATGTAAAAATATATGTTTTATTATACAAATATCGTTCGAGTAGAGACGTGTACATACAAGTTTATGAAGAGCTTAATACATAATCACTACCCATTATTAGTATTGTCAAACAGGCTGTTGCAAGTAATGCGTCGCTAAGAGATACATATTCCAGGATAAAGAATTTCACTTTGTAACTGAATCATGTATTAATTAAAAAGAATGCACCGAATTATATGAAATAGTTCTGTCGGTATATATCAAATAATATTGTTAGCTAATTACATTTTATAGATAATAGTTGGTTTATCCCATACAAATATTGATATCTTCTATGACAATGTTATTTCTTTCTCCTTATTATTTGTTTTCAAATAAATTTTTTAGAATACCTACAACTTAAAAATATAGAATGCTCGTCAAGGTAATATTGAACAATATATTCAAAAGAATATAAATTGTGATGAGATGGATCTTTTATCTGCTTTAACTACAAGTGACGTTTGTCAGACGTTATCGTCATTCACAAAGGACCAATTTTTTTCTATTTTAAGCAAAGTTAGTAGCATATATGAAAGTAAATTGTTTTTATTTAAACTTAATTAACATTTTCTATATTTGTACAAATTAAATATAAGTATAATATATAAAAAAGTTCCATATCATTCCTTCGATCCCTTTCAGTAGCCAAGCTCTACGATGACTTTTAAATCTAAATTGAGCAATGAATTCATCATGACACATGGTTAGTTTGTACAACAGGAACATTGGACACCTTGAAATATTGACCGATTTAATTATTTCTTTACATTGGTCAATTGTCAAGAACTTAACAAAATAATAGCTGCTTCACCCCACCGAAAGAGGATGGATAATAAATTACACTATTCTTTTAAATATTCCTTTATAAATAAATAATCAATTAATGAAACTACGAGAAAACCTACACCACAAATATAAATATTACAAATTCTGTCAATTATCAAATTTTATGTTTTTAACTGCGTTGATCAACAGGAACATTGGACACCTTGAAATATTGACCGATTTAATTATTTCTTTACATTGGTCAATTGTGGTCACTTTTAATATAGTTTGATCTTACACTAAAATGTTTTAAAATTAGCTGCGAATGAAAGATATAAATTGCAGAATGAGAAATCTTTATTTTCAACTAGCTGATGTATCTTTTTTGAAAAACATCTGGAATAACTGAAATAAATGATCGATGATACGGAATATCCAAATATTATAAATCGTCTTAATCAACTAAAGTTTTAATGCCAAGAATATTTGAAAATATCTGACACGTCCAAAATCGGCCAAAAGCAAGAAAAATAGAAAATATACAATTTATAAATATTTTGTTTTACTGTGTCACAGTATCGCAGCAAGCTGATGACAATCTCTGAGTAGAGAACACGCATACAATTTTTATGAATAACTTAACATAAAATAGCTGCTTCACACCACCCAAGGAGGATGGATAATTAATAACACTGTTCTTTTTATTATTTGTTTATAAATAAATAACCGATTAATGAAACTACGAGAAAACTTACACCACAAATATAAATATTACAAACTCTGTCAATTATCTAATTTTATATTTTTAACTGCGTTGAGCAACAGGAACATTGGACACCTTGAAATATTGACCGATTTAATTATTTCTTTACATTGGTCAATTGTGGTCACTTTTAATATAATTTGATCTTACACTAGAATATTGTAAAATCAGCTGCGAATGAAAGATATAAATTACAGAATGAGAAATCTTTATTTTCAACTGGCTAATGTATTTTTTTTTGAAAAACATCTGGAATAATTGAAATAAATGATCGATGATACGGAATATCCAAATAATATAAGTCCAAAATCGGCCAAAAGCAAGAAAAATAGAAAATATATAATTTATAAATATTTTGTTTTACTGTGTCACAGTATCGCAGCATGCTGATGACAATTTCTGAGTAGACACCACGCATACAATTTTAATGAAAAACTTAATATAAAATAGCTGCTTCACACCACCCAAGGAGGATGGATAATTAATAACACTGTTCTTTTTATTATTTGTTTATAAATAAGTAATCGATTAATGAAACTACGAGAAAACCTACACCACAAATATAAATATTACAAATTCTGTCAATTATCTAATTTTATATTTTTAACTGCGTTGCTCAACAGGAACATTGGACACCTTGAAATATTGACCGATTTAATTATTTCTTTAAATTTGTCAATTGTGGTCACTTTTAATATAATTTGATCTTACATTAAAATATTGTAAAATCAGCTGCGAATGAAAGATATAAATTACAGAATGAGAAATTTTTATTTTCAACTGGCTAATGTATTTTATTTTTGAAAAACATCTGGAATAATTGAAATAAATAATCGATGATACGGAATATCCAAATAATATAGGTCCAAAATCGGCCAAAAGCAAGAAAAATAGAAAATATACAATTTATAAATATTTTGTTTTATTGTGTCACAGTATCGCAGCAAGCTGATGACAATCTCTGAGTAGACACCACGCATACAATTTTTATGAATAACTTAATATAAAATAGCTGCTTCACACCACCCAAGGAGGATGGATAATTAATAACAATGTGACAGCTAAAAAAAAAACATTAGTAAGACAATATAAGTGATATACGTAAGATTTATTTTGATATATCAAAATACGATCTGTTACGGAGAAAACAGAACAAAAAACTCGTAAACACGATACTATAAAAGCATTGCCTATAATTAATAGGAACTACACATATCTCAGAGGGGAAATATTAAACAGTTCTCACTGAAATCTAAGTGTGATATCGGACATTTTCCCCCGTATTCACTATAAAGATCTAAGAGTTTTAAAATTTGCAAAATCAGCTAAGCACAAGAGATACACGAACAAATGAGATACATGTTTGATGATATGAAATATCCAAATACAAATCTTGTCAATCAAGGAACATTTCAAAGCCAAAAGTATTTGACAATATGTGACACATCCAAAAGCAGTATGGTGCAAAAAAAGCAGAAGATAATAATATAAAATGTAAAAATATATGTTTTATTATACAAATATCGTTCGAGTAGAGACGTGTACATACAAGTTTATGAAGAGCTTAATACATAATCACTACCCATTATTAGTATTGTCAAACAGGCTGTTGCAAGTAATGCGTCGCTAAGAGATACATATTCCAGGATAAAGAATTTCACTTTGTAACTGAATCATGTATTAATTAAAAAGAATGCACCGAATTATATGAAATAGTTCTGTCGGTATTTATCAAATAATATTGTTAGCTAATTACATTTTATAGATAATAGTTGGTTTATCCCATACAAATATTGATATCTTCTATGACAATGTTATTTCTTTCTCCTTATTATTTGTTTTCAAATAATTTTTTTAGAATACCTACAACTTAAAAATATAGAATGCTCGTCAAGGTAATATTGAACAACATATTCAAAAGAATATAAATTGTGATGAGATGGATCTTTTATCTGCTTTACCTACAAGTGACGTTTGTCAGACGTTATCGTCATTCACAAAGGACCAATTTTTTTCTATTTTAAGCAAAGTTAGTAGCATATATGAAAGTAAATTGTTTTTATTTAAACTTAATTAACATTTTCTATATTTGTACAAATTAAATATAAGTATAATATATAAAAAAGTTCCATATCATTCCTTCGATCCCTTTCAGTAGCCAAGCTCTACGATGACTTTTAAATCTAAATTGAGCAATGAATTCATCATGACACATGGTTAGTTTGTACAACAGGAACATTGGACACCTTGAAATATTGACCGATTTAATTATTTCTTTACATTGGTCAATTGTCAAGAACTTAACAAAATAATAGGTGCTTCACCCCACCGAAAGAGGATGGATAATAAATTACACTATTCTTTTTATTATTCGTTTATAAATAAATAATCAATTAATGAAACTACGAGAAAACCTACACCACAAATATAAATATTACAAATTCTGTCAATTATCTAATTTTATGTTTTTAACTGCATTGATCAAAAGGAACATTGGACACCTTGAAATATTGACCGATTTAATTATTTCTTTACATTGGTCAATTGTGGTCACTTTTAATATAGTTTGACCTTACACTAAAATGTTGTAAAATTAGCTGCGAATGAAAGATATAAATTGCAGAATGAGAAATCTTTATTTTCAACTAGCTGATGTATCTTTTTTGAAAAACATCTGGAATAACTGAAATAAATGATCGATGATACGGAATATCCAAATATTATAAATCCTCTTAATCAACGAAAGTTTTAATGCCAAGAATATTTGAAAATACCTGACACGTCCAAAATCGGCCAAAAGCAAGAAAAATAGAAAATATACAATATATAAATATTTTGTTTTACTGTGTCACAGTATCGCAGCAAGCTGATGACGATCTCTTAGTAGACACCACGCATACAATTTTTATGAATAACTTAATATAAAATAGCTGCTTCATACCACCCAAGGAGGATGGATAATTAATAACACTGCTCTTTTTATTATTTGTTTATAAATAAATAATCAATTAATTAAACTACGAAAAAACCTACACCACAAATATAAAATAATACAAATTCTGTCAATTAAGGCAAATTTTAAGGTCAAGATTTTTAACAATGTGACAGCTAAAAAAAAACATTAGTAAGACAATATAAGTGATATACGTAAGATTTATTTTGATATAACAAAATACGATCTGTTACGGAGAAAACAGAACAAAAAACTCGTAAACACGATAGTATAAAAGCATTGTCTATTATTAATAGGAACTACACATATTTCAGAGGGGAAATATTAAACAGTTCTCACTGAAATCTAAGTGTGATATCGGACATTTTCCCCCGTATCCACTAAAAAAATCTAAGAGTTTTAAAATTTGCAAAATCAGCTAAGCACAAGAGATACACGAACAAATGAGATACATGTTTGATGATATGAAATATCCAAATACAAATCTTGTCAATCAAGGAACATTTTAAAGCCAAAAGTATTTGACAATATGTGACACATCCAAAATCAGTAAGGTGCAAAAAAAGCAGAAGATAATAATATAAAATGTAAAAATATATGTTTTATTATACAAATATCGTTCGAGTAGAGACGTACATACAAGTTTATGAAGAGCTTAATACATAATCACTACCCATTATTAGTATGTACGTGGATTTAAAACTGCTATAGAGAACATTGTCAAACAGGCTGTTGCAAGTAATGCGTCGCTAAGAGATACATATTCCAGGATAAAGAATTTTACTTTGTAACTGAATCATGTATTAATTAAAAAGAATGCACAGAATTATATGAAATAGTTCTGTCGGTATTTATCAAATAATATTGTTAGCTAATTACATTTTATAGATAATAGTTGGTTTATCCCATACAAATATTGATATCTTCTATGACAATGTTATTTCTTTCTCCTTATTATTTCTTTTCAAATAAATTTTTTAGAATACCTACAACTTAAAAATATAGAATGCTCGTCTAGGTAATATTGAACAATATATTCAAAAGAATATAAATTGTGATGAGATGGATCTTTTATCTGCTTTAACTACAAGTGACGTTTATCAGACGTTATCGTCATTCACAAAGAACTAATTTTTTTCTATTTAAAGCAAAGGCGGTAGCATATACGAAAGTAAATTGTTTTTATTTAAACTTAATTAACATTTTCTATATTTGTACAAATTAAATATAAGTATAATATATAAAAAAGTTCCATATCATTCGTTCGATCCCTTTCAGTAGCCAAGCTCTACGATGACTTTTAAATCTAAATTGAGCAATGAATTCATCATGACACATGGTTAGTTTGTACAACAGGAACATTGGACACCTTGAAATATTGACCGATTTAATTATTTCTTTACATTGGTCAATTGTCAACAACTTAACAAAATAATAGCTGCTTCACCCCACCGAAAGAGGATGGATAATAAATTACACTATTTTTTTTATTATTCGTTTATAAATAATCAATTAATGAAACTACGAGTAAACCTCCACCACAAATATAAATATTACAAATTCTGTCAATTATCTAATTTTATGTTTTTAACTGCGTTGATCAACAGGAACATTGGACACCTTGAAATATTGACCGATTTAATTATTTCTTTACATTGGTCAATTGTGGTCACTTTTAATATAATTTGATCTTACACTAAAATGTTGTAAAATTAGCTGCGAATGAAAGATATAAATTGCAGAATGAGAAATCTTTATTTTCAACTAGCTGATGTATCTTTTTTGAAAAACATCTGGAATAACTGAAATAAATGATCGATGATACGGAATATCCAATAATTATAAATCGTCTTAATCAACTAAAGTTTTAATGCCAAGAATATTTGAAAATATCTGACACGTCCAAAATCGGCCAAAAGCAAGAAAAATAGAAAATATTCAATTTATAAATATTTTGTTTTACTGTGTCACAGTATCGCAGCAAGCTGATGACAATCTCTAAGTAGAGAACACGCATACAATTTTAATGAAAAACATAATATAAAATAGCTGCTTCACACCACCCAAGGAGGATGGATAATTAATAACACTGTTCTCTTTATTATTTGTTTATAAATAAGTAATCGATTAATGAAACTACGAGAAAACCTACACCACAAATATAAATATTACAAATTCTGTCAATTATCTAATTTTATATTTTTAACTGCGTTGCTCAACAGGAACATTGGACACCTTGAAATATTGACCGATTTAATTATTTCTTTACATTTGTCAATTGTGGTCACTTTTAATATAATTTGGTCTTACATTAAAATATTGTAAAATCAGCTGCGAATGAAAGATATAAATTACAGAATGAGAAATTTTTATTTTCAACTGGCTAATGTATTTTATTTTTGAAAAACATCTGGAATAATTGAAATAAATGATCGATGATACGGAATATCCAAATAATATAGGTCCAAAATCGGCCAAAAGCAAGAAAAATAGAAAATATACAATTTATAAATATTTTGTTTTATTGTGTCACAGTATCGCAGCAAGCTGATGACAATCTCTGAGTAGACACCACGCATACAATTTTTATGAATAACTTAATATAAAATAGCTGCTTCACACCACCCAAGGAGGATGGATAATTAATAACACTGTTCTTTTTATTATTTGTTTATAAATAAATAATCAATTAATTAAACTACGAAAAAACCTACACCACAAATATAAATAATACAAATTCTGTCAATGAAGGCAAATTTTAAGGTCAAGATTTCTAACAATGTGACAGCTAAAAAAAAACATTAGTAAGACAATATAAGTGATATACGTAAGATTTATTTTGATATATCAAAATACGATCTGTTACGGAGAAAACAGAACAAAAAACTCGTAAACACGATAGTATAAAAGCATTGCCTATAATTAATAGGAACTACACATATCTCAGAGGGGAAATATTAAACAGTAAGTGTGATATCGGACATTTTCCCCCGTATTCACTAAAAAGATCTAAGAGTTTTAAAATTTGCAAAATCAGCTAAGCACAAGAGATACACGAACAAATGAGATACATGTTTGATGATATGAAATATCCAAATACAAATCTTGTCAATCAAGGAACATTTTAAAGCCAAAAATATTTGACAATATGTGACACATCCAAAAGCAGTAAGGTGCAAAAAAAGCAGAAGATAATAATATAAAATGTAAAAATATATGTTTTATTATACAAATATCGTTCGAGTAGAGACGTGTACATACAAGTTTATGAAGAGCTTAATACATAATCACTACCCATTATTAGTATTGTCAAACAGGCTGTTGCAAGTAATGCGCCGCTAAGAGATACATATTCCAGGATAAAGAATTTCACTTTGTAACTGTATCATGTATTAATTAAAAAGAATGCACCGAATTATATGAAATATTTCTGTCGGTATATATCAAATAATATTGTTAGCTAATTACATTTTATAGATAATAGTTGGTTTATCCCATACAAATATTGATATCTTCTATGACAATGTTATTTCTTTCTCCTTATTATTTGTTTTCAAATAAATTTTTTAGAATACCTACAACTTAAAAATATAGAATGCTCGTCAAGGTAATATTGAACAATATATTCAAAAGAATATAAATTGTGATGAGATGGATCTTTTATCTGCTTTAACTACAAGTGACGTTTGTCAGACGTTATCGTCATTCACAAAGGACCAATTTTTTTCTATTTTAAGCAAAGTTAGTAGCATATATGAAAGTAAATTGTTTTTATTTAGTAAGACAATATAAGTGATATACGTAAGATTTATTTTGATATATCAAAATACGATCTGTTACGGAGAAAACAGAACAAAAAACTCGTAAACACGATAGTATAAAAGCATTGCCTATAATTAATAGGAACTACACATATTTCAGAGGGGAAATATTAAATAGTTCTCACTGAAATCTAAGTGTGATATCCGACATTTTCCCCCGTATTCACTAAAAAGATCTAAAAGTTTTAAAATTTGCAAAATCAGCTAAGCACAAGAGATACACGAACAAATGAGATACATGTTTGATGATATGAAATATCCAAATACAAATCTTGTCAATCAAGGAACATTTTAAAGCCAAAAGTATTTGACAATATGTGACACATCCAAAATCAGTTAGGTGCAAAAAAAGCAGAAGATAATAATATAAAATGTAGAAATATATGTTTTATTATACAAATATCGTTCGAGTAGAGATGTGTACATACAAGTTTATGAAGAGCTTAATACATAATCACTACCCGTTATTAGTATTGTCAAACAGGCTGTTGCAAGTAATGCGTCGCTAAGAGATACATATTCTAGGATAAAGAATTTCACTTTGTAACTGAATCATGTATTAATTAAAAAGAATGCACAGAATTATATGAAATAGTTCTGTCGGTATTTATCAAATAATATTGTTAGCTAATTACATTTTATAGATAATAGTTGGTTTATCCCATACAAATATTGATATCTTCTATGACAATGTTATTTCTTTCTCCTTATTATTTCCTTTCAAATAAATTTTTTAGAATACCTACAACTTAAAAATATAGAATGCTCGTCTAGGTAATATTGAACAATATATTCAAAAGAATATAAATTGTGATGAGATGGATCTTTTATCTGCTTTAACTACAAGTGACGTTTATCAGACGTTATCGTCATTCACAAAGGACTAATTTTTTTCTATTTTAAGCAAAGTTGGTAGCATATACGAAAGTAAATTGTTTTTATTTAAACTTAATTAACATTTTCTATATTTGTACAAATTAAATATAAGTATAATATATAAAAAAGTTCCATATCATTCGTTCGATCCCTTTCAGTAGCCAAGCTCTACGATGACTTTTAAATCTAAATTGAGCAATGAATTCATCATGACACATGGTTAGTTTGTACAACAGGAACATTGGACACCTTGAAATATTGACCGATTTAATTATTTCTTTACATTGGTCAATTGTCAACAACTTAACAAAATAATAGCTGCTTCACCCCACCGAAAGAGGATGGATAATAAATTACACTATTTTTTTTATTATTCGTTTATAAATAAATAATCAATTAATGAAACTACGAGTAAACCTCCACCACAAATATAAATATTACAAATTCTGTCAATTATCTAATTTTATGTTTTTAACTGCGTTGATCAACAGGAACATTGGACACCTTGAAATATTGACCGATTTAATTATTTCTTTACATTGGTCAATTGTGGTCACTTTTAATATAATTTGATCTTACACTAAAATGTTGTAAAATTAGCTGCGAATGAAATATATAAATTGCAGAATGAGAAATCTTTATTTTCAACTAGCTGATGTATCTTTTTTGAAAAACATCTGGAATAACTGAAATAAATGATCGATGATACGGAATATCCAAATATTATAAATCGTCTTAATCAACTAAAGTTTTAATGCCAAGAATATTTGAAAATATCTGACACGTCCAAAATCGGCCAAAAGCAAGAAAAATAGAAAATATACAATTTATAAATATTTTGTTTTACTGTGTCACATTATCGCAGCAAGCTGATGACAATCTCTGAGTAGAGAACACGCATACAATTTTTATGAATAACTTAACATAAAATAGCTGCTTCACACCACCCAAGGAGGATGGATAATTAATAACACTGTTCTTTTTATTATTTGTTTATAAATAAATAACCGATTAATGAAACTACGAGAAAACTTACACCACAAATATAAATATTACAAACTCTGTCAATTATCTAATTTTATATTTTTAACTGCGTTGAGCAACAGGAACATTGGACACCTTGAAATATTGACTGATTTAATTATTTCTTTACATTGGTCAATTGTGGTCACTTTTAATATAATTTGATCTTACACTAGAATATTGTAAAATCAGCTGCGAATGAAAGATATAAATTACAGAATGAGAAATCTTTATTTTCAACTGGCTAATGTATTTTTTTTTGAAAAACATCTGGAATAATTGAAATAAATGATCGATGATACGGAATATCCAAATAATATAAGTCCAAAATCGGCCAAAAGCAAGAAAAATAGAAAATATATAATTTAAAAATATTTTGTTTTACTGTGTCACAGTATCGCAGCATGCTGATGACAATTTCTGAGTAGACACCACGCATACAATTTTAATGAAAAACTTAATATAAAATAGCTGCTTCACACCACCCAAGGAGGATGGATAATTAATAACACTGTTCTTTTTATTATTTGTTTATAAATAAGTAATCGATTAATGAAACTACGAGAAAACCTACACCACAAATATAAATATTACAAATTCTGTCAATTATCTAATTTTATATTTTTAACTGCGTTGCTCAACAGGAACATTGGACACCTTGAAATATTGACCGATTTAATTATTTCTTTACATTTGTCAATTGTGGTCACTTTTAATATAATTTGATCTTACATTAAAATATTGTAAAATCAGCTGCGAATGAAAGATATAAATTACAGAATGAGAAATTTTTATTTTCAACTGGCTAATGTATTTTATTTTTGAAAAACATCTGGAATAATTGAAATAAATAATCGATGATACGGAATATCCAAATAATATAGGTCCAAAATCGGCCAAAAGCAAGAAAAATAGAAAATATACAATTTATAAATATTTTGTTTTATTGTGTCACAGTATCGCAGCAAGCTGATGACAATCTCTGAGTAGACACCACGCATACAATTTTTATGAATAACTTAATATAAAATAGCTGCTTCACACCACCCAAGGAGGATGGATAATTAATAACAATGTGACAGCTAAAAAAAAAACATTAGTAAGACAATATAAGTGATATACGTAAGATTTATTTTGATATATCAAAATACGATCTGTTACGGAGAAAACAGAACAAAAAACTCGTAAACACGATACTATAAAAGCATTGCCTATAATTAATAGGAACTACACATATCTCAGAGGGGAAATATTAAACAGTTCTCACTGAAATCTAAGTGTGATATCGGACATTTTCCCCCGTATTCACTATAAAGATCTAAGAGTTTTAAAATTTGCAAAATCAGCTAAGCACAAGAGATACACGAACAAATGAGATACATGTTTGATGATATGAAATATCCAAATACAAATCTTGTCAATCAAGGAACATTTCAAAGCCAAAAGTATTTGACAATATGTGACACATCCAAAAGCAGTATGGTGCAAAAAAAGCAGAAGATAATAATATAAAATGTAAAAATATATGTTTTATTATACAAATATCGTTCGAGTAGAGACGTGTACATACAAGTTTATGAAGAGCTTAATACATAATCACTACCCATTATTAGTATTGTCAAACAGGCTGTTGCAAGTAATGCGTCGCTAAGAGATACATATTCCAGGATAAAGAATTTCACTTTGTAACTGAATCATGTATTAATTAAAAAGAATGCACCGAATTATATGAAATAGTTCTGTCGGTATTTATCAAATAATATTGTTAGCTAATTACATTTTATAGATAATAGTTGGTTTATCCCATACAAATATTGATATCTTCTATGACAATGTTATTTCTTTCTCCTTATTATTTGTTTTCAAATAATTTTTTTAGAATACCTACAACTTAAAAATATAGAATGCTCGTCAAGGTAATATTGAACAACATATTCAAAAGAATATAAATTGTGATGAGATGGATCTTTTATCTGCTTTACCTACAAGTGACGTTTGTCAGACGTTATCGTCATTCACAAAGGACCAATTTTTTTCTATTTTAAGCAAAGTTAGTAGCATATATGAAAGTAAATTGTTTTTATTTAAACTTAATTAACATTTTCTATATTTGTACAAATTAAATATAAGTATAATATATAAAAAAGTTCCATATCATTCCTTCGATCCCTTTCAGTAGCCAAGCTCTACGATGACTTTTAAATCTAAATTGAGCAATGAATTCATCATGACACATGGTTAGTTTGTACAACAGGAACATTGGACACCTTGAAATATTGACCGATTTAATTATTTCTTTACATTGGTCAATTGTCAAGAACTTAACAAAATAATAGGTGCTTCACCCCACCGAAAGAGGATGGATAATAAATTACACTATTCTTTTTATTATTCGTTTATAAATAAATAATCAATTAATGAAACTACGAGAAAACCTACACCACAAATATAAATATTACAAATTCTGTCAATTATCTAATTTTATGTTTTTAACTGCATTGATCAAAAGGAACATTGGACACCTTGAAATATTGACCGATTTAATTATTTCTTTACATTGGTCAATTGTGGTCACTTTTAATATAGTTTGACCTTACACTAAAATGTTGTAAAATTAGCTGCGAATGAAAGATATAAATTGCAGAATGAGAAATCTTTATTTTCAACTAGCTGATGTATCTTTTTTGAAAAACATCTGGAATAACTGAAATAAATGATCGGTGATACGGAATATCCAAATAATACCTGACACGTCCAAAATCGGCCAAAAGCAAGAAAAATAGAAAATATACAATTTATAAATATTTTGTTTTACTGTGTCACAGTATCGCAGCAAGCTGATGACAATCTCTGAGTAGAGAACACGCATACAATTTTTATTAATTTTATTAACATAAAATAGCTGCTTCACACCAGCCAAGGAGGATGGATAATTAATAACACTGTTCTTTTTATTATTTATTTATAAATAAATAATCAATTAATTAAACTACGAGAAAACCTACACCACAAATATAAATAATACAACTTCTGTCAATTAAGGCAAATTTTAAGGTCAAGATTTTTAACAATGAGACAGCTAAAAAAAAACATTAGTAGGACAATATAAGTGATATACGTAACATTTATTTCGATATCAAAATACGATCTGTTACGGAGAAAACAGAACAAAAAACTCGTGAACACGATAGCATAACAGCATTGCCTATTATTAATAGGAACTACACATATTTCAGAGGGGACATATTAAACAGTTCTCATTGAAATCTAAGTGTGATATAATCGGACATTTTCCCCCGTATTCACTGAAAAGATTTAAGAGTTTTAAAATTTGTAAAATCAGCTAAGCACAAGAGATACATGAACAAATGAGATAAATGATTGATGATATGAAATATCCGAGTACAAATCTTGTCAATCTTGAGAAATGAAGCCAAAAGTATTTGGATTTGACAATATGTGACACATCCAAAATCAGTCAGGTGCAAAAAAAGTAGAAGATAGTAATATAAAATGTAAAACTATTGTTTTATTATATAAATATCGTTTGAGTAGAGACGTGTACATAAAAGTTTATGAAGAACTTAATATATAATCATTACCCATTACCACTGTACGTGGATCTAAAACTGCTACAGAGAACATTGTCAAACAGGCTGTTGCTAGTAATGTGTCGCTAAGAGATACATTTTCCAGGATAAAGAATTTTACTTTGTAACTGAATCATGTATTAATTAAAAAGAATGCACGGAGTTATATGAAATAGTTCTGTCGTTATTTATTAAATAATTGTTAATTAATTACATTTTATAGATAATAGTTGGTTTATCCCACACAAATATTGATATCTTCTGTGACAAGGTTATTTCTTTTTCCTTCTTATTTATTTATAAATACATTTTTTTGAATACCTACAACTTAAAAATATAGAATGCTCGCCAAGGTAATATTGAACAATATATTCAAAAGAATATAAAGTGTGATGAGATGGATCTATGTGATGATTTAACTATAAGTGATGATTATAAAACGTTATCGTTCAAGCGTATTCGTATCGCTCAAAGGACTAATTTTTTTCTATTTTAAGCAAAGTTAGTAGCAGTTAAGAAAGTAAATTGTTTTTATTTAAACTTAAATAACATTCACTACATATATAAATAATATAAATTCTGCCAATTAAGACAAATTTTAAGGTCAAGGGTTTTAACAATGTGACAGTTAAAAGCAGGTTGAAAGAAAACATTAATAGGAAAATATAAATGAGATGCGTAAGATTTATTTTCATATATCAAAATGCGATCTACTACGGCGAAAACAGAACAATAAAGGTTGGCAATTTGTGAACAAATAGTATAAAAGCATTGCCTACTATTAATACCTATTACATACGACAAAACTTCTATTATTTGGCCAAAATATAGCTGGGTGCAAGAAATATGTAATACAACAATGGAAAATCGTAATATAATAATGTCTGTTATATTATTTTCTTCTATTGTGTCATATTATTGACGCGAGCTGCTGTCAATCTCCAAGTGGTCAATTACATTAAAGTTTATGAAGTTAATAGAGAAGCATTACATATTATTATCATTTACGAAAAATAACATACAGATTTTGGGCAGTGTTGGAATGCCTTGTTAATAGTAACAGTAAAAATTAAAATCAGCTGCGAACGAAAGATAAAAGCTACAGGATGAGTAATTTTTAATTTTCAACTGGCTGCAGGTATTTTTTTTGAAAAATATCTGGACTACTTGAAATAAATGATCGATAATACGGAATATCCATAAATCCTCTTAATCAAGAAAAGTTTTAAAGCCAAGAATATTTGACAATATCTGACACATCCAAAATCAGCCAAGTACAAAAAAATAGAAGATAATAATGTAAAATGTATAAATATTTTGTTCTATTATATCAATATCGTTCGAGTAGAGACGTGTACATAAAAGTTTATGAAGAACTTAATACATAACCATTACCCGTTATTAGTATGTACGTGAAATTAAAACTACTACAGAGAACATCGTCGAACAGGCTGTTTCTAGTAATGCGTCGCTAGGAGATACATTTTCCAGGATAAAGAATTTTACCTTGTAACAGAATCATGTATTAATTAAAAAGAATGCATGGAACAATATGAAATAGTTCTGTATTTATTAAATATTTGTTAGCTAATTACATTTTTTAGATAATTGTTGGTTCATCCCTCACAAAGATTGATATATTTTATGGCAATGTTATTTCTTTCTCCTTATTATTTCTTTACAAATAAATTTTTTAGAATACCTACAACTTAAAAATATAGAATGCTCGTCAAGGTAATATTGAACCATATATTCAAAAGAATATGAACTGCGATGAGATGGATCTTTTATCTGCTTTAACTATAAGTGACGTTTATCAAATGTTATCGTCATTCTCAAAGGACCAATGTTTTTCTATTTTAAGCAAAGATAGTAGCATTTATGAAAGTAAATATCTGGAATAATTGAAATAAATGAGAGATGATACAGAATATCCAAATAATATAAATCCGCTCAATCAACGAAAGTTTTAAAGCCAAGAATATTTGACAATATCTCACATGTCCAAAATCGGCAAAAAGCAAGAAAAATAGAAAATAATATACAATTTATAAATATTTTGTTTTACTGTGTCACAGTATCGCAGCAAGCTGATGACAATCTCTGAGTAGAGAAACACGCATACAATTTTTATGAAGAACTTAACATAAAATAGCTGCTTCACACCACCCAAGGAGGATGGATAATTAATAATACTGTTCTTTTTATTATTCGTTTATAAATAAATAATCTACGAATTAAACTACGAGAAATCCTACACCACATATATAAATAATACAAATTCTATCAATTAGGACAAATTTTAAGGTCAAGGTTTATAACTATGTGACAGCTAAAAACGGGTTGAAATAAAAAATTAATAGAACAATATAAGTGATTTACGAAAGATTAATTTTTATATATCAAAATACGATCTACTAGCATTGCCTATTATTAATAGGAACTACACATTTCAATGGGGATATAGTAAACAGACCTCATTGCAATCTAAATGTGATATCGGGCATTTTATGTTTTTAACTGCTTTCATCAACAGGAACATTGGACAGAATGATATATTGACCGACTTAATTATTTTTTTACCCTGGTCAATTATGATCACTCTTAATATAATATGACCTCATATGGGACAAAAAATTCTATTATTTGGCCAAAATACAGCTGGGTATAAGGATGATGGATAATTGTTAACACTGTTCTTTTTACTATTCGTTTATAAATTAATAATCTACGAATTAAACTACGAGAAAACCTACACCACATGTATAAATAATAAAAATTCTGTCAAGACTTTAAGGTCAAGGTTTTTAACTATTTGACAGCTAAAAACGGGTTGAACGAAAAAATTAATAGGACAATATAAGTGATTTACGAAAATTAATTTTTATATATCAAAATACGATCTACCACGGAGAAAACAAAACATAAAAGTTGACAACTTGTGGACACGATAGTATAAAAGCATTCAACTGGCTGATGTATTTTTTTTGAAAAATATCTGGAATAATTGAAATAAATGATCGATGATAACGGAATATCCAAATAACATAAATCCTCTTAATCAACGGAAGTTTTAATGCCAAGAATATTTGACAATATCTGACATGTCCAAAATCAGCCACAAGCAAGGAAAATAGAAAATAATATATAATTTATAAATATTTTGTTTTACTGTGTCAGTATCGTATCAAGCTGATGACAATCTTTGAGTAGAGAAAGACGCATACAATTTTATGAAGATCTTAACATAAAACCTTATCCGTTATTTTCATTTGTGCAGTATTGAACACACTACAGAAAAACATGTCAAAAAATTGTTGACAGCGTTAGAATTCCTTGCAGGAAGGCGTGTTAAGAATTTGCAAAATCAGCTGGCGCAAGAATATTTGACGGGATAAATAAATTATTGATGGTATCAACTATATATGGGGGTATTAACTAGTGTAACCTAATTATATTTCTTATAGTTTGTTAGATAATAGCTGCTTCACACCGCCAAAGGAGGATGAACAATTACCTTACCACAATTTTTTTCTCATTATTTTTTTATAAATAAATAATAAACGAAATAAACAACGAGAAAACCAAAATCTCAGATATATAACATAAATTCTGATAATTAAGACAGTAGAAGATAATAATATAAAAATATTGTATTTTATTGTATCAATATCGTTTGAGTGTGTACATAAAAGTTTATGAAGAACTTAACACATAACGATTACCCGGTATTAGTATTTACGTGGGATTAAAACTACTACAGCGAAAATTGTCAAACAGGCTTTTGCTAGTAATGCTTCGATAAGACATTTTCCAGGTTAAAGAATTTTACCTTGTAACTAACCCGTGTATTGAAAAGAAAGCTTGAAATTATATGAAATAGTATAGGTATTTATTAAATAATTGTTAGCTAATTATATTTTTTATGACAATGTTCCTTTTTTCTCCTTATTATTTGTTTATAAATACATATTTTGGAATATCTACAACTTAAAAATATAGAATGCTCGTCAAAGTAATACTGAACCATATATTCAAAAGATATAAATTGTAATGAGATGGATCTTTTATCTGCTTTAGCTACAAGTGACGTGTGTCAAATGTTATCGTCATTCTCAAAGGACCAATTTTTTACTATTTCAAGCAAAATTAGTAGTATTTATGAAAGTAAATTATGTTTATTTAAACTTAATTAATATTTTATAGTTCGATTACTACGATAATTTACAAATTAAAACATTATAATAATTGTTCTATATTTGTACAAATTAAATATGAGTATAATTTATAAAAAAGTTCCATATCATTCCTTTGATCGATTTGAGTAGCCAAGATCTACGATTACGATCTAAATTGAGCATATGGAGGAAATAATCACCATTTTTTGGGATTATTAATTGGCGTTTTTTTTTGTTTCTGGATATATTTTTTTTATATAGATTTAACTACGTTTTATACAAATGCAATATCTTGTTCGGATGTTTTAGTTTTGATTAGTTTTAGTTCAGTATTTATATATAATATATACTTTTTTGTAGATTGATTGTTGACTGTTACAAAGCTATAGATAAGAACTTTTGTTGCCTAGTTATCAAGTAAATGAATTACAGATATATGTGTATATTTTATTTTTCTAAGTTCTTTTGGGGTTTTTAAGCATATACGGGTATTTATTACCTAGATGCTACTAGTATAATTTATTCTGAATTATTGCTGTTAATATTTAGTATTAATATGACAAATTTTTTGTTGATTTTTTGAAATAAATGAAATAGCACATGGTTAGTTTTAGCATGCACTTTTCTATAGCTATAACAATCACATCTTTGCTGGTCCTCTTAAACGCCTCATCAACATCAGCTGTAATCTTCCTAAAATTGTGTTTATTGTTTCATTACTTAAACAATAAATTACAGAGGATGATTATTCACCATTTATTAACATATTATTTCTATACTTTCTAACCATCCAAACCACAACTCATCTCTCTCTTCTGTGTACTTAAACATAGTGATCAGTTCTCCCAAACAGGCTTTATGTATTTCTTTGGACAAGGACATAATTCTAACTAACTTGTAAAAATGGAAATTTATTTATACATATAATAACCATTACAAGTACATAGCTAAACTTAAAAATTAGAATTAAAAGCAAAACTGGCCTATACTTTAAACAAGTATACTTGCTAGAGATTACGTGTTGTATAGTAGTGAGTTATCAACGCAAATAACTAATTTAAATTGGAATTAAATAGTAAATACTTACGGCTCTTTTAACTGTAGTTCATTTTCTCTAAGGACAAATTCTATAAACTCTGTATGAAAAATTTAAAGATTTGGGCAATTAGCTGAACTTGAAGACATTATTTAAGGCTGTTTCAATGTAATTTTGTATAACAAAATGAATAAAAGGAGAAGTTTAAAATGAGATATCAAGAAATAATAACTGACATTTACATATTGACAAATTTATTTACTACTATTGTCATAATTAGTATTGTTAGGGTTCACCAATTATCTAGTGCGTTCAGTATTGTACTTTTTAGGAATGTATATGAGTATGATTATAATTATAGATGTACCAATTCAATAAATAAACAGATAAATAAATAATTATAACATTTATCAAGATTATCCGAAAACGTAAGGGTAACTTCTGGATTAAAAAATAATTAAAAAAAAATTAGACTGCAAAAGGAGTTCTACGGAGGTACAGTTTTTAAACAATTTTGCCTAAAGGTTTTGTGTTAGGGTACCTAATGGAGAAAAAGAAGGTAACGTGTGTAATGGAAAACACAAATAATTGAGGCACTCATAATTTAACATCACATGAACTTAATAATGATTTGGAAGGTACATACTTTGCTTATGTAGTGCTATGTAGTTACATTGATTTATTGTGGTTGTCTTAATAACCCCTCACCATGTATGGCATCTTCATCCAGTGGAAGTATGGCACTTACATTTACGCCTTCGAGTAGCCAAGCTCTACGATGACTTTGAAATCTAAATTGAGCAAGAGAGTTCATCATGGCACATGGTTAGTTTTAGCTTGTACTGTTCTGTAGCTATAACGACCGCATTTTGCTGGTCCTCTTAAATACCTTATGATACCTTACCTTATCATCACTAGCTGTAGTGTTTATTGTTTTATTACTTAGGCAGTAAATTAGAGAGGATGACTATTCAACATTTATACCTTCATAAAATACTCTTCTATTAATGTATCTGGAATTTTTTCTAGACGCATTTCAAAGCAATCATTTTCTAAGAGTTTCCACTAGATATACGGCACATTATTGTTCACATCTAAACTTTCTAACCATCCAAACACCAACTCATTTCTTTCTTATCTGTATTTAGACATAGTGCTCAATTCTTCCAAACAGACTTTATAGTTTCTTCGATGTATTTTTTGGACAAGGACAAAGCTGTTTCACTGTAATTTTATATAACCAAAAGGAAAAAAAGGAGAAAGCCAAAATAAGATATCAAGAAATATTAATTGACATTTACATATTTATTTACTATTGTTATAATAACCAGTATTGTTAGGGTTCATCAGTTATCTAGTGCGTTCAGTATTACACTTTTTAGGAATGTATATTTTATATAAATAAACCGAAAAGGTAAAGGTAACTTCTGGACCCAAAAATAATTAAAAAAGGGGCTCTTATCAACGTAGTACTGCAAAATGATAGTTCTTGAGGTACAGTTTTTAAATAATTTTGCCTAAATGTTTTGTTTTAGAGTACGTAATGGAGAAAAAGAAGGTGACGTGTGTAATGGAGAACTTTTAAACACGAATAATTGAGGCAATCATTATTTAACATCACATGACCGCAATAATGATCAGGAAGGTACATACTTATGTAGTTACATTGTTTTATTGTGGTTGTTTTAATAACCCCTCACCATGTATGGCGGCGACACAAGTCATAAAGTTGGACAACGTTGTCCAACTACCACCACTTTCAGTATTAAATCGCTACAAATACTACTTATTTTCAGCAGGCGGTCACCCGTCAAAACACTAACCACGTCCGGCACTGTTTAACTTTAAATAACCTTCTTCAGTAATTTTAATAACTATCTTAACTAAGTAAACTCAGTCACGTCAACCCATTATAGCCAAGTTTTTCAAGCTAAACAGGGGAACGTGATAAAGAATATTCATAAATAGCACCAAAACAAAATAATTACAAAATACACTATTTATTTCACTATATTCGTCACTTCGTAAAAAACACATTAAGTAGTAGTCAAGGGAATTGTGCAACAGGATCTGCATATCTCTATGAAAACTATATTACATATAACCTTATACTAGTCAAATGAACAGGAATATGTACTCTGATAAAAAAAACTCAAACTAAATTTAAAATACGTTTAGAAAAAATATGATTTCAGGTACTGCTGCCTAGCAACTAAATTTTATAATTAAATAGAGGGGATATCATATCTTAATTTTTCTAAAATTTGGACAGACCACAAAGCACAAATGCCTAAGTAGAATAAACCGTGATACCCATTACCTTGGATGAGAGAAAAAAATTGTCTATTTTTAGATATAAATTGGAATATACGGGTTCGCCCTTAAAGTTGTGGAGAATTAAAGTCATATTTTTTAAATGTATTTATTATATTATTACTTATTTTGATCCTCCAGTCAATTAGAACATTTTTTATTAACCATACGTTATGCCTAAATTGATTAGTTTCCTAGTTATTGGCGTTTCAAATAATAACGAATAACAATGCGATATTCGGACCTCAGCAACAAATTAGGTATGGCCTTTGACAATAATAATTTGGCATCTGAAAGTCAAGTTCTGTTAGAATTACGTAAAGAAGGCAATACCATGACTTATTTACTTACTGAAACAGAGATAATTGATATTTTAATTTTAAGGGGGTATGGCGATAAACAGAGATAATATCAGGAGGTATATGATATTTATAATTTTCCACCAACAAGCAAATTTTAAAAAAATGCAGTTTTTCATATTGTAGAGAGTTACAGAATGACTGGAGGTGTAAAAAATCGACCAAGATCTGGAAGACCTTGGACTGCTACCGCCGATGATATGTCAACGTTCCCAAATAGATGGATAGGAAGAAGAGGGCCTATTGAATGGCCTTCACGGTCCCCCGATATTTCGCCCTTAGATTTTCTTTATTGGATTTACCTGAAAAACAATGTTTATCGGAACAAATACAATAATTTAGAAGAATTAAAAATTAAAATTTTAAATGAAAGTGAGAAAATAACAAGAGAAATGGTTTTAAATACCAAAAGACATTTTTGCTACAATTTATATCATTGGCAGTTAGTAAATGGGGGCAATTTTCAACATTTATTAAAAAATGGAGCTGTTTCTCTTGGACTTCTTATAACGATTTTCTTTTCATGTTAACTTACTAAATCCTTTATTGAACTTTATTTTGTTTTGTATCTGATCAAAATGTCATGATATCTCGGAAACTAATGAGTTTAGGCATAATGTATTATTAATAAAAAAAATTTCTAAACTCACTGGACGATCAAAATAAGTAATAATAATACAAATACATACATACATACATACATATATATATATATATATATATATATATATATATATATATATATATATAAATATATATATACATATAGTTCCATTAAAAAAAATATAACTTTAATTCTCTACAACTTTGTGGGCGAACCTGTATATTCCATTTTATTACAGATATGTAGATTTTTAAAAGCCTTACAATTATATGACATTTTTTGAAAACTTCTGTATCTTTTGAAATAATCTACCTTTCTTGTAATTTCTCTGTATATGTATATGTATATATATATATATATATATATATATATATATATATATATATATATATATATATATATATATATATAGGGACGAATTGAGGATCTCCTCCATTATTGAAGTCGTTTAAGAAGATATAACTAAACCGATATCCGTGGTTTTTTTCCAACCAACTATAAAAAACATACAATACATGTAAACTTTTAGTATAAATGTTTATGAACTAATTTTTTTCCAGATGAAAGGTAAGAAATGAAAGTTTTTCTTTAGTAGTACTTGCTACAAGTACACTGCTTTAGTAGTATATGCTACAAAACTGGGAAATCAGTACCAAGGTTTTCTACTGATACTCATAACTATAACACAAGGACTGGCATCTCACTAGTTACAACTGCACACGAAAAAGAAAAAATATGAAAATACGCCATGTTAAATGTACCGTTTGAAGGGAAGCACCATTTAATTTATTAAAAATAAATAAATAAAAAGTTTGCTATTTACTAAGGATTACTATTCGGTCAATGATTTTTTATCTGATACATTTTAATCTTTGTCTGGTGTGTATTTTATTTTATGTAGTATTATGTTTTTGTAAGTATCAGTATGTTTTTATGCAAGTGACATGCATATCCATGTAAATGTCTTACGCCTGAATAAACATTATTATTAAAAAATTAATTCAGCACGAATAAATCAGTTTAGAGAGAAACTCACTGGGATATCATAAATATATTATGAAATAATCTGACACCCAGTGGATTCTAAAAGAAACGAAAAAATAAACTTAATTAACAATATACCCTACTTTATCCAACCCAACAACCTTCAAAGGCGAACAAGAACATTTCTTTAAACAGACTATAGCAAAGAAAAGTTGTGTGAAGTCCACAAGTGTAAACCAGTTATGATAATACCTTGTAGACCTCTTCGAATGAGACGCTTATTTTAGTCTTTCTTTTATCTTAAAATGCTAATTCGTAAATTAACGGGGGACCAATTCATAAAAAAAAGTTTAAAAGGGTTCGATTCTGATAAAAGGTACCTGCTTGCTAGGAAGGGATCTAAGTTTTATAATGGATTGCTACCTTGACAAGTGAAGGATGCAGGACCCATTCGTCTTAAAATATATTTCGATAAATCATTCATGAAAGTATCGAAACTTTATTGCAACGGAAATATCCGTAATCTGTTCAAAATTAATTTTAAAATAATAAAACATTAATTTTCTTAATGCTTATCAAAATTTCAAGAAAAAAAAAATCGCTAGATTTCCTTCATCCGGTATTTCCCTAGTTATGATTTTTTTGAAGTGTAACCCAATTTAGCAGTACAGTCACAGTATATATGTGTTACATATACTGTCTTTTCAAACATTTTTATTGGGCGCCATTTTGTTCCATCATATCGGATTCCTACCAACATTTTACCAGTTTCTTTCTACCTATGCAACATATAACTTTTGGGCATAATTTAAAATTAATTCAATAAGTAGTTTTTACATTGGCACATACTGCAATTTTGCTACTTCATATTGAATTCGTTTATTCCATTTTCACATTTAATTTTTCTGTAAAATTTAAAATCAATTGAACAAAATTTTTTACATCGATTTTAAAAAAAAATTACTTGGCCGCCACCACATTTTTATCAATTGATTCCAACATAATATTTTGATGTTTTGCAAAATTTGAGATAAAATGGATAAGTAATTTTTTAATAATAATTTTTTTAACATTCACTTGGCCGTTATTTTTTTTCGCCACATTCGATTTTTACCAAAATATTACCAGGTCATCCCCATATGTCCCTTAATTTTTGTATCAAAATTTGAATTCAATCGGGTAAGTAGTCTTTAAGCTATGCCGCGAACTGACAAAAAAACAGACCGACCGACACAATGACGATCAAAGTCAGTTGATTTTTGAATTCAGTCAAAGCAAATGAAAATACAGAACTGAAGCTAAGGAGCTAAGTGCTAAGTGATCAGAAATAGAAGTGAAAAACACTCGATCCGACTGGGTGGTGGAGAAAAAAGACCGGCACTCTTCTCTGACCTTCTCTCCACCTGACATTTTTTAATTATTTATTATTTTTAGTAACTTTAGGTTAATTAAGACACGTAGTCAGAACATCAATAATTGCTAAAAAATCATAAGCAGCAACATCATCATGTCATCAATCATGTTACAGTTTCGAAGCTCACGCTTATTTAATTCAGTCAGTAGAGAACTTGGCTAACGTGTTAATGTATACATCATTCTAAAAACTAGAAGGAAACATTCACTTCAACGAAACAAACATATTTTATCCACAAGGAGATAAGGATGCAAAATGAACAGGCAAAACTAAGTAGAAATAAAATCATAAACATTAGTACAGCCGAAGCCTTTCGTAAATCTGAAACTATCATTTCGAAATCATGAATATTTTAAGATCTAAAGCCGAGATTTTCAGAATTTATTCTGAACAAGACATCAATATATAAAGTTGAAGACGAAAACAGGACTAAAAAATATATACGCGAAAGAAGAAACAACAAAAGATAAATAAAAGTCAGGTAACCCATTTGATTACTAAATAAAACATAACTGAGGCGCAAAAGTATCTCCACTTGAATTACTTCTGTATCATTTAGCATTTTCAGTAAATCTAAGAGAAGTTAACACGTGATCAAAACAAACACATTAAAGAATTAATATATACATAAAAAATTGGTTAAATTCCCTTTAACCGAAATTTACCTCGTTGTGAATCTTTTCTTTATTAGGAATAGTGAAATGTGACCCAATTTAGCATTAGCATTTAGCACATGTAAATATACTGTCTTTTCAGACATTTACATTTGGCGCCATTTTGTTCGAACCATATCGAACTCGTACCAATATTTTCTACCTATATGCGCTACTCTTAATTTTTGAGCATCATGTAAAATAAACTGAGTAGATAATTTTTACACTGATTTTTTTAGATCTCCATTTTGTTCCGTCATGTTGAATTCGTACCAGTTTATCCCTATATCACATTTAATTTTTGTGCGAAATTGAACAGACATGTTACCAGGTCATCCCTATATGATCCTTAATTTTTGACCAAAATTTGAAGTCAATCGGCTAAGTAGTTTTTTAGCTAAGCCCCTAACTGACTGACAGACAGACCGACCGCCGGAATTGAGAAAATGTGCGAGAGTATAGAAAAAACTTTACTTTTCCAAAAAATACCATCGTGTAAACATTGTAACGGCTCTTATAAAGCCAGTTTATAAATATGAATATTGTTAAATTAGTATTATTTTTATAGAAAAAAAGCAGATGAAAGGTAATTCAACAAAAATATTTTGATATTTTTACAAAAAAAACCTACTTTACGACAGATTCTCATGTAGGAACGTTTTCAAAATTATAATTGAATTGTTTGTGGATATCAGAATTCGAATTTTAGATCTAGTCAATAAGCTATTAAGTTAGTGACAAGTAAAAAACGATTAGCTAATTATATAAATGTTTCTTATTCTTCATATCATGCTTCCGTATGTATTAAAGTTAATGTAACTCATAAGATTAGAAGCACAAAATCAAAACAGATAAAAATGTAGACAAAGGAATTCAGTACTTAATTTACTCATTGTTGAAAGCGACCTTTTTTCACAGGCAAAATATATGTTGTCCTGCTGTTTTCGGAGTACGACCTCTAGATCTCAAGTTATAAAAAGCACAGCAGAAATACTGGTTAATAGCATGTCGTTGCGAAGGTTACATTTATTATATTTTATTTATCTGATTTATTAGAAAATATATTTTTTTGGAATATAGGGTTGCTAAAACGAAAATATAAGTAAAACCTGGAAGTAATTTTTTTTCACGACTACATATATGTTATTTGGCCGCCATTTTGTTCCGCCATCTTGTTTTTAGCTAATCCGCGAACAGACCGACAGAATTAAGAAAACATGTTTTTCGGCACCTAGTGACCCAAAAACGTGAAGAACTGTAAAAACTTGGAAGGATGATTTTTTCACGAATACAATACTTCCTTTCCTAAAGTAAAAGTAAAAGATAAAACCGTTGAATTGAAAAAAATTAAAAACGACCAATCGTCATAAATTTAAAAGGAATTGATCGTTAAAATATCTCCAGAAATCTTTCTATTAAGTTTTTATCCATTAGATGTCTGTCGGCTTTCGAATCTTTTTAGAGCCACCATGTTGCCTGTTTTAATTTTGTCAGAAATATGTGTAAATTTCTTTTAATCATCGAATTTATACCAACAGAATTTTTAGAAAAATTTATAAACGAGCAATATTAAGACAGGCAAAACGAGAAATGGTAATACTCAAGTAGTCAGAAATACTACCAATTAATTACCAAAAAAAAACCTTAGGTGTTTTCAAAAGCAGTTGTCCTTTCGGAAAACTGCTTCTAAAATTTCCAAAATCATGATCATTTTATAATGCTAAAGTTCTTAGGCAGACGTTTTACAAATTTAGAATGGATAAACATATGTTGATATAGACATGTTTTTTACAAAGTAGAAGGCGAACAAATTAAACAGAGAATAGTCAAGAATCAACTGACTGGGTTGTATGACACAGAGCCTTACGCTTCTTTAGTCGGTTTAGGGAGGTGTCCTAAAAACGATTTGATAGTCAAATCCATCCATCAGTATTGAAAATATTCATATAATTTATATTAACCGCCAGCATATTATATTTTTAATGTATACTTTACAATGAGTAAATTATTTCTAGTTACATTAACACTTTCAACAACAAAATCTAAACAGTGATTTTTTCACCCGCACTCTAAATTCTTGCTATAGAAGTTTATATATCTACTCGGTTTTAAATGAAATATCTGACTATCGGCCGCTTTCTTCACTTTGATGGTTTCATCTTCCACTTTCTTTTAAATGGTTTCTAATTCCTCCTTGTAGAATATACTGTAAAAAATTAAAATATCTTGTTTTTAAATTAAATTTCTGACTATTGGCCGTTTTTTATTTTTTAAATTCAATGTTCTCAACTCTCACTTTTCAAAACTAAACTGCTCGTCATAAAAAACGTAACACCTAGTTTTTTGGGCAATATTTGAAAGGCCATATTTCGAAAAGTACTTAATTGATTTTGAAAAACTTTGCAAAATCTGAAAAGTTGATTCGTTGGCTCACATGACTAATTTTGGGAATACGCTATTTGTGATATAGCATATAATACAGGGTGTTAAATAAAAAGATGTTTTTTTTCCTAAATTTCATGTCATCCCCATTTATAGGAGAGTTGAGTTAGAGAGTCGCAATAATTTTTCATATTAACAGTAGGTCAATACCTCGGGACGTTTTCGAGATTTTGTGGATATCTTAGCCTACTACGATTATATGGCAATTTTTATAAAATTGTTGTTATTCTACAGTTTATTCTCAAAAATTTACAAAAAATCTTTTGCGCATGCTGTAATTCAAGGTCTCTACTTTAACGAATCACCTTGTATACGTAAACTTATAGCACATGATCTGACTTAAAACTCTGTAAAGTCAACGTATCAATAGATTTTGTAGTTTGTAAATTTTTAACACTAAACTGCAGAGTAACGATAATTTCATAGAAATTGCCATATAATCGTAGTAGGCTATGTATACGCATTTTTGGTTTGTTTTGTACTGTCAATAAACGCTACACGTTCACCAAACATAAAAAGTTATTCAAATCTTTATAACAAAATTTATCCAACAATGGTTCGTTTTGGGGATCGTGAATTGACAAACATTATAAGGTAAGTGTATTTTATTCACTTTTTTCAAAAAAATGTAAAAATTCCTAAAACATTCATATTTATTGTATGTTTTAGACTGCATCAGCGTGGAATGTCTTTTCGGGGCATTGCTGACATCATGGGTTCAACACCAACATCCATATACAGGGCAATTGAACGTCACACAATACACGGGACCTCTGCTTACCGCAACATTGGACGCAGTGGTCGCGGCAGGGTAACGAAGCTACGTCAGAACCGCCTTATAAGGATGTCTGTGCGCCGTTGTCCTACCCTCAATGCAACCAAGATCAACAGGGAACTTCGAGAAGCCACCGGCGTGGAAGTTTCATCAGCAACAGTTCGTAGATGATTGCACGAATATGGCTTACATGCTAGACGAAGGGCTGCCTGCCCTCTTTTGCTTGCTGTTCACCGGGCTGCCAGAAGGAGATGGGCACGTGAACATGCGAATTGGGGAATAGCCGAATGGAATAGGTGCATGTTTACTGATGAATGTAGGTTTAATATGCATGAAAGTGATGGACGCATTTTGGTATGGAGAGAAAGGAATAGTCGGTATGTAGAAGAAATATGGAAGCTAGAGTAGCATTTGGAGGTGGTGGGATTACTGTATGGGGCGGTGTGATGCAGAATGGTAAGACTGATTTAGTAGTGTTGATAGGAGAAAGTATGAATGCTGAGAGATATAGAGAAAGGTGCTTAAATGAGATTGTTGTTCCTTTCGCTCAAAATTTCGGGAATGACTTTATACTGATAGACGATAATGCTCGTCCGCACAGAGCAAGAGTCGTTCAAGAATTTTTGAGGGAGAACAACATTGAACGAATGGAATGGCCTGCTAGATCTCCTGATATGAATATTATAGAGCATGTATGGAGTAGGATGAAACTGAAGATAAATGCAGGTGAGTATGTAATAAACAATTTGAATGATTTGGCAAATGCAGTGCGGTTAGAATGGGAGGCTATTCCTCAAGATTTTATTGCAGACTTGGTAAACATCATGCCAAATAGGGTAGCAGACGTTCTACGCGTAGGCGGTGGGCCAACAAAATATTAATTCTCTTTATTGCTTTAACGTGACAATATGGTTTCGTTATTTTGTTTAAATCATTTATTAAATTATCATTTAAATTAAATTAAGTTACAAAAGATTTTTGTAAATTTTTAAGAATAAGCTGTAGAATAACAACAATTTTATGAAAATTGCCATATAATCGTAGTAGGCTAAGATATCCACAAAATTTCGAAAACGTCCCGAGGTATTGACCTACTGTTAATATGAAAAATTATTGCGACTCTCTAACTCAACTCTCCTATAAATGGGGATGACATGAAATTTAGGAAAAAAAAATCTCTTCATTTAACACCCTGTATTACATGCTATATCACAAATAGCGTATTCCCAAAATTAGTCATGTGAGCCAACGAATCAACTTTTCAGATTTTGCAAAGTTGTTCAAAATCAATTAAGTACTTTTCGAAATATGTCCTTTCAAATATTGCCCAAAAAACTAGGTGTTACGTTTTTTATGACGAGCAGTTTAGTTTGCAGTCTCATCTCGGGGAATATTGGTTCTACAGAAAGGTTCTGTGTGGCCTGATCTCTGTGTCGTTTCAGGGAAACTTAAACCGCTCTGAGTGGACGCTATGCCGCTACAAAAGTTCAGATTTCTGTAGTTGGTTACGCGTGTACCAAAAACCGTAATAACCATCTTAGCGCCGCGGGAACTAATGTGATTTGTCAGAACATATTATGCGGGTTACAGAGGCAGTAGGATGAGAGGAAATTCGGAACATGAATAACTTTGAAAAATAGAATACACATTTTGCAAATTAATTAATTATTACTTGAAGGTAAAGAAAAAAAGTGGTAAATGTATATATTAATTCCTTAATATCTGTTGTTCTTGACCACATATTTTAATTAGCTTTTCTTAGAGTTACTGCAAATAATAAAGTCTGGAAAAATCCTTTTGCGCCATATACTGTATGAGGCCTACAGGTTATTCCTTTGATCAAGTGTATTTCACTTCCATTTCTGACAATTTTGTTTTTAGATGTTGTTTTAAATTTTGTTTCTTCTAGTTTTTAACAAACTTTAACGCGCATTGCCGAACATGATGAGATCTGATAACTCGACTCTTAGTTATCTTTTGTTCTTTCATCTTTCTCTGTAAGCAGATTTTGTATATTTGACATACCGAGTTGCAGTGGCTAAATTAAAAATAAAATTATTTATTATTCATTTCTACCTCATTTTGCCTGTTTTCATCATGCTTTTTTAAAAGCTTTTCTCTAAATTCTGTTTGTATAATAACTGACGTATTGGTCTACATTGGCTAAATTCAAAATGGTGTATATCCGATAAATAAAAAAAAAGAAAAATCAGATACTTGTAGCAAAATTCAAACAGGCAACGTGGCGGATTTAAAAAATAGGAAATTAGGTTTGTGGAGATGTTTTAAGAATCTATTCCTTTTTGAATTTATTTTATTTCTGACCATTGACAATTTTTTCTTTTTCTATTTGTTTGATTCAACGATTTTATCTTCCACTTTTTTAATGTCTATAACAATGTTTTAAGGCCGTGAGTAAATGTTTTAATTAATTTTTTTTAGGTTACTGTAAATACTAAAGTTATGAAAAACATATATATGTAGTTCGGTGGGCGCCAAAGTTATGTTTTCTTTACTAATCGAAGAGCAGTACGTATATCTGATTACTCGACTTTTAGTTATCTTTTTAGAATTTTCATCTATCTGTAAAAGAATTTTATATATTTGATATATGGTTTCGCTATGACTAAATTCAAGAGATCCGTCGGCGCTCAGTTATGTTTTCTTTGTATTCAAATGACAGTATCTGATTACTTAACTTTTAGTAATCTTTTATTTTTTTCTTTCGTTATTTTCCTGTGTCTATAAAAGAATTGTATGCATTTTGGTTATAAACGAATTGTATACATTTGACATATAAATTTGCTATGACTATATTCAAATACTCATTTGATTCGTTGATACGATTTAAAATATTTCTAACCATTTGATACTTGACTGTTCTGATTCTCCCATTTAATCTTTTCGCCTTCTACGTTATAAAAAAGATGTCTACATCAACATATGTTTATCCATTTTAAAACGTCTGCCTTGAAACTTTAGCATTATAAAATGATCATGATTTTGGAAATTTTAGAAGCAGTTTTGCGAAAGGTATCAGCTTTTGGAAACACTTAAGATTTTTTTGGTAATCAATTGGTAGTACTTCTGGCTACATAAGTATTAATTATCATTTCTCGTTTTGCCTGTCTGCATATTCCTCTTTTATATACTTTTCTATAAATTCGATGATTAAAGAAAGTTTACACATATTTGTGGCAAAATTCAAACAGGCAACATAGCGGCTCTAAAAATATTCGAAAGCCGACGGACATCCGATGGATAAAAACTTAATAGAAAGATTTGTTGAGATGTCTTAATTGTGGCAAAATTCAAACAGGCAACATAGCGGCTCCAAAAATATTCGGAAGCCGACAGACATCCGATGGATAAAACTTAATAAAAAGATTTGAGATGTTTTCACAATCAATTATTTTTTAAATGAAATTCGTTCGATCCAGTCCTAAATTTCATTTCAAAAAGAATTGATTGTTAAAACATCTCCACAAATCTTTCTATTAAGTTTTTATCCACCGGATGTCTGTTCGCTTTTGAATATTTTTAGAGCCGCCATGTGACCTGTTTGAATTTTGCCACAAATATGTGTACATTTTTTTTAATCATCCAATTTATATAAACAGAATTTATAGAAAAGTTTATAAACGAGCAATAAGAAGACAAACAAAATGAGAAATAATAATAAGTAGCAAGAAATACTACCAATTGATTACCAAAAAACCGTAAGTGTTTTCAAAAACAATCGATACCTTTCGCAAAAAAGGAGTAGATTCTTAAAAACTGTCCACAAACCTAATTTCCTATTTTTAAAGCCACCACGTTGTTTAATTTTCATTTAGTTTTCTTTATTCAGAATATACATAATTTTTAAATGAGCCACTGCAGACCAATACATCAGTTGTTATACAAACATGAATTTAGACAAAAGCTTATAAAGGAGTATGATGAAAACAGGCAAAAGAAGGTATAAATAAATTACAAATAATTTTAATTTGAATTTAGCCACAGCAAATCGATATGTCAAATATAAAATCTGCTTACAGAAAAACATGAAAGAACAACAGATAACTAAAAGTCAAGTTATCAGATCTAATCATGTTCGGCAATGCGCGTTGAAGTTCCAAGACTCACGCTTTTTGGTACACTCGTAACCAACTACAGAAGTCTGGATCTTTTCTAGCGGGATAGCGTTCACTTACAGCGTTTCCCTGAAGTGGCACAGAAACCCGGCCACACGGAACTTTTCTGTAGAACCAATATTCCCCGAACTAAGATTGGAAACTATTTTGAAAAAGTGGAAGTTAAGACCTTGAATTTAAAAAAAATAAAAAACGACCAATAGTCATAAATTTAATTTTAAAACAGTATAATCTACAAAGAGGAATTGGAAACCATTTAAAAAAGGAAAATGAAATCATCGAAGTGAAGAAAAATGCCCAATAATCAGAAATTTAATTTAAAAGTGAATAAATATATAAATTTCTCTAAAAAGAATTTAGAGTGCGTGTGAACAAATCACTGTTTAGATTTTGTTGCTGAAAGTGTTATTTAATCAGAAATAATCTACTCTTATATTGTAAAATATACATTAAAAATACAATATGCTAGCGACTAATATAAATTGTATGAATATTTTCAATGCTAATCTATCAAATAGTTTTTAGGGCACCTCCCTAAACTGACTAAAGAAGCGTAGGTATCTGTAACATACCAACCAGGCAATTGCTTAAACCTCTAATTTTAACATATCTCCTTTTCCGAATAGAACTCATCTCTTTCTGAAATGATATTGATAGAGCTGCCATGAAGTTTAAAAAAGAAATGGATTATGGACACGTTAACCAGTTTCAATTAACGACTCATTCGAACCTACTACATATTATAATTTAGTCATCTAAATTTTTTTTTAGGTTACATGTAAGAATAGAAAGTTAGCTAAAAATCGCCTAGTTGTATATGGATTTGGTAATCAATTACTAAATGACGATTATTATTATTAACGAAAGATAAATAGTAAAACATTTTAAAAAAGTGGAAAATTAAATCGTTGAATTGGAATAAAAACATCACCATAAAATTATTATCCAGAATTTAGGATGCAGCAGAAAAAATGGCTATTTATATGTTTAGAATAGATCTAGATCCAAACTATTACATTGTACAACACTCATTAAATAACAATAACAATTATATGAATATTTTTTGGCACCACTACAGCTCCTTACGCGGATCAAACAAGCATAGGTTTCTGTAGCACAGCACCCAGGCAGTTACGTACACCCCTAGTTATACATATTTCCTTTTCCGAATGGACTATTTCAGAACTCATCTCTTTCTGATATTGGGACATCTAAAGCGCGAAAGAAGATATTTATAGAGCAGCCATGTTGCGTATCTAATAGCCGATAACAAGAGGAAAAGATAGAGGTCATGTAATACATTTTAAAAAAGTGGAAGATGAAACCACTGAATTGGAGATATAAAAACGAGAAATGAGCAGAAATCTAATTTAAAACGGAGTAGATATTTTTAAAATATCCCCTTAATTTTTTCTGACAAGAATCTATAGGGCGACAGAAAAAAATCGCTTTGAAAGTTTAAATGCTGTTTTCAAAAGTGTTAATATAACTAGAAAGAAACTAAAGTGCTGTGTTGTAAAATATATATCAACAACATAATATTTTGGCGATTATATAAATTATACAAATGCTTTTAATATTAATAGGCGAGTTTGGACCTGAAAACCACTTAGCAGTAAGTCTCTGTGTGACACTACTACACAAACTGTGATATTCTGATCTTTATTAGCTCAGCTCCTGACTCTGACTAAACATACGGAATCTAATTTAAAAACGAGCAGATATTTCTATACATTTTTATCCATCGACAGCACACATGGTAATTATTTCGCGAGGAAACCATTTTAAAAGGTGGAAGATAAAACTACTGAACTTAAAAAATAGAAAACGGGGGAAAAGTCAGAAATTTAATTAAAAACGAGCAAATATTTTTAAAACATCTCCATAACCATGCAAGTTTTATCCATCCTCCCAATTTCGAACGACGTCAATAGTCAGAAATTCAATTTAAAAACAAGAAGATATTTTTCAAACAGTATATTCTACAAGGAGGAATTGGAAACTATTTAAAAGTGGAAGAGGAGACCATCAAATTGAAGAAAAACGGCCAATAGTCAAAAATTTAATTTAAAACTGAATAGATATATAAACTTCTCCAGAAAGAATTTGGAGTGCATGTGAAAAGATCACTGTTGACTAGACTAGACTTTGTTGTTGAAAGTGTTATTTATCAAGAAATACCAACAAATATATTGTAAAATATAGATTAAAAAATATACTATTTCCAATACTAATGGACGGATTTGACTATCCAATCGTTTTTAGGGTACTTCCCTAAACTGACTAAAGAAGCGTAGGTATCTGTGACATATCTCCCAGGCAGTTGCGTAAACCGCTATGTTTTACATATCTCCTTTTCCGAATGGGCTATATTAAAACTCTATCTCTTTCTGACAGGATATTTATAGAGCTTCCATGTTGCATGTTAATAGTAAATTATGCATAGAATTTAAATAAATTTAAATACTTCGGAAACTTTGTCAAAATTACTAGTGCTATCGGCAGAGGTAACCGGTCCATATCCTTTCCAAGGAATTAGCCATGTCAAAGAACGCATAAGGCGATAAACCACAGCATGTGAGAGGAATTCAAAAAAACAAATGTAATTTATGGACGCGTTAACCAGTTTCAATTAACGACTCAATCGAACCAACTAACTACATATTATAATTTAGTCATCTAAAATTGTATTACATAATTTCAGTTACATTCAACTAATAAAAGACGATTATTATTAACGAAAGATAAACAGAAGTCATGTAAATATTATAAAAAAGTGGAAAATGAAATCGTTGAATTCCAATTCAATAAAAATAATCCCCATAAAATTTTCTATCAAGAATTTAGAGTATAGCAGAAAAAATCCAGACTGTACAATTTCATTTTGTAGCAGAACTCATCTCTTTCTGATATTGGGATATTTAAAGCGCATAGGAGTATAATTATAGAGCAGACATGAGCAGATAACAAGAAGAAATAAGAAAAGATACATAGAAGTCATGCAATACATTTTAAAAAACTGGAAGATGAAACCAATGAATTGAAGATATAAAAAACGGACAATTAGAAGAACTTTATTTAAAACGGAGTAGATATTTTAAACATATTTTTATAAACTTTTCCGAGAAGAATTTAAAGCGCGACAGAAAAAAAATCGCTTTAAAAGCTTAAATGTTGTTGTTAAAAGTGCTAATTTAACTAGAAATAAACTAAAGTGTTGTGTTGTAAAATATGCATTAAAGAACATAATATTTTGATGATTAATATAAACGCTTTTAATAGAAATGGGCGAGCTTGGACCTCAAAACCCCTTAGAGGTACGCCTCTTTCTGGCTTAAACTGTCTATTCTGATCTATATTAGAGTAGCTCATTACCCTGACTAAACATATAAAATCTAATTTAAAAACAAGCAGATATTTTTAAAATATCTTCACAAATATTTCTATAAGTTATTATCCATCGACGGCAGACACGGTCAATACTTCGCGAGGAAATCACTTTAAAAAGTGGAAGATGAACCCACTGAATTAAGGAAATAAAAAACAGCGAATAGTCAGAAATTTAAATTAAAAAATTTTAAAACATTTTCACAAAACATACAAAGTTTTGATCCATCGACACACCAGCGAGGAAACCATTTAAAATGAGTAAATATTTTTAATCTCCATTACCCTTTAAGTTTTATGCATCGAATGTCTTCCCAATTTCGAACATTTTTAGAGCCGCCATGTTGCCTGTTTGAGTTTTGCCAAAAATATATAGATTTTCTTTTAGTTGTTTGTTAATAGAATATACCCTTTAAACATTTCAAATCAATATGCCAACTATTATAGTAAATAACAAGATAGAATAACGAAAGAAACAGAAGTCAACACGCTTTTTGAATTAAGTCAGAACCAAATTATGTTAGACATATAAATAATTTTATAATGTGGATGAACTGTTATACACCTTCGATAGCAATCAGATGGAAGAAAAACTGGTTTGCTTTAGTAAAAATAATTTATAAAATCATCAAAAATCAAAAAATATTATATTTATATATTTAGACAGTGAACTGATTTAAAAAAAAAGATGACTTACTAGCCAAATCCTTTCTTCGCTGCGTTGGGGGCCCCTTGGTCAAAAAGGCACAGGCACTGATAACATTTAAGCTTACGAGTAACAATAATTAATTATGATTAATAATTTAATTATTAATGTTGCATTAAATACGCGTATATGCGGTGGTCAGTTAGCGGTACCAGACAGCATTTTTTTTAGAGACATTCTATATTTTGTCAAGAGAAGATGCATCCGCATAAACAAGTCTTTTGAAGAAGTCCTCTTGCACGAAAAGCAAACAATATTGATATATTTGAATAAGGAATTTATAGCAATAAAAATGCAAAATACGAATGACTATTGTGTTAGTATATAAATGGCGCAAAGAGTATTGAAAGTAAATCATTAATATTATATGCGAATATGATAATATGAACTTAATTAAGTATTTATACTTAAATTTTAAATACTTAATTTTAATAATTAATTGAAAAATAACTAAACTAGAGAAAATAGACCATAACGGCCCACCGTAAATGCCTACGCATTTACCGAAGACACTATTGGTAAAGGACATAATTTAGATATTGGACGTTTTAAGGTAAAGTTATGGGTTTTTACCAATGCAACACGGGCAATATTATCTGAGCTAGGATATAATTCCACAATACGTCCTAACTGCCATTGAAGCGGTGGTAACAAGTCATTCTTAATCAAAACTAACGTGCCACAATATCAGGCGTTTTATTATTATCAAACCATTAGCTTCTT
Source organism: Kuschelorhynchus macadamiae (assembly GCA_030620095.1). NCBI lineage: Eukaryota > Metazoa > Arthropoda > Insecta > Coleoptera > Curculionidae > Kuschelorhynchus > Kuschelorhynchus macadamiae. The sequence goes on from JAUTXW010001011.1 coordinate 1,899,046, forward strand.
TGTTGAAGAGTATGCAGATACTCGCGATGCCATCTTTTCCAAAAATCCTGTTGTATTCGCTGTAGCAACTGCCAACAACTCAATCGATTAATTTTTAGATGCGTACCATCAGCACTTAATGGTTCAAATGTCAAAAAATGACCAGGCGTTAATACACTAAGATCGGAGGGATCCGAACTTAAACGCGTGAGCGGACGCGAATTAATTCTAGACAAAGGACGGTATAAAATTAAGTAAGAATTTGCGACCCAATGACTGGTTAAATGCGTTTTTGTCGATTTAATATTACTTTCCCATAGAGAACCAAAATTTAGACCGCTGGGTGGAATAAAGTGCAAATTTATAGGGTGCAAAGGATCAAAATTTAGTAATTGCTTATTTGCGTTAAAAAAGTTGGTTGCATTGTCACTATACAAGTCACTAACGCGGCCGCGGCGAGCGCCAAATCGACGCAATGCTGCAATGAAGGCATCAGCAAAGCACACGAAAAGACAAATAAAGGCCATTGTTGTGTTAGCGCCACGAGTTTTTTGCATAGTAATTTTGAACGGTCCACCATAGTTCCAACCACTATGTAAAAACGGTTTTAGTTGCGATATGCGCGGAAGAGGAAGATTTCCCATCAAGGGTTGAATAGATGTCAGGTTGCGTGAAAACATTCTATATACTCTGATAAAACAGCGAATTACATATTTAGCGGATATTATCCAAAAATTTTGAAACAATATATTTTGAACTGCTTGAATTCCAGCGTGTAAATATTTTTTATGCGTACTCTCGATTAATAATATAGTAAGTTTACTATCGCGAGGTAATAAATTAGAAAACTTCTGATCATAAGGTAACTTTGAATGGTACAAACGACCACTCACTCGCTGGAATTCAAGGAGTTCAAAATATATTGCTTCGTACTCTCGATTAACAATATAGTAAGTTTACTAACGCGAGGTAGTAAAATAGAAAACCTCTGATCATAAGCTAACTTTGAATGGTACAAACGACTAGAAATTGAGATTTTATGAATAAGCCAATAAAATTTTCATAAGAATTCTCCAAGTCAACATCGAAATCCGATCGGCAAAAACAAACATAAGAAAAAGGAATCAGAGTAACCAGAAGCATGTCCAGAAGACAACAGGCGGATATATTGGATCTATTTTCGGGATAGAATTGGCAGACGAGGAAACGCAGTTACCTATGACATACGTCGTTATGAAAGTAATACCCGATATCAACGAAAATTAACGCTACCTATTTTTCTTCTTAAGAACTTCGACATAGTCTGCACATACTAATAAAACATGTGCAAAGTATTTCGCTGCGTTGAAGGGCCTCTTGGTCTTCTTGGTCGAAAAGGCACAGGCACTCATGATGTTTAAGTTTACGGGTAATATTAATTAATTATGATTAATTTAATTATCAATGTTGCATTAAATACACGTACATGCGGTGGTCAGTTAGTTTAAGAGACATTCTATATTTTGTTAAGAGAAGATGCATGCGCATAAACAAGTCTTTTGAAGAAGTCCTTTTGCAGGAAAAGCAAACGATATTGATATATTTGAGTAAGGAATTTATAGCAATAAAAATGCAAAATACGAATGTATTAGTGTATAGATGGCGCAAAGGGTATTAAAAGTAGGTTATTAATATGCGAATATGAAGTTAATTAATAATAATTATTTTTAAATTTTAATTACTTAATTTTAATAATTAACTGAAAAATAACTAAACTAGAGAAAATAGACCAGTGGAAGAGGAAACATTAAATCGAAGACACAAAAAATGATCCGAAATAAAACCTTAATTAGAGGAAAATAATGGCATTATGTAAATATCTTGTCCTATCAGGAGTCTGTACTTTTTCTAGCGGGATAGCGTCCACTCAGCGGTATTAGTTTCCCTGAAACCACACAGAAATCCGGCCGCACGGAAGCTTTCTGTAGAACCAATATTTGATGAGGTGTATCCGGAAATTATTTTGAAAAAGTGGAAGTTGAGACCAGTGAATTTAAAAAATAAAAAACGGCCATTAATTAGAAATTTAATTTAAAAACCAGACTTTTTAAAACAGAACTCGAAACTATTTAAAAGAAAGTAGAACATGAAACCATGAATTGAAGGAAAATAGCCAATAGTCAGAAATTTATTTTAAAACCGAAACTGTCAATTTCACTAGAAACAATATAAACTCTTATATTGTAAATTATACATTAAAAAATATAATATACTGGCGAGTAATATACATTATATAAATTTTTCCAATATTAACGGAAGAGTTTGACTCTCAAATCATTTTATGGTACCTCCCTACACTGACTAAAGAAGCGTAGGTCTCTGTGACATACCACCCAGGTAGTTGCATAAACCTCTAACTTTTACATATTTCCTTTTCGGACTGGGCCATATTAGAACATATCTCTTTAATAGTAAATAAATAGAGGAAATAACGAAAGATGAATAGAAGCCATGTAAAACCTTTTAAAAAAGTGGAAGATGAAATCATTGAATTGGAATAAAGAACGACCCGTAGTCAGAAATTGATTTGAAAAACGAGAAAATATTTTTAAAACAGTATGTGTTCTATGAGGAGAAATTGGAAACCATTTAATTTAAAACATCTCCATAAACTTCTCTATCAAGAATTTAGAGTGACGGTGAAAAAATCACTGTTTAAATTCTATTTTTGAAAGTGTTAATTTAACTAGAAATAATTTGAATTTTATATTGTAAAATATGCATTAAAAAATATAATATCTTATAATATAAATTATATGAAAATGTTTAATATTAAAGGAAGAGTTTGACCCTCAAATCGTTTTTAGGGCACCTCCCTGTATAGGTGTCAAGGCAGTTGCGTAAACCTCTAATGTTTACGTATCTGCTCTGACAGGATATTTATAGAGCAAGATACAATTTTCTCACAGTGGATATGGGGTTGACTTAATGGGATCTATAATATCATTTTAAAGACTATTTTTTGTATTAGTTTTTATTCTTATTTTTTCTTTTCTTTCAGATGGAAGAGACACATAGCAAAAGCAAATAAACAGTGATATTAAGAACATACAAAGTTCTTTGCTTGGTATTCATGGAAACCAGAATAATTATTCTCCTCCGGTGTTTGAGAAAAATCCCGCTGTGGCAAACCCTTGTCTTTCCCTATTTCAATATGGATTTTGCAAAGGCTGAACTGAGCTCCGCTGCTCAAAATTTGAAGCAAATAGCCGAACAACACCAATCTCCATAAACTGTTCTATCAAGAATTTACAGTGCGGGTGAAAAAATGGAAAAAATACTGTCTCGATTTTGTTGTTGAAAGTGTTAATTTAACTAGAAATAATCTAAACTCTTATGTTTTAAAATATGCATTAAAAATATAATATCTTGATTAATATTAATTATATGAATATTTTCAATATTAATGGACGAGTTTAACTATCAAATCATTATTAGGAAACCTCCCTACAATAACCAAAGAAGCCTAGGTCTCTGTAACATACCAACCAGGCAGTTGCATAAACCTCTAATTTTTACAAATTTCCTTTTCCGAACTGACCATATTGAAACTCAATCGCTTTCTAATAGGATATTTATACAGCCGCCATATTGCCTGTTTAATAATAAATAATAAAAGGAAATAACGAAAGAAGCCATGTAAAACATTTTAAAAAGGTGGAAGATGAAACCATTAAATTGGAGAAATAAAGAAATAGAAAGAAATTTAATTTAAAACCAAACAAAATTTGTATCAAGAATTTAGAGTGCGGCAAAAAAAATCCCTCTTTAATAACATCATACACATGTCACTCATTAAATAACATATTTTGACGATTAATATTAATTATATGAATATTTTCTGGCACCACCACCCAAACTGCCATATTCCGATGGCTATTAGGACAGCTCCCAAACAAGCTTACGGCTCTCTGATATACCACCCAGGCAGTTGCGTAGTGAGGAAGGATATTTATAGAGACCCATGTTGCTTGTTTAATAGCAGAAAACAAAAGGGAATAACAAAAAAAATACAGGTCATATAATACATTTTAAAAAAGTAGAAGATGAAAACATTGACTTGAAGAAATAAAGAATTTGGAGTGCGAAAGAAAAGAAATTTTAAATGTTGTTGTCAAAAGTACTAACTTAACTAGAAATACACTAAATTGTTGCATTGTAAAATACGCATTAAACAACAGATTTTGGCGATTAATATAAATTATATAAACGATTTTAATATTAAGAGTTTGGAACGTTTTAGCGGTAAGCCGCTGTCTGGCACTACTAGAAGATATTTATAAAACATCTCCACAAACATTTCTATAGGTTTTTATCCACCGACAGCACAAACGATTAATATTTCGCGAGGAAACCATTTAAAAAAAAAGAAGACGAAACCACTGAATTAATGAAATAAAAAACGATGAACAGACAGAAAGTTAAATAAAGCTTTAAGTTTTATCTATCGAATATCCTTCCAATTTCGAATATTTTTAGAGCCGCTATGTTGCCTGTCTGAGTTTTGCCACAAATGTTTCTTCACTCAGAACCCCATAAAAGCTTCGATTTTTTGAGGACAGAAATCAGCAAGGTCCTTCGAAAACTCACTGTGTCCGTCTGGTTTGGAGAGAAAATATCACATTGTGGACGTGATAGAAAAGTGGAAGTTAATACAATAGCGTTAATGCAGTTGCAACGTGACAATTCTTAACGCATGCCCCTTTATATGCATTTGGAAAGATTAATGTTAGAATGGAAAATATTTTGATGGTCTACTAATAAGTTGTCCAAAATACGTGTCTTCGAATAATAAGTTATAATTTCAATGAAGATCTAAATATGTACATTGACATACGAAAGAATTACAAGAATTCTGCTAACAATAAGTTCATGCTTATACCAATTACACTCAAGAGGTTGAATCAAATCAACAGGGGCAAGCTGACCCTGTTGATTATATCTGTCACGTCATTAGTTCTTCAGTCCCCGCGATAAAAAAAAAGATGAAACCATTGAATTGAAAAAATAAAAAACGACCAATAGACACAAATTTACTTTTAAGTCGGCCACACGGGACCTCCCTAGAGAGGTCAATATTCCATGAGGGCAAACCGGAAACCATTTTGAAAAAGTAGAGGAACAAATCATTTATTGAATAAATAAAAAACGACCAATAACCACAAATTTCATATCTCCACAAATCTTTCTGTTAAATTTTTACCCATAGGATGTCTGCCAGCCTTCGAATATTTTTAGAGCCGCCATGTTGCCCGTTGAATTTTGTCAGAAATATGTGCAATTTTTCTTTATTCACGGAATATACACCCTCTCAAATTTATACAAATATAATTTATAGAAAAGTTTATAAACAAGCAATATGAAGACAGGCAAAACAAGAAATGATAATTAATATTCAAGTAGCCAGAAATACTACCTACTGATTTGGAACGAGAAAACCATTTTAAAAAGTGGACGATGAAACCAATGAATTAAAGAAATAAAAAACGGTGAAGTCAGAAATTTAATTAAAAACAAGTAAATATTTTTAAAACATCTCTATATTCTTTAAGTTTTATCCATCGAATGTACACCCATTTTCGAATATTTTTAGAGCCGCCATGTTGCATGTTTGAGTTTTGCCAAAAATATGTAGATTTTCTTTTAGTTCTTTATTTACCGAATATACAATTTAGACATTGCCGATCAATATGCCAGATATAGTAAATAACAAGACGAAGTAACGAAAGATAAATAGAAGTCACATAATCATAAATACTACCACTATTACTAAAAAACATCAAGTCATACCAAACCAATTTATATCTTTTATAAAATCGTTACTATGATTTCCTACATAATGCTCATCATATCTTCAAGATTTAAGACAGCCGTTTTTAGGTTAAGTCAGGACTAAATTATATTAACAAATTAACGTATAAGTAAGTTTATAATGTAGAAGAGGAAACATTAAATCAAAGAATAAAAAAGGGCCCAATGATCCGAAATACAATCTTAATTAGAGGAAAGTATTAGGAGCAGACAAACACAACTTATTCTTGTACTATTTACAAGACACTCATTGCAAATCCATGTCAAATAGACAAAGTTTAAAATAAGCATAAAAGGGAAAACTGTATTAACTGAAGAAAAAACGGCGAAAAGAGAGAATTGTAATTTAAAAGCGAGTATTTTCAAAAATCCCCCATAAACCTTTAAATCGACTTCTTAGTCATCGAGCGGCCACACGGGACCTCTTTGTAGTGGTCAATATTCCACGAGAAATTGGAAACTACTTTGAAAAAGTAGAAGGAATCATTGAAGAAATAAAAAAAACGATAAAGGCAGACATTTAATTTTAAAACGGGTAGATATTTTTTAAACACCCAAACAAACATTTCTATAAAGTTTTTATCATACGGCCATACGGGACCTCTCTGTAGAGGTAGAGGAGAAATCGAAAATCATTTTAAAACCGAGGAAGATGAAAGAAGCCACTGAATTGAAGAAATAAAAAATCGTCAAGTCACACATTTAAATTACTAGATATTTTTAAAACATCTCAGTAATCCGTGCCATCAAGTGTTTATCCAACGAATATTCCTCCCAATTTCGAATATTTTTAGAGCCGCCAGGTTGCCTGTTTGAATTTTGCCAAAAATACCTAATTTTCTTCTGGTCCTTATTTACAGAAAACTCTTTGCAAATCTATATGTCAAATATACAAAATTCGTTTATAGACAAAGATGAAAATTAGCAAAAGGGGACTAAAAATCAAGTAACAGACTGAAATAGCATAGGATATTATTAAAACACCTCCACAAACATAAGTTCGATGGCCACATGGGACCTTTCTGTAGAGGTCAATATTTCACGAGGAAAAACCATATCAGAAATAAAAAGTTGATCAAGGTGATGTTGAGGATTATATACGACACTAGTCAATGGACATGAAGGTAAAGCAGACAAAAATTATCAAGAAATTATATGTAAATTTACATCTACATGGAAGACGCACCTAAGGTCTCTCAACAAACCGGTCAGAGTCATGTCAAAGTTTTTTGGTACCACTATAGAAATGAAAATGTGATGTTCGACAAAGATGACCAGAAGTCGATAATCATCAATAGAAGTTTACCAGATGATTATATAGCATCGTTCGAAGGGCAGCAATATATACCATCACCCTCTCGAAATAAACATAAAATATTGTTTAGATGTATCAAATCACGATATTGTCCAGCGTCGATTGTTATCAGCGAAAACAGCGGCAAGGTCTATTAATAGAACTCAAGTAGTTAGAAATACTATCACTGGATTACTAAAAAATACCCTCATAAGCCATTCCAAACCAATTCACATCTTTTGTAAAACCATTCCTAATATTTGCTATCGTGTTTATTATATTATCATCAAGGTTCAAAGCAGGAGCCTTTTGAATTAAGTAACGGACAAATTCTATTAAAAATTAACCCTAGAGGTCAATATTTCGTGAGGGGAAACCGGAAACCATTTTAAAAAAGTAGAGGAAGAAACCATTTATTGAAGAAATAAAAAACGGCGAATAGTCACAAATCTCATTTCATAGGATGTCCGTCAGCGTTCGAATATTTTTAGAGCCGCCATGTTGCCTGTTTGAATTTTGCCAGAAATATGTGTAATTTTCCTTTATTCATCGGATATACGCCCTATCAAGTTTAAACAAATATAATTTATAGAAAAGTTTATAAACGAGCAATATGAAGACAGGCAAAATGTAAAATGATAAGTAATATTTAAGTAACCAGAAATACTACTGATTTGGAACGAGGAAATATTTTAAAACGTCGTCCACGAAATCACTTAATTAAAGAAATAAAAAACGGTGAATAGTCAAAAATTTAATTAAAAACAAGTAAATATTTTTAAAACATCTCTATAATCCTTCGAGTTTTATCCATCGAATGTACTCCGAATTTCGAATATTTTTAGAGCCGTCATGTTGCCTGTTTGAGTTTTGTCGAAAATATGTAGATTTCCTTTTAGTTCTTTATTGCAGATCAATACGCCAGATATAGTAAATAAAAAGACGAAGTAACGAAAAAAACCAATTTATATCTTTTATAGAATCGTTACTATGATTTCCTACATAATGGTCACCACATCGTCTTGCAGAAGAAACATTAAATCAAAGAATAAAAAAGGGCCCAATGATCTGAAATACAATCTTGATAAGAGGAAAGTATTAGCAGCAGATAAACACAACTTATTCTTGTACTATTTACAGGATATTCATTGCAAATCCATGTCAAATATACAAAATTCGTTTATAGACAAAGTTGAAAATAAGCACAAAAGGGATAACTCGAAGATGAAAGCATTTAACTGAAGAAAAAAACGGTCAACAGAGAGAATTGTAATTTAAAAACGTATTTTCAACAATCCCCCATAAAACTTAAAGGTCCGATTTCTTACTCATTGACCGGCCACACGGCACCCGTTTTTAGTGGTCAATATTCCACGAGAAATCGGAAACCACTCAAAAAGTAGAAAGTACCATTGATTGAAGAAATAAAAAAAACTATCAATCAAGGCAGACATTTAATTTTAAAACGGGTAGAAATAAAAACACGCAAACAAACATTTCTATAAAGTTTTTATCATACGGCCATATAGGACCTCTGTGTAGAGGTCGAGGAGAAGCCGAAAATCATTTTAAAAGCGGGGGAAATAGAAGAAGCCAGAGAAGCCACTAAATTAAGAAATAAAAAATCGTCAAGTTACAAATTTAATTTACTAGATATTTTTAAAACATCTCCATAATCCTTTCTTTCGAGTGTTTATCCAACAAATATTCCTCCCAATTTCGAATATTTTTTGAGCCGCCATGTTGCCTGTTTGAATTTTGCCAAAAATACATACATTTTCTTCTAGTTCCTTATTTACAGAACACTCTTTGCATATCTATATGTCAAATGCTAAATTCGTTTATAGACAAAGATGAAAATTAGCAAAAGGTGACTAAAAGTCAAGTAACCAGCTAAAACAGCATAGGTTATTTTTTAAACATCTCCACAAACATTTCTAACTTCGATTTTTTGATCTTTCACTACGCCGTCATATTGGATTTTTACCAAAGTATTACCAGGTCATCCCCATATGACCCTTAATGTTTGACTAAAATTTGATGAGTAATTTTTAAGGTATGTCGCAAACCGACAGACGGAATCGACTTAACATATTTTTTTGCATCTAGGGACGCTAAAACCTAAGAGGTTGATTTTTTTTACTATTACAAATATTTTATTTGGCCGGCATTTTGTTCGGCCATCTTGAATTAGTTCACCTCTGTACCACAATTAGTTATAGCACACAATTTTAAATTAGTCCATTAAGTAGTTTTTCCAGGCCGAATTTTAAAATATTTTATTAAACCGCCATTTTGTTCCAACATCTTGGATTCGTACCAAATTTTTACCAATTGATTTCTACATAATACTCGATTTTTGTGCAAAATTTGAGATCAATGGATAAGCAGTTTTTTATTAATCATTTTTTTTTTCATTTCACTAGGCCACCATTTGGTTTCCCCTACTGGAATTTTACCAAAATGTGCGCTTTTGGTTTTTTATCAAAATGTCCCCATATGACTGTTAATTTTTGACCAAAAGTTGAAATCAATGGGGTAAGTAATTTTTTAGCTATGCCGCGTACAGAGACGCAGACCGACGGAGTTGAGAAAACCTATTTTTCAGCAGCAGGGCTCCCTGATATGTGAAGGTCTACAAAAAATGGTGATTTTTACCATTACAATACTTCCCTTTTACGATGGAAGTAAAAAAATAGTCGCGAAGAACTAGTAAGAAATACAAGAGAACAAACTCCAATATTGCAAATTATAAACACATGGTTACTCGAAAATGTCATGAGCAATGAACAAACCCAGAAGTTATTTTTGGAAAACTCCCACGAACTTTTCCATTTAACACTTATTCACAGAATACTTGGCTTTTTTAACGTAGCCTGGATAGACTGATTTTATTTCAGAGAATTCTATTAAATATAATTTTATATTTCATAGAGCAAGATCTCGAAATATCTTCATCAAACTTTCATAAAATTAAGAAAGCTCTTAAGAAACTTGAATTAAGTTATAAACAGGATAAACAATATTTGTACAAATATATCATTACATACGTAAATTAAATTTATACGCAAATGTTACAAGAAATCAGAACACAGTCGCCACAATGATTTAAGCTGTTTTGTTTTCAAGTGTATAATCATGTTACATAAATGTTTCCAAGAAAAAAAAAACAAAATCGAAAAATACAACATAAATAGTATGGAATCTGAAGTAACTGCCCTAGCTCCGTGTCTTCCTTGGATTTTCCAGAATGTATAGGAGAGGCATTATACAATAGCACCATTGATCAATTTCATGCATTTTGCAATGGATATACATTTCATTTTTGTCAAAACCCAATACCATAGGAAACATAAAAAATAGTTCACCACTGTTTAGTCCTGCTGAATAGCAAAGACAGCACTAAGCAACTTAAAGCAACCTAAAACTCCAGAAAATGTCTTGGCGCCTAGAAAAGCCAGTTGCTTTTAAATTTGGTAAATAATTTCAAAGCCTGTTGCCAATGCAGCAGTAACAACGTTAAATGATAGGAATTTTGAAGACATTCCAACACACTCCTGAACAGGCCCCTCAGACAGTATATACCTCAGCAATTATACAATACAATAGCACCGCTGGTCGACGTCATATATTTTGATATGGATATGCATTTTATTTTTGACAGAACCCATTACCAGAGAAAGCATAAAAAAAAATGTTCACCACTATTGAGTCAATTTGGTTTTTACATGCTCATATTTTTGACAAAAATCAAACTAGCAACATGGTGGTTCCAAAGAGCTCATACAGCAATAACCATGATAAGCCATATGAACTTTGTAAAGTTTTAATATAATGCTAAATATATAGATAGCTGTAAGAATATAAGCCGACATGTAAACATTCTGACACCATGCTGGGCATACCAGACATCACTAGGCGTGTCAACCCAAGACTACGTTGATGGATACATAAGATAGCTGTAAGAATATCAACAGACATGGGCTTCGTATACATTCTGACACAAAACACACCTGAACATCAGAGACAGTATTAAGCAATTATACAATAGCATCTCTGATCAACGTCACACATTTTGCCACGGATATACATTTAATTTTTGTCAAAACCCAGAAATACCAGAGGAAACATAAAAAAATAGTTCACCACTATTGAGTAAATTGGGTTTGTAGACACTATATTTTTGACAAAAATCAAACAGGCAACACGGCGGTTCCAAAGAGCCCATACAGCAATAACCATATTAAGACATGTAAACTTTGTAAAGATCTAATATCCTGTTATATATATAAGCACACACCAGACATCACTAGGTATGTTATCTCAAGACTACGTCAAACTCCAGAGAGCCTGTTGGCACCCGTTTAAGCCGGTTGCTATTAAAAATGTTTGGTAAATAATTTGATATCCTGATGGAAGACCTAATACAGTAGTAGGCATATTGGGTGATACGAATTTTGAAAACACTCTTATATCTTGATAGATACATAAGATAGTTGTAAGAATGTAAACCAACATGGACTTCGTCTACATTCTGCTGAATAGCTCAGACAGCACTAAGCAACCTAAAACTCCAGAAAGTTTCTTGGCGCCTAGAAAAGCCAATTGCTATCTGGTAAAAAATTTCAAATCGTGTTGAAGACCCAATGTAAACATTCTTATATCTTGATACATACATAAGATAGTTGTAAGAACATAAACCAACATAGGCTTCGTTCACATTCTGGGATTCTGCTGAATAGCTCAGACAGCACAAATCAAGTTGAAACTCCAGAAAGTTTCTTGGCGCCTAGAAAAGCCAATGGTTATTAAATCCAGTAAAAAATTTCAGATCGTGTTGAAGACCCAATACAGCAGTAACAATGTTAAGTGATAGGAATTTTGAAGACATTCCAACACACTCCTGAATATTCCAGACAGTATTAAACAATTATATAATAGTGTCGCTGATCAACATAATAAATTTTGCCATGGATATGCATTTTATTTTTGTCCAAACCCTTACCAGAGGAAACATAACAATATTGTTCAGCACTATTGAGTAAATTTGAGTTTAAATACTCTGTATTTTTGACAAAAATCAGACATGCAGTATGGCGGCTCCAAAGAGCCCATACAGAAATAATCATATTAAGCCACATGAACTTTGCAAAGTTTTAATATACTACTAAATATATAAGATAGCTGTAAGAATATCAATCGACATGTAACCATTCTGACATCGTGCTGGTCATACCAGACATGTAAACTCAAGACTACGTCAAACTACAGAAAGCTCGTTGGCACCCGTTTAAGCCGGTTGCTATTACAAGAGTTTGGTAAATAATTTGACATCCTGTGGGAAGACCTAATATAATAGTAACCATATTGAGAGGTAGGTATTTTGTAAACATTCTTATATCTTGACAGATATATAAGAATATGAACCGACATGTGCTTCGTACACCCTGCTGAACATCTCAAACAGCACTAAGCAACATAAGGCAAGCTAAAACTCCAGAGAATTTATTGACGTCTAGAAAATCCAGTTGCTATAAAATTTTGGTAAATAATTTCAAATCCTGTTGAAGACCCGATACAGTAGTAACCACGTTAAGTGTTACGATTTTTAAAGATATACATCTAATTTTTATCAAAACCCATTACCAGAGGAAACATAAAGAAATAGTTTACCACTATTGAATACATTTGGTTTTCAGACACTATATTTTTGAGTAAAATCAAACAGGCAACATGGCGGATCCAAAGAGCCCATACAGCACTAAACATATTAAGCCATGTGAACTTTGTAAAGATTTAATATCCTGCTAGATATATAAGATAGCACATAACAGACATCACCAGGCATGTTATCTCAAGACTACGTCAAACTTCAGACAGCTCGTTGGCACCCGTTTAAGCCAGTTGCTGTTACAAGTAATTGGTAAATAATTTGACATCCTGATGGAAGAATACAGTAGTACGCATATTAAATGGTACGAATTTCGTAAACACTCTTATATCTTGATAGATACATAAGATGGTTGTAAGAATATCAACCGAGATGGGCTTAGTATACATTCTGACACGCTACTGAACAGCTCAGACACCACTAAACAACTTACGGCAAACTAAAACAGAAAGTTTCTTGGTGCTTAGAAAAGCCAGTTGCTACGATATTTTGGTAAATAATTTCTAATTCTGTTGACGACCCAATACAGCAGTAACCACGTTAAGTGATAGGAATTTTGAAGACATTGCAACACACTCCTCAATATGCCATACAGTACTAAGCAAATATACAATAGCATAGCTGATCAACGTCATACAATTTTGTCAGGGATATACATTTTATTTTCGTCAAAACCCATTATCAGATGAAAGAAATAGTTCACCACTATTGAGTAAATTTGTTTTTTAGATATTTTATATTTTTGACTAAAATCAAACAGACAACATGGATGTTCCAAAGAACCCATACAGCAATAACCATATTAAGCCTTACGAACTTTATAAAGATTTACTATCTTGCTAAATATATAAGACAGCTGTAAGAATATCAGCCAGCATGTGCTTTGTAAACATTCTGACACCATGCTGGACATATCGGAGATCACTAGCCAAGTTAACTGAAGACTACGTCAAACTCCAGAAAGCTCGTTGGCACTCGTTTAAGCCGGTTGCTATTACAAGCGTTTGACAACCTGATGGAAGAACTAATACAGTAGTAACCATCTTGATTCCTATATCATGATAAATAGATAAGATAGCTATAAGAATATCAACAGACATGGGCTTCGTTTACATTCTGACACCCTACTGAACAGCTCAGACATTACTAAGCAACTTAAGGCAAGCTAAAACTCCAGAAAGTATCTCGACGTCTAGAAAAGCCTGTTGCTATGAAATTTTGGTAAATAATCTCAAATCCCGTTGAAGGCCCAATACAGCAGTAACCACGTTAAGTGAGCAATTATATAATAGCATCCCTGATCAACATCATATATTTATTTGCCCATGAATATTCATTTTATTTTTGTCAAACCCCATTACCAGAGGGAACATAAAAAATAATTCACCACTATTGAGTAAACTTGGATGTACTTCATATTTGTGACAAAAATCAAACAGGCAACATGGCGGTTCCAAACAGCCTATACAGCAATAACCATATTAAGCCCTATGAACTTTGTAAAAATTTGATATCGTGGTAAATATATATAAGATAGCTGTAAACTGTAAACACCCTGACACCATGCTGGACATACCGGAGATCCCTAGCCATATTAACTCAAGACTACGCCAAACTCCAGAGACCTCGTTGGCACGCGTTTTAGCCGGTGGCTATTACAAGAGTTTGGTAAATAATTTGACATCCCGTTGGAAGACCTAATACAGTAGTAACCATATCGAGTGATACGAATTTCGTAAACATTCTCATATCTTGATAGATAGATAAGATAAATGTAAGAATATCAACAGACATGTGCTTCGTTTACATTCTGACGCCCTGCTGAACACCTCAGGCAGTACTAAGCAACTTAAGACAACGAAAAGTTTCTTGGAGCCTAGAAAAGCCAGTTGCTATATTTTGGTAGATAATTTCAAATCCTGTTTACCACCCAATACAGCAGTAACCACGTTAAGTGATAGGAATTCTGAAGACATTCCAACACACTCCTGAATATCCCAGACAGTATTAAGGCAATTATACAATAGCACCGCCGATCAACGTCCTACATTTTGCCATGGATATACATTTTATTTTTGTCAAAACCCATTACCAGAGGAAACATAAAAATGTAGTTCACCACTATTGAGTGAATATGGTTTTTAGATACTTTATATTTTTGACAAAAATCAAACAGGCAACATAGCGGTTCCAAAGACTACGTCAAACTCCAGAGAGCTCCTTGGCACTCGTTTAAGCCGGTTGCTATTAAAAGTATTTGGGAAATAATTTGACCTTCTGACGGAAGACCTAATACAGTAGTACGCATATCGAGTGATACGAATTTTGTAAACACTCTTGTATCTTGATAGATACATAAGATAGTTGTAAGAATATCAAGCGACATGGGTTTCGTGTACATTCGGACACCCTGCTGAACAGTTCAGACGAAACTAAGCAACTTAAAGTAATCTAAAACTCCAGAAAGTTTCCTGGCGCCTAGAAAACCCATTTGCTACGATATTTTGGTAAATAATTTCAAATCCTCTTGACGACCCAATACAGTAGTATCCACTTTAAATGAAAGGAATTTTAAAGAAATTCCAACACACTCCTGGACATCCCACACAGTATTAAGCAATATATAATAGCATAGCTGATCAACGTCATACAATTTTGCCATGGATTTTTTTAATTTTGTCAAAACCCATTATCAGAGAAAACAAATAGTTCATCACTATTAAATAAATTTGTTCTTTAGATATTTTATATTTTTGACAAAAATCCAACAGACAACATGGCTGTTCCAAAGAACCCATACATAATAACTATATTAGGCCATATGCACTTTGTAAAGTTTTAATATCCTGCTAAATATAGGAGATAGCTGTAAGAATATCATCCGACATGTGCTTTGTAAACATTCTGACACCATGCTGGACATACCAGAGATCACTAGGCATGTTAACATAAGACAACGTCAAACTACAGAAAGCTCGTTCGCTCCCGTTTAAGCCGGCTGCTATTACAAGAGTTTGGAGACAGACATGGGCTTCGTATACATTCTGACAACCTGCTGAACAGCTCAGACAGCACTAACCAACTTAAGGCTGCTATGAAATTTTGGTAAGTAATTTCAAATCCTGTTGAAGACCCAATACATCAGTAACGTTAAGTGATAGGAATTTTGAATACATTTCAATACTCCTGAACATCCCAGACAGGATTAAGCAATTATACAATAGCATCGCTGATCAACGTCGTACATTTTGCCATGGCTATATATTTTATTTTTGTCAAAACCCATTACCAGAGCAAACATAAAGAAATAGTTCACCACTATTGGGTAAATGTTGTCAAAAATATAAAGTATCTAAAAAGATACTTTATATTTTTGACAAAAATCAAACAGGCAACATGGCGGTTCCAAAGAGCCCATACAACAATAACTTTGTAAAGTTTTAATATCCTGCTAAATATAGAAGATAGCTGTAAGAATATCAGCCGACATGTAAACATTCTGACACCATGCTGGACATACCAGACATCACTAGGCATGTCAACTCAAGACTACGTCAAACTCCAGGTCTTATTGGCACCCTTTTAAGCCGGTTGCCATTACAAGAGTTTGGTAAACAATGTGACATCCTGTTAGAAGACCTAATACAGTAGTAACCATCTTGAAAGGTACGAATTTTGTAAGCATATCTTGATAGATACATAAGATAGCTGTAAGTATCAACAGACATATTCTGACACACTCCTGGACAGCTCAGACAGCACTAAGCAACTTAAAGCAACCGAAAACTCCAGAAAGTTTCTCTTCGCCTAGAAAAGACAGTTCCTATGAAATTTTGGTAAATAATTTCAAATCTCGTTGAAAACCCAATATAGCAGTAACAACGTTAAGTGAAAGGAATTTCGAAGATATTCCAACACACTCCTGAACATCTCAGACAGTACTAAGCAATTATATAATAGCATCCCTTATTTTTTTTTTGGTCAAAACCCATTATTAGAGGAAATAAAAAAAATAGTTCACCACTAGTGAGTAAAATTGGTTTTTAGATACTTTATATTTTTGATAAAAATCAAACAGGCAACATGGCGGTTCCAAAGAGCCCATACAGCAATAACCACATTAAGCCATGTGAACTTTATCTGTAAGAATGTCAGCAGGCATGTGTTTTGTAAACATTCTGACACCATGTTAGACGTACCAGAGATCATGTTAACCCAAGACTACGTTAAACTCCACAGAGCTCGTTGGCACCCGTTTAAGCCAAGAGTTTGGTAAATAACTTGACATCTCGTTGGAAGATCTAATACAGTAGTAACCATATTGAGTGGTACGAATATTCATTTTATTTTTGTCAAAACCCATTAAAAGAAGCATAAAAAATAATTCACCACTATTGAGTGAAATTGGTTTTTAGATACTTTATATTTGTAACAAAAACCAAACAATATAACCATATTAAGCCATATGAACTTTGTAAATATTTAATATTCTGTCTGCTAAATGCATACCATAGCTGCAAGAATATCAGCCGACATGTGCCTTGTAAACATGCTGACACCATGATGGATATACCAGAGATCACTAGCCCTGTTATCTAAAGACTACGTCAAACTCCAGAGAGCTCTTTGACACCCGTTTAAATCGGCTGCTATTACAAGAAAATGGTAAATAATTTGACATCCCGTTGGAAGACCTAATACAGTAACCATATTGAGTGGTACGAATTTTTTAAACATTCTTACGTATAGATAGATACATAAGATAGCTGTAAGAATATCAACAAACATGGGCCCCGCAGTCTGACACCCTGCTGAACATCTAACAGCACTAAGCAAATTAAGGGAACCTAAAACTCCAGAATATTTCTTAGCGCCTAGAAAATAATTTTAAATCCTGTTGTAGACCCAGTACAGCAATAACCACGTTAAGTGACAGGAACTTTGAAGACATTCCAACACACTCCTGAATATCCCAGACAGTATTAAGGCAATTATACTATAGCATCGCCGATCAACGTCCTACGTTTTGCCATGGATATACATTTTATTTTTATCAAAACCCAATACCAGAGGAACCATAAAAATGTAGTTCACCACTATTGAGTGAATATGGTTTTTAGATACTTTATATTTTTGACAAAAATCAAACAGGCAACATAGCGGTTCCAAAGACTACGTCAAACTCCAGAGAGCTCGTTGGCACTCGTTTAAGCCGGTTGCTATTAAAAGTATTTGGTAAATAATTTGACATCCTGATGGAAGACCTAATACAGTAGTACGCATATTGAGTGGTACGAATTTTGTAAACACTCTTGTATCTTGATAGATACATAAGACAGTTGTAAGAATATCAAGCGACATGGGTTTCGTGTACATTCGGACACCCTGCTGAACAGCTCAGACAGCACTAAGCAACTTAAAGTAATCTAAAACGCCAGAAAGTTTCCTAGCGCCTAGAAAAGCCAGTTGCTACGATATTTTGGTAAATAATTTCAAATCCTCTTGACGACCCAATACAGTAGTAACCACGTTAAATGAAAGGAATTTTAAAGAAATTCCAACACACTACTGGACATCCCACACAGTATTAAGCAATATACAATAGCATAGCTGATCAACGTCATACAATTTTGCCATGGATGTTTTTATTTTCGTCAAAACCCATTATCAGAGGAAACAAATAGTTCATCACTATCAAATAAATTTGTACCCATACAGCAATAACTATGTGCTTTGTAAATATTCTGACATCATGCTGGACATACCACAAATCACTAGGCATGTTAACTACGTCAACCTCCAGAAAACTCGTTCGCACCCGTTTAAGCCGGTTGCTATTACAAGAGTTTGGTAAATAATTTGACATCCTGTTGGAAGACTTAACGCAGTAACCATATTCAGTAGTACGAATTTTGTAAACATTCTTATATTTTAATAGATACATAAAATTGCTGTAAGAATATCAACAGACAACTGACACCCTGCTGAATAGCTCAGACAGCACTAACCAACTTAATGCAGCCTAAAATTCTAGAAAGTTTCTTGGCACATAGAAAAGCCAGCTCCTATGAAATTTTGGTAAATAATTTCAAATCCTGTTGAAGACCCAATACATCAGTAACGTTAAGTGAACACTCCTGAACATCCCAGGCAGGATTAAACAATTATACAATAGAATCGCTGATCAACGTCATACATTTTGCCAGGAATATATATTTTATTTTTGTCAAAACCCATTACCAGAGAAAATATAAAAATAGTTCACCACTATTGGGTAAATGTTGTCAAAAATATAAAGTATCTAAAAAGATACTTTATATTTTTGACAAAAATCAAACAGGCAACATGGCGGTTCCAAAGAGCACATACAGCAATAACCATATTAAGCCTTTGTAAAGTTTTAATATCCTGCTAAATATAGAAGATAGCTGTAAGAATATCAGCCGACATGTAAACATTCTGACACCATGCTGAACATACCAGACATCACTAGGCATGTCAACTCAAGACTACGTCAAACTCCAGGTCTCATTGGCACCCGTTTACGCCGGTTGCATTACAAGAGTTTGGTAAACAATGCGACATCCTGTTGGAAGACCTAATACAGTAGTAACCATCTTGAAAGGTACGAATTTTGTAAGCATATCTTAATAGATACATAAGATAGCTGTAAGTATCAACAGACATATATTCTGACACCCTCCTGGACAGCTCAGACAGCACTGAGCAACTTAAAGCAACCGAAAACTCTAGAAAGTTTCTCTTTGCCTAGAAAAGCCAGTTACTATGAAATTTTGGTAAATAAATTCAAATCCCGTTGAAGACCCAATACAGTAGCAACCACGTTAAGTGAAAAGAATTTCGAAGACATTCCAACACACTCCTGAACATCCCAGACAGTATTAAGCAATTATATAATAGCATCACTTATTTTTTTTTGTCAAAACCTATTATTAGAGGAAATTAAAAAAAATAGTTCACTAGAAAGTAAAATTGGTTTTTAGATACTTTATATTTTTGACAAAAATCAAACAGGCAACATGGCGGTTCCAATGAGCCCATACAGCAATAACCATATTAAACCATGCGAACTTTGTAAAGATTTAATATCAGACTCAGGCAGCACTAAGGAACTTAAGACAACCTAAAAGTCCAGAAAGTTTCTTGTGGCCTAGAAAAGCCAGTTGGTATGAAATTTTGGTAAGCAATTTCATAGCAACAATTATAAACTGTTTTCAACATTGGCAATTCCTTTAACCTTTCTAGATCATTTGAATAAGGAGAAACGGTATTATATACAACGGAAACGCATAACAAAGACACCAAGCACAATAGCCAATTAATTGCTTAGAACGTTACCCAAGTTTTTAGGTACAGTAGTGAACAAGGTTGTTTATTAGAATTATGATACCTATAAGAGTCAAATTTACTATCAGTTAATAGGTCAAAAATACCATAACCAACCAAATATAATTTTTAACAGTAACTTTTCTATGAATATGATTAATGGACGAGACTAATTAATAGGTGTTTTGTGGTCGCATGCCAGTCAAAAATATACATCATGGAGGAGAATCATATATACCTGACATACAATTTAGATAAGGAAAGAAATTCCTTTGTCAGTTTGTTTAAACCTATTTGAAACTTTCATAATTTACTGAATATCGCGTCAGTTTATTCATAGTAAGACAGCTCGAAACCCCCTGCTGGGTCCAGAAGGTCAGCTGTCTTTAAATACCTTTCAATAACTTAATGTATTTTTGACTTTCTAAAAGTAGTTCAATCACATGACGTTTTCAGACGATAACTTTTCACGTAAAATTTGTTTTTTAACTTTCTTTTAAATTCTGCATAATTGTGTTAAGGGTTTTAATATACCAGTAATTTCAATGCTTAAATTTCTTTACTTCAATACTGACATTAATTAAGATTCGTACTACTCAAAAGCTTTACGTATTTGAAATTCTTCACAATTTGTGCTATAAATTTAACATTTTATTAATTAAGAGACAGACTACCCTTGCCTCAGATAATTCTTTACTTTTGCAATCGTTATCAGATTTTTGGGACTCTAACACTGACAGTTCTCTTTAATTTGTCTAAATGATTTAATTTTACTTCAATTATGATTCAGCTGAATATTCTTTGTAACTCTGAATGACATGTTTCAGAACATTGTGATAGATACACTGGTAACAACTTGTGTTATAACTGGAAATTTAGAGAAAAGTTAGTGGCACCCCTACTCAGTTCAGGAAATGCCCTTATCTCAAGTAGATTTCTTTATTTTAGAACTGATACCAAACTTTAGTTTTATGTCAATATGGGCATTCTTTTATCTAAATAATATAATTTGACTTCAACACTAGTGTACCAATATTACAATAACTCCATTCAGGAATTTAACAAATAAGGACTCTTGGCAAAATGAACTGTATATGCCATCTATGAAGCTTTCGTACCCCCTCCCTGCTCAATCCAGGAGTTAGTCGTACATCCGCTTTTAATAAGAACTCTTGGACATGTTTGGCAAAAATACCATATGTTCAACAATTTTAATTTCGAGTTGTCATTACAACATTCTGCACTTTATAATGAGGAATAAATCTAATACCTTACCATACCAAAAAAAAACCAATACCTTAGCACACAAAGTAAAAATTTACAAATATCAGTTTTCAAACCACGCAAACAATCGGCATAGGCTAACACCAGTCTAGCTGAAATCTATAGATGAGCCGTCTACATCTTCCTGCAGCTAAGTTTGAATACGTTTATGAGTACTCAAAATTTTTCATAATTTCAAGGCAACGTGTGAAGAGAAGTATATTTTACATTGAACTTCTTAGTTTTTAGTAACTAAGGTCATAATTAAAATATTTCATAGAACGCTTTACTTATTTCAGAACCAGTTTTTTTTTTGGCCTGAGAATAATGCCCCTTAAACAGTGGTTGCCTTTTTTGGTGACCCATGCCCTGCATTTGCACTTCAGGGTACCTTTATAGAAACCAGTTGTTCGTACAGAATTATTAATTGTAAAATATAAAAAAAACATAGCTCATGCCCCCCCTCATTCGTCATATATAGCTGACATGAATTTTTGATAAAGATCTTCCTTCGTCAGTCCTGAAATATTTACTCGTCATAGTTTTTTTTTTAAATACATTCTATATTTATCTGTCACAATTTATTGAATATAGTTCTTTATAG
Source organism: Kuschelorhynchus macadamiae (assembly GCA_030620095.1). NCBI lineage: Eukaryota > Metazoa > Arthropoda > Insecta > Coleoptera > Curculionidae > Kuschelorhynchus > Kuschelorhynchus macadamiae. Next base: position 1,921,054 of record JAUTXW010001011.1, read on the forward strand.
TAACAGCTTGAACATTCCTTACCGATTGATAATTATAATGAGTTATAAACTGTTTTCAACACTGCCAGTTCCTTTTAGGTTCCTAGATTATTTAAATTAGTTGGAATGATACTATGTTTAATAAAACGGCGATGCATAAATACGCTAACTAAGCATAATTACCAATTAATAGGTTAAAACTTTTCTATGAATATGATTAATAGACGAGTGAGTTACTATTAGTAGGTGTTTTGTGGTGGCATGCCTTGAAATAAACTAGTCGAAATGCATAATGGAGGAGAATCATAAATAGCCGATATAAATGTTGAATATGGAAAGAAGTTCCTTTGTCAGTTCAGAAATGCTCGTCTCAAAAGATTTTGTTTAAATTTATTTCTAACTGCCAGCATTTATTGACTGTCGCGTCAGTTAATTCATGGTAAGACAGCTCGACACTCCCTGCTCGATCCAGGAGGTGAGCTGTCTATAAATGCGACTCTGTGAACGACTTTCAATGACTCAATTTATTCATGGCTTTTTAGAAGTAGTTGAGTCACATTTTTATTAATGTTTTAATATAATAGTAGCAACTCTGTCAAATTTAGAGACAGCAGCAGCCCCTACTCAATTCAGAGATGCCACTGTTTCCATTAGAATGACCTGCGTTTATTACTTCCAAATATTGGACATTATTATATTAAGAAGATTTGAATTCTTTATTTCAATACTGACTTTGAGATTGGTACACTATAAAGCCTCTATGTATTTGTAATTCTTCACAATCTGTGTTATAAACTGTTAATTTAGACAAGTTAATGGCATCCCTAATCAATTCAGAATACCCTTGTCCTAATTAGATTTCTTTACTTTTTTAATTCTTATCAAATTTTTGAGACTCTACTTCAATATTTCTAGTTTCAGTTTCGTGTTTCTAATGATTTAATTTTGCTTCATGTATGATGCAGCTGAATATTGTTTGTAACTGTGAGTGATATGCTTTAGAATATTGTGAAACATTTTCAAGCATACATTGCCATCAATTGCTGTAACTGAAAATGTAGACAAGTTAGTGGCATCCCTACTCAGTTCAAGTATGCCCTTGCCTAAAGGAGATTTCTCTCTATTAGAACTGATACCAAACTTTTGAAATTGTATGTCAATATCGGCAGTTCCTTTTGTATGAATAATTGAATTTGACTTCAAGACTGATGAAGCAGAATATCCTTTGCATTTTTGAGTGGTACGTTTCACAATATTGTATTATGTTGTAACTGATAACTTAAGCAACACTTCAGAAATGCTCTTGTCTCAGCTAGACTTTCATTTTACTCTTCAAACTCACAATATTGTGGACCTCTCTTCATTTATGTCATAACTAATAACTTAAGCAATACTTCAGAAATGCTCTTGTCTCAGCTAGACCTATTTTATTCTTCAAAACTGTTTGATTATATTGTGTTAAATGTAAGAGCTCATCTGCCATAAAAAGGCACGTTATATAAATCTAAACACATTTGTACTAATATGATTCTCCATTAAAACAACCAAAATAAAGGTTAAAATTGTTAAAAAGCAATTCGATAGAATAAATACTCAATAAAATATAAATGCAATCCAACAAAACCTGTAGACCAAGACCAAAGTCAAACGTTAATATTATTAAAAGCAATGTCACCATTGATGACACCTTCACCTCATTTCAGATAAATGTACAGTCTGCAGGAAAACTCGAAAATATAGGATAATTTATCTTCTGTTCAGTTATGTAATTCGTCGCATCATCTGAAAGCCTATAAATAAGAACACAAACCTTACCATACCAAGTAAAAATTTACAAATATCAAACATTTTTTTTCCAAACCACGAAAACAATCGAGATAAGCTAACACCAGTCGAGCTGAAACCCATCGATGAACCGTCTACCTCTTCTTGCAGCTAAAATTTGAATACGTGACCAAAATTTATTTTTGATAATTTCAGACGCGTAGTAGAGTATATTTTACCCTGATCTTCTTAGAATTTTTTGTGCAGCCAACAAATTATGACGCTTACAATACATTATATATATATATATATATATATATATATATATATATATATATATATATATATATATATATATATATATATATATATATATATATATATATATATATATATATATATATATATATATATATATATATATATATATATATATATATATATATATATATATATATATATATATATATATATATATATATATATATATATATATATATATATATATATATATATATATATATATATATATATATATATATATATATATATATATATATATATATATATATATATATATATATATATATATATATATATATATATATATATATATATATATATATATATATATATATATATATATATATATATATATATATATATATATATATATATATATATATATATATATATATATATATATATATATATATATATATATATATATATATATATATATATATATATATATATATATATATATATATATATATATATATATATATATATATATATATATATATATATATATATATATATATATATATATATATATATATATGTATATATATATACATATATGTATATATATATACATATATGTATATATATATATATAATGACATGACACCTTGTTTGTTTCAGGGTTTGGGTATTTCGGTTTTAATACCGATACCCCCCAAGGAAACTGCCTGATGAGCCTTGCCGGGGCAGATACCACGGTAGCAGATTGACACCTTGGCCCTGGAAACAAATATAGCGTCATGTTTTGGTCGATTCTCGACAAAATGGTGAAGGAGTATATATATATATTACTGGTTTCGTTATATATGTATAAATATAAATATATATATATATATATATATATATATATATATATATATATATATATATATATATATATATATATATATATATATATATATATATATATATATATATATATATATATATATATATATATATATATATATATATATATATATATATATATATATATATATATATATATATATATATATATATATATATATATATATATATATATATATATATATATATATATATATATATATATATATATATATATATATATATATATATATATATATATATATATATATATATATATATATATATATATATATATATATATATATATATATATATATATATATATATATATATATATATATATATATATATATATATATATATATATATATATATATATATATATATATATATATATATATATATATATATATATATATATATATATATATATATATATATATATATATATATATATATATATATATATATATATATATATATATATATATATATATATATATATATATATATATATATATATATATATATATATATATATATATATATATATATATATATATATATATATATATATATATATATATATATATATATATATATATATATATATATATATATATATATATATATATATATATATATATATATATATATATATATATATATATATATATATATATATATATATATATATATATATATATATATATATATATATATATATATATATATATATATATATATATATATATATATATATATATATATATATATATATATATATATATATATATATATATATATATATATATATATATATATATATATATATATATATATATATATATATATATATATATATATATATATATATATATATATATATATATATATATATATATATATATATATATATATATATATTATATATATATATATATATATATATATATATATATATATATATATATATATATATATATATATATATATATATATATATATATATATATATATATATATATATATATATATATATATATATATGTATATTATATATATATATATATATATATATATATATATATATATATATATATATATATATATATATATATATATATGTATATATATGTATATATATGTATATATATGTATATATATGTATATATATGTATATATATGTATATATATATATATATATATACATATATATATATATACACATATATATATATACACATATATATATATACACATATATATATATACACATATATATATATATATATATATATATATATATATATATATATATATATATATATATATATATATATATATATATATATATATATATATATATACATATATATATATATATATATATATATATATATATATACATATATATATATATATATATATATATATATTATATATAAATATATATATGTATATACATAGATTCAATTAATTGGTTAGAAACTTACTATAGTAAACCAGTTTTTAAGTACAGTACTCAGCGAAGTTAAACATGGTTGTGTTTAGTAGAATTATAAGACGATACGTATAAGCGTTAAATGATAAGTTAACTCAGTTAATAGATGTAAAATACCATAACCAACCAAATGTTTTGTCGTGTTAACTTTTTTATGAATATGATTGATAGACGAGTTAGTTACTATTCGTAGGTATTTTGTGGTGGCATGCCTTGAAATAAACCAGTCGAAATGCATACTCGAGGAGAATCATATATAGCTAATATAGATTTTGAATAAGGAAAGAAATTCGTTTGTCAGTTCAGAAACGCTCGACTCAAATCTTGATTTCCAAGACTTTGTTTAAACTTATTTGTAACTGCCAGAATTTATTGAATGCCGCGCCAGTTTATTCATAGTAAGACAGCTCGACACTCCCTGCTCGATCCAGGAGGTCAGCTGTCTATAAATGCGACTCTTTAAACGTCTTTCAATGACTCAATTTATTCATGGCTTTTTAGACGTAGTTTAGTCACATGACAGTTACCTGACAATCCCTTTTGACATTGGTTTTATTAATGTTTTAATATACTAGTAGCAACTCGTGTCAAATTTAGAGACAGCAGCAGCCCCTACTCAATTCAGAGATGCCCCTGTTTCCATTAGAATTATCTGTGTTTTTTGCTATCAAATATTGGACATTTTATTTCAAAACTTCTTTACTTCAATACTGACTTTCGAGATTGGTACACTATAAAAGCTTTATGTATTTGAAATTCTTCACAATCTGTGTTTATAAACTCTTAATTTAGAGACAAGTTAATGGCACCCCTAATCAATTCAGAATGCCCTTGTCTGTGTACTTCAACATTGAAAGTTGTTTTTAATTTAGATTTAATTTTGCTTCAAGTATGATGCAGCTGAATATTTTTGTAACTCGTGAGTGACATTCTTTAGAATATTGTGAAACATTTTCAAGTCTACCTTGCAATCAATTGTTTGAACTGAAAATTTAGACAAATTAGTGGCACCCCTATTCAGTTCAATTATGCCCTTGCCTAAAGTAGACTTCTCTATATTAGAACTGATGACAAACTTTCGAAATTGTATAACATTGGCAGTTCCTTTTATCTGAATAATTTAATTTAACTTCAAGATTGATGAAGCAGAATATCCTTTGCATTTTTGAGTGGTACGTTTCACAATATTGCGGTTAGTCTTCTGTTATCTCATAACTGATAACTTAAGTAACACTTGTTACTTGTTGTTGCCAATGTCTCAGGTAGAATTTTATTTTATTCCTCAAAATTGTATGATTAAATTATGTTAAATTTAAGAGCTCATCTGCCATAAAAAGGCATGTTACATATGAACACATTTGTACTAATATGATTCTCCAATAAAATAACCAAAATAAAGTTTAAAAAGCAATTCGATAGAATAAATACTCAACAAAATATAAATGCAAATCAACAAAACCTATAAACAACAAAGTCAAACGGTAATATTAATAAAGGCAATACCACCATTGATGACACCTTCACCTCATTTCAGATAGATGTACAACCACAAAATCGATAAAATAGGATAATTTACCTTCTGTTCAGTTATGAATTCTTCTGAAAGCCTATAAATAAAAACTCAAACACAAAAGAAAATTTTATTAAAAAAATATAAATTGATAACGCAAAGCATTAAGGTTCATAAACTGTGAAATAAATAAAATGTAGCCATAAATGAAAATTTTATTTAGAAGTATTAAATTTAAACTAGAAAAAAATACAAATTTGATACAAGACAAATATGAAAATTTAATATAGAATAAATAATACAGTAAAGTCATAAAAATCAAAATGCAGACAAACAAAAGTACGATAAAAATGAAAATTAATAATGACAAAGGATGCATGACTTAAAATTAGTATTAAAGATAACTTATTAAATGAATACTGTAGCCACATGAAAAAATACTAGTAATAATAAGTCGTGTGTGCACTTACTACACAATTTTTAAATTATTAATCAAAAGAGTTAGCAAGTGTAAATGCATAGTTATTTGGTTACAAAAATATAAGATAATGCTGTCGAGCTTAACATCGGAATAACCTCTACTTGACAGTGAGCTTTTATAGTTTATTATTTTTTAGTGATAATTCCTGCTTTTAGGAAATAACAGAGTGGGTGGCGCATAAAATCGCCGCGCAAGTCTGACAACCCAAACCCGGGGAAAAAGCTTTCAGGCAAAGGGATAATTTGTACAGAATATTTAATGTTGATAGGGCGTATTATCCCTATCGCCTTAGGTTTAATTTTTTTTGTTTTTAATTATATAGGGTGCTGCTTTTTTCTAAGCTGATTTGAACTTTGTTATTTTAAATAGAATACCCTATATTTCTTACAGATTATGATAGTGTGTTAGTGTGGGCCTGTAATGTAACGTTTCTTCAGTTTTCAGACTTTGTTGCGTTTAGATTGACAAATAAAAATCTTTTTTTGGCTTTTTCGCAACTGAATAAAAATGCATTATAACATTATAGATGGCTGCAAACTATCATTTTTTTCATATCTAGGTTACATGTCAAACAAACTGACAAATTTTAAAATTTTGAAATCAATTCTTTTCTATTATTTAATATTTCTCTCTTACGATCGGCGCACTGGTGAGTCCCGATAGGATGAAAGTATTTATACTACTACTATGTGTCTATAAAAACTTAAGGTAAATGATATAATTTCTTATGCTTGCTTAATTAATATTGTTTACATTATGTATCGAAACATTCCCTAGGCAGACTAGTCTACTTGTTGAGATATGTAATTTTATTAAATATTTGCATCAATTACTTTAAAGTTAAATATTTATATTCAGTTGCGAAAAAGCCAAAAAGTATTTTTGTTTGCTTCTTCAGTTGTTGATCTATAAATATAAAAATTCAAAGTTTTCATCGCTTACTGAATCTAATTAATAAAACCTTTCTTAAGATAATGATCAGAAAGACTAAAGTGTGTACAAGGTATTATCTCCAATAAATCTAAGTGCCAAAATATGTATATATTTTTTAAATTAGACAATTTCAATTGTTATGAAAAAAAATTAAAACATATTACTATATTATAAAAGGGGTTACATTGTAAAAATATTTAAAAAATGCGATACGCGAAGCAAGGCAACATTGTACCTTTTTTTAGTCTTAAAACTTGAGCAGTGACTGTAAATAGAATGAAATTCTTTTTTTTTTGCTCTAGCAAAATTTAAAAAAGTTTAAACTATTTTAATTATGTCAATTTAAAAACAGATAAAAACTAAATAAAAATGCCAATCGATTCAAACAGTTGCATTACAGAGCCATACTGATCTATCATTGAACTCGTGTTTTAAACGCACTAGATATAACATAGAGGGTGTCCAATCTAAAATAAGTAATTTCCGTTCACGAAAAACGCAACACCCTGTGTAAATAAAAAAAAATAAAACTTCCAAAGAAGCAAAGAAATATTTGTCTAGATAGTTAGTTGATATTGGTAGGGTTCAGGACCAGTTTTTGAAAGAAATTCTACTTTTCTATTACCGACGTTTCGCTTTATTTAAAAGCCTCCTCAAGGTTCTAAAATATATAAAAGCGTAAGGGACATTTTATAAACAAATGTGTTATCAATACAAATAATTTAGTGTTGTCTTGTTTTCCAACAAAAAAAAAAATAAGAACTTAAAAAAAAAAGTGATTGCCAAGAATGCTATATAGGGGTATTATCTTAGAGAAAGGATATCCGAACTTCGCCGTGATAACTCAAGAAAAGATGTTAACCCTACAGCTCTAGTTGAGCATTCTATACACTTTTGATTTAAGAAATGTGCCTTATCGATGAAATGATTTCCATAAGAAAATATCCATCAATAAATAAAAGGAATGATATTGAGGCAAGACTTTGCAACTCGAATTTTACAATATTAAATACATTTTCTTCGTTGTTTTCGAAGTAAAACTGTACGTTTTATGCTTTAAACATACACAATAATAACAGCAAAACAACCAGTATTCATTTATTTTCTTTTTTTTACCTTTGTATCTACCCGACTTGTGCATAACGATACCAAATATTGATATTCAGTGTTGTTTTGTAGACCGCAAAGTCCCGTCCGTATTTGTTAATGTGTCTAACATCTTGTTCCATGTTTATACATGAAAACTTTAGTAGTAGTAGTAGTAGTAGTTAGTGGGAGGTCTAGAGACCTGACTGGTAGGCCTATAAGACCCTTTCCATGAAAACTTTAACTCGAGAAAGGCATTTTTCTGGTGAGTGTTTATCATTCGTTTTCACTAAACTTTGTAAACTGTTGACTTTTGTGTTTAGAATTACGCTAGACGCAATTTTTTTAATTTTTTTTTTGGAAAAAGAAACACTAAGTATGGATAACGCATTTGTTTATAAAATGTCCATTATACTTGCATTTATTTTAGAGCCCTTTGGAAACTCTAAAAATGACAAGTCGAAACATATTTCATTACACTTGCGTTTTCATAGATTTGTTTGCATTAATTGGTTGTTATATTAACTCAAAGATGTGACTTAGTGCAAATCTTAAACAAATTGTGAATTTTTATGTGTAAACATATTATGTGTCTTTCGATACGGTGCGGATGTCTCTTTTAAATGTTTGGCTTCTAATTTAATATAGATGAACAACGTGCAGGTATGTACTTTTAAATAGCATATTATTTTTCAAGAAGCGACAAGTAATTGTTTTTTAAAATTTAATGTTAAAGGGTTAAAAAATCACGTGAAAAATATAAAGTTTGACTTTTATAGACAGTTTTAGTTAACTATTTCCCGGAATTCAGCGAGTTTCTATACATGTATTACTGCCTAAACATAAAGATGGTGAAAAAACTGGCTGTTACCATTTGCTCCTTCTTGGTCAAAAGAGAAATAACTGCTCCGGTGCCTTTACTTTAAATTTTACAAATTATTCAATTTTTTTCTATTGGGTGATTCATTAATATAACGCGAAAATTTAGGGGCATATTTTTGAGCCAATTCTAAGAAAAAAAGTTCATATAAACATGTGTCTGCAAATGTTTCATTTCGGAGATACAGGGTGTTGAACGTTTACAAAAATATCGATTTTTCAATACTCTGTGTATCGAAAATGAACCATTTTTCAGTAAACCTTTATAAGAAAAAAGTTGTTTACTTTATTGAGATCTATCAGATACTCCGTTTTTGCAACATTGTCAGCAACTATCTAGTGCCCAAGGGATTCTGTAACCTGTATTGATGCAGAAATTGCCAAATTTCTCGAAAACGGTGACCTTTGGCGTTATTAAGCACATATATATTTTTTGCTCAGAAAAGACATATGAATAAGATTTATTCATAAACAATTCCAGAAGTTTACTATTAAAAAAAGTTAGGGCAAATTAAAGTAAATAACAAAAGCTGTAGGTGCTACATAAATAAATACTACTAAATTGTCATTTCTCACCACATAAAAAAAACAATTTTGTGTGAAAAATTTATCTTTTTTAAAAGTTATTTCAAAAATCGAAAATAAAATTACATTTTCAATATAGCGAATCTCCGAAACGAAACATTTGCAGACACATGTTTATATGAAATTTTTCTTAAAATTGTCAAGAATATGCCCCTAACTTCTCGTGCAGTATTAATGAATCACCCTGCATATAGGCTGTTTTTTTTTCGCAGAAACGCATCAAGACTTTATGAAAATCAAAGTGGAGGATTACACAATCGCATAGCTTAAATTAGCCGTGATCAGGAATTTAAAGACCCCCAGATATACATTCAAAAGGAAACCAACCACCCAAGAGAGGCTTTACCATTCCTTACTTCAAAATTGAATGTTTTTAAATTTAAACTGCGGAAGAAATGAGCCGAATCTTGCAGGATAAAATCAAGATTTTTGAGAAGGAATAGAGAGTGACCTCAAAGTTTTATGGAATTTAAAATATATCCTGGTGAAATTAATAAAAATATTGGGCTTAAACGTGGTCGTCCTACAAGTTTTGAAGAAAGTTCAGATTACGCCAAACGAAGGAAAAGTATCTCATTGAGGGAACAGTCTGTCGACATGTCCTACTCGACTCAAATGAAGCTGCAGTTAACAGGTAATAAAAAAGCTGCTAACATCCTTAAAGAAGTCTCCAGTGAACAAGCAACTCCAACAAAGCAAAAATACATAGTGAGGCACTTAAAAAATATGAAAAAAAGGTTACATTAAAAATAACTAATGAGGAAGCTCTCTTTAATAACAATCAAAATGATAGATTGCAAAATTTGTAATACCATTACAGACAAGTCAACACAGCGTTGCTATGTATGTGACTTAACATGTAAGGAATTCAATAATATCGAAAAGTGCTTACAAATTAATGTTAAAAAAAGAACATTTTGAATTCAGTTTGAGTATTTTGCACGCCTGGATTAGGTTCATTGAATGCTTACTACATCTATCATATAAAATTGGTATAAGAAAATATCAAGCTCGTGAGCAACAAGAAAAAGATAATGTTGAAAAGCCCAAACAAGAAACTCAAATCCAATTCAAAAATGTGCTTGTCTGAGAAAAATTTGATGTATTATGTCTAGACACTGCCAAAATGTTATGTTAAAAAATATTCTTGATACATGATGCCGCCAAGCGTGCATAAAATTCTTATACATGGCCCTCAAATTGTTGTAAATGCCTTACTGCCAATTGGCCAACTGAGCGAAAAAGCTCAAGAAGTTCACAAGAAAGATATTAAGTAATACAGACAGGGCCATTCTAGAAAGTGTTCACCAGTAGAAACAAACACTGAAATTTTGTGCAATCTTAAACAAATTGTGAATTTTAATGTGTAAACATATTATGTGTCTTTCGATACGGTGCGGCTGTCTCTTTTAAATGTAGATTGGGTTCTAATTTAATATGGATGAACAACGTGCAGGTATGTACTTTTAAATAGCATATTATTTTTCAAGAAGCGATAAGTAATTGTTTTTTTAAATTTAATGTTAAAGGGTTAAAAAATCACGTGAAAAATATAGTTTGACTTTTCTAGACAGTTTTAGTTAACTATTTCCCGGAATTCAGCAGTTTCTATACATGTATTACTGCCTAAACATAAAGATGGTGAAAAAACTGGCTGTTACCATTTGCTCCTTCTTGGACAAGAGAAATAACTGCTCCGGTGCCTTTACTTTAAATTTTACAAATTATTCAATTTTTTTCTATTGGGTGATTCATTAATATAACGCGAAAATTTAAGGGCATATTTTTGAGCCAATTCTAAGAAAAAAAGTTCATATACATGTGTCTGCAAATGTTTCATTTCGGAGATACAGGGTGTTGAACGTTTACAAAAATATCGATTTTTCAATACTCTGTGTATCGAAAACGAACCATTTTTCAGTAAACCTTTATAAGAAAAAAGTTGTTTACTTTATTGAGATCTATTAGATACTCCGTTTTTGCAACATTGTCAGCAACTATCTAGTGCCCAAGGGATTCTGTAACCTATATTGATGCAGAAATTGCCAAATCTCTCGAAAACGGTGACCTTTAGCTTTATTAAGCACATATATATTTTTTGCTCAGAAAAGACATATGAATAAGATTTATTCATAAAAAATTCCAGAAGTTTACTTTTAAAAAAAGTAAGGGCAAATTAAAGTAAATAATAAAAGCTGTAGGTGCTACATAAATAAATACTACTAAATCGTCATTTCTCACCACAAAAAAAAACCAACTTTGTGTGAAAAATTTATCTTTTTTAAAAGTTATTTCAAAAATCGAAAATAAAATTACATTTTCAATATAGCGAATCTCCGAAACGAAACATTTGCAGACACATGTTTATATGAACTTTTTCTTAAAATTGTCAAGAATATGCCCCTAACTTCTCGTGCAGTATTAATGAATCACCCTGCATATAGGCGGTTTTTTTTTCACAGAAACGCATCAAGACTTTATGAAAATCAAGGTGGAGGATTTACACAATCGCATAGCTTAAATTAGCCGTGATCAGGAATTTAAAGACCCCCAGATATACATTCAAAAGGAAACCAACCACCCTAGAGAGGCTTTACCATTCCTTACTTCAAAATTGAATGTTTTTAAATTTAAACTGCGGAAGAAATGGTCCGAATCTTGCAGGATAAAATCAAGATTTTTGAGAAGGAATAGAGAGTGACCTCAAAGTTTTATGGAATTTAAAATATATCCTGGTGAAATTAATAAAAATATTGGGCCTAAACGTGCTTGTCCTACAGTAAGTTTTGAAGAAAGTTCAGATTACGCCAAACGAAGGAAAAGTACCTCATTGAGGGAACAGTCTGTCGACATGTCCTACTCGACTCAAATGAAGCTGCAGTTAGCAGGTAATAATAAAGCCGCTAACATCCTTAAAGAAGTCTCCAGTGAAGAAGCAACTCCAACAAAGCAAAAATATATCGTGAGGCACTTAAAAAATACGAAAAAAAAGTTACATTAAAAATAACTAATGAGGAAGCTCTCTTTAATAACAATCACAATGATAGATTGCAAAATTTGTAATACCATTACAGACAAGTCAACACAGCGTTGCTATGTATGTCACTTAACATGTAAGGATTTCAATAATATCGAAAAGTGCTTACAAATTAATGTTAAAAAAAGAACATTTTGAATTCAGTTTGAGTATTTTGCACGCCTGGATTAGGTTCATGGAATGCTTACTACAGCGTTAAGCTGTTACGATGCCCCAAAACCGGCCGTAACAAGTAATTTTTTTATACTATTAAATATTCTAGGCACTCGAAGGAACAATAAAATGAAAAAAATGTTTCACTGTGATTTGCCATAAAATGAGCAGTGACCCCAAAAAAGGTCACCCTGTAGATTGTTCCAAATGTCAATGGTACTGTTTTATAGATCCTACAAAAGGTAACACTTCAATTCTAATATAGAATATAAATTAAAAAAAATAAATAAAATTAATTACTGTATATCTCGAAAAATATGAGTTTTTTGGGACATAAGATTATTTAAGTTTCAACCCGTACATAAACATTTTTAAAAGTTATTAACAAATTATGATTTTAAAAAAACTAATAATTTAGAAGCTATTAATATTTAAGAAATTTTAAAAATATATTCTTAGAGGAAGAAATTTCCACAAAAATTCTTTCTCTATTATTAACAATTTTAATACAATATTGAAAATAGAGCTATGAGCTGCGAGCGTTAAGCCGTTACGATGCCCCAAATCCGGCCGTAACAAGTAATTTTTTTTATACTATTAAATATTTTAAAAAAATTAGGGTATATTCTAGGCACTGGAAGGAACAATAAAATGAAAAAATGTTTCACTGTGATTTGCCATAAAATGAGCAGTGGCCCCAAAAAAGGTCACCCCGTAGATTGTTCCAAATGTCAATGGTACTGTTTTATAGATCCTACAAAAGGTAACATTTCAATTCTAATTTAGAATATAAATTAAAAAAATAAATAAAATTAATTACTGTATGTCTTGAAAAATATGAGTTTTCGGGACATAAGGTTATATATGAACTGTTATAGTTAACGCTATCTATAGGAAAACAGGAGCAAGCGGCAAGACATCCAATGTATATTTACTTCTGAACATAATGACGTTTAAATTTAATACTATAATTTTAAGATTTTGGAGCTAATAAATATACATTTTGGGATACAACCCTGTAGATCCTATATTAAGAGTGGTAGGGTTAGGTCAACAACAAAGTCATAAACTTTGAAGATCTAAATCAGTTTAATTTTCTGCGTTTTGGTCTATATTAGACCATCTTCAGGAGACTAAAATACATAGGATAATAAGCAAATAAGTAAATACATGTACGTATAAAGAATTAACAAGTAAAAGCATAGAAAAATTAAACTAACACAGCGCATCTCACTTGTTTTGTAAGTAATACTCAAAATAATTTATATAAAAAAAAAGAAAATTTTAAGATATTTTAACTGGTGTGCTGTTATTGGTATATTTTGTATGTATAGCTTTTCCTAATTGTTGTATTTATTAATTCTGTATACGTACATGTATTTACTTATTATCCTGTTTTTAAGTCTCCTGAAGATGGTCTAATATAGACCAAAACGTAGAGAATTAAACTGATTTAGATCTTAAAAATCTATGACTTTGTTTTTGACCTAACCCAACCAACCCTACCATTCACTATACACGGTCACTAAAAACAAAAATTGATCATACCTAGGTATATGAAGTCTTAAAATTCAGAACAAATGATTTATTAAACATCTTTCTTTCTAGAAAAAAAAAACCAATAATTTGCCGTTTATCCCCAAAATACCTCGCGGTCCATCAAAGCACGAAAACTTTAGGGAACAATATATCATAACGCCCCAAAATATTAGGGAAGCTTAAACTTTTGTAAATATTTGGCTTCGTTTATAATCCAGCTCGAATTCCACAGTACGAAAACAGTAGACCTTTAGAATTAGAACCAAAGCCACGGAAAAGGGATATTTTTTGGCCATTCTTGGGTGATAAGAAGCATTATTCAGTTGTTTTCATGATAAATGGCCCAATCAATAATTTACCCGTCGACGATCGTCTGTATCATTTCAGCACCTTTGACCCAAAATGCTGTCCAAACAGTTGGTTTTTAAGGAAATGTTAACATTTATAAATTGGAGCATAGCATATGGATACCATCGGCACGTAAAAATCGTAGCAGCCGTTTTAAAAAAAATCCCTCCGAATGATTTTTTAAAGGTAGTTTAACAGTGAAAAAATAGTCAAAATATTAGTTTTAATTCCATATACCAGCAAGATTTGATACAAATGTGCACGGTTGGACAAAAACTTGATTTTTCGTAAAAAAAAATCATAAAAAATGTTTCTTGTTAGGAAATAATTTTGGTACACTTTGGTCGGCTAAACTTACTTTATGTACCGTTTTAGAATAAAAGTTACATAGAAAAGTGGTTTCAAATACACTTAGTGTGTAATTCTTGGAAATGTCGTTAAGTATTACGGGATAGAAAATAGCATATTAAATAAGAAAGAAACTTGGTTACTAAAAGTTTATTTTGAAAAGATATTTTTATTTATACGGGATATCCGAAAAACCAAGTATAATTCGATTTTCGAATATTCCGGAACATTTTTTCTAAAACAAAGTCAATTCCAAAATTCAATTGTTTATGTAAACTGACGTTCAAAAAATACAACGTGATCGACCATAAAAAAAACTTAAAATAAAATGTGCTTTTCGCTTTCCTTTTAGCTCGTAGTGTTTAGCTTTAAATTGTAGAAAAAATACAAAAATTAAAGTTTACCCCATCCGTGGACACCTTGTATATTTTAGATTAAAATCTGTGAAAATAATTTTGCTTATCTCAAAAAGGAAACCCCAAGCCAAGAAATTTTAATTGTGAATCTATAATCAATGGTAAAATAATAATTTTATTACTGAAAATTACTAGAAAATAATTTTTGTTCATATGCTTACTATAATTACATTTTCTTTAACAAAAAACATTTTTATACTCCGGAATATAATCATATTTAATTCAAATGAGAATGTATTCTAATTTTTTAAAATTAATATTAGCATGTACAGGGTATTCCGTAATGTCATGTACATACTGAAGGAGGTCAATCCTTGGCTTATTTTATGACGATAATTTCATTATTTTTAAATTGGTTTGTTTTCGAGATATTGGGTATCAAGAATAAAAAATTTAAAAAATATGAGATATTTTAAGTCCAAGGCTCCATGAGTAATGGCTAGGAAGATCTTTCAATAATATTGGGTATAATTTAATATTTAGGTTTGTATTTTGCATTTTTGAACTCTTTAGCCATTATGTTTTTTTTATGTTGTTTAAGGACGTGCAGTTAAATGCTGTTTTTTTACCAAAGAAAAGAAGGTAAGAAGAAACGAAAAAAAAACGTATAAAAAAGAAACAGTATCGTACAAAGTTTTTTTTCTACAAATATTAATTATTCCCCCCCTTGGCGTCACTGGAACAGATAATTACAATCAATCCATTTAAATGAGCTTCTTGTGTTATAAACAACCTTGCTAATTTTTATCAAAATCGATGTAACTGTTTTCTTCGAAAATGGAACAACGTAGGATATATACATATAGAACTTTTAATCATAAAACAAGCCATTTGTTGACCTCCTTCAGCATGTAAATGACGTTAAAGTACACCCCGTATAATTTGATTTTAACGACAATCTAAATTCGTCGAAAATGAAAGTCCCATTACAATGTCTAAACTGTTGAGGATACAGATATTTTGTCACCAGGGAACTTAAATATCTATAAAATTGTTTGTGTTAACGTTTTTTCTTAAAAGCAGCCGTCTGATTAGCGTTTCGAGTCAACTGACTCCCCACTACATTTTTTATTGTACCGAATTTTTGTGCGACTTTCCTGATTCAGTAAAATAATGTTGCATTTTTCTAAGATGAATACACACCCAGTATTTAATATAAATTATACATTTCGAAAATAATGTTCCTTTTGAATACATCAAATGATCATGGAATGTGATTTGTTAGATGCATCATAATAATCCGCCAGAAATGTGTTGATGTTGCATTATTAAATGTTTAAGCTATTTCGATGGTATCACTTATTGTTCTGTTTTATTCGCCATATATAAATGATTAAAAACCAAAACTGTGCGCAAAAACTTGCTTTGTCCATACTATTATACATTTTTTTCTAAACTTCATGCCTTATACGAAACTTCAAAATGACCCCCACTACATTTTTATTGTTTTATATTTTTTGCAACTTTCCTGAGTAAAATGATTTTTTATTATTCATATTATATGTATTTTTCTTTAAATGCATACCCGATATTTAATATAAATTATACGTTTCAAAAATAATTTAGTTCCCTTAGTGACCCGTTAAATTCACCATATAGTAATACTGTCAGAAATGTGGTAATATTTTTCTTGATATTGCATTATTTAATGTTGAAGCTATGTAGTTGGTATCACTTGTTCTATTTTATTTACCACTGATAAATGATTAAAACCCCATAGGTACACAAAAGCTTGTTTTGAACACCATAAATATGGTTCAATTATCGTATACACAAATTTATATAAACATGTATGTAGACCTTATAGAAAAGTTCGAGAAAAGTACATGTTATCTGTTAATTTAAGTGTCATCTTAATTATTGGTGGTCAAAAAATATTAGAATATTCAGAGCCTGCCTGTATCAAAAAAGGATTTAGGTATCGGTTGAGAAAACGTGGAGCAGGTAGGTAGACCCATGACGTTACATTTACGTTGGAACCAGTGGTAGATCGTTTAATTTTTGTTAGATTAATATTTAACATATAATTCATATTCAAAAAATCATTTAACGGGAATGAAAATACCATATTAAAAGTCTACTATCAAACAAAAGGGCAAATATGTGCAGTGCGATGTAACTTGCTATATCTCCTTTAGTTTTAAAGTTAGCTATATGAACCAGAAAACAAAATATAGATTGCTTAACATGTTTTTTTCTTATAATTCAAAAAAAAAAAACAAAGGCTATCAGTTTTATAAAACATCACTATAACTTATTATTTGGATAACATATTTAGTTCTGATTTAATTGGTGAATTACAGTTTATATTTTTCGATTTACTCGCAAATATGTAAATATGTTGCCTGATAAAATGTGCCATGGAAATTAAAAAATGCTAGATCTCAATAGAAACATAAAAAAGAAAACAGACATTAAGATAAATATAGTTACTAATATTAATATATGCCAGTATAAAAACAATCAGTAAATATTGTATTTCTTCCATGGCACTAATGCAATATAAATATTTTATATATTTGAAAATAAAACGAAAACAGATAGATAAAATCGAAGTGTGATGCACTAATGAAATCAGAACAGAATATGCTCTCCATATAGAAAAAAATATATAGGATGTGGCTTTAAAAAATGCAACCTATGGTGACATCTTGTAAAATTGATATTCTATTGTTATTTCTAATAACTAAAAAAAGACTCATTAACCTTATAATTTGGCTTTTGGTACATTGCGAGATGTTAAAAAGTAAAAAAGTTATTAACGTTAAAATCAATATAAATTGATCGCACTGTACAAAAATAAATACAGGTTGGTCAAGTAAGCATCCATTAATTGTAGAGGCTAAGACTGAGAGAGACTTTCTAGAAGTTTTTTTGACTTTCATTCTACGTTTCAAAAAATAATTGAATGAAAATTTGAATACATATTACTTTTTCTAGTACCTGTGAAACAAATTATTGACATTTGGAACAATCTACAAAATAATTGTTTATTTGGGGCCATGGACCATTTAGCGTCACAAACCTTTTTATGAAACGACATTGACCCAACCAAGTAGCTTCGTTAAATTTTCTGCCCCATTTAAAAACGTTTTTGTGTTTTGCAGCAAAATATCCATTCGTTCTTGGTAAATTGAAAAAACCTAATATACAAACCTAAAAGGCGCTTTTAAAAATGAATGAAATTGCTTCGAGTTTTGTTTCTATTTGCCGAGTTGACTTAAACTTTTTTAATTTTACTAACAATTTTTTTATTATTATTGCAACAACTGGTTTGTCCATAACTACGCAGCTATATGTTTTCATTCTAATGAGTTTTTTAAAGCCTGTTAGTTTTATGTGGTCCTTGGTTAATAACTATTTAAGTTGATTGTATAGTTCATTAAAATATTATTCATACTATAGTTTTATTATGTTTAGCTATTTAGCAAAATATCCATTCGTTCTTGGTAAATTGGGAGTGAAAAAACCTAATATACAGAATTTTAGATTTTATTTATATTTAATTTTTGTGTTGAAAGTTAATATATTTACGGAAGAGTATTTTGATAAACAACTCTTAAACAATGATACATATCACAAAATGCAAGAGATAAGAATTTCCTAATAGAACGTAGAATTTGACGAAACCACAAAGTAAGCTCACTGTCGGCACATGAAAAAGTTTGGGGTGTAGATTTTGACGCTGATCACGAAACTCAATTGATTTTTTGTCAGTCTCCTTTCGTTTCCGAATTATCCGCCATCAAAGATTACAACTTGTACTCAATTAGTAATTGACAGATACAATTTTACTGAAGTTATTTGTGAGTGAAATAAAAAAACGTTTTAGTTGAGTATCTAATCGATTTACTAGAAAAAATATTAAATAAATTTCAAAAGGCGGAAACTGTGAATTAATTACTGATACCATATGGTTAGTTTACTTCCAAATATAATTTATACCGGAGTATTTTTGACAAAAAAAACTAATCAGCACTGATGGATTTTTTGAGTGATGCTAATAGAATTCTTACTATTATTATTATTATAGTTATTTTTATTATAAGTTTAAGTAACCTTATAATTTGGCTTTTGGGTCATCGCAAGAAGTTTTTTGACTTTCATTCTACGTTTCAAAAAATAATTGAATAAAAATTTGAACACATTACTTTTTTGTAGTACCTATACAACAAATCATTGACATCTACAAAGTAATAATTTTATTGGGACCATGGTCCTTTTAGCTTCACAAACTTTTTTATGTAACATCAATGATCCAACCAAGTACCTATGTTAAGAACATGTTAAATTTCCGCCCCATTTAAAAACGTTTTTGTATGTTACAGTTTTTCGATATTCGTCACTTGGAAGCTATTTAGCAAAATATCCATTCGTTCTTAGTAAATTGGAAGGAAAAAAAAACTAATATACAAAATTTTAGATTTTATTTATATTTAAAGGTTTTTGTGCTGAAAGTTGATATATATGAACGGAAGAGTATTTTGATAAATAACTCTTAAACAATGCTACATATCAAAAAATGCAAGAGACAAGAAAGTTTCCTAATAGAACGCAGAATTTAACGAAACCATAAAGTAAGCTCGCTGTCGGCACATAAAACAGTTTTTGTAAATGAAAACTAAAGTCATTTTTACGTCAGTCTCCTTTATCCATCATCAAAGCTCACAATCTTGTACTCAATTAGTACTTGACAGTTTTAAGTTATTTGAAAGTGAAATAACCTACATTTTAGTTGCGTATTGAATCGATTTACTAGAAAAATTATTAAATTAATTTCAAAAGAAGGTGAAAACTGTTAATCATTGATAACCATAGGGTTAGTTACTTCCGGATAGTTTATACCAGAGTATTTTAGAAAAAAAAACTAATCAGCACTTATGATTTTTGGAGTGATGCTAATAAAATTCTTACTATTAATATTATTATTACCATTGTTACTTCTATTTAAATATTCATTGTTTATATTGTTTTTAAAATATACCTATTTCTGACTTACTTTTGTTCCGCATTTTAAAACCAATTGAAATTGAGGATTATATTCCTATGAAAGGTAAAATTCTAGAAAGATTGAAATGATATGAAATATACAAAAATTAAATAACTTTTTGGAGGCAAATGTTTTAAAAAATTGTAGAAACTTCTGAAACAGGTAGAGAAGAAAAAAAAAACAGTTTTGGTTAATACTATTCATATAACTATAATAAAAAAATAGTTTTTAAAGTTTTATGCCGACTTTTAACGACTGTATATAAAATAAATGTAACTGTATCAATTCCCTTTCACCTATTCTAATATTATAATTCTAACAATAGCCTGAAAAAAAAACTACAATGTAAAAGATAATTTTCCTATAATATTTAACTATTCGCTCTTCATTATACAGGGTGTCCGGATAATATATCAAATTGTTCAGCAGCTCATAGGTTTAAGAGGAAAATTATTGTGGGTATTCTGCCACACAAGAAAACAATAACAATAAGAATCATATATAAAATTACCTTTAAATTCTAAAATGTAGTCTTGCGTTCTGGATCCACTGTAAAGGTACCCGAGGAACGAGACTGAAAAATGTCCAGTTTTCGGAGTGTTTCGGGGGAAAATCTACCCCCGTCTTCAGCAACTAGCAAATAAATTATTAAGAGCAATAAGATCTTATTTTTTATATCAGGAATACAATTGAATGTCATTTAAATGTTAATTTAAAGGTTATATTTTTTTGTTTAAATAAGGAGTACCTAGAGAACGTATATTTTAATTTTATTGCATTTTGATGTGTCCTTTACTATCTACATTCTACTACGTTTCAGAATTAAAGGGTAATTTTATATATTATTCTTATTATTTTTATCTCGTGTTGCGAAATACCCACAAGAATTTTCGTTTCAAATCGTGAATCAGAGATTATAATTTCTTAAATAGCGCATAAGTTATTTACCAACAGTTAAATTAACAAAATTATGGTATTTGGAAGCCACAAAATATTCTCGAGTTTAAGTTAATAGAGCAGAAAAGTCGTGTGATGTCATCTTGTCAGCTGGAACTTTTGGACTGTTTTCAAACAAAGGCTTGTACCCTTTTAAATCTCCACGAGACAAAATTTTTAAGGTATATATATTAACCTAATTAAGAATAATAATTGGGTTTCCACCATAAACTTTGAAAATAAAGACTAAAAGTGACCACAGAAAATTGAAAAGTACAATAACAGAAATATAATCTAAAATATTTTAAATTCCGTGGGCACATTAGTGCACACATTGAGATATTTAGTTTTCTTAAATATTTTTTCAATTTAAAGTTAGATATTTTTATTCAGTGCCAAAAATGCAAAAAAAATGTTTATCATATAAACTCGTTAATAATTTGAGAAGTGAGGCCCCCCCCCCTTTTGCTGTAGTGTGCAATCGCGTCCAAAGCACATAACTATAAAACATGTTCGATTTTTGTTAATTCTAAGTAAAATATCCCTAAATGAAGCTCCTAGATACGCAAACCAATGGACTCTCATAACCCCACTTGTATTAAATTTTTAATCATTTAAATTCTGTAATTTTTAGCGCCCGTTTTTTTATGTTAACTTTTACTCTTTAATTTCACAGTTTATAGCACTTTTTTCTATAAACATTTAAATGTAACAAATCTTTGTTTGGGAACAGGGCAGTAGCACCAATCCAAGAAATGACATCACGACTTTTCTGCTTTGTTGTACTGACAAAATACCAAAATTACTTTAAACATGATCGGCCACCAAACTCTCATAAGACTGAAGAAATCCTAAATATAAAGCATTTTCAGGTTTCCAAGTTGTTAACAAAAACGCGCAATGATTAAAATAGATTATAAAATCGGCAATATCTCTAAACTTTTATCAGGACAGCCTGTTTAATGACAACCAATTAACAACCAATAAGGCGTTTAAATACAGCAGATAAAACCAATTATATTAATCTACAAACCTGAACACATAAACTAAACTAATAATTAACGATAAATGCAGAAAAGCCTACCTACGCCAATGGCCACTGATCTGCTGGGAGCAGGAATGGCGGGTTCAAAGAAGTTCGAAAATATCCGTGGTCCACCAGCTTCAGCAGTCACGGATTCGATTAATAAAATTCCTCGGTTGGGTGATTCTGTAAGAAAGAAGATAGTTCAATAATTGGAATTAATTTAATCAGTGTTTTTTCAATTTGCGGTTGCAATTATAACCATACCAAATTGACCTTCCGCAAATAAAGATTCTGAGACAAATTCTGGAGAAGTTTGTTTCAATTTGGGGCAAATGTGCCCTTTTATCTATCAGGAAGCCTTTATCGATGCCCTTATTGTTAACCTGTGATGTTAAATTGCTGTAATTACTGGATTAATTACTAACTTTATGTTTATTTTTTGTTTGTGATAGTTGCGGATCTATAACAACAATGTTGCCAACCAAAGGTATATCCATCAAAGGCATTTTTTTTTTATTTTAAATATAGTAAAATCTTTAGATTTTTTTTTTAAACTATAGTAAAAAAAATTAAATTTCTAGATACTCGAGTTTAGGACCAGAAATAAAAGCTCCCTTTAATTTGAAGTTGCCGAAGTCTTTTTCAAGGCTGAAAAAAGGGGAAACAAAAGTGTAATTGTTTTCTTTTCTTCAATAAATGTTACATATAGAAGATGGTTTACTACATTTTTATTATTTTTTGAAAAATAGAAAGAAATTAAAATCAATACGTTAATTAAACACAGCTCGCATAAAACAACAATCAAATGTTCAACATAGAGAACGTTGTAAAAACAAGATAATATAATATCAGAAAAACATCAAAGGACAACGGGCGCGTATTTTTGAATAAATAAAATAAAATCGTTAAAAGTAATGTACCTCTTTCAAACGAAAAGGAAATAGGTAATTTTAATTATTTTAATTTAAACAAAAATTACGCGTTCGTTGTCCTGTGATGTTTTGCTAAATATATATTCTTTCGTATTTTTTACGATATTCTATATGTTAAATATTTGATCGTTTTATGTACTTTATAAGACGCACTTAATTATCGATTTCATTTTTTTCCATCTTCTATTTTTCAAAAAAAAGGAGTAAAACAAAAAATCGTCAGTCTCAATGTAATCTTTGGATATATACATAAGCGATCTTTTATACGTAACATTTTCAGCTTTTATTTCTTGTCCGAAACCCGGAAATCAAATTGAATAATTTTAAAATAGCACGCCCTACTTCCACTACTCCAAAACCAAATCCAAAATACTAAGCGTATAATATTTAAAAAATTGAAAGTTTTATAAAAAAACTGATGCGTTTTTAAGCAGGGTTTGATTGTTTTGACGGGTTGACGAATTTTTACACAACAGTTTCTTTTTTTAAGTTTTATTTTGAGATTTTGATTGAAATATTTAAATTTAAATATTATTATAGTATAATATATAAGGGCATTGGAATGCATGGATAAGGATTATAAAAAATAAGAGCTAGCAAAGTAGAGCAAATTGAAGATTTAATAATTATACAGGGTTAGTCATAAAGTTACAACTAAACAAAGTCTCATTTTTTTAATGAAACAGCCTGTATATTAGATATCCATCAAATGGATCTTTTTTGCTTATTATAAATATACTAGGTTTGGTACCTTTATCTTTGAAGGTAGCCAAGAAATTTCAGAAAACCCCTCTTTAAGAAGCAATGTAGAATGAATATATACAGGGTATACCATTTAAAAAATTTAACAATCGTATATAATTGGTTTTTAGTATCACGTTTTTTTGTTAGCTCTCTTACTTCTGGAAATAATAAATCGTTTCAATACCTACCATTGACCCTGTATATTATTTTAGCCGCGATCTCTAATTGTGAAAATATACTAAACGGTTTAGCTTTTCTAAATATGAATAGTAGATTAGACTTGATCTTAAAGAAGGCAAATCTCTAGTTACGAGATGATTTTATTATTTAAATTTTGTAATTATAAATTATGCTTGGTAGGTAAATGTTTTTACTCCCGTAATAAGAGGGAATGGAATGGAAATCGTGAAAAATCACCCTCCGATATTTTTGTAGATCTTTGAATTTTAGAGTTCCTGGACCCCGAAAAGCATGTTCTCCCATTTCCGTCAACCTGTACCATAGCTCAAAAACTACTTATAATAGTGTCTTCAAATTTTGGTCAAAAATCAAAGGCCATATAAATGTAACATTTCTGTAAACATTCAAAATGGTGGCCTCACATAATGTAAAAAATATCATTATTAAGAAACTACTTATCGAATGTACTTTAAAATTTGGACAAAAATAAATGGTGATATAGGGATAAACTGGTAAAATTTTGTATAAATCCATTATGGTGGAATAAAATGCCGGCCTAATAAAATCTTTAAATATTCGGTAAAATTCTAGTTCTTTTAATAAACCTTCTTGTTATACAGGAAAATAATACAAAAATTCATAAAAAATAAATTATACGCATATATGGAGCCTATATTGTTAAGTAGTTGAATTATGTACGAGGGAAGTTGTGGGTAAAAGTAAATTAAACCATTTTTTATATTTAAAATAAATTGCATCCTTAACGACTGAATTAAATTTCTGAATTTGCAGGGACATTTATAATTTCCATAAAACAGTTCGTTTCCCACAAAAAAAAATAGGATGTTCTAGGGGAAATGCCTTGGCTCATTTTGCGAAAGAAACTTAATTTTTAAATACGTTACTTTTGCTACAAATTTTTCAGAAAAAATAACAAAAATAAGTTGTTAAGTATCTAAAGAGATATTAAAACTTAGTATTAATTGTAAACGTTCAGTTATATATAAACTACTGATCAACTGGTAATAATAATTAACATTTTTTGCTAGATTTGAAACCGAATATCTCTGGTTTAGATAAAAACAAATAGAAATGACCCTTTTTGGGTTCAATAAATTATTATAATACTCACCCCCTATTATGCAGATTTTTAGGTATAATATTGTACAAAATTTTCACTCCTGAAATAAATTTTTCCTCATTTGATCCCTCCATGATTATAGAAGATGCGATTTTTTAATGAATATATGCAGCCCTAAATACTATAATTGACCTAGAATGTCAGAATAGCGCCATTTTAAATCTTATTCTATGAGAGATTTTCCACGATAATTTTGAAATGCCTTAATATTTGCTGTACGAAGTACTTAACGAAAAAAGTAATTTGGGCGTACCCTGGGGTACATCCCCGCAACTAAAGGTGCAATCTATTTTCCTGTAATTTTATTTCTGTTATTATAAATTTTAATGGATGTATAAAATAGTAAATAAGTTTATGCTTCACACTTTTACTAATTATTTTAATTCTTGGTAATTTGAATTGCTTGTTCTATATGTTTATATATAATATTAGTGACCGTGGTTCTGTGTACAGCGATTTATCCGAGAAAATTTGGATCAAATCCTCGAGAAGTACTTAAAATAGTCCCGGAGTTATTATTTAACTTAATAAAGATACATAATTTGAACATAACTGGAGGTCCAAAGGGTCTATTTATATTTTACACCCCTCTCCCCTTCTACTGCTTTTACTTTTACAGAAAAACTTTGAATTTAAGTTATAGGGTTTTGTTTGAACCGCTAAGACTTTTTATCAGAATAAATAAAGGAATATCGCAAATCTGTAAAAAAATACTAACTTTTATTTTTTTAAATGGAAGTATATTTATTATTTCTCGATTCCAAGAATACATGTTATATATTTACTTTAACAATTCTTTCAATATTTAAGATCAAAGAAAAAATAGGCATACCTAGAAAACTGGCGTGACCTGCAGGTAATCATCACAACTAAACTTTTACTTGATTTCTTTAAAATACATAAACTAAACATAGTGTTGTTTTATTTTACAAATGATACTTCCGAAACTCAACGGGATTATCACCGGATATACTGCGATCGGCAAAAGCCTTCGAATAGGTATGGCAGTTTTGAGTGCATAAAGCTTAATATTCCCGTTTCGGAAACAACTGCTTTATTTGTACAATAAAACTATACTATTTTAAATTTTTCTTGAGTTGAATATCCCATAATATAATGAAATTAAATTAAAATTATTAGTTTTGAAAATGACAACTAATCAAAATAATACGCCTAATTTTTTTTTCGTTGATGCTAAATATTGAAAGAACAGTTAAGACTAAATATATAACATGTTTATAATGTTGAAATCGGGAAATTATAAAGATTCTAATAAATAATAAATAGGGTGTTACATTAAAAAAAAACACAATTGTTATTTCTTGACAGATTTGCGAAGTTCACTTATTTATCTGATAAAAAATACTGGCGGTTACAGTAAAAAGGGGAGGGGACGCAAAAAAAATATAAAGACCCTGACCTAGGAGGAGGGAGCAATATGTTTTCTCGTCAGGCTATTTCGGTAGGTATTTATGTATAAACCTTAATGAATGTTAACAATGTTAGTTAAATTTCTTCTTGTCACAAAACAATTTGGAAACTACTCTTATTTTTTTGCCAATTTTAACTGACAGGCTACACATTTTCACTAAAGTAATGATTTCTTTTTAAAGACATACAAATAAATGATAAAGGAGGGACTGTCCCGAGATATGACCAAAAATATATTTTATTCGAAAACAAGCCCCTCAAATAACACGATTTACGTTGCACATTTTCAGTCTTATCCTACGGGGTGCATAAAAAATAGAAACATATTTTTAACAGTAAACTAGCATTATTTTTAATTTTAAGACAAAATGGTACAAGATAAAAAGTATTCAAAATACAACTGATAGGTTATTCAGAATATATCTGTACTTTTACGTGTTTAAATTTCATATCATATCTATATCTACTTTTAATTAATTAATTAATTATTAGAAATGGTAACATTTATACATTACACTGTAATTACAACAGTAACCAAGTCAGTAACTATTGAAACCCAAAGCCTCCATATCCTACGCATGTCTCCAATTGTCAATGCAAAATGAGAGAATTTTGTAATGGTATGCACCCACATCGTATAACAGAATTGAAAATTTGCGTCGTATTTTTATAACGAGTACAAGCTTTCGTTAAGAATTTCAGTGGTTTGGTCCTCTTGCGTACAGTTTCATGATAACTCATGATCAACTGATTTTTCATTATGAGAGAATATGAGATATGATGAGAGGGGTTCCGACATTTTCGAAGACTTTGAAAACGAAGACAAATAAATATGTTCCTCTTGTATTGGTTTTAAAGAATATTATTTTTAGCAGTTTCCTCTGTATTCCTAATGCTACTATTGGGTTAATAATACCTAGAATATATTGTGTTGCTTATTTTGTGCCATTTGTTTAAACTTATGTATTCTAAAAGTAAATACAGGGTTCCCATTGGTAAGAAAATATTTTTCCCCAGGACATTTTTAAAATTTATTTAGAAAGGACAGTGTTATAATAATATATATAACAATCTTACTTTTGCATTCAGGGTCCCAACATCCCCACACCTGATTCAAAAATGCTGTATGTATAAACACGGTCAGAGTGTAGCATAAAATAAAAAAAGCAAGCATGAGATAATGAAAAATAAAATAAGCCAAGTTGTAGAACTTCTTTTGTAAATTAACACTAATTATTCTACACCCCATCAATAATTCCACTTATTTTACATTTAAACTAAGAAATAATAAAACTTTAATGCAATATTACAGCAATATTTGCATATTTTATTAGAATTCTTTAGGCTAGAACTAAATACTAGATTAAAAAAATGATAAATAATAAATCATATAACGGAACTTAATCACTCTAGATCAAAACAAGAACTTAATTCTACAGGTAATAAAATTGTTTTCCAAAAATCTATTGTTTCACTAGTGAACATTAAATTTCAGACAATAGAAAACAAATTCATAAAAACTTATTAATAGGTTTAGAAAATCAAATTCAAGAAATAAATACAATATTCCAGGACAAAATAACAAACTGGCTAAAAATCCAAAATTGTTCATCTCGAATTTGGCTAATCTCGTTTCGGTTTCAAAATTTTGGTCGAGACCAGACGAGATTAGCTCTCAAAAATCTCGTTTCCACTTAAAGTACAGAGTGATACAGATAACTCTTTGAATTGTAACATCTCGGTTATTTTTGAAAAATATTCCAAACAAAAGTTGTTTGATTCGAACTGCTTTTTCATATGCTTATATTTTAATGTATACAAGGTGTCTCAAAAAATCTTTTTGATATGAAATATATTATACCACATTTTTTTTGATATTTTATATTCAATTCTGCATATTTTTTGTATAATATACCATGTGTAAAAAATTTTCCAAATATGGAAGGTTTTAGAATTACGAAACACTACGATTGTTTGTAATTGCTTAGCTATTTAGAAGTCTGCTGCTACCTGGACACAAAGTTTATTTTTCGAATGTCATGACATTGATGTTTGAAGTCTGATTTACTGCTAGTCTCATTTTTATTTTGGACTAATACTTAAAAAGAGATATTCGCCTGCTGAAAGGTTTGAAATGATCGAGCTCTACTTCAAGAAATATTAATAAGCCCACAAGAACAGTATAGGGATGTTCAGAATGGTCAAAAAACACTATCTGCACCAACTATAATTCATACGAAACAAAGAAATGAAGAAAACGATCTTAATATGTTACTTTATTTTCAAAAAAATCCAAGACAATCTATCAGAGACTGTCAGAGATATAAGGTATAGTTCAGAAAACTTTAAAGCAAAATGGATACCACGGTTTTAAAATTAAGCCAGTTCAGCAATTAAATGACGAACAAAAAATGACATAAATTTGTTTGAATTACAAGAGCAAGTCTTAATCAAGATCCAGATTACTTCAATAAAATTTTATGGACCGATGAAAATCCACAAGCGCCGAGCCAATTGCTGTTCTAGGACGATCGTCAACACAAAATTGGGGCCGCATTTTGGGCCCTAACTTAAATGGGTTAAGATATCTAGAACTTCTGGAAAACCAAAGTGAGCATTTTATCGACTTAAACTCACCAAAATATAATTTGCAACAAAACGATTTACTGCTTGACTCAATTTTATTATGTGCTAATATTCTACAAAATATTTTCGAAATGAGATAAAACATTTTACATAGTTTTTAAATTCCGTTTAATACCATGATACAACAAGAAAATAAATGAAACGTGTAATTTCTAGCCCAAATGATATTAACCTGGTCACATTCATCGTAAATTATTTCTTCAGCGTTACAATGCATTTATCATTGCTTTGTACTCATTTTCGTTTATTTTTTTTATTTCTTAAACAGCCCCAAAGGAAAGTAAAATAAAAATGGGCCAACTTATACGCTTTTAACAAAAAATATGGTGGAAATCGGCCAATCGTTGTAGGATTTTGCCTTCGCCGTTCGGTTGCGAAAATAATGTGTTACCGCTTGCACAATTTTTTAGTTAACACATTTCGACCAAATCAATTGGGTTTTGGCACCAAATGTAGAGAAGAAGCAATTATGCATGCGATTCACCATTACCCTAAATATTCTCATAATTCTGACAGAGTAATTCTAAAAATTGACTATTCCCATGCTTTTAATATGATAAATAGGGACATAAGACAGACGTAGAATTAAAAAATATTCTCAATGTTTTTTAAATTTTATTTCTTGGTGCTATAAAATCTTTTGGTGATGTTGTCATAAACAAAAAGGTTTGCAACAAGGCGATCCTCTTGGGCCTCCATTATTTTGTTTAGCAATTCATCCGATACTAAAAGCTATTCACTCTGAAATTAATGTATGGTATTTAGACGATAAATGGAACAATTGCTGGCAATATTTCTACAGTTTTGGGCGACTTTAAAAAAATAATCCATTAAAGTTCGAATATTGGGTTAAAAATAAATTACAAAAAATGCGACATTTCAGTTATTTCTGATAAAACCGATGCTTTAATAATTTATGTATTTTATTTTACTACGCATTTCACTTATCACAGGATAGTCCCTGTGCTGGTTAAGTAGAGTAGCATTTATTTGCTAGACTTCGCCAGCGCAGTGATGATTCCTGGCATTTTAATATAATGTTTGTTTTTATATGTTTATTAAATAAAGACTTTATTTATTTATTTATATAATAAATACAGAAAAGTAGCGCCGGATCGTTTACAGGTGACGTTCGATCAGTTTAGTTTATGAGGAATATTAGGATGTCCTTTCTTAAATGATAAAATTAAAGAAAACATTAACAAAATGAGAGTGTCTACATGTTTGCAGGTATTTAGCCACCCCCGAAATAAAGTTCTGCCGGTGTAAGAAAGGGAAAAAAAAGCAAACTAAAACAAAGGTATCAGTTCTCATAAATACACATTAAATAATAAGTTAGCAAATATTGTTAGATCTTCCTATATTTATGCTACGTGTTAGTATCGTGGATACTATTTTATTATTATTATTATTACTATTACGATGAAGTAGCATCAGTACAAAGCACCTAGGCTGATATACTGCATAGTCTTTAACACAATGTATCACAGTTGCTGACTCAGTCTTACGTAACTATAAATAAATAAATACATTTTAATGTTGTTTAACAGTTTTATTTATGTATAATGGACACTTTATATATCATTTTACAAAATCAGGGGTTTAAAAATAATAACAATGATATGCTAATATACAATATATGGCTCGGCTCGGCTCGGACTTAAGAAATTAAATAATTTGCAAAAAAGCTCTTCACAAACAGTATAGAGAGACAAGTAACG